>OX387323.1:20208880-21408880 GCA_947562085.1 Eudonia lacustrata
GGTACAATTTTGAAAGTTAATGTTAATTATTGATCCAGCAGCTGTAGCGGTCGCGGGGCAAGCAGTAGAGCTCGTAGACGGAGTTGGAATATTTATAATTACTTCATTCGTCTTGTTTTCAATACTGTTCAAGATCGTATTTGAGACGTGAATTTTATTCATTAAAGACTCATCAATGTAGCTTTCAGCCACAGTAGAAGACTTCCACCCCCCGTGTCGTTTCAGTGCGGTCAAATCACCACCGCTATCTATGAGAAGGGTCGCCGAGGTGCGCCGGAAGCAATGCCCCGTGTACAACGCTGGGTTAGGCAGATTCAAAAAACTTGCGATAGTTTTTCCCAGAGCACCAAATTTATTAATACCAGTTCTTTGATCGACGCACTTCCCCGATCTATAGCTCAAGAAAAAGGCAGGGTTTCGACAGGGGGTGGGTCGAAGTTCCATGTATTTTTTACATACGGCATAGCAGTTGCCCGTCACAACGAAAGAACGATCTATTTTCGTTTTTGTTTTCGAAACTTTCACCATGATTGTACTGTCGTCTATGTTAGAGACTTCATCGAACTGGATGTTGTATAGCTCTTGCCTTCGGCATGCCCCCATTATGCCGAAGATTAGTGCAACCTGTAACAATACAAGATATAATAAGCTTGAGGTACATAGCCAAGGCAAAAACTATGATTTATGAAGTAGTAAAGTGTAGGTACCTACTACCTAATTTATACACAAAGCGCTTAAACGGAGTGTCTAGATAACTTGCGTGTGTAGTACGTAAGTACTAGGTAGATTAAATAACAGAACTAAAATACACTTACCTTTTCAAAAAGATACAAAATAGCTGGTGAATCTTTCAGGAACATCTTTATTTGACCTGATGTAAACGTCAAGGACTTTTTTTCCTTGTGTCCTTCTGAACTGCGTTTCAGGAACGCTATGACTTTTAAATACTTCGTGATATCAATATTGTTGTAGATACTCAGTGTGGACTTGAGCACAGAATATTTAGTTCACATAGAAGATGCTTGAATTTGTCGGAGAGGTCTTTGAGATACACAAGAATGACATTTTCAGAAAATGATGTAGTTTTCTTTTCGATCTTCCATGCCAAAAAGTTATTATATTCTTTTTCATATAATTTTCTAGATTTTTCTGGCAAAAGATTGTGAGTTACTTTTGTTGCCAATTCTAGAATATCCGGAGGCGTACAAATATCATCGTCGCTGTCCATTTTTAACTTTTAATTTGTATTTTAAAAACAAAACACATTGCGAAACATTAAATTCACGCGTACGTGTATTGTCACAGTGAACTTGCCGCCATTAAAATCTAACCAATGAGAGCGCAGCTGCGCGCGCAGGGCCAATCAGGAGCGAGCGCGCGCTGTTCTTTTTTTATTTAATTGGCACAAGATCTTACCAAAGAGTTTTGTGTATGTAAGTTTAGTAGTTTCGACGAAGTTTTCACGTATAACTCAACTGTTTTCAAAAGCCAGCCTAATATCAAAATTTTATACAACTTGTATGAGGATTTTGACATAAGGCTCGCCAGGTTAATTGGTCGCGTTTTATTGATGTTATAATGAGATTTTACGATATCGATGTGGATATTATACCATCATGTGAAATTGCTTAAATTGAGTGTTTTGTTGTGTTTTTTTTGATCACCGATTATCTGATGACCGTTTGACATAACAATACAAAAAATAAAAACTAAATGTCAACCATTTGTTGCACTCCAACCTCCTTTTCTAGCCATAAGATAGAACGGAACTAAACATAGTTGCACGATTTTTATTTTAGCCATCCTTCTATAGCTTTTTGTTACTGTATTAATTTTTGTTGGAAATAGGGGTAAATTGAACAAATCAAGTTTGATTAAGAGTTTAAATAAGTTAAATAATTCAAATGTAGGGAAAATTATACTGTTTACTTTACCCTATTGTAATAGCTTGCCACAGGAGGAAAATACTACTAGATATAAGCTTAATTTGACATTACATACATTTTGCAACAATGAAAATTTGCATTTAATTGACACTAACAATTATGTTAGTAATTTTTATTTGACAAAAGATAGTTATTATCTGCCAATTTATTTCAAGCGACAAATAGCTTCATCGCTATCATATTTTATACACATCTCAGCCAAAAACTTGGCTAAACAAGTTGCTCCTATTGAGCAATGTTTAATAGACATAAATGTCAGTAGTGTTTCTACTGGCATTCCAATCAATAATTTAAATTAAATCATAAGACAAAAGAGGAATTCTCTTGTAAAATGTTTGGTAATATTTTAAATAAATGTAAAATTAATTCTAAGAAAAGCCCGTCCCAACCTACAATTATTAAAAATGTTCACTCGATTAATATAGTTCACCAGAACATTCAAGGGATGACGGGCAAAGATCTGGAGATTGAATTGTTCATGAACGATAATAAAGTTGATATTTTATGTATTACTGAACACTGGCTTAAAGATCATCAGTTCATGTTCAATTTTAATAATCATTTGGTAGGTAGTTCGTTCAGTCGAGTAAATTCAATTCATGGTGGCTCCTTAATTATAGTTAATAAGAAATTAAAATTAAAGGAACGAAAAGACATAGTGAGCCTCTCGGTTGAGCGAACAATAGAAATAGCTTGTGTGGAGCTGGAGCGACTTGTTGTATTAAGTGTATACAGGCCTCCGTCAGCATTGTATGATTATTTTGAAAAAGTAATGGATGAAGCATTATATAAAATCCGCAATGTAGGTAAAAAGATAGTTATTTGCGGTGATTTTAATATTAATCTGTTAGAAAAGTCTACAGGTTCTATCAAAATTAAAAATTTATTTCAATCGTATAATTTAAATAATTTATTTTTGGAGCCAACTAGAATAACTGCCACTTCGGCCACTTGTATTGATAACATATATACCGATCTAGTACCACTGTCTAAACTCATTATTAATAAACTGGACTCTGATCATTGTGGCCAAATGGTCAGCTTTCCACATCAGTGTAAGCAAGTGAAGAAACAGAATATCACTGTTATACCAAAAACTGCAGGTCGTCTAGAATGGTTTAAAAACAATCTTTATGATAATATATGTTTTTTAAAGTATAATGATAACCCAAATGAATTTTATAATGATTTCTTTCATAAATATTGTACAGAATTTAATAAAAATTTTATTCCAAAAAGGATCTCGGTTAGTGGTACTGTTACTTTTAGTGAATGGGCTACAATTGGTATCCACAAAAGTAGAAAGCAACTTTATGAGCTATATGATGAACGCAACTATAACACCAGTGAAGATTTTAAATTGTATGTCAAAAATTATTCTAAGTTCCCCCACTGTAGCTGAAGCGGTTCTAAAGGAAAATGTCAAACCTAGTGAAAACTATTTTAGTTTTCAAAAAATTGATTTTAGAGATATAATTAAACTTTTAATACTCTTAATAAAAAGAAGACTGCTGATCTGTGGGGTAATTCCGTCGACGTCACTAAATCCGTTATTGAGACAATAGCTCCAGTTTTAGCTTGCATATTTAATGAATGCATTGACTGTGGTGTTTTTCCTGACCTAATGAAGCACAGTAAAGTAATCCCATTATTCAAATCAGGTAGCACATATGACCCCTCTAACTTTAGACCAATTTCTGTGTTACCCACATTTAGTAAAATATTTGAAAAGATAATTCTAGACCAAATTCAAGTTCAATTTTATAGAAATAAACTTTTACATTCTAGACAATATGGTTTCACTAGGGGTCGCTCGACTACTGACGCTGGTGTTGAGCTTTTACTTCAAATATTTAATGCCTGGGAGGATTCACACGATGTCGTAGGGGTTTTTTGTGATTTATCCAAGGCCTTTGATTGTGTTTTACATGAAACCCTGGTCAGGAAGCTCTACCACTATGGAATTAGAGATGCATCACTGAATCTTCTTATCTCATATTTGAGTGATAGGGTTCAGAGGGTTGATGTTAACGGTAAAAGATCTCCGGGATCGGTGGTTACAATGGGAGTTCCACAGGGTTCAATTCTTGGTCCTTTCTTATTTTTAATTTATATTAACGACTTGCCTTACTTTGTAAAAGACAAACATGAGATAGCATTGTTTGCAGATGATACCTCACTTTTATTCAAAGTGAAACGACGACAGCCGATTGATGACGATGTGAACAATGCTGTCTCAAAGATAGTTCATTGGTTTAGTGTTAACAATTTGCTATTAAATGAACAAAAAACCAAATGTATAAGATTTGTATTACCCAACGTTAAGGAGGTAAAAACCAGTGTAAAAATTAAAGATAAGAATGTGGACCTTGTGGACACCACAGTGTTTCTAGGCATTACGTTGGATGCAAAGCTACAGTGGGGCCCACATATAGATAAATTGTCGAGTAGACTGAGTTCTGCGGCTTATGCAGTAATGAAAATTCGTCAGATCACTGACATTGAAACAGCTAGACTTGTTTACTTTAGTTATTTCCATAGCGTAATGTCGTACGGCATTTTACTGTGGGGCAATGCTGCCGATATTTAAACTATCTTTGTGCTGCAGAAGCGCGCTATTCGAGCAATTTATAATCTATAAGCTGGTAATTCTCTTAGGGAGAGATTTAAAGATATTAATATAATGACAGTTGCATCACAATATATTTACGAGAACCTAATGTATGTATATAAAAATATTGAAACTTTTTCTAAAAGTGATATTCACAATGTAAACACTAGAAATAAAAACAAACTAGCAGTACCTAATACTAGGCTCCACAAAGTAAATAATTCATTTAGAGGCCTGTGTGTACGTTTTTACAATAAAGTTCCAAGTAATATCCAAAAACTAGATATTAATAAATTTAAAATCGCTATTAAAGAAAAGCTTTATAAAAAAGCTTATTATAAAGTGTCTGATTACATTGAAGACAAAACAGCATGGGTTTAAAATGCTCCAATCTATTTCTAATCCAAAATATTGTTAAGATTTTTTTTTTTTTTTCTTTTTAAACTTGTATAACTTGGTAACGTAACGGCATATAATTTTGTAAATGTCGTTACATATTGAATTAAAGCTGTGGAGTTTCTTGCGCCCATTCTTCTCCACAGCTAAAATATAGACGTCCTGAATGGGTAGTAGGTAAAAAAATTATGGACGATTCAAAAGCACTTTTCTAAAGTTTATTTGAATAAAGAATATTTGACTTTGACTTTGACTTTGACTTTAGTTATTGTTCTGAGGTCAAACCATTGCAAACCTTTTAAGATCATTGATAAGTAATTATACTTATCGATGATTCAAATAATCATCTAGGCTAAAAAGGTTTACATACAAATAAATTAAACTTACTTTTGCTATGAGCTGCATACAAACTCCTTACAGTTCCGAAAGCTAGAGATGAGTTAGCCAGTGCCTCAGTAGTTTAGGATTCCGGGTGAAGTGCGCTTCCACCATTGGCCTTATCATCACTTAACATCAGGTGACATGATGGCATTGTGCAAAATCTGTCTTATAAGCATTATTCGTAAAGACGCCTACTACCAACCTATCCAAAACTATCAAACTCCACTAAATATTCAACCATTTTCCATGAACATAAAGTTCAAAGCCTATTGAGGAAAATTGACAGTTATGTATTTTTATTTTATTTTTTATTTTATTTTATTTGGAAAACCAACAGCTTTATGAAATTTAATACAATAATATTATAAACACTGATAGCCAATAAGAGGTCTTCGCTAATACAAAACAACTTAAATATCTAATTTTTAGTGAGAACATTAACAAACCCAATCTAGTACTTAAAACAATATAAACACACAGCAACACACTACCATCACTATGTTAAACAGCTTGCCTTAAAAAGAAAGGATTGCTTACTAGTCGCCTCGCTGAGGATATGCCAGAATGAAATATATCAAAATCGTAATCTTCACATAATTGGTTTACGCTTCTACTCGCTCGCAACATAAATGAATTTTGGCGGTAATTGGACGAAACTAATGGTATATAAATGGGAGTGTAGTGTCTAGGCGATCTTGTAGGTATAATAAACTTAATTTTGGATAGGAGTTCAGGACAGTCAATAATATTATTTACAATTTTGAGAAAATAAACAATATCCGCTATCTCACGCCGCTCATACAAAGGAAGAAGATGAAATTGTTTGCATAATTGCAGATATTTATCTGAGTTGTACGGGATTTTAGCATGAAAACAAAGATACTTTATAAATTTCTTCTGCAAACGTTCAATACGATCGATATATTTGTTATATCGTGGGTTCCAAATCTCTGACCCATATTCTAAGATACTTCTTACGAAGGTACAATATAATATTTTTAATGTTTTAATATTTTTGAAACTGGCAGAGATTCGCATAACAAACCCAAGAGCTCTGGAAGCTTTCTTGACTATTGCATCAATATGGCCATCGAAGAGAAGCTTTGAATCGTGAAGGACTCCTAGGTCCCGTACAACAGAACTCTTGTGTAAAATATGACTCTTGAGGATGTACTGCGATGGAACATTGTTACTTTTCCTGCTGAATGATGTGATGGAGCATTTGGAAGGGTTGAGGTCCAGCTTATTCTGCTTGCAGTAGTTATCCAGACGAGCTAAATCGGACTGAAGGTCGGATACATCAGATAGATTTGCAATTTCTTTAAATATTTTCATGTCGTCAGCAAAACAAAGCAATTGAGAATGATGGAAACATGCTTCAATATCGTTAATAAATATTAAAAAGAGTGAAGGGCCTAGAAGAGAGCCTTGCGGCACCCCACTAGACACCGTGACCCAGCTAGAAATATAATTAAATTTTATAATTTTTTAAATATTTAGACATCACATACATTGTTCTGATTCCAAGGCACAAGCACTCGTTTCATAGAAATCGGAAACAACGACGGCACCACAACCACCCAGACCCGACACAATATTGAAAAAATCGTTTTCGACATTGACCCGACCGGGAATCGAACCTGGGTTCTCAGAGTTACCGCTGCCCAAAGTCCGGCGTGCAAGCCACTAGGCTATGGAGGTCGTCAAAGTTGATATACTTTTAATTCAAAATTCTTTAGTCTCTTTGAAGCGCAATTGAAAATCACTTCGCTGCGTCCGTCGTTGGTTTGTTAGACTTTGGCAGGAGGCCACGTACCGACCGGTACAGGTAAGAAACTAAGCAAGGGTTGTTTCTTTTCTCATTTTCTTATACAGCGTCAAAAGCGTCTACCATAAAACTATTTCCGTCACAAGAAAATATACCCACAAATAAATCTCAGAGTATAAATAAAAGCTGACGCTGACTAAACTGACTAAACACAAGTTTCACGAATAAAGTATTTTAATTTCTTTACACTTTACGCAAAGCGCTCACAAATTCACAAGACTATGTTTTAATGAAATTTCGTATTTGCATAGCAATGGCATTTTAGCATGCAAGAGTCGCAGAGTTTCACATGCTTATGAAATTAATAACAAAACATTTTAGTTAATTTCTGTGACTACAAGGTACCTATTCTTTAGTTTATCGTTTGGTGGCATGTGGTATGGTTTTGTGCATTGAAATGACTTTTAGAGTGAATGCAGGGATCCACCTCCCATGTATAATGTGGACAAATTTTGCAGAAAAGTAAGTATCAGTGATGCTAATTATTCCGCTTTGTGTGGTACGCCATACTAAGTAAAGTTAAAGTTATCCCTCGGTATGGTTTATCAGATAATTATTTATATTTAATTTTGAATTACAATTTTAACAAACAAAATTACCTCGAAACGTTTTGTTTAAATACAATATTTAATTTCATACCAACTTTATCTCGACATTTGAGTTTAATTAGTTTTATTCAATTACAAATTTTAACTTAGGTTAAAATAAATATGAATTGGCACATAAATTAAATGGGTGGAACTTTAACAAAACATGTTTGTATTGTATTCTACGTATATTGTGCTAACAAATTAAATTCGATAAAAGTTGAATACATTCGTTGTATATCTTTAAAATAGTTTTGATTGTTTTCGTACTGTTCAGACAACACGCGTTATTATTTTATACTGACGGTTCTTATTAACGTTAGTGTCTTGTTTTTCGTCGTCGAGTCCTCGTGCCTGAGGATCGTAACCACCAATAGCAGCATCGCGGACCAGGGCTCTCCAAGAGGTCCTATTCTGGGTCCTAGTCTGATAGCCGCCTGCTCGGATAGCCGCCAGCGTTTTGCATTTCAGAGCTACCAGAATACCATTCTTCCACCGGGCAGGCGCTCTTCCTTTGCTTTATTAGTTTTTTATGTACAGCTAGGTACCTGTCCTTTATCCCACGTAATGTTAAGTGATGATAAGGCCATATGTGGAAGCGCACTTCACCCGGAATCCTCAACTACTGAGGCACTGGCTATCTTATCTCCAGCTGCCAAAACACAAAAATCCTACAAACATTGATGTTTTGGCGACATATTTAGACAAGATGGTGATAGCTAGTCAGGCGGACAAACAAGCCCTACCACTAACCAAAGCAGGTATACAGAAACATGTACTCCCCGCTGGGAATCGAACCCGGGTCAAAACCGGTTGTCCTAACTACAAGACCATAGAGCTAATACGTTTTACCTTTGTAAATTTAATAAGGTATTTTATTTTGGCAACAACATTTAAATGTGGTTTCAACACAGTATTTCAATAATAAAACCTACTTTATTTTAATGGAACTCGTGTACGGGCGAATTTTCGACCACTGTGCGTGCAACCGCACAACCGATATCCGATCATCGATAATAGCCAGTAATCGGAGTGTGTACAGACGCACGTACATCGACCTATCCAAAACTATCAAATTTCTTTAATATTCAACCATATGTCTGACACATTTTATTTTCTAAAATTTGTGTTATTTCGAATATTAATGTGAAATAATGGTGGATAACCCGTTAAGTGTTCATGAGTGTGCGTGAGTGTTGGCAAATGAAACAAAACAGTGCAACGGCACATTTCAAAGTCTCTCAGGAAGTCCGCGTGAGGACTTAGTAAAGCCCCACACCTTTACTGAGATACTCGAGGGGTTGGTTGGGGGGTTTATCATTTCTCACTTCTCATTTCTATTATCATTCATCATCATTATATAGGAAATATTGTTTATATAAGTATTACTTGTAAGAAAAAATACTTTGACACTGGCTAAATGTGCTAATCGCACGAAGCCATCAAATAAAGGGGAAAAAAAAAGTTTATGGTCTGATGTGCAGTCGTGGTTACTACCTACGAGTTTTATATGCCATTCGATTCATCATCATCATTTAGCGCCATCTTCATACTGAAGTTTGGAGATCAGTATATATATATATATTTCTGCGATTCCATATAGCTTGTATTAATTGGCGATTACTAAGTCCAGTCCACTTTTTGATGCCGTCCAGCCATTTGCGTCGCGGACGTCTCGGAGCTCTCTTTCCCGGAATTTCGCTTTCGAGGATTAGCCGTGGGAACTCGTGAATCTTCTTTGCATGACGTGTCCGAAAAAAGTGATTCGATTCGACGCGTTGAATTTCAGTTTTACCATGATCACTGTTCCGTCGCGAACGAATGAATTAGGTAATCATTTGTTTGTTGCACCACCACGAAAAGGCTCCTTTGTATTCCGTGGGGGTTTTAAGAAGAGGTGTGAGGAAGCAGCTTGCCGTCCCGACAAAACACAAATCTTCTTCTTACTGTTCTGGTCCCATGTGATGATGATGATGTCCTCCACGACGTATCCTCCGATGGCGACACTCTGGCGTCATCTCCTGGTATGCGCCCTGATGTGACTTGCAAAGCCGAACTTGGTCTTAAAGGTTCGGTTACAGGTCACACAGTACAACTGACCCATGTTACTTGGGGTCGGCGCAAAAATGTATGTTTCCTTCACTTTCCTCTATCAGCCGTTACAAAACACAAATAAAAAATAAAACACCGAACTGAATATTTAAATGTTATCATAGTACGTTAATATTACTAAAAACACCATTATCCGTCCATTTCTTATTTATATCTGAACTCTTGAACTCAAGACATGGTTGCCTGGAAGAAATTGCTTTTTAGCAATAACACCCGGTCTACGATTGCAAATATTAAGCTACTTTAGCAAAGGCCGGTCATCGGATGGTTGACCAAAAATATATCATCTCAAGCTCTTCCGAGCCCCGGAAGCCACGTAAAACCGTTGGTTCCGGCTGCATATCACAGACGTTAACAACCACCAATCCGCACTGGGCCCGCGTGGTGGTTTATGTCCCGTTCTCCCTATGCATTCATACGAAAGGGTTGTGCCCCAACAGTGGGAACATAAACGGAGCTGGTGATGTGTGATAAGACAGCCATTTGTACTACTTCTTGTATTGTCCTCTTTTTTTTATTTTCATTTCCTTAAAGTATGCAAGTAAAGACAAAAATTCAAACCTTGGTTTAAGAACCTCATGGAATAGTGAATACGTGCAAATAAAACTAGCACTACTTACTCCGATTACTGGTGATCAGCTATTATGATGATGAGCATCTTGATGTAAACACCAGACCTCATTTGTCTATTGAGTATTAACTGGTTCACAAAGGTGTCTGTTCCTTTGATTACGCTAACAACAGCTGTGTGATGCAATGACCCGTGCGACTTCTAATTTGCCGTTGCTGCAAGATAATCAACCTTAATTGGGTTACATAGTTAGATGTATATGTAAATCGATAACATTTAATTAATTACTAGTAAGGATCTCCTGTTCGTAATCAGCCTAGCCTTTTGAAGGTAATAGAGGGTCAATACACAATAAAGATTAAATAGAAATGAGGGTATGCAAGTTTACGAAATTTCACTATTAACGAGATAGCGGAGCGAGTGGACATATTATCATGTGCTCTGAGTGAGTTCACAAGGACGGCTTTGTACACAATAAGTTATAAGTAAATATGTTATATAATAGGTTGTTAAATGTATATAGTACATTATCGTATTAGGTTTAAGTTTTTTGATAAATAAATAAATAAATACTTATTAACTATGAGACGACCAACACCTCTGTATCCATGAGACTACGTACCCTGCATATGGTTTGAAACGTCACGTCAGGATAAAATATTAAAACTCAATGTGTAAAGTAAACGCGAGTAGATCCTTAAAAGTTGTTTTATTTAAAAACAAAATTGGTTAGTTCCAAAACAAAAACGTCAAATGCGAATGTATGGTAATACTAATAAATTCTTAAAAATACGAAAAATGTTCTGGTTCAAGCGTTTAGGTCACTGGATGGGTGACCAAATCTCTCCCTATATGCTATTGCCACTGCTGGACATAGGTCTTCGGCTCTGCTAAACTGCAGCCACCCTTGATTGTATTGTCGCTTCCCCTAGTTCCAAATAGGCCATCGTTGACGTTTGCTGAGTCATAGTCTCCACTCCAGAACACGTCTACCCCAGTGGGTATCAGACCTCCGGCTAATATGACCAGCCCACTATTGGTACAACAACTTTGGTCGTCTGGCAATTTACTTCGTTTCAGATTTGATCCCTCAGAGTTACACCAAAGCTCTCTAAGATAAGTAATGCAAAATGAGAACCAATGCTTAATAAATATGTTTACGTCCGTAAACATGAAAAAATAAAAATACTATTGGGAAAATACGTGTGGCGCTTAGCGAATGTCCAATCGTTACCATAAACCGTTGTAGGATACACGTAGCGAACTGCGATGGCTCGTAGCGCCATCAACCTTACAATTTGGTACCGTAAAACTCTAATAAAAGTAAGGAGCAGTCATAAAAACACTCCGCGAAATGGACTCCCATATGAGCGTTGGCGGAGCGAAAACCTTAAACGGTGAACTGTCAAGACCCGGTTTCAACCGGTTCTGTAAAGATCTAACACGGGTGGAAATTAAGGTACTCCTACTATGTAAGGTGGTGTTGAATATGTGATGTTTTTAGTATAGGTAATTTACGTTTGCATAAAAAGGAGGAATAATTCATTTGCTAGTTTTCAAGAATTGGATGAACACAAGTTATTACCTAAAATACAGAAATCATACTGTAGGTATCCGATTACAATTATAAACTTAATTTTAATAATTCATGAGTCTTGATAGGCTTAAGAATAAATCGTTTTTATTATAAGAGTACTATTAACGTTTGTTGACAAACTTAATCTACTTGTTTTTACTTTTATTTTTACTTAACTATAAAGTTTGTTTCGTTTTTTTGTAGTAGGTAGACTAAAATGATATCTCCATAAAATGATCATAATAATCCGGCTCGGAGGACCAAAAACATGTTAGGATTAATTAATATAATAAATTAAAAGGGTTGACATCCTTTTTGACAACATTAAATAAATTAATATAAAATACCTCATCAAGAACCGCGCTTGCTTGAATTTTGCTTTTCATGTCATGACCTCTTTATACTATTTAATTTTGTGAAAACAATAATTATTATTCTCAAGTGTAAAGTGAATTTTAGTCGCATTAAATTAGTCTAGCAAATCCTTTAAGAGGACCTTTAAGAGGGGGTTCTTGTGCTAACATTATATTTTGAACTCAATAATAACTCAACCAATCATCAATATGTATTGTATTTTTATGTATAACTGTTAATAACTGGAAGAGCGCTTTTTATCTAGACTACAGATTAATTATTTTATTTATTTCAGATCTCGGCATATTTATTGTCAAAGTATCACTGATTTGTTGTTCTTCTGTAAGCACCTTAGAAATAAATAAATAATTATTGCTAATAGGACTCTAATACATTATTAAAATCATAATTAATAAATACTCGTATTTCTTTGAAATGAAAAAACTTTTACGGATCTATTCGCGTTTATTTTACACATTACTTTTAATTAATGTTTATCCTGACGTTTAGAAAACAATACTCCTATTTCATTATACAAAACGGGTCGCACTTAGTAGGTAGTCTAGACTTTTAAATAGCACTATCATTCTTAATTGTTTTATTAATATCATTAATTATAAGTGATATGAAACTAAAATGGTAGTGCTTCAGTTATAAATTAATTATCATTTAATTAACAGGTCTCTGGTAATAAGCATGGTGACGCAATATTGTAACTGCCTTATATTGAATTTGTGAAATTCTAAGTTTGCTAATAAAGGCCGTAGTTACATCGCGGCATTGAATGAAAAGAGCAGCCGGGTATGAAACACTCCAAATCCTTCCTAGGCGAAAGCGCCTAAGGACTGAGTAAGTTCATATGCGGAGGCAGTAGAAGGCAGGTCCGATTAACCATCGGTGCCTTGACAGGGCACTATGCCATAAAACAAATGCTTCACAGAATGCACCTATCAACAAATAGCTTGTGTATTGCATGTGGAGAGCAAACGGAGTCAATGCAGCACCTACTGTGTGACTGCGACTCTCTGGCTAGGAAAAGAATGGGACTCCTGGGGTCAGCCTATCCGAAACCGAAGGATTTCAGTCTCTTCGCTCTTAAGGACGTTGCCAAACTTATGGCATCTATATTTACAGAGGAGGAAGAGTGAAAGGATGGGGTTGCGCAAAAGATCTCAATGGGTCGAAGTGTTACTGGGAGAGGGAAACCTCAGCAGGCCCTACAAAGATAAGATAAAATAAAGTAAGACCGTAGTTTCAGATAATTTTGCTTAATCATTATCATAATCATCATCATCATCATCAGCCTAAATAGTCCACGGCTGGACATAGGTATCTCCGCGTGCAAGCCACTGAGCTCGATCCGCTACTATTCATCCAGCTCTTGGTATAACGATACCGAATGATCTTCGCAAGGTGACTGACAAGAGCTGGATGAGAGTAGCGGATCGTGCTCAGTGGCTTGCACGCGTAGATACCCTACAAACAAAACTATTCTGCAAATGTTTTTGGTTGTTAAATATAAGGAAAGGATCCAAGGAATGCGGAAAGAGAAATACAAGAAAATAATGCGTGTGCCACGAAGATTCTCGCGGATCTGCCTCAACTCAAATATAACATAAAGCGTGCGGAAAAAAATCCTTTATTACGTTTGTGTAGATGTTTTGTGTTGGTTACCCGGTAAATAATGTTAACCGGGTATATACCCGTTAGACAGTGGGATTTCCGTCTCCTATGATTCAGTTAGTGGTAAGTATATAAGGACGTTTTTAGGTCGAACCCGGAATGATATTTATTTATGGAATCAGAAATCGAGAGATTTCTGTTGTGATTCTATTTGTTTTTAGGAGGGCGGCGGTTTTAAGAATTTTAGGTGCGAGCGTAAATGTTAAGCTGACTTGGATGTGGTCTGTCATAGGATGGGTGATCGAAAATTTGTCCGGTAGTACTCCAATCTGAAGATTACAGTCATACTAACAAGTCATGAAAATGTAACCTTATAATTGTACTTCAACATTTGTTTGTGGTTTTGCGGTTGATCACTTTATCATCATCGTCTTCATCATCATCATTATTATCATCATCATCATCAGTATATATACATCTCACTGCTGGGCTCAGGCATGCCCATATGAACAACTAGCCGTCACCTGCCCGCTTCGCTGTGCAAAAATATGTGATTTTTTTTTGTATAGCCTATCACTTGCACAATCTCATGTTCTTACTACATGCAAATTTTCATCAAGATCGGTCAAGTTGTTCTTGAGTTTTAAGTGGACATATAGGCAGACAGACCAAAATAAAAAAATCGTAGAATTGGTGTCAGTGAGTCATAAAACGAATATTTATCCCAAAATTTGTCAGAAAAATTGCATGTACAGACAGAGCCTATAGATTTATATAGTAGGTAGTATAGATAATACATAGAGAAATTGGGTAATAGGTAATACATCAATGCCCTAATTTTTGCTTTCTACAAAGTAATGGTATCACTGTACAACAACTTTAATAATATCTAGCCTTATAAGTGTTCTTGTTTCATCTTCGACGATTCTTTCTTGACTTCTATTATAAGTTTTATATGAACACGATATATCCGTTAATAATCCCTAACGCCACCGACCGCTAAACCAGGTACGTTTTAATATACCACTAATTACTGCTATAACAAAGTTGTAATTAAGTAATCTAAACTGACTATTGTTACTGATGGGTAATGGCTTAATCACCACGCTTTCCAAATCAGGGCTAGGTGAACCCAAATCCGCTACGTATCTGGGAATCTGAAACCCACTTTTTCTGATTTGGGAATTGAACTCAGGACCTCCAGATATTGGGTTGAGCATTCTGCCACTCAGCCACCGTGGTGTTTATTGCGATTTTTCTAAATATTTTATTGATTTACTCTTATAAACATCCGTGTGCTGAAATGATAACTATCGTATTAATACGTGAAGCAAAAACTTTGTACCCCTTTTTTACGAAAATTGCGCGGACGGAGGAGTATGAAATTTCGTTTAGTTTACTAGTGGCCGTTCGCGGTTTCACCCGCGTGGTTGCCGTTCTCATGGGAATATCGGGATAAAAAGTATCTTATGTGTTATTCCCGGTTATAAACTATCTGTATGCCGAATTTCATCCAAATCCATTTAGTAGTTTTTACGTGAAAGAGTAACAAACATCCAAACAAACTTTCGCGTTTATAATATTAATAGGATATAGAGAAGGTTATCCGAATGTTAGTATTTTTTTTAAATACATTAAGTCAATAAAACAAACGTTACACACTACCATGATTTTGACACACACGCACATTATACTCTTTTCAATAATTTCAAAAATACAAGAGGAGCGGCCGAAATCTGTCTATGCCATTCCAAATTCACATTCTATCTTTTTTAATTTTTCATTGCTTAGGATACAGTCCGTGCAGCGTAAAATTACGGTCGAATTTCGACCACCGGGTGACCACTAATATCTATAAATACAAGATTTCCTTTTACTAAACTCACGAGAAATGTCTAAGCATGTTGACAATGTTACCTTTTCGGACGGCCATACCAATAATAACATTTAGTAGCAGTAGGTATACCTACTCCTTCACTTTATGATTTCTTGACTAATAGAATTTAGCTGAACATGTATCTACACAAACATTTTCTTAGAGAAAATGAAGCGAAGCTGATTGCCAGTTCATTTTATGTCCCCACTGCTGGGGTACGAGCCTTTCCTGGGCTGAACGGAAATTACGGAAACACCGACAGAACAAACTATAAGCCACCACGCGAGCCTAGTGCGGATTGGTGGTTGTTAACGGCTGCTAATTCAGCCGGGAACAAAGGCTTTATGTGCTTACCGAAGCACGTAGGAGCTGGAGATATTAACGTTTTGGTCACCCATCCGTTAACCGGCTTTTGCGAAGGTAGCTTAACTTCAGCAATGCAAACCGAGGATGTTTTCCACTGCGGTATCGAGCTCTATTTGATTTAGCTTTCTATATCACGGTGCTCTGAAATTACTAATCACACTAATATTATAAATGCGAAAGTTTGTGTGTATGTGCGTATATTTGTTGCTTCTTCACGCTGCAACGGATGGATGGATTTGGATGAAATTCGGCATATAGATAGTTTATAACCTGGATTAAAACATAGAATATTTTTTATCCCGATATCCCACGGGAACGGGAACCACGCGGGTGAAACCGCGAGCGGCCGCTAGTCGTCTATAATTAAAAGATGTTCTGATATTATTACCTCAGATTGTCATACTAATAATAATATCCGCAGCTGGTATGCCTTCATCACATTATCATTTTTTGATTAATAGGATTAAGCTTGAACATGTATCTACACAAACATTTTCGTACAGAAAATGAAACGAAAATTGTTGTCGTACAATATTTGCTAGATGGAGCGGCAAACATCAAAGGGCAAATATTAATTCACTTAGCGAAATTGTTGTTTTGGGTCGTGATAAAAATGGGGTTAATATATCTTATTACGTTATAAGAGAGATTAGCTTGTCTCATTAATTTGTAATGTACTTTTACGAGACTTTTACCTACCATTTACGGGTTATCACAGCTTTAATCTGCTAGCAATGTTATTGTCTTCTTAATCTATAATAATATTATAAAGCTGAAGAGTTTGTTTGTTTGTTTGTTTGTTTGTTTGTTTGTTTGAACGCGCTAATCTCAGGAACTACTGGTTCGAATTGAATAATTCTTTTTGTGTTGGATAGTCCATTTATCGAGGAAGGCTTTAGGCTATATAACATCACGCTGCGACCAATAGGAGCGAAGCATCAGTGAAAAATGTTGCAAAAACGGGAAAAGAGCCTAAAAAATTAAAAATGCTGCCGAAAGTCACTATTCCACGCGGACGAAGTCGCGAGCACAGCTAGTTAGAAATAAAATTGGTTATAATGTGAGTTTTTAGAATTATCCGCAATACTTTTGTACACAAACTTAGCTAGTACATAGAATTTTTTGGATAACTAATTATTTAAAAGCCATACTAATCATATCTTTTGTTGTTTATTTGTTGTTTTTTTTGTTGTTGTTTGTGCTTTTGTTAACTTAGTACCTCATACCTTAGAATTATTAAAACCTACTTTTCTGTTGTGTAAAAAAACATAAAAAACCATCCCAAGACTATTTATAATATTGTATGATCTGTACCATACCAACATGATGCAAAAATAATTATGAATACCAATGACTATGACTAAAGTAAAAGGGTAATTAATTTTTTTCAGAAAAAAATTGCAAATAATTTCTTTCTTCATACAGCAAACAGCATATTGTAAGTTTATTAAATCAAAATGAATAATACCTATATAATTTTCAAAATCCTTATTTCTATCAACATAACAATAGGGTTTGAGCAAAATGTCAGCTTTCTAGTCCAAGAGTTAGTTGAACTTAGCGTTGATGATTAATTCAGTGAGTGAGTAGGACTTATCTTTTTATATGTATTGATGATATCACTCCATTCGTTCTCATCTCATACACACTTAGCGTGTCCACATTAAGATATACGAGGAGACATTTAAGCAAATTTCGTATTCTTATCGTAACTGCTAACTCCATGTCAATTATTTTCCGCTTTTTATACACCATCCAGTCTTATCTGTCCCGCGATTACACATTCGCTCACGACGCCAAACGCTCCTCGGGGAGCGTAGATTTATACCCAGACAACGGTTCGGGATAGGGGTGCGTTAACCCTCCGCTGGATATGTACGAAATACCGAGCATCTACTCTAAGTTAGATTTTGTCTAAGTGAGAGTGAGTGGAGTAATATATTATTATTTTCGTCATTAAGTTAAGATGTGAGCTTATTATATACTTCGGGCCGTAACAGCCATGCACTCTACAATCATTGAAACGCCTGGTTACGAGCGATTGATTGGCAGTCGTGTTTACAGGATGCAGGTGTGCAAATTGTAATTTTTGGAAATAAATTATTATTATTTATTTATTTATTGAGTTATGCCACAGTGAAATGAACTCACCGTCGAGCCGCAAGAAAGCTGTCACCGACTTGACATTACGTCATTTAATTGCAAAAAGCTGTAGTCTTGTACCTCTTGTGCCTTTATGCTTGCTAAACTAATTACATGAATATGCTGTATTACAGTGCGTAGGTGTAAATACATATTTTAAAAAATATATTGCTGTAAAAAGATGAAATCAAAAGAAACTAATGAAACATTTATAAAAACGAAAGTTCGCCTCTTCTACTTTAATACAATGTTAACACAAACAAAATTAATATGTTATGCTTAACTTCGTCAACCAATACGAAACTGTTGCTGTTGGCAAACAAATTAATTGTCATTGAGGCAAAACTGAGGGCGGTTCGATTGAAGAAAGTTCGTCCAACTTCAGCAAACATAAACCCATCTCCAAGTTTGACACAAGTTCTATCAAGCAACTCGCACTCTCACTGAAGCACGTGAAATATGACGCCGCGGTCTGTGCGGCCGCACCGCCCGAAAGCGGGTTAAGAGAATTTAGCAAACGTAACTAGACGCTAGAGCATTGTAGGTATGTAATTTATTACAATTTACCGAAGGCGCCTTGTCTGTCACGGCTAATGGTGATGAATCGGTCCTTCGGTCTCACAATTGCGGTTTTATTGTTAGGATTTTGTATGACGATGACGGTGTCAAGACGGCGAGTCGTTTTGGATGGAAGCCTAAGATGTATGGCTGATGGTGTAACATATTTTTACCGCCATTATGCTCATTTAGCTTTGTATGTAAGCTGTCGATCAGATAACGCTACAGATTTTTATTTACGTATCTTTCTGGCACGGTAATAGGATTCTGTCAAGAAGCTGATGGCAGCGTAACTATTTATTTTGCACAGTAGCATTGTGTTATTGATGTGTTCCGGTATAACAGGTAAAATATCATCATTATCATCAGTCTACACTAGTCCACTGCTGGGCATAGGCCTATCCAAATGCAGGCCACGAGCACGATCCGCGGTGACTCTCATCCAGCTCTTGCCAGCCACCTTGTAAAGTAAAATATACAGTTAAGTTACAAGGCTAAGAAACACATTAATTAGTTGAAATGCGTTTTCACCTTTGGTTTTCATCATTGCCATTATCAGCCAATACTAGTCCACTGCTGGACATAGGCCTTTGGTGTTATCGTCACATAATCATTCTATAAGATAAAGAATAAACGCTTTTCTTTTTGTAAATTCTTCAGATCAAATCAGATCAGATAAAATCAAGATGACTGAGATCGGAGCCTGAGACTGAAGGTATAGCAAATAGACCACAGAGGCTGTGAACCTCTTGATTGCGGCTGCATTCACAGCAGACGAGTGGTTAAATTTGAATATAGCTATAATAACGATTGAAATTTTCACCCCGGTGTGGTGCCGTCTGATTCATAAATACAGAGCCTTAACTAAGCAGAGGAGGCTTACGCAGTTCTCGAAGAAGCCTATGCTGTGAAAGGGAAGGCTTCCTTGTAAGCCGGCGCGTCGTCAAAGGGGCGCTTTTATATTAAACGGAGTGGCTCATGACGGTTAGTCCTTCGAGCCATTCCGCTAATGCTTGGTACACGCGGAACGTCGAGTTGTGGTGTTAAGCAATTCCCAAACGTTTGGCGATGATTTTGAAGTAATCGCGACAGTAATTTATTATAATGTTGGAAATCTATGTAAACAAAAGTGTAATGTCATTCTGTTAACGTAATGACTGCCTTTGTAAAAGCTCTATCAACTGTCTGTTATCTGTTCTCTCTCTCTCTCTCTCTGTGATAATATCTTCCGGTGTGAGGCGGTGTCAGTTAACAATATTAATTGTATTACAAACCAATATACTTCACCTCTGCATATTTGCATTAGATCTTTCTTTTGTATTTTTACCCATAATTCTTAATTTAAATATCGAAGTAACTATTCGTTGCTCGATGTTTACTATATTACGTCATGTTGTATGATGTCCGATTTCAATAACACCAGTTGGTATGTACACACTTTGCACATCAGACTTAGCACTGACTGTCAAATTTCCTTAATATACTTTGAACTTTATATACATGTCAGATGGTTGCTTAATTATTGAAGAAATTTCAAAGCTTAGGATAAGTCGATGTGCAGACGTCTGTACCAACGTACGTATGTCGGTATCACCATCATCATCCGACTATACTAATCCACTGTTGGACATAGGCCTCTCCAAGTGCGTGCACTTAGAGAACCGAGCACGATCCGCGGCTTTTCTCACGCAGCTCTTGCCAGCTAGCTTGCAAAAATCGTCGCTCCACCTAGTCTGAGGGCGTCCTACACTACATTTGCAGATACACTCTCATACGTCTCCACTTGAGAACTCGTTTACCTCAATGGTTGTTGGTTCTGCAACTAACATGACCGTCCACTGCCACTTCAGCTTGCTGATCTGATATGTATCAAGAAAACTGAAGCTGAAGGACGGCGTGCCTGATACCCTTGGGGTTGCAAGCGTCTATGGGCCGCGCTGACCGCGTTCTATCACTCACTCGCTCACCCGCTCACTCACTCACGCTGGCCCAATGCGGGTTGGAGGAATTTAACAACTGCCATCTTTTAGTAACAATCACAACCAATGGAGTTTCTCAAGATTCTTTAGTTTGGCGACTTTGAAAAAGTTTCTTAACTAGCAAGATCGCAACCCAACTCGCAAGCTACTGCGAAATCGAGCTTCTTATTTTTAAAAACACAAATGTTGAAACAATTTCCACGAACAGGATTTGAACCTGCACCCTTCTGACACCGGTAAATATTATGATCGAATGTTAATGACGGTAGTTGTTGACATTGAATGGGCGCCTTTGGTTTTCAAAGTAAAAAGTAAATAGTGTTGAATAATTTTGGCGGGCTGGTTAGAACCACGATAGCTCAATTGGGAGAGCACCTGACCCGGTATGTGCAGGTTCAAATCCTTGCTCATGGAAATTCTTTCAACATTTGGGTTTTTGTAATTTGTATGCAACAAAATTTACGTTAAAAATTATATACTTAAACGAAACAAAAACATTTTATTATTTTATATTATTTTGAATTTTGCATTCACAATGCCTTTTAAAGTTGCAAGAAAATTTTACTAAAAAAACCAGCATCAGGAAACTCGAGTAGGAATCGAACCCACGACCTTTGGATAACCGGTCCAATCCTCTGACCGCTGCGCTACCGACGCCCCAGAAGAATCATTGAATTCTTCTAGTAGTTTGTGATTTACGCTGCAAGCCAGCAGTATTACGTCACTGTGGAGTTATTACCCTCACAGTCGAAAGAATACTTATGCAAGTATTACTTACTTGTGGCCGTTCGCGGTTTCACCCGCGTGGTTCCCGTCCCCGTGGGAATATGTAGATAAAAAGTATCCTATGTGTTATTCCCGGTTATAAACTATCTGTATGCCGAATTTCATCCAAATCCATTCAGTAGTTTTTACGTGAAAGAGTAACAAACATCCAAACAAACTTTCGCGTTTATAATATTAGTAGGATACTATTTATTGTTTTTAGTATAATTGACTCAAAATAAACATAAACCATCATCAAAAAAAAAACTATAGAAACCTATTAATCGTTCTAACCTGCTTCTTTTTAGCCAGCTAGAGGCTTTCATTCCCTACATTTTCTTTGCTATTCTTTTACATCCTTTTATTGAAAGTTGTTTCACAATATTTATAGCTTCTCGTGTCAACTAATGCAGTCTCTACACACCAAATCGTATCATGTAGACGTTTTATTGAATTACAATCTAGTTGCCTATTGTCGCCGTCCGTCACTGCATGTTGATCGAGTTAAGGTCACACTATGATGCTATATCGGGCGGGAAGAAGGTATTGAGGGTAGGCATCGAGCTCTCTAACTTTGTTATTTTATTAGGGAAACAAACAGTTTAATTATATAAAATAGAAAGTTAATCAGTAAAGTTGCCATTGTAACATTGAACAGATATAACTATTCCCCTTACAAATTCTTAATATTTTAAGATCTTTTTCAAGATCTTAATATTTTTCCAAATATTTACTTCAAACTTAAACTAGTAATAAACTTTCCTACCCTCACACCAATTATCTAGCCCAAGAGAAGCTTCGTTATGAAACTCGTTAAAAATGGTTACTAGACAACGGATAAACATACTTAAATACTTACTTATTATACATAGAAACCACCCAGACCCGAGACAATTCAGAAAAACAATAATTTCTAAATTGACCCGACCGGGGATCGAACCCGGGACCTCAGAGATGGCGACTCCATGAAAACCGGTGTACAAACCACTCGACCAAGGAGGTCGACAAAATAGAAAGTTAATCAGTAAATTGAAAGATCAGTTAAGATTTAGGCAAATTATATATATGATTATTTAAATATAATTTTACGCAAATATTGTTGCGAACAAATTACAATTTGTTAAAAGCTTACTTTACCCGACCTAGGTGCCCAGTGTGAGTTGTTTGTTTACTATCCGTAGGTATATTACGTTAACGAAAAGGAAAATAATATGCAAAGAAGCAGCGGCTTCTGGCAAAATAAATGCTATTCTATTCTGTTCTACTATTTTCTATTCTTACAAAACTAACTTAATCTTTCACACACACAAACACATTATATTTTGAATAACACTTATAATTTTTATACATTTAAATACATTCATGACGTGTTACAATATCAACATATTTATGAATAGATAATTTAATGAAAGATTAAATTAGTTACTTACTATTATAATAATTTAAAATACTTAAAGAATAATTATAAAAGATAACAAACTATTATGAAAAATGTATGGCTTAAGCTAAACCTTGTTAGTAAATTAAATGATATATTAGATTATATAATTGCTCTCAACACAGTTTTTAGTTTTAATTATTATTATAGATACACAAGTCTAAATGAGGAGCATGCATGGAACCTCCTAGATATATGAATTAAATATCAAAACAAGTTCTAATTTTGGATACGAATCATCGTAAGTATCTTTCGAAGAGCCTTTGAAAGAGGTCGTAACAAATTCGATTTCAACGTGTTGTGATTTGCCAAAGTAGACATATTTATATGTTATTTTGTCATCGAAAGTAACCTTCTATGATAGGGAGGATATTTTGTTATATTTAGACGTGCGGAGAAAACAGAGAAAAGAAATACCCTTTCCGAGTTTCTTGCTGGTTATTTTGGGTACTCCCGTTCAAGTTCAGTAAAACTTGAGACATAAAGATTTTAAAGTGGCTTAATGCAAACTACTTAATATAGGCATCATAGGCACACCTTATTATTGATGTATCGTAAAGGTGTATCTCTATATATACTCGTACATATATGTATAGAGATACACCTATGTTTCGACCGAGTTGCACAGGCTGTAGTTACGAGCTGACAAAAAAAACTAAAAAAAGGTTTGTCTAAGAGACTTCTAATAAATTCAACCAACAATGAACCAACTACCGTTCCTTTAATGTCGGAACACAACGATCGTGCTAACATTGCTTTTAACTTTAATTAAGTATATAATGGTAAGTAGGTCGCCAGGTTAACTGAAACTAGTCTTACCAAAAGTCTAATCGAGCATGTTAAATCGGTTGTATAACTATTAGAGTTTAGAAGCGGGTTTTACTTTCTTTATACATTATCTATTTTGCACGGCAACTGACTCAACTCTACATGATGTTTAGTGGAAATGTAGTCGAAATCACCTCGTGAACCGGCAGGGTGACTGATGCTGCGTCGTTCCCACGCTGCACCAGCTGCTATGTTCGCGTCTGGACTCCATTTCCAAGCGTCACGTGTCGTGTCCTATTAAAAAAACAGGCATTGCAAAGTTGCTTTACTGCAAGATTGCAACAAGAACGTGCTAGCCACATTGCGACATTGATCTTTTATTTATTAATACTCCTCCTGTGATAATTAACACTAGTAAATATAACACTTATTATTACGTAATCTGCTTTTAAGTACAAGTTAAGTAAATAACCGATGTCTATCCCACTCAGTGAAATCAAGTCATCGCTACAATTTATGGGTATTGGCTTAACCACCACACTTACTAAAAACGGGCTGGTGATCACAAACCCTGCCAGATTTTAAAAAAGACGAAGTGTTGAAAAATTTCCAAGAGCGGGATTCGAACCCGCACCCCATGACATGCCGGGTCAGGTGCACTGCCAACTATGCTATCGTGGGTCAATCCAACTCACCGAAATTAATCAACACTATCTAGGTACTTATTTACTTTATAAGCCATATATTATGTCGACAACTACGTCATCAACTTCCGATCTTAATATTTTTTGAAATATTGAAAGATCGGTTAAGATTTAGGCAAATTATAGATAGATAGATAGTTAGATAGATAGATAAACACTTTATTGCTTACACAATTATACACAACATAAATAACAGGAAATTTTTAAATAATAGTAGGCAAAGGCGGTCTTATCGCTTAAAGCGATCTCTTCCAGACAACCTTTGTGGCATAGGACAGATTAGGAAACAATGAGAGGTAGTGCACCGGCAACTAGCAAAAATAAAATAAAAAACGACGGGTTGCACTCCGGGAGTGCCGGCAGAAGTGAAAACTTGAATATTAACGTTGTGCATTTTTGATATTTTGGAATGGTTAGGCAATAATTTTGCACGAATTGCTTCAATTATCAGTTTAAAAGTACTATCATTTATGTGGTAGAATACAATATTTATTTATTGCGCTATCGTACACAAACATGACAATTTATATTACAAAAACACAAATGTTGAAAAAATTTCCACGAGCAGGGTTTGAACCTGCACCCTTCTGACATACCGGGTCAGGTGCTCTTCCAATTGAGCTATCGTGGTTCTAACCAGCCCGCCGAAATTATTCAACACTATTTACTTTTTACTTTGAAAGCCAAAGGCGTCCATTCAATGTTAACAACTACCGTCATTAACATTAGAAATTAACATTATCATTAACGTTAGAACCACGATAGCTCAATTGGAAGAGCACCTGACCCGGTATGTCAGAAGGGTGCAGGTTCAAACCCTGCTCGTGGAAATTTTTTCAACATTTGTGTTTTTGTAATTTGTTCGCAACTAAATTTGCGTTAAAAATTATATAAACATTTATAAATAGCTTGCCTACTTCTTAACTGATCTTTAGTATTTGTAAAAATATTATGATCGGATGTTAATGACGGTAGTTGTTAACATTGAATGGACGCCTTTGGCTTTCAAAGTAAAAAGTAAATAGTGTTGAATAATTTCGGCGGGCTGGTTAGAACCACGATAGCTCAATTGGAAGAGCACCTGACCCGGTATGTCAGAAGGGTGCAGGTTCAAACCCTGCTCGTGGAATTTTTTTCAACATTTGTGTTTTTGTAATTTGTTCGCAACTAAATTTGCGTTAAAAATGATATAAACATTTATAAATAATTTATATTACATTAAAAAGCACTCGAACATTCGCGCAAGCGCCCTGCGCCGCCTAAACGAAACAGCAGGCATACATTTTCGCCGCGCCGTAGAAAGAGAGGGGGATACTTCCTCTCCTACGCCGCGCCGGCTGTCATCCGTCTTACGAATTTTCGATCAGGCCACGTGTCCTGACGGTCACGTGTCCTGACAAGAATTTAACATTTTTTACCCATTACAAAAAAAGTGTACAACGCCGCTAAAGAAGTTTTCACTTCAAAAAGAAAGAAAGAAAGAAACTATATTTATGATTATTTACATATAACTTTACGCAAATATTGTTGCGAATAAATTACAATTTGAAAAAAGTCAAAGTGTTGAAAAAATCCACGAGCTAGCACTTTACCAGTGTGAGTTTTGTTTACTATCCACATATTACGTTAACGAAAAGGAAAATTATTATGGCAAACAAGCAGAGCCTCCTGGTGACATACGAGAAGAACGCACTGTGCCGCTGTTAGCACTCAAAAAATTAAAAAAGCAGTGACAAAATTCAGCGCTTACGTCAGCCTTCCCGGTAGCATAGCGGTCAGTGCAGCCACCCGAATTGCGGAAGACCCAGGTTCGAGTCCTGGCTGAGTTGGGTAGGCGTTTAATTTTTTCACTGTATTTTATAAATTTTATAAATATTTAATTTACCTTCAGTGCAGCAATTAGCACTTGAAAATAAAAAGTAAAAATATACGAGAAGAATTAAAATTTTGCCATACAAATTCTCGTTTTGCGTTAACGTGATTGAATCGTGTGGAGTTTCTTGCGCCCATTCTTCTCCACGGCTAAAAAATAGACGTCCTGAATGGGTTGTAGGTAAATAAAATGTTTGGACGAATCAAAAGCACTTTTCTAAAGTTTATTTGAATAAAAAATATTTGACTTTGGCTTTGACTCTGAAAATCAAACCCAGGACCTTTGGGTGTCGAGCCGATCGCTGTAGCACTCAGCCACCACTGAGGCATTTAAGTATGAAGGTAAAAAAACTACTCGTTAATGAAGGCTTCGGATTCCTAATGAGGATATATTAGTTTTGATTTAAAAGTTTCGTTATAAAGCGAATAAAGATTTCTGTGAAATAAATATTAATTTAAATAATAAGAAGTTGTAAAGAGGTGAACAGAAGTAATTTTAATGTTGAAAGGCTGTAAATTAACTAGTCATAATTTTTGTGTATATTTTAAGGTTATTTATAAAGATTATTATTATTATTAAAATGTATGTCTATTTTACATAACATTTATTCTGTTTTTAATTTGAGTTAATAAAAACGGTTTTACCAATATAATTAGACTGAGATAGCACTTATATCATGTCGATTATTAAACGACAGTAAATAATGATCGTCTCTAATCTCATATAGAAATCATTGAAGATGTTTTTCCACACTCATTCATTTCGAAAGATTAATCGCTAGCAAGGCTCCTCTGTAACATTGAAGAATCGATGTATATAAAATACTTTTGCTTTCTGTAAACGTAAGGCAGAGACGCATTAATATATGTCGTGCTAAAGCTCCTTACCCAAATCTGTGTAACATCTGTAGTGAGGGACCCAGGACAGACCCTTGAGGAACCCCTTTTAACGTAGCCCCTATAAATCAAGCATTAATGATAGTCACGTTTTTACTGAGCCGAGGATAGTTGCCGACATCGTCCTAAATCGTATTCTTCTGAAAAGATGGAGATGACTCGAAAGTTTTTCCCTTTGCTTGTATTTTATTACCTCAGTTTAAAGATTTTCGTGTAGTCCATTGAAAAATTTAAATTTAATTTCGCTTTCTTATTTTTAGCTATAAAAAATGTAGGAAATAAATATAGTTAGAATGTTTCTTATAAAATTGCTTTAGTTGTTATCTGTCAAAATTATTTTTTAAATCTAAAATAGAATAAAGTATAAAAAATATATAAAATACAATAATCTGAATACCAAAACTTTAACCTGATAAATCATTATGTAAAAAATTCAGCATCGACATTGCTAGGCTTACTGTAAACACTGATATTCACGTACTATTGAAATAATCACTTGCCTTAATTATAATTGTTACGAAAAATTATTGTCTCAAGTTAATTTAATAATTGCTAATACACTCAATAGTCTCTCACCAAACGTAAGAACTACGAGTGTCAAGATTTCTTCCAAGAATAAAGTCTAGCACAGGATATAAAACCTAATTAGAGAAGAAAAAGATTTATTATTCCTCGAGAACAGTTAGGTACGCTCCATCAGCTTATTAAGTAGTTCAAAATGGCGCCTCGCATACCAAATGATTACTGGAACAAAGAAAACTTCCCTGAGTTTTAAGTTGCGAAAGAGATATTAGAAATAATTACAAAAATAAAGGGCTCATTAGTATGCGAATGGGATGAGCTGAGCACGTTCAACGTATAATAACATGCATTGTAAATTTCATTAAAACTTTCCCACGATGTTTTGTTAGGTGGAGATATCTGAAAAGCTTTTAACAATACAATTTTGGTCTATTGAAATTTTAGTTACAACAAGTGTATTAGTATGATAATTATATTTGTCTTAGATTTGAAATTTCAATAAAAGTCTCTATTCAGTTAATATTAAGAATGTATTCAATTAACATTTTAAACTAGGGTGTGACTATACATGAGAGTAATTAGCAGGATTCTCAACATGTTTCATAGGACATCCGTGATTATGGTGCATGCAACTGTGCCGAAATAGCTATCGTATTCTGAAAAATAATAAAGAAACATAATCATAATAATGTATTTAATTATCGTGAGAAAGATAGCGAACGTGAAGTATACGGATATACATAAGTATTGTCTCCCAGTGACCACGGACCCCACAAAGAGTTCAAAGCGTCATGATAAATTAATTATGTAAAACAAACACAAAGTTGATTCATATAAAGTGTTTCATTTGAATATATTTAATTAACCACTCTTTCGAAAATAAATACGAGTATTAAGTGTTAATAACTTCATTATTCTGCCTCAAATACAGCAGACAACAAACAAAATTGAACTCGATTTTAATTAACTCAGTGAGTACCAGTAGCAGGACACTTTTCCAGCCGAAAAATTCATAATGTCAAGAATTCGTACTTTTTTTCTTACAGTGGGGTATCTCATTTCTTTTTCCAGATAATAAATCTATGGTATTCGCCTAAAAAAAGTGACAGGATTTACTCTACCGTGCCTTTTAATGGCCTATTAGCTTGACTACTTACAGAGAATTGTCTGAATTCTTTTTGCTTTTAACGAGTTTGTTTTATTTTGGTGATCCGATAGTTTTAGTCAATTGCTATAACGTATATTGTCTGGCTGGCTGGCGTGAGTTTATCGGCAAACTGTTAGAACATAAACTTAAAAAAAAAACAAGATCTTATGGGAGATGCCCATTGGTTAATTATTAACATAATTATCATTATCATCATCTCAGCCAAAAGACGACCACTGCTGAACAAAGGATTCCCCCAACGTTCTCCGCAACGATATTTTGTGCTGCTCGCATCCAGCGGCTTCCAACGACCTTTACCAGATCGTCGCTCCACCTTTAACATATAAACAAATTATTATTTATCTGCCTGTATTGTTTTCTAAACTTTACGCGAACACTACACTTTTAAATGAAACAACTTTTACGGATCTACTCGCGTTTATTTTACACATTAATTATTTAATGTTTATACTGACGTTCGATGTTCAATAATAGCAAACACACATTTATTGTATTAATAAATACAACGTACCATAATTGACTTCACGTAGTAGTAGGTAGTTGCTTACGGATTTAATATTATTATTCAATGAGTAGCGGTAGTCCAAGACCGGACAAGATGGCGAGCATAGTGACTATAGGCTGAAGAAGAAAAAAAAGTCTTTGGTAGTGCGTGCTCTTTGGTGGTTTTACCCTGGTTTAGGTATCATAGTCATACCTTCTTTATACCCGACGACTTTGCGTTAATTCCCGTTAAATGTCTTTGTTTTTAATTAAAGAGGGATTTGTTTATTCAGTTTTTCTATTAATATTTTTTTAGTGAGTGAGTTAACCGTAAGTTTACGTTGACAGTGTTTGTTAGCGACAACGTTTATGTTGCACGGTACTCGGCAAAATGAAAAGCGCTCTCTCTCTGGTGCTCGCTTAAGCCCAAGGTTTATATTTCCGTACAAAATATTCACCTGTCAGGTGTAGGAATAAACTCCAGTTTTACGGTAAAATTAATAATGTTCACTAGAGCGCACGCTTCATTTTGCTAAGCCAAATATTTACACCGTCTGTCGTTCGCTAGTGGGATAGTGTTTGTTAGCTCATGGTAGGGATATTGAGCTGTAGTATTAGTAAGTTTATTAATAGGAAAAATTAATTATACAGATACTTTTTATTTTTGAAGTGTAAGTAACACTCCACACATAAGTTAAGTGGTAGCGAAATTCACAAAGTGAAAATAGCTAGTGAAGCATATTTTCATGCTGTTACAAAATTTGGACTTTAGTTTAAGCATTTCTATCGTAAGCACAATAAAAGTTGTAAAGCAAAAAAACACTGTAACTCTAAATACAGTGTTTTCACTTGACACGATAGATTTTGAATCTTAAGATAGCGTCACTGTTAAAATAGTTTTATCTTTAACCCACTTTTCGGAATAACAAAGAGTAGTTATAAAACCGAATTAGAAAAATGTAAACATGTACCATCCAGGTTTACTGGATCTTAGACGGTCGGTTATAACATTTTCGAACGTTTTAAAATAGCACTAAGCGATCAAACACGTTTACTCGCGGGCGCGGTCACGAAAAATCAAACGACGTGATATCCGAGTGTTCACGTACGTATCAAACGCGTGAGACGTTTGTGTGTGTTCACGTCGAACAAACAGCGGAACACGCGATTTACAGACGTCAGGTTAGTTCAACCTTGTCGCTAGAAACGATAGCACGTTTTTGATGTGTCCATAACTCTTGAAGGATGTTCTCTCAAATTACTATATAAAGTATGAATATAACCATACCGTTCTCTTTCTTTCTTAATTTCGTGTACACCAATTCTAATGTTTATAATCTCCCACTATTGGTATCAATTTTCAATTAAAAATAAAAGTTCGTCATCCATCTTTTCAACCTCTTACAACGCGTCACACTCGCGCAAACGCCTGGCGGTCAATGTGAACACGACACGCTACGACCGCCGCGCCCGCACCCGCCACCGCGCCCGCGCGTTCCTATGTGAACAAGCACTGTAATGACAGAGAGACTGAAGATGAAACCGACTGACTTCGTACTGACATGGAAGTAGCTGTGCGGGAAAAGGAAAAACCGAAGGAAAAGTAGACAAACTGTATGCAAAATGATGTTTTTTTTAAAAATATAATTAGATAAGCTTGCATTTGACTACTATCTCACTTGATGGTAAGTGATGATGTAGCCTATTAATGGCAAAGTAAGGAGTTAATGTTGCGATAACAGCCGATCGACGATATTTTAATGGTTTTCTTTACTTCAAGTTTTATTAAAGTTAGTCAATCGTGAACTAGAAAAAAAATCAAGTTACGAAATGTAAGTGACACTCGTTCCGTTTTATTTTTCCAAGGTCACCAAATTTAAATTTATTAAGCTCACCAAAAGCAACCGTTCTCTTTGTGCCGACCTACTAAAATTTAATTAAGGAATATTCCTCAGATTATTAATGAGTCTTATTTCCCAAATCAAATTTTATACCTACAAAGCTACACAATAGAAACAGGGAAAATGGAATCGACGGCCCTCGAAAAGGAATTTGAATTAAGTGAGACCTTCTGCCCGTGACATCGTACTCATTAAAATATATCTTGGCTATTTTATTTCCGATGTCCGATTCATTTAGGAGACCTTTACGTGTCTCTAATGGTGGCGCCTGACCGGAGCGTAATATCGTAACGCACTATTCGCGGTGAGCTTGATACACCTGATGTTGACTGACTAGTGAGGCACTGGCTACCTTATTTCTAGCTGCCGGAATATAACAATGCTACAAACATTGATGTTATGCCGACATAAAATTTAGATAAGATGGTGGTAGCTAGCCAGGTGGACATACAAGTCCTACCACCGAGTACCCAAACATGTACCCACCGCTGGGAATCAAACCCAAGACCTCCGGGTCTAAACCGGTGGTCTTAGCCACTAGACCACAGAGGCGGTTCAGATGTTACGGCATTGCATGTGTCTGACCGATACACCGACGCACGCGGAGAACATGAGTTAGGTACTCATGTGCGCGGAGCCCGCGATGCGCGCTTTTTATTTCACTGTACCGCCTGTGGAGGCTGGTCAACAAAAATCATGAAAACGAGTGGCGGCGTTTAGTAATAATAATCTTATAGTTTATCTAAATTATTATACCTCTAATTATGTCTAAACTATCACCAATGTCTTAACTCCAAACCGTCCGTCTCACATTTTGGATTAATCGTGCGGTTTTTTGAATTATTATTTTTCAAATTAACACGTTAAATTTCCAATACAAAATTAATATGGCCGCGCGGCATCAAATAGATATGGACGAAGATATTTAAAAAAAAAAATATTATGACACTTATCACTTACGGACGGCGCACCCTTAAATAAACCGACCGAATAAACCGATTGTCTAATCATGTCTTGTCTCCATAACAACAATGTTAGTTTTTGTTTTGTTTATATAAAAAAAACACAAATGTTGAAAAAATTTCCACGAGCAGGATTAGAACCTGCACCCTTTTGGCATACCAGGTCAGGTGCTCTCCCAATTGAAATATCGTGGTTCTAACCAGCCCGCTGAAATTATTCAACACTGTTTACTTTTTTACATTGAACGCCAAAGGCGCCCATTCAACAACAACAACAACTACCGTCATTAACATCCGATCATAATATTTTTACAAATACTAAAGATCAGTTAAGAAGAAGCAAGCTATTTATAAAATGTTTCTGTTTTGTTTATATAATTTTTAACGAAAATTTTGTTGCGAACAAATTACAAAAACACGAATGTTGAAAAAATAATAATAATAATAATGTTGAAAATATTATGATCGGTGTTATGATATATATCTATAGTACTGTGGTTTAATTTGATACCTGTTTCTTAGTCGTGCGTGGGTGTTAACACTCCTGTGTGTGGGTGGTTGTTCATCTTATAAAGGTCAAAGTTTTAACAACCTACTTCCACCTTACACATCTAGAATTCATTATCTACTATATATTGCGTCACTTATCCAAAAAATACAATTAGATAAATACCTATATTGTAAAAAAGAGATTATATAACTACACTCGTAATTTATTTTCGTAATGTCTCTCGGCATACTTCGTCTTTCGACTGTCGTTGGATTTCTATCAGTTATTAGTTAGTTATATAATATATAACATAATTATATATTATAATTATATATTATATAATTATACACAGGGTTGCTTTTACTCTTTTTACTGATTATTAATTTATTTTAGAATGAGGGGAAGTACTTATTATGTCATACGTAATTGATTTCTGAGCGCTCACCGGTAATATAAAAGAAAGCATGGTGCAAAATTTCAAGTTTCTAATCTTAGTTAAACACCATGTTTATGCAAATAAATATTTTTATTTTACTAGTTTGGGATTTGCGTGGATATGTCAGTCAGTTTTTAAGTCAGTTTTCGTTTTTTTATATTATGTTTAGGTGATAAATCTTATCAATTAATGGACATGGAAATTAATATTCGGTTGCGTTTGGAAATGCGATGATTACCGGGAGAGAGAACTGTACCTCGTCGTGCGTCTGTAATGTAATATTTCAGATTCGATTTTGAGTATCATATTACAATACTGCCTCCCTGACTTGACGAGCATTCGCCTGTATTGTAACAAAATATTACACATCGTACCATCAAGTTGCGCACTGTAATGCTCGGTTCTCCTCACTCACCAATGTAATGTTCATATCTGTTACCGTTAAAGATTGCGCATTGTAATACTCGGTTATCTTCCCTCACTAAAGTATTTTTTTATGTAATGCTCGGATTTTCAACGTTACATTACAGACGAATGCTCCTGTCGAGGGTGACCTTTCTAATGGGCGGCAGTGTATCGTCATGCTCATAGTTTTAAAAATATTTTCAAAAGTGAGTGCGCTTGTGTCTTTAGTCCTCCACGTGTGATGTGAAGGTTTAGTAAGCAAATCGGAATTAATTATTTATTTATCTAGCGTCAGATCTGCATGCACTATCTAGTGAAGTTACTAATTTGCTCATTCAGCTGGAGTTTTTTTTTTTTTTTTATTATACTTAGCTCGGCAAATGACTCCATCCCACCTGATGTTAAGTGGAAATGAAGTCCAGACGCGAAGACAACTGGTGCAGCGTGGAAACAAACGTAGCATCAGTTAACTTCACTCTGCCAGCCCACAAGGTGCTTCTTCACGCCTCTCTTGAAGGACCTCATATCATAGGAAGGAGGGAAAACGTGTGCTGGTTGACTATTCCATCTTTTGGAGGTGCGACAAAGAAACGAGTCACTAAATTTCTTTGTGCGCGATGGGATATTTGAGACAGTGAATCGGTGCCTCCGAAGAGCAGCACGTGTACTCCTATGAAGAAAGGGAGAAGGTGGGATGAGGTCAAAGAGCTCTTCAGAGCACTCGCCATGGTATAAGCGGTAAAACACGCTGAGTGACGCAACGTCTCTACGCAATTGCAAAGATTCGAGAGTATTTACCACTTCTGCATTGCCGATAATGCGTTCAGCGCGACGCTGCAATCTGTCCAAGGCATCGAGGAGGTACTTGTGTTGAGTCTTCTTCGCAGAATCAACCTTCCGAATCGCATTAAATATTGACTTTTTTATCACCGTCCAAAACTTCTGAGATGACTCCCGTGATACAAACGAACGACTCTTACTATTGGACCGACACCCTTACTCGAAAATAAAATTCAGCTGTTCCATACATTTTGGTCGAATGTTTGTAATTATTGATGTTTTGTATCACTTGACGTTCATAAGTGCAATTTATATGGCTAAATTGATTGAAGGATTTTCATTTCATTTCATTCAAATTCAGCATGCATCCGAGTTGTGTTCCGAAATCTCGTAGGCGTGTTTACTTATTAAAGGGGTTATCGATCTCGTTCGCGGTTTTCAATATGGTTTATCTGGTTTACCTATATGTTATTCATGAACTGTATATTGGAGAATGTGAAAGTAAAGCATACGTGTTGGCGCCGTGCAGTGAATTATTCTTATTGGTATGTTCTCCAATATTCACTTTTATATTCAAAGTTTATTAATTTTACAATAAAAAGTTGGTATAATTAGTATCCGGGAAAGCGAATAGGCATGTCCAGCTTATGTTTTATTTTATAAAATTTGAGTTTTGTCGAATAAATTATGAATAATTACAGTTTCACATCTTCACTTCATGTAACTGATACTCAAAAGCCAAGGGTTTTGTTGGGAATAGCATTAATCATTTCTAGAAGCAATCAATACCTTATTTTATTATATAAAAAATACAATATCTCATGAGCTTTGAGCCTGGCTTAATGCGCAAGCCCCACTTAGCAATCAATTAAGAAACAAAAACAAAACAGTTTATTAGTGTAATAAACGAATATTAGCAGACTAGTCAAATTTTGACACTTCATCAATAAGTAAATTAAATAATTTGTTTACGATCCCGTTTGTTATAAAGACTTCTTCTAGACTTCATCATCATCATCATCATCATCACTAGCTCATATACGTTCCCACCGCTGGGGCACGAGCCTTCCCTATGGATAGATAGGGAGAACGGGCCATAAACCACCACGCGGGCCCAGTGCGGGTTGGCGGTTGTTAACGACTACTAATGCAGCCGGGACCAACGGCTTTACGTGCCTTCCGAAACACGGAGGAGCTCGAGATGATAAATCTTTGGTCACCCATCCGATGACCAGCCTTTGCGAAAATTGCTTAACCTTAGCAATCGCAGACCGGGCGCGTCAACCACTGCGCCATCAAGCTCCTCCTTCCTTTCTTCCTCCTTCTACACATGCCATTTGCCATTCAGGGCTTTAAATTAAACAAAACGAGAACGCCTAGTTGACAAACTAAACATGAGTAACGGCTTGCAAAGGAGAAACCTTTTGTAAATTTGGTATGACCAACCTTACATGTCTATTATTTTCTTCAATTGTTGAATTGTACTCTCAAATAAATTAATTCCTTTAGGTTTCTTATCCTAGTTGTGTTTGAACACTTTTGTGTATGTATTCTTTTGTATTTGTGTGTATTACTCAAATATACATCATTACATTCACTTACCTGTTTTCATTAACTTGAAAAGATATGTACCTACTAACAATAACTAAGGCTTCTTATGTTCTGAAATAAATATACATACAGCTACGTAGATATAGAAGCGCTTTAAAGTTCATAATCGTTCATTCAATAATATTAGAAAAATAAAGGTCTCAACGCCCGAAGTTTATTATTAAAAGAGAAATTGTTCTTCCAAGCATACTTTTAAATGACAAATTGCCAATTTATATTGATTAAGTATCGTGTGCCTAAAGTGATTGATATACGAGTATCATACCTAGATATTTGAATTGTAAAAAAATGGAAATTCTTATAATGAAAATGCTGACAGAACCTAATATCACACTTGTTATTAGATTCTGCGACGCTGTGAATGAATGGATAGACACATGTGTTATAACTCCCATCAAGCAGGCACCAATGCCTAAATGTCATATTATTTGTACTTTCATATAATATTGTACTTTATTTGAGTGAGGTCATCCTCACAAGCATTTTAAATAATAATAATAATAATAAACTTTATTTGCACACAAAAAATACAGATACAGACAAATTGATGAAAAAAAAATCGTACAAAATAGGCGGCCTTATTGCTAACAAGCAATCTCTTCTAGGCAACCTTGGGCGAAAGATTATAAAATTGAGAAAATAAAAATGTTTAAAATAAGTTGTCGTTATACCACCGGATCAGGCTACGTGCGAGTTTTATTTGCTACTAGCTGTGCCCCGCGGTTTCACCCGCGTTAGTGAGTCAACCTTAAAAGTTAGACATATGCTGTCGCGGACTTTTTTTTAGAACATTTTAAAGGGGAACATTTTTGTAATATATGATTTTTGCGTAACTTTCACCGTTTACGCAGCGCACGCAAAAAAAGCTCTCAAAAAAAATATTTTCCCGTTTTTGCAACATTTTTCATTGCTGCTCCACTCCTATTAGTTTTAGCGTGATGTAACATAGCCTATAGCCTTCCTCAATAAATGGACTATTCAACACAATTTTTTTTTTAAATTCGAACCAGTAGTTCTTGAGATTAGCGCGTTCAGCCAAACAAACAAACAAACTCTTCAGCTTTATGACATTAAGTACAGATTCAATCACGTTAACAAAAAATAGACTTTATCCCCTTCACTGTCGAACGACAGGCCACACACAGTCGCTAACAATTGATTTTACCATTGTTATACGTCATTGTCAGTGGAACTCATAAATGGCAACTTTTTTTAACTCTAGACAGATATTTTTATTATTTTGAATTTTATATTCACATTGCTTATAATTACAAGATAAAATTTTACTAGAAAAGATCAACCAGCCTCCAATCAATCCAAAGGTCTTGGGTTCGATTCCTACTCGAGCTTCTTGAGCCTGGTTAATTTTTTCTAGTAAAATTTTTTCTAGACAGATAATTTATTTATTTGAAATCAATATACAGATACATATAGAACAATAAAACAATGGCTACTTAATGTAAAGTAGAAACATTAGTAGTAGTTCCTCCTTTAAAAGAGTATTAATTACTCATGCATACGTCTTTAAATTTAAGCATACTTGCAGCTTATATCTGTAAATTTCTTTAGAAGTTAACAGACATTTAAATCGAGTAGGTATATCCAATAAATATTGTCGTTGTTCTGTGGTGAATCTCAAAGGACGCCTTTGAAGTCATAACCAAGCAGTGGGTTGACTACCGCGAAAGAAACTTGGCAAGGAAGTAAACAAGCAGACGATCTAATTCCAAAGTTTGCTGTGTACCTCCCCGGCCAGGGCAACCGTAAGTTCCAAAGTTTTGGGAAAAGCTACAACTGATAGAGTTAGGTATCCCCCCCCCACCCCGAACAGATTTCTCAACATACGTACCCATGAATATTAATTCTTGTAAGCAGAGATCGAAATTACTAACGCACCAACCTTGTTTCACCCTCAGTTGACAAGGCTTGGCAAGTTCTTACAGTTTGTATACGAGAACCGCTAGAATTGTACGATAGATAATGTTAATCGGTCCGGTCCGAGGGTTAATCGTTAGTGCCTACTGAATTTAATAAAGTAAAGGTTGCTAAATTTTATTTTAGGTTGGAACCCCATGGCACAGTGGCGCCCAAAATTTGCGTCATCAGATAGCTGACCATAAACGTATCGTCTCTAGGTCCTCCGTGTTTCGAATGGTACGTAAAGCTGTTGGTCCCGGTTGTTGCATTAACAGTCGTTTACAACCAACAATCCACACTAGGCCCGCTTGGTGGTTTGTGGCCCGTTCTTCCTTTTCATCTATAGGGAAGTATCTAGTACCCTTCAAACAGCAATGTAAAAGATCGCTGTTGGCGGTGACTGTTTTTTTATTGTTTTTATAGAAAATAGTAAATACATAGATTACACATTGATTCACACAGCTAAATTTGTATTAGTAAAAGAGAAATACCTTTTTAGTTATACATTTCTTATTATTGCATTACACAGAACAAAAAGAGTAACATTTGTTCCCCGTATCCGGTTCGACGGTTACAGACGCCATCTTGCAACGCCTTTGCGTTTAAAACTCGATCGAGTGGTTCTCCCATACCGACGTCAATTGAACCAGAAACCTGCAAAAGCTTGTGCAAACTTAACCCGCTTGAGATGTTGTACAATTTGTTCCCCTAACCAGAGACGCACTGAGGAGAATGAGGTCGGTACTTTTTGTTAATCGAACTATTTATATTGCTGTTGAAATAATGCATTTATAGTTCAATCCGTTTGTTGTTATGACGTCAGATTTATTGGTATCTTCCGCTGGGAATCAAACTCAGGACCTGGGTCTGAGGTCCAACCGCCAGATGCCGGTGTCAGTTGCGGTGCGGCGGTGTGGCCGGCGCCGGCGACGACGAGCGCCGCTCCCGCCGCGACGCGTGCCGCGCCAGCCGCGCCGACGCCGCGTGCATGGACGAGCAACGCCGCGACCAGCGCCCCGCCCCCGCGCCCGCCCCCGCCCCCGCCCCCGCCGACCGCAGCGACATGGACCGCAGCCGCTGTTCGTCGTCGTCGGCCGGCTCGCCGTGCGTCGACGCCGACTGCGCGGGCGACGTGCTCTTCGACTCGATCAACGGGCCCTGGAGGGACATTGCAAACTTAGAAGACTTCCATCTATCAAATCAATAACAAATATAAACCAAAATAAACAATTAACCCTCTAACAGACAGTACAGTCATGTTTAAATATTTCATTTGTTTTCAATTTTATCTCAATTACCTAGAGTTCAAAATATGGTGGTGATCTCTCTGACTTTGGAAATGAAATGAAATGAAATGAAATATAATTAAATGAAATATATTTAATTTGCGCTTGAGAAAGGTACATTTTTGGTCTTATTCTAGTTTTCTTCTCTTTCTCAGCTGACAATGTAGCATGCAAATAATTTTAAATAACAATTACTAAATATTCTAATTAATTACATACATATAAAAATACAAAATTAACACTTCAAATTGTCAAAAACCAATTAAATAACATTTTAATAAAAATACAAAATTAATTACTAGAAATTGTTCCTATTCAAAAATATGTCAAAAATATGTCAAATCAATATTATAATGTCAAAAATATGTCAAATCAATATTATAACATTAAATCTATGTATTATAACCACAGCGCAGCGGCCTAACTTATAATCTGTGGAGCTTATAAACTTCACTTCTCTATGGTAGTCCATGCCATAGAGGAAAAAAGAAAAGTTTGAGAAAAGTTATGTCAAAAGTTACTAAAATATTTGCAATTCAATTAAAATAATATACAGAAATAAAATAATAATAAAAGTCAAATGATTTATCAAGTTTGGTCAAGGTGAATAGTATTTTACAGACATCAAAAGAAATTAATATGTCGTTAACTTATAAAAAAAAATAAAACTAAAATATTAGCTTGCACACATCTAGGTACACATCTTACATTTATTAAGTGTATGTGTAAGAAAATCTTTCACTGAATAAAATAGGTGTGCCATAATCCATTTATGTAACTCTGCTAGAAATTGTTTTACAATAAGTTTTCTAATTGTTTCATGCAATTTATTAAAAATACTTATGCACATCCAGAAACAATTCTTTTGCATACGAGTGCTTTTTGGAACAAAGGCCGACATCAACCTTTTTCCATTTCTAGTGTTTCGGGGATACATATCTTGTGCTGTTTCAAAATAATGATGGTTAAGTTTGACAAATTTGGCTATTTCAAAAATGTATAGACATGGCAGGGGTAAGACTTTTAACCTTTTGAATAAGGGTGCACATGGCTCATCTGGTGCAGTGCCACAGATTGCCCTAATACATTTTTTTTGAGCGATAAATGCTTTATTTGTGTCTGTGCTGTTTCCCCATATGATTAAACCATAACGGAGGATGGACTCAATATATGCAAAGTATGCTGTGAGTGCTGCACTTTGAGAGGCTACTTTAGTGAGTTTATATAGTGCAAAAGTAAATCTATTTATTTTACAACATATGTTTGTGATCTGTTGCTTCCAGTCCAACTTATGATCAATTTGTATACCCAGAAACTTAGTTATAAGGGGGAAGGGTAAAGACGTTCTTCAAAATTACGCAGAGTTCTGGCTGCTCTTTTAAACATAAAGCATTGCTTATTTAAATTATTAAAATTATGTCCAGAGTTGTCTGGACAAGGCCCTGCATTGAGAGTAAGAGACTGCACCATCGTCCCTCCCTTACCTCCACAATCTGCGAGCGGTTCCGCAAATAGTTAAGGAACAAGCGAACAGCGGCACCAGCAAAACCATAATAAGCTAGCTTCGAAATAAGCAGTGGGACATCCAACCGTCAAAGGCACGGGAGTACACAAAGAGAACAAGGAGCATACCCATGTCCCTATCCTGTGCAGATAGGACATCATCAACTACATCAAGAAGTGCTGTGGATGTGCTGCGTTTCTTTCGGAAGCCTGACTGAACCTGGGGAGCAAAGAGTTTGACTCCAAATACTTGACCATTTGTTTGCTTACCACCTTCTCAACAATCTTGGACAGACAAAGAGAAAGCTAATTGGCCGAAGATCACTGACACTGCAAGGACTCGCAACCTTAAGGATGGGTTTAATAAAAGCTGTTTTCCACACATCCGAGAAATGAGAATAAGTCAAAGATCTATTGACGACAGCCGTTATAGCACCTAAAGACTGTGGCAGAGTCAGAAGTATCATCTGCAAAGAGATACCGTCAACCCCAATTGCATCAGAGTGGAGGCTCCGAATAATGTCAGCCACGGAAGTCTCAATGCGTGTTGGTGATTACAAACACCGACTATGCATTGCAAGATCTGAAACGCACTTTGCCCGACCTGGGTCAATTCCTCTGCCACGTTGCACAGAGGCGTTCTGAGATGAAAAAGAAGCAATGATATAATAAACCATAAGACCCTTAGTTCAGCCCTGATATAAAAGTGAAACGACCGAGGTGAAATCTTCGCTGAGCGTGTAGCCAAATTAATTGGATAAGTCGTCGAAGCGGCTCACAAATTATGCCGAAATTTCGTTAGACTTTAACACAAATATATAGAAATAGAAGAGAGAGAAAGAGAAATATAGAAGAGCGAAAATAGAGTTTACTACTAAAGTAGAAGACATTATGATTCACAGGCAAAAAAAAGTATATTATGTTATATTTCTTTTTTTATCACGGTTAAGTTTCACCGAAGACGAAGTTTCAGAAGTTCACAGTAATGGAGAGACACTGCAAACCGGGCCAGACGCACTTCTAAATACTATCACGGCTTGGACAGACAATCTGTAAAAATGTATCAAGACTATCTACTTACTTACTTTGTAAGCTAAAGGACCCCTACTCAAAATATGTTCGTAAATTGAATACCTTAAATACAAAAAGAACACCAAATAGGTTTAGGTTTAGGTATAGTTTTAGGAATAGGTAAGGTTTTAAGTCGCCAGTACGAACAAACTCAATTAGTTGATACATACCTACCTATCATACCTACACAATGATTATAAATATTTATATTTACTAGTTTAGTGGTCGCCCAGTGGTCGAAATTCGACCGTAATTTTATAAAGGCTGCACGGATTGTATCCTAAGTAATGAAAAATTAAAAAAGATAGAATGTGAGTTTGGTACGTAATTGTTTGGTATCTACAGCTTCATGGTTTGGATTGGTATTGACAGATTTCGGCCGCTCCTCTTCCTTTTTTGAATTTTTTGACAAGCACGCTTAAATACATAAGCGTGTGTGTCAAATACATGGTAGTGTGTTATGTTTGTTTTATTTACTTATTGTTTAATGTTTTTATGCATAATTAAAAAAAATATTAACTTCTCTGTATAAACTTTATGTTTGCGAAATTTCATACTCCTCCGTCCGCGCAATTTTCGTAAAAAGGGGGTCCAAAGTTTTTGTTTCACGTATTATTATATTGAGATATTAAACAAGTCATTCTTTATTTTTTTGCAAAAAGTCAATGTATGTTTATGTATATTTTACTTTAAAACTTACGGACTTTCATACAAACTTTCACCCCCTACTTGACCCCCTTAGGGGATAATTTCTATAAAATCTTTTCTTGGTGGCTGGTTACGTCACTTAATTAGCCTACTGTCCAAATTTTATCTAATTAGCTTCAGCGGTTTCGTCTAAGGGTCGATGAATCAGTCAGATATAGATTATATAACGACTAGCGGTTAGCGAACCCCTCACGGTTTTACCCGCGTGGTTCCCGTTCCTGTTGGAATATTGGGATAAAAAATATCCTCTGTTTTAATCCAGGTCATAAACTATCTGTATGCCGAATTTCATACAAATCCATCCATCAGTTGCAGCGTGAAGAAGCAACAAACGTACACATAAACTTTTGCATTTATAATATTAACGTGATTAGTAGAAAACTTCTTGATGTAAATGTCTAATTACTACAAATGTTAATTAACTAGCTTAATATGACCAGTTTACAGAGCTACTACATTCAAATCTTTGTTTTATTAAAATGAAGGAGGACTTACTTGAAAATTGTCAGACACTCAACTAATAGCTATCTCTTTGATGTCATAAAACAACATAAAAAGGAAAAGGTGAAACTAAATTCTTTAAAGAAATGGACGCCGTAACAACTTTGAAAAAAACACTTTTAAAGAAAGCTCTTCACTGAAATTGAAAGTTAAAAAGAAGTTTTACAGAGAAACGAGAGACGCACCGGTAAGTTGTGATGTGAAACCTAGTTAAGCTTCTAAAGACGCTGTGATGCTCATAAGATATGAGGAAAATGGCGAACAATGGCCGCAGCTTCAATTCCCAGCTTTTATATTTTGTTTGAGATATATAACTGTTGTAAAACAAACAATGAAATATGATTGTACTCTTTACAACACCAAGACCTTACTCCATCCAATCCGAAACCCTCGGAGAATCTAGTAGGGAACCAGTCCCTCTAGAGAACCTCTGATGGTTTTTCGATCACACGGCTTGTTTCTTGCCACTCCTAAAAAGACCGGTGACACTGAAAAGGGACAGCCTTTTCAGTGTCACCGGACATTTTTAGGAGCAGAGCAGAACAGAGCAGGAGCAGCCATCATCAAAATGTATCCATAACAAAAACCAAGACCCTAGTGTTGGCAACATAAACAATAATGCCTTTGCATTTTTAATAGTTGTTTTGTGCGAAAGTGAGGTACATATATTGTTTGCTCTCTTCTTCTCTGCATCCATCTTGTGTAATCACGCAATATTTGTAGCTCCGTTTTAACTTTAAGTTATATTATGTAATACAGTGTAATTGTCCTGCAAAAGGCATTAAAAGTATCTCAATCAACCTTGAGTATTATTATTATCATCAAGAACAAATAAATCCAGTGTGCGTGAGTAGACAGCCCTGCTACGCCCACTTAGTGCGATTCGGCAAGAAACCGGTTTGTGAAGCATAGTCCTGCTAATCCCCTAACTGTCTTCGTATCTGCACTCCGCATCAGGAAGAGCGGAGACATTTGCATCATCATCATCGTCATCATCAGCCTATACTTGTCCACGGCTGGACATAAGCCTCTTCAAGTGCACGCCACCGAGCACAACTCTCATCCAGCTCTTGCCAGCCACCTTGCGAAGATCGTCGCTCCACCTAGTCACATTTGCATACTCTTCTTAAAAAAAGAATTGTTAATATTACAAAATTCCGAATAGCGGTGTCAAGCCCTTCGGACATTATGCATCCTAATAAAATATACTGTAAACAAACTTCAAAATAACATTTAAGCCTATCTTAGTTTATAAGGGATCCAGGTTTTTTAAAATATCAAAGTCAAAGTCAAAGTTAAATATTTTTATTGAAAAAAAAAAAAAAACTTTCCTACACTCACACTAATTATCTAGCCCAAGAGAAGCTTCGTTATGAAACTCGTTAAATGGTTACTAGACAACGGATAAACCTTCTTAAAATACTTAAATACATACTAATTATACATATAAAACACCCAGACCCGAGACAATTTAGAAAAACAATAATTTCTAAATTGACCAGACCGGGGATCGATCCCGGGGCCTCAGAGATGGCGACTCTATGAAAACCGGTGTACAAACCACTCGACCAAGAAGGTCGTCTATGTAAAATATAATTAACTTTATAAAAGTGCTTTTAAATCGTCCAAAATATTTTTTACTTACTACAATTTTTTTTTTACAAAACGGCCATTAAACTTAGACGTTTCCAAAGATTTAACGAACATTACGTTTCCCTGTGTGGTGCCGGGGATAAAGAATTGCACCACCCCATCTCAACCCGTGGGTGTCGTAAAAGGCGACTAAGGGACCATTCCAGAGGATGGGCAGCAGCATCTCTCTGAGGTTACTTTCAACCTACTGCGATCGCCAACCCGCCTGCCAAGCGTGGCGATTATGGCAAATACCCCCCATCTTGGGGGAGACCTTTGTCCAGCAGTGGACGTCTTTTGGCTGAGATGATGAACGAACATTATCCATAATGTTTTGCAAAAGCTCAATGGTTTTATGATTTAAATTGACTTGGCTTATTGGATTATGTCGGGAATATTTTTAACATTGTAAAAGGCTTTCCGAGCGGATTAAGGTATAATTTTCTCGTACACCGCAAGTCAGTTATTTTTGTCCGCCAAAGCTTTAGAAATGTTAGGCTTACAGTGAAGTAAATAACCTTTTTTCGAGTAATCGTGGTTGTAAATAATATCCCGCTTTAGTTCATTTTAGTCGCCTCTGTGGTCTAGTGGTTAAGACCCGGGTTCGATTCCCAGCGGGGGTACATGTTTGTGTACTCGGTTTGGTTGGTGGCAGGGCTTGTTTGTCCGCCTGGCTAGCTACCACCATCTTATCTAAATATGTCGCCATAACAGCAATGTTTGTAGCATTGTTGTGTTCCGGCAGCTATAGACAAGATCACTAAACATCAGGTGAGATTAAAGCACTGTGCTCACCCGGAATTTTTTTTTGTTTTTATTTAACAGTTTTTTTACAATTAAATATACATAATTATGTAACTTTGACAACGTTATAAATAACAACTTTGGTTCTTTTGTCATTCTGTCTGTTCCGAGAAAGAATAACATTAACATTTTAGATATCTCACATAAATTATTAACAAGATATATTTCATATCATTTCGCACTTTTATACTTTAACCAAACCAATTAAACGAGCGCACACGCACACACATACTCTTCACTCACAAAAACTAACGTATTCTTTGGTATGCTTGCGTGTTTAATTTTGTTTTAAAGTACTTTGTTTTTATACCTTTATATTTATATTTCTTAATACCTAAGTCTTATTGTGAACATAAATAATTAGTTTCTTGTATGGGGAGGAAGGCACTGACCTCTATCATACAGGAAATTGTACCTAGCATAGAGGTCAGAGACCTCACTTCGTTATTGTAACCCTTTGTGACAATAAAGATTATCTCATCTTATCTTCATCATCAGCTCATTTTATGTCCCCACTGCTGGGGCACAAACCTTCCCTATGGATGGATAGGGAGAACGGGCCATAAACCACCACGCGGGCCCGGTGCGGATTGGTGGTTATTAACGACTGCTAATGCAGCCGGGACCAACGGCTTTACGTGCCTTCTGAAGCACGGAGGAGCTCGAGATGATACAATTTTGGTCACACATCCGGTGACCGGCCTTTGCGAAAGTTGCTGAACCTCAGCACTCGCAGACCGGGCGCGATAACCACTGCGCCATCGAGCTCCTCTTCTTATTATCTTTATATCATCTTATCTTATCTCAGCTTATATATTTTCGTTGTACCAAAAAGATAATGCATAATCACAGCACAATAATAAAGCAATATCCTGCTATAAAATTTATAACTGAAACTTGTGAACACTTCACGAAACTCCCAAACGTTAATAAGATGTATTTGAATACTCTCTTACCTATTTAGACAAAGTACTGTCTTAATTTTACGAGGTCGAAGTGAGAAAACCACACTCGAGGATCAGATTCAATATTTAACCCTATAATATCTACTTTAGCGGTGGAGCGGAAATTTTGGAAATTAAACTTTAGCTAAGGTTGAAGGGGAGGTTGACGGTGACACTTAAATTAAAGCAAGTTAATGGGTTGATAACAAAGGAGCTCGGGTTCGGTTCCCGGAGCGGGGTGGATTTTGGATGTTCTATTAATTTGGCTAATGAACGGATAACTTCTGTATTCGGCAGTGGGCGAGTCTTATTTGAGATAATAGAAGTTTTGGTTGGTAATTCAACTTTGTAATTTGGAAATTATATGAGTTACTAATTTCGCAATGCCCAAAATTGCTTCGCACAAAGAAAATTTGCATCGTCTTTCAAATATAGCAAGCAATATGTATTTTGAAGACATTTTTTAAATGCACAATGTATTTAAGGTACTTAATTGAATAAGGATTAATGCTGTATTGCTTAAAATCGCTTCGTAAATAAGCCATTATTTAGCCAAAATTATTATTGTGGGTTATCCCTAAGCGATAGACATAAACCATCGCGGACTTTTTTGTAAACCTTTTTAAGGTGTACAATTCTGTAGTACATTATTTTGATCTATCTCGTAGGGTTCAGCCAGCGTTTGCATTGAAAGCGCATAAAAATGTGAAGCCTCTAAAATTAACAGTGTTTCTTTACTATAATTATGCATGTATTTATACATATAAACCTTCCCCTTAAACCATTATATCTATTAAAAAAACCGCATCAAAATCCGTTACGTAAAATCCTTATACATTTCGAATAAAACTCATTTAAAAACACCGTTTTTTTTGGAAATTTTCGTTGTCAAATTCTCGTTTTCGTTAACTTGATCGAATGGCGAATGAAAGCCGCACTTGGCACCCAGAGCGATACAACCCAAACGGGCAGACCCGTGCGGGCAGACGTCCGCGTCGTTGACAGTCGTCTCGAAAGCAATTACATTTTTGATGCGTTTTAGTGTTGTTAATGCGGTCTTTGTACGTTAATAAAAATATTTAGGTATTTCATTAGAATTACGTTTCGTTATTAATGTAACCCTGTATAAATCAATAAGTATGTATTGTTTTTATTATTTTGGACTTTGCACCGACTTCAAACACATCAGTAGGTTTCTAGCACATATAATAATATTTTTTCTATATATTAATACGTTAAGCAAAAACTTTGTACCCCTTTTTTACAAAAATTGCTCGGACGGAGGAGTATGTAATTTCGCACACTTATAGTTTATATAGAGAAGGGTATTTTTTTTTCAATTATGCATAAAAATACATTAAATCGATAAAACAACCATTACATACACTACCATGTATTTGACACACACGCATATGTATTTGACACACACGCCACTCATATTAAAAATTTCAAAATGGAGCTGAGGAGCGGCCGAATTCTGTCAATGCCAATCCAAATTCACATTCTATCTTTTTAAATTTTTCATTGCTTAAGATACAATCCTCTATTACCCACGAAATGGTTGAAATCTTTAATACAATAGAATATAGAATTAACAATGATGTATATGTTTTTACAAATCCCATAGAGAATGCAGTAAATAGGTACTCATTTATATGACATTTGCCCTATCAAAATGATGACACAATATGTCACATAAAATAATAATATGTCTTGTTCTTAAGGTCGCATACAGTGCTCAACCGACAGTCGCTCGGTGCGTACATCAGTCGCGCTTGTCATACATATATAAATTAATAAATCGTAATTGTTTCCATAGCGCGTCGGTCGACCGACGGCACGCATGAGGACGCGCTCGACCGAGGACGGTCCTCGTACGCCGCCGTGTGTAGCAATATACACACGTATATTGACTGACCGTACACACACGCGTATACGGTCAGTCTAGCACTGTATGAATTTTCATATACATGAGAGAGAGAGAGAGAAACATTTATTGACCACACACATACATAAAACATAACAATAAAAACAAACAAAAGGTCAATCAGGACCCCGCCTCAGCTCGTGTTGTTGCGAACGAAGCATGTCGCAACAACGCTGGTATTCTGGCGGAGCCTGTACTGCGTTCATAAATTGTGCGGTATCACACTGTTAGGGTCGCCCTAGAAGCTCAGTTAATACTGTGATTCATTAATAAGATAAATACTGATAAATTTCATTTCATTATTGGAGTGAACAAGAAAGCCTAAACGTTCAGTATTTATCACGACAGTATTGCAAAGTTTTCATACAGCTCACACTTGTGAAATGAATGCGTCAAAAACCATAGCTTGTGGCTATTATCTTAGCGATTGGTTTAAAAAGGCTAATAAAAAGGAAGCAATGGACCTAAATATTAGCTAAAAAAAAGAGAAGAATACACGCATTTCAATTTATTGGCTGAAATTAAATTACGTGGTGACATGGAAGATTTTGAAAATTATTTTACAATGCCTGATGATTGTATTGAAAATCTGCTTAATGGTTACACCATTTTTAAGAAAATAGAGCAACATGTGGAACATCCATGATTACAGATTGTAAATTTCGTCAGTACCAGCTCCTGAACGTTTAGATACTGTCTTTAACTCCTTCCTATAATTTGATAGCAAAATGTTTATTTTCGTCTTCACGTCGTCAACAGTTGCGTCTGCTTTAATTTTTTTATAAATGTCCAAGAGGTTTTTCAAAGCTTCTCCCGTTTTAATGGTATTTTTATAATTGCTTGACGACTAATCCCACAACTTAGGCAGTACTTCCAAATTTAAAATAAACTCTTTTAAATAACCCTGATCTCCCGCTGCTGAGGTGGCGGCTTCAGCAGCGACGTGTGTTCCTCCGGGTTTTCAATCGTGTCCGTCTCCATTGCTGTATCGATGCGTACTGACCGACCACAGTATTTTATTAATGGTGTAGTATAGCTCTAGTATATTGACAGCTCAGTATTTATTACAATCTGTCAATATGGTATTAAGAAATCTAGAAATCCGGAATAAATTATTGACATTCGTCAATACACTAGACTACACGATCAGTATAATTATCACAAAATTAAATAAATACTGATGGATTAACTGAGCGTCTAGTAAATATTTCCTAGCATTGTGATCGTAAGGCGACCCCCTTACGATCACATTTCTACGAAATTACTCCCACAAATTACTGTATATATAGAAGGCGAGCCGATCTCACTGTTACGGATTACACTGTTACGACCCTACTTCCGTCCCTTTTCTACGAAATCGTTTTCCACAAATTGTATACATAGAAGGCGAGCGGAAAATGTTACACATCAAAAAACTGTCTTACTGTAAAGGTGAGTCCAAATTAAGTAACATGTTACATAACTATGCTATATAACATGTTTTGTCATATACCCGAGAAATGACGAACCTTTAGATGAAAAAACCAATGTAACACATATAACTATTTAAACAATGATATACCTAAAATAAAAACCTTAAAAAAAACTATTTAAACTATTATGGTCACTTGCAAAGTAACACATGAAGATGAACTGATACAGCGACAAGCCCGCGCGAAAGCCATAACACAGTCTCAAAATAAAACACAATCCTCGTAATGGCGTTTAATATCATTACCCACTTCTCTAAAGACAGTTTTTAGCTTCTTTGCCGTTAAGTGTCAAACTTTTCGTATTATGAGAAACATCCACTCATCTCCGTGCGCCATTTTAGAAATGTTACTCCCTAAATTGAAGTTTTTCTTTTAACCACCATTTTGAATTGTGATACCAACTGAGGCCACACTCTTCAATATTTAATGCGAACCGCTTCAAATTGCGTAAAGTGCCATTAATTAGATTTGCATTTTAAACAAGGCTTAACTTAGTTCGAACTTAGAAAGTAATTGTGGATGTCTGACTGCCCTTGGTGGTTAGGCCGCGCCTTAAGGACTCGGTTCTTACAATATGGTAACTTCTAAGATAACAGAGAGCTTTTAACCTCTAGTCTCGGTTAGGTTAGGTTAGGTCACTTAATTTTTACATTTTGTATCTTGTATTAAAGTTACAGAACTAGAAGTTTAGGTAATAAAGTATTGAGGGATATTATATTATTATATATTTTATTTTGTCTTTAGTTATCTTATTTAAATTTTTCTTTAATATAGTTAGTTATGTTATAATAAAAAAATAATATAGATACTTATAGAAGAATATAGGTAAATTACCCAATTCTTACAAAATAAAAAACAATTGAGGGATATATCAAATTAAAAGATATAAAGCGAAAAAGATAAACATTCAGTGACTCTCAAGAATTATATAATATGTTACCTTGAGGCATATATAGGTTTCTTATACAGTTAGACACCCACTAAGAAAGGGTTTCGAGCATTTTTTTCAGAATCACGCAGTTCATATTCAAGCGGACGAAGTCGTGGGCAGGCGCTATTTATACATATTTGGTGAACGACAATATGTATAATGTTTATACATATTTGTCATAAATTGTATCTTTCGGCATCCTTCTCCATAATTATGAAATTTAGCTAGCCAAAACCTCACATTCCTTTGTGCGCGCATTGTGCTTAAAGATGTACATAGTTTTTCTTTACGTATAAATCATATAATTTTGATCCCAATCGGTACGTATAACTAACGGTACTTACGAGTAGATAGTGTTTGTAAATTGATCACCTCAATAAAAATATGGATATGTGCGAATTGCTAAGCTTTATTTGGAACATATACAAAAAAAACACCGAAACTTTCCTTCAGAGAATCAAAATATCTTTTAAAAATTTTTATAATTATTAATTCAATACGTGGAAGTCCCAGCCTAGACGGAGATGGCAGGATGAGTTGGACTCCCACTTAAAGAATTGGCACAAACTAGCTCAGGATATAAATATGCGGAAGGAGGGATTGGATCCCTTTTGCCCTGCAGTGGAAAAGTAATGGCGGATAATAATAATAATAATTATTACTATAATTAATTCGGTCTGAGCTTCAATATTTAGCGGGATTGTGACAAACATGTTATTTACCAACAAATCCCTCCATCTCTTTACAAACTTTCTGGCGGTCATTCTAAAATTCGGAAGTGTAGTCCTAAGCAACCTTACACACTCCATTAGGACCTGATTTATCGCTTCCCACTAAAAGGGTCCCTCAAGGAACTCAGCTTGGTCCCTTTCTACATATCACTTATATTAGCCGTATGGAAATTTTGCCCTGAAATATTATTTGCTTTGATCGTATAAGTATGTTATACGGCTCGTCGCTGTGGCATCGATTTTACTAAGTGCTTTTTTTGTTATGTTTCCTCTTGCAAGATTTATGAAAATTGGACTCTCTTGGAAGCTATGGCATGCTTGTTTGACATTGTCTCATTAGCGAATCGGTTTTAATTGTTTAGTTTAGTAGGTTTTACTTATTGTTGGAATTTGTTCAAATAACAGTGATATAAATATTAAGAAATGTACCACTCATTTAAATCAAAAAAAAATTACTTCCCGAAATGAAAGTTTAGTAAGTCAAATAGCTATTTGTTTGTTTGTGTAGGATCTGTGTTTCCTAACACAGACCGATGTAGCAATAAACGTGAACTTAACCCCAGATTACGCTCGTAAAGTGTCCTTAACTTAACGAACGCCCATGGAAATGCCCGCAGTTACAGCTGTAATTATCTCAATATGCAGAACTTCGTATCTTGAGCGTCCATTATTGAAGTGAATGCAACAACTATAATTTAGAAATCCTGCTCGATACCAGTTGAAAGTTTTGCCATAGCCGAGTGTTGAAGATGAAGTACGTAAATATAATGTGCCTTACAAATAAACAAAGAATAAACTCGAAATAGTTATTCCGTGTTTTGTTCCTGTCATGTAAACGTATTTCAAATTAGAGAAAAAGAGACAAAACACGGAATAACTATTCAAAGCTTATTCTTTGTTTATTTGTAAGACCCAATAAGTTTAGGCTGAATAGTTCTTACTAGATGGCGCAGTTTGTATCTTGACTGAATCGCGCTATCAAAGTGTCATTGCGGGTGGCATATAGGCCATGTAATGTTTTAATAAAGTTCAAAAGTTGTTACCTACATAAAAGCTACTAGCGATTTCATTTTCGACCCTAATAGTATTCCCTTAGTATACATTTTACATTGGTCCTTAGCCGGATAATAAAGGTCATTTTACTTACACCGAGTCTCATTCATTTTACTCGTAACACTCACTAAATTGAAAGCACTAGTGAGAGGGCAAGTTCTGTTTTTGTATAAGTGCAAACGATTCAAACTTCGCGATGAATCTTACAGCAATATAGTGGGCTATGAATTAATTGTTGTTGAACGAAATTAGTTCGACGATTCAGCGCTAGTTTCAAACAAAGGCGACACTTTGTTGCTAATTGTTTTCAGTGAGGGAAATGAAACGTTTTATATTCAACTTTTATTATCCTTGTTAACTTCTATTCTTATTTAAAAATACGCCTGTCATTATTAAGCTGTAGTTTACAACTAAAATAATATAGGCAAACACAATAATGTCAGAGAAATTAAATTAAATTAACAAGGTAAATTATTTACCATTAGAATGCTACATTATCCCTGAGTAAAGTAATAAATATAGCCTATCTATATTTATTACTAGAAAAAAAATTGCTGTAAAATATGTATGTATGTATGTATGTATGTAAGTTTGCAACGAATAAACTCAAAAACTACTGGACCAATTTAAACAATTCTTTCACCATTAGAATGCTACATTAGCGCTGAGTAACATAGGCTATATTTAAAAAAAAATGTCCACCCGTGCGAAGCAGGGACGGGCCGTTAGTGATAAATAAATAGAAATACGATTTGTTTGTTTTGTTGTCATAGAAACTGTCAAAGCGGTACCAAGTCCGCCGGGTCAGCTCATTTAACAATAAAAAAAGGTGATAGGCCGGTACAGTCTATCGTGGCTCACTGCGTAATACGGCGTGAAGAGAGTTAATCCTTTTGATGTCACCACACGAAGCAAGCATGTGTTGCTTCCCAGGTTGAATAAAATCATATTTTTATATCCCTACAGTGAGTCAAATAAGACCCATATTGTATTCTTAACAGTGCCCTCAGAATTTTCGGGTATAAAAATTTAATATTTATTCGAGCATTTTATTCATATCTCGTTGGAGAATTCACATTGAAATACCTAGTTAATCTGTTCTAGAAAAGAGAATTGCTGAGTTATTTAAAATGAAAGTGTTTGCAGGGTTTCTGTAAGACTAAACTGTGTTTACGTTAAATCCCTTGGCAATTTCGTTTGATTGCTTGACCCCTCCAGCAATAGGGTCGCATTGTATAGCATGTACATTGTATCAATCCATTTAACTGTGGCAGGGGTGTGATTTATTAAACGTGGACGATTTAACAAGTTTAAATTTTGATTTAAAGGAACCTGGTGAAATGTTAAACAGCTCTCATTTAGGCTTGTCTCCCGTCAAATCATGATTCTATGTTAAATCTTAACACATCTCCCCGGAAATCAAGTTCATCTATGCTGAAAAAAGGAAGATGGCTAAACACTAACAATTTAAGTATGTGTGGCTAAAATATGGCCGCATATTTGTTAGAAAGAATGCAGAGTCAGCTGCCATACACATCAGTAACTTAGAGAGTTTGAAAAAATTAGATCATAATTAATTTTATTTTTATTAAATATTTTTTGTTAAATATAAATGTATTTTAAAACTTATTCAAATCCTATTAATATTATAAATGCGAAAGTTTGTGTGTATGTATAATATAACGTGTAACAAAAAGGTGTGGTAAAAACTAAAAGATCCAAACAGTATCCGATCTTGGGTGAGTTGTTACTAAGACATTATTACGAACACTGGCCAGCGCGCACCTATCCGCCGTATGGCACTTACAATAGTGCGTTCGATTCAATTGATATATTTTTGTATGATGGAGTTAAATTTAAATCACTCATCTCCCAAAAACTCTTCAATGTATTAAAATTAATTGTCACATTTATTATTATGTACTATAACATATCTATATTTTGCTTGTTTTATATTTAATCTTATGTTCTTACTACTATTACTTACTCAGGTGTAAATGTTTAAATTAACTTAAATAATTTGTATTTGCACTTCAGCACCCTCTAGCGTTTTATACTATTATTTGACGACCTCCTTGGTCGAGTGGTTTGTACACCGGTTTTCATGGTGTCGCTATCTCTGAGGTCCCGGGTTCGAACCCCGGTCGGATCAATTTAAAAATAATTGTTTTTCTAAATTGTCTCGGGTCTGGGTGTTTTCTATGTATAATAAGTATTTATTTAAGTATTTTAAGTATGTTTATCCGTTGTCTAGAAACCATATAACGAGTTTCATAACGAAGCTTCTCTTGGGCTAGATAATTGGTGTGAGTGTAGGAAAAATGTATTTATTATTTATTTATTATTTGTATTTGGATTTAGCTTTATCTTTATGTTATAAGATGTAATGTGACTATTTGCTGTTCCTCAATAAAATAAAATAAATTAAAATAAAATAAAATAAAATAAAATTATTATTAACTTTTGTTTGTTAAGCAATTGTAAATTAAATATTTATACAACGTGTAACAGAAAGGTTTGGTAAAAATTAAAATACCCAAAGTGTATTCGATCTAGATCTTGTATGGAGAGTTACTAAGACATAATTATTAACTTTAATTTGTTATGCAATTTCTAATCTGGTGGCAAATAAATAAATATGCATTATTTCCAATGGCGTTTTATGAAGGTATTTATTTCTAGGTTTTTTTATGCAACAACCATATTCTCAATTGGCGGAATATTTTTGCCAAATCTTTTCAATTTTAATTTGTTACGAAAATAAGTCGCTGTAGCGTTTGTTGTTCTTAATAAAAGGCGCTGAATTTGCATTCCTTTGCTTATAGCAAATTGGGCGGACCATAACGGCGGTGAACGGTTCGTTTGATACTGAACGAGGATTGCGAAAAAGACCGAGCACGCTTGGATGATTCTGCTAATTATAAATAAACACGGTGTGAGTGACAAGCGTTTGAGACAACATTCGCTCAATATACCTATTAGAAAGTTTTTAATAATCATATATTAAACATATTTAAAACACCCAGACCCGAGACAATTTCGAAAAACAATAATTTCTAAATTGACCCGACCGGGGATCGAACCCTGGACCTCAGAGATGGCGACACCACGAAAACCGGTGTACAAACCACTCGACCAAGGAGGTCTTAAAGTCAAAGTTAAATCCTTGCGAAACTTATTTAAAGTGAAACACACCTTGAATACGGGACCTACTTGCGTTTATTTTACGAGTTATCTTATCCTCACGCTTCGTGGCCAAGTGGCAATGCCGTCGACTCGACACACGAAGGTCCGGGTTCAATTCAAAGGTCGGGCAAAGTGTGATTTCGGTTTTTTTCGATGCATAGCCCGGGCTTGTGATCACCAACCCGCATTTGGCAAGCGTGGTGATTAAGCCATTACCCATCAATTGTAGCGATGACTTGATTTCAATGATGGAGCCATTTACCCAGCAGTGGTATAGCCGTTAGCTATTTTCTACTGTTTTTTGGAATAGATGCTAATCACAAATATCAACAGATACATAAAAATATTATATATTGCAAAAAATAAGTTATAAAAGTTTTTTAGGTGGTACCTTTAGCGTAAATGAAACGAACAATTTATTGACAGACATTGCTAAGTAAGCAAATAAATTGCCTAAAACTGTCCCACAGCTGGGCATTCGCCCACCTTTTTAACACTTTAAGTACTTCCGAGATCATGGCACACGCAACTGTGCTTAAATATCAAATCCTACTAATATTATAAATGCGAAAGTTTGTGTGTATGTATGTTCGTATATTTGTTACTTCTTCACGCTGCAACGCATGGATGGATTTGGATTAAATTCGGCATACGAATAGTTTATAACCTGGAATAACACATAGAATACTTTTTATCCAGATATTCCCACGGGAACGGGAACCATGCGGGTGAAACCGTGAGCGGCCGCTAGTACTTACATATAAAAAAAAAACTACAACAATTCAGTTTGGAATTACCTTAAATATTTGAAACGATTGACACATGTCACTGACAACAGATGTAATGACTAACCACAACATAACAAAGATTTGAAAATAAAACGCCTCCTCAACTCACACCATACTCTACATCGTTTCAACAGACCTTAGAATATATTCAAATATTGTGAGTTCGCCGGGTGAATCCAGAAATACGCCTGTTGAGACTCTTCATCAAGTCGGTAAATAATTTAGTTACGACAGAGCGCGCAGCCGGGAAAAGGAACAAACAAAATACTACCCCTATTTCGCGAGGTATGACACAACATCACGAAGTTAACATTTAGACATTGACAGACGTGAATCAAATCCTATTTACAAAAGCAGCACCTTACAATTTAATTTAAATGATTGCGCTTCGACAATGTTACCTTTTTTTTTTTTTTTTTGGTCACCCAGGGAGACCTGCTGACGGGTTTAACCGGGGATGGCCGTAGCCGACCCGGTAAAAACCCCTGGGGGGCAATCCGCCCGGCGCATGGAGAGGACTCCAACGGGACCTTTACCACGAGGGCAATACCTCGCGGGAGCCTCATTGCGCGCAAATGTGCACGACAACAACAACAACCCGACTTTTGCGACCTTGCGCATCCACCTTTGGTGAACAATGTTACCTGAATTATTGGACTTTGATATAGTATGTATATATTTTTTTTTTCTTTATTAAGAAAACCAACTGCGTAACAATACAATATTTTCTTACATAGTACTTAAACAATAATAGGTAAAGCTAATTACAGGTTTCCCTTAACATAATTAATTGCATAAGGCGTAAAAAAAAATGTTGATAAATACATTCTAATATATAATATTAAAAATATATATATATATATATATATATATAAAATATACAATATAAACAATATATACACTTTTCAACTTTGTGTTTTTTTTTAAATAAAATGTAGTAATCTCTCATTTATGTATACCTACATACTAAACCACTGAAGCTCTGACTGAAGCGTCCAGTTACACTACCTGTCAATGCACGCATACGTCACACGGCGGAAGTGTCACATTTCGCGCCCGAAATTAATATTTTTATTTGTGAGGACCATGGCTTTCCGTATAGCAATTAAAATGTTTATTTATGTATCTCTTGGTCTTTCTAATTTAAATTAAGATAAACATTTATTTATTTATTTTATTTTATAAATTACACAGCCGCAGCCGCGGCAAATTACTACAATGAATATAAAAAGGTAGCTATGCGGTGCACAAGGCAAAAATCCACCAATAAGATTACTACATTTTACACCGCAATTAAAAGTAAGCAAGCCTATTGGTAGATTTCTTTGCGCACCTCTTAGCTACTTCGCACAGCTCTGGTGGACAAGCAGCCTTATCAGGTTCTAGGCTAACCTATTATATAACGTAACATATACTAGTTTATACATAACTCTCGATGCTCGATGGCGCAGTGATAACGCGCCCGGTCTGCGAGTGCTGAGGTTAAGCAACTTTCGCAAAGGCCGGTCGTCGGATGGGTGACCAAACATTTATCATCTCGAGTTCCTCCGTGCTCCGGAAGGTACGTAAAGCCGTTGGTCCCGGCTGCATTAGCAGTCGTTAACAACCACCAATCCGCACTGGGCCCGCGTGGTGGTTTATGGCCCGTTCTCCCTATCCATCCATAGGGAAGGCTCGTGCCCCAGCAGTGGAGACATAAAATGAGCTGATGATGATGATGATGATGATGAAGATGACATAAATCTGTTATTGGTAGATAATTATTGTTCTGAGAAATTAAACGATTGTTTGTTGTTAATACAGTTTGTTGATATACAGTTTTGTAACAAAGAGCGTTACTTGAAACTGGTTAATTGGTTCGATAAAGTACTCGATAAAGTTAAATTAAATTAAAGTAAATCACGCTGAAATTATTTATAACAAAATTTTCGCTACTGAAAATTGGGAAGACACACAAACCTCGGCCCAAGTTGGTCTTAACATTGTTGTTAGAAAATGGCTTGAACATAGCATTCTTACGCTGAATATTCATAAAACAAAATATATGACCTTTTCTTATCCACTCTCGCGTCCAGCGACACACCTGTCAATGCACGCTTACGTCACGCGGCAAGTGTCATATTTCGCGCCCGAAATTATTTATTACTTATTTATCTCTTCCGATAAAAAAAAGTTGTCATAAAATAATTATAAGAACTTGATCAAAACTAAAAATATCACTGTTTTGCCTATTAGATACACAATATAATTATTTTAAAGTATATGCATTAAACCCAGCCCTAAATACTCAAAACAAATTAAGAACTTTTTTTTCTTTTTTTCTTATGTTAAAAGGAGGCAAACGAGCAGGCGGGTCACCTGATGGAAAGTAATCACCGCCGCCCATGGACACCCGCAAAACCAAAGTTATCGCAGATGCGTTGCCAACCTTGGAAAGGAGTTGGATCTTGAGGAAGGAGTAGGAATTGGGAGGGGGGAGGGGTGAGAGATGGGCCTCCGGTACTTTCACTCACCGGACGAAACACAACAGCAACGAGTGCCGTTGTTTCACGCCGATATTCTGTGAGAGGGTGGTATTACGCCGGGCGAGCCGGCCCATTTCGTGCTGCAACGCAGCGTGGCTCTACGAATCAGACAGTGTTACTCATTTAGCACCACCCAGGGGTCACGTGTAGGATCTCAAGGGTAAACCTACGGACGCGAGTAACTTTAACCCCCAAAAAAATATGCATTTTTTTCATCTATTTCGTCATTATTGATTTTTAATTATGGCACAAACAAAATTATGTTTTGCCTTAGTTGTTATACATCACTGACACGGGTAAATCCTAAGGAACATGTTGATATATAACACTATAACCTTTAAGTAACGTTAAAAGAGTAATTACGACATAATTGCGGAGTAACGCACAACTGACAGATGAAAAACGCACTGACTAAAGTCAAACTGAGGTAGAGATGCAGTTTACAAAAAATAATATACGTTTGGTATTGTAACGCCATCTACATTTTACGCTCTATACTAAATAAGAACTGCTCCTATTTACAAATCGAAATGGTGCCAACCTTTAAGTATTTTGGTATATTGATGGACAGCAGGCTCTGTTATAGGAAACACATAGAACATCTGTGGATCTGTGAGTTAGGAAATAAATTTTAGGTATGTATTTAAGAATCTTCGACTTATTGCAAACTTTCAGATCCTGTAACAAGTATATTTTGCACTTGTACAGTCAATTCTTGGATACTGCATCACGTCATGGGGTGGCGCAGTTAAGTCAATTCTGTTGCCTGAGGTAGTTCAAAGGGCTGATTTGAAGGTGAGCACCTTTCGATACCTACCCCAAAGAACAGCTATACAAATCCAGTGAAAACATTCCTCGCTGGCATACGATCCTAATACTGTATTGTCCTCTAGGTGTAGTCACACCATATGCTCCACACTGTTGACAAAAAAACTGCCACTCAAAGTTACCACTGCTTTTTGGGTGGACATTTCTGTAATATTGCCAATAAATCTGGTTTTAACTATGATAAGACAGAGTCTTTGTTGTTCTTAACCGCTTAGTTTTTATTATAAGTTTAATTTAAAAAAATATTGCCACCATATTTTGAACTTTATACAATTGAGATAAGGTCGAAAACCAATGAAAAATTTGATCATGCTGTGCCCGTTAAAGGGTTAATCAAAACAGTTGAAAAACAATTTTCTCTTAACACTTTTTTTTTTAAAGTATGTAGTTCCCTACGGACTTTTAAAAGCCTGCGTGTGCTTAAAGAATCACCATATTATACAACCTGTACCAATATGAAAGGCAAAAATATCACAAAGCACATTATATTCTACAAGTTTCTAAATTACGAGCGTAGCAATTTGAATATCGCTAAAATATTGCTTGAAAAATGTTCCTTGAAGTTTCACGAGCATAATTTTAGGGGCACACGCTTAAATCCATTTTGCGGAAAGTATATTCTGTAACACGCGGTGGAGACGAGTGGGCTTTCTCTTTTCTTATAAAATGTGAATAATATATTTCAGGGTGAGAGATATTAAGTTGTGTACAACGCGACTGTGTATACAATGGGACTTTTCTTATGGCACCGTTCAGATAAATTCAACGATATGAGTAATACAGCTTTGTCTTAAGTTTATTATACTGTCTGCTATAGCTGAAAATTAAATCTATTGAGTTTCCTATAAAGGAACACTCTATATAGGTACATAAATGACGCTTCTAATTAGTTGAGACTAGCAATGAAAAAAAAATGTTTGGTTTTTTCTCGTTTATTTATTATAATTCAATAATTTGTTACTTCATAATTTTTTATTATTTAATATCTTGAATAAATCTAGGCCTGTATAAATTTATTGTTAGGTGCATGGCGATTGTAGCAAACTTATTTCATATGACGAAAATGCAAATGTGTGCAAGCCTAGACCGTAAGGTTTGTTTCTGGCATTACTATGCAAATGTTGCAAACAAATAATGTAGCTTACTTGATATAAGTCTACAGAGTTTAACGATATACTACGCCGTAGTCTAGCGGCTACGAGCCGTAGGTGTTACTGCTACGGCGCTAACATTCGTCAGTTACTAGCGAAATTGGAACTATTTAATATTGGACTTTATATACTCCCAATAAGATTGAAAACCAATCAAAAGCAACATCATGCTCTACTAGTTAAGAGCATCGAGTAAGAGTTAACACTTATATCGTGCGTATTATTGTTTCACACTGATCATTATGGAGGTGTTAACACCTATAATATGTTGACGTCTTGAGGGATGTTGTAGTGGAGAGTTCGATAAAAGTCATGTATTTCTATCGCCTCGGTGGCCGAGAGGCAAAGCGCTCGGCCCGATACCCGAAAGTCCCGGGTTCAATTACCAAGTCGGGCAAAGTGTGTCATCACCAACCCGCATTTGGCAAGCGTGCTGATTAAGTCAATACCCATCAATTGAAACGATGACTTGATTTTGATGATGGAGGCCTTTACCCAGCAATGGAATAGTCATAAGCTATTTACATTTTGTGTTTCACCACTTTATTTTTAATGTTACATGATAGGTGCTGTCATGCATAATATTGAGTGTCATGTGTCGTGATAATGCAAATACGTTATATTTTATTATCACTATTATTCGGTTCAACCAATGCGCGTCACTACGTTGCAACGCGTAACGTGTATTATAGGTGCAAATATTACACACCTCAATGGCCATTATCTTCAATTAAATCTCATCACCACAGATGCCATCACCATTCACCATTCCAGTCACCATTGATATAACTTTTTAAAATTCGAACTCTATCTACTTTTGGCTTCTATAAGCTCGGTGGCGTTGTATTTAACGCGATCGGTTTGTGATTGATGAAGTTAGGCAATTGTGCCTCGGAAGGCACGTAAAGCCGTTGGTTCTGGCTGCATTAGCAGTCGTTAACAACCACCAATATTCCCGCGTGGTGGATTATGGCCCGTTCCCAGTGGTGTTTTCATTATAGGAAAGGCTCGTACAATTTTGGGTTTATATACAGGGTCACTTTTTTTTCACCGTCTAAACCTTCTGAGATGACTCCCGTGATACAAACAAACAACTCTTACTATTGGACCAACTCCCTAACTCGAAAATAAAATTTAGCTGTTCCATACAAAACATCAATTTGACCAAAATGTATGAAACTGCTAAATTTTATTGAGTTGTTCGTTTGTATCACGGGAGTCATCTCTGAAGTTTTAGACGGTGATATAAAAGTAAACCTGTATATATACACATACATAATATATAAACTACTAGCGGCCGCTCGCGGTTTCACCCGCATGGTTCCCGTTCCCGTGGGAATATCTGGATAAAAAGTATCCTATGTTTTATTCCAGGTCATAAACTATCTGTATGCCGAATTTTATCCAAATCCGTTGCAGCGTGAAGAAGTAACAAATATACGAACATTCATACACACAAACTTTCGCATTTATAATATTAGTAGGATAGATCTATATTTAACTATAATTGAGCTATAGCTCAAACACGAATTAACTGTCCTGTATCTGGGCTAATAGCTTCCCACTTAAACTTAACATACTAATAATACTTAACACTTTGTATTTATATTATTTTACTTTATATTTTATTTTATATTTATAAAGGTGTGGTATAGAAACAGTGTAGAAATGTATCCACAATTCCAATACATTTAGTATCGTATACAAACCAATTATGTTGTATGGATTCTTTCAGACCGAAAGTGATCTCTATCATTCTCAATGATAAAACCTCCCTTTGTACGTCTTCCTTATGTTTCTCTGTCAAAAGAGTTTTTGTGGTGTACGATAAAGTATTTATTATTTATCTTAGCTTCAGTTTCATTTGAATTAACAGTAAAGCTATATACAATATTTAACAAAAACCTTGTTCGATCCGTAAAGGTGTTATTAGATATCGAGATTCAGTGCGTAATTAATTTAAAATAATAAGTGAAAAGAATTACCCCGATTAAAAAATTGTTAAATGATAAAACTTACATTCGGCACTTCGGTAGGTAGGACCATTGGCGCCGCGTCGCCATTGATGGAAAGTGTGGTCACATTTATAAAATTAGCACAATTTTGGGGTAATTTGAGCAATTTCGGTAAAAAACTTGTGTTTTAAAGTACGATAACTCTTTTATTTTCATTAATATATTTATTTATTTTTATAGTTATTTATATACCTGTGTACCCCTTTCGATCGGACAGGGTTTTCTTTACAAATTGTATAAGTAAAGATCTCAATCACAATCATTTATTCCAAAGAACATGGTACATTCACCACCAGCTCATTGTATGTCCCCACTGCTGGGGCACGAGCCTTCCCTATGGATGGATAGAGAGAACGGGCCATAAACCAACACCCAGTGCGGATTAGCGGTTGAATACACACAATAACACAATACAAGATAATCTAAGTCTACAAGTTCACATTTTATCAACTGCAAATATTTTGACAAAACATCTAAATGATAGCAGAGAAATAGCCTAGCATTTAAAAAAAATCAGGGTAGTTTTTTTTACTTTCCTGACACAAAAATTGTTTATATTTTTAAGAGCGGCCTCTCTGTCGACTTCTTTGAATGAAACTACGGGTGCGTGTAAGCGGTGAAGGCATTGCGGCCTCTCTGTTTCGGCTCCTTTGAATTGAAACTACCGAGAGTGCTATAGTTTACTTTTTAATCGATTGTTTTTTTTTTGTCTTTTGACGTTTTTCTTGAAAAAAGAAAAATTTAAGGTTTTTTCATAAAAATACTTTATATAATATGTTGTAGAATTTATCCTCAATATATTTGCAGTTGATAAAATGTGACCTTATATAATTAATACGGAAGGAAAACTGTACACCTTTTCGAAAAGCACGGAAGAGTGTGATATTTGACATAGTTGGTTCATGTGGAGAAAAAGTGAGAAATAGTGATAATAATAAAAATAAAACTTATGAATAATAATGCTACATTTATTATCATCAAAATTCTAAACTCCGAATAGAACGTGGACAGAACATAACTAACAAATAGTTACAGTCAGTAAAAATATTGTTTTTCCACATTCATAAAAGCGATGCAACAAAGAGGTATATCGGAAATAGTTCTAACCATTATTTCTGCGAACATTCAACATGTATTCTGCATAGCTGGTCATCTATTACTGACACGTAGTACAATCAACTTCGCAGAAATATCGCATTTCACTGACAACGCTGATGCCTTTGTAACTTTTGAATAGGTACCAGGAAATTTAAAACATCCCCTTGAATTTGAAATACGCGATCGTATTTCACTTTGATTCATTTTTCTTGGATGTTATATGAGTTTTATAGCTTTCAATTGTATGGTATTCTTAATATGTTGTCATAAAAGTGCCATACAATATAATCAATGTGACTTTAAGTAAATAGTGTTGAGTAATTAATAATACGTGAAGGTTTTAAGTAGACATTAACATGGAGAATTGGCCCGATCTCCCAATAATATGCTTAAGTACATATTGGGCTAGCGCCCAGTGGTGTGACATTTTTTGACAAAAAAAATTCACTAAATTATATACCCACTATATTTTTAAACATTGCAATGTAAATAAATTTTAATACAAAAACAAATATCATCATAATTTTTCATACTAATTTTAATGTATTTTATTTTCAGGTACAAATACGAGGTTCTAAAAGTGACGACGGTTGCTTTTGACTACCACTTCAAATATTAAGGGTAAGCTCTTAAATACTTTTTGCATTATATAAATTTTAGGCCAGTCCCCGAATACCAAAACCTTTTTTCTTCGTTTTTCAGCCGGCAGTTATAAAAACATAATTAATAAAAAAAAATATCTTTGGTATACCTACTGCCTAAACGTGCTACTTTTTATACTATTATCGTTTCCGAAATCTGCTTGACGGATTCCTTCACCCTGCCAGCTCACAAGGTGCCTCTTCACACTTCGTTTGAAGGGCCCCATATCATAGGAATGAGGGACAACGTGTGCTGGTAGACTACACATTTTTTTAAAAGTGTGACAAAGAAACAAGTCACCAAACTTTGTGCGCGATGGAATGTTCGAGACTGAACAGTGGTGACTCTGGAGAGCAGCACACGTGCTCCTATGAAAGAAGGGAGAAGATAGGATGAGGTCAAAGTTATTATTATCTGTAGAAGACGCATTCTCAGACGTATTCTCAGTTTATTTGTAAGAGGAATTGAGTCTCCCAAATTCAAATCATTATAGTAACATTAGAATGCTTACTACCCCCCAAACAAATCCACAACACAAATCTCCGATAATAGAGCGAACGGCACTTTCCAATTCTTTTAATTACTTCTTAACTGTATTTAGTCACAAGACATAATTAATCATTGTGCCGTTTCATCCAAATCCGAGATGAAACGATGCCAACTCGATTACTAATCGATTCTTCGGTGCTCGGTCGTCTGCCAAGTTTTTTAACGTCGAATCAAATTTGTTGTCGTACAAAAGCTTATTCTTAAAAATGTTTAGTCTGTAACGACGCCATTAGTAACTTTGATGAAAGTTAAGTTCCGAAAAAACATATTTTTTTCATAGAAATATTGGATTGGGAATTTTGGGTATTTCTTTTTTTGTAACTTGGATTGATAATTATTACTTACCTACTTATGTTGGAACACCAGAAAAATATTAACATGAACAAAATACATTAAAACAAAAACAAAGTTACAGTTTAAGCGATGTTTTCTTCAATCTTATAGGATTCTTGTTTAAACTGTTTTAGTTTTAAGATCAATAAACAACTCAAATAGAGTAACTAATAAACTCTTCGATTCATTCGATTGTTATAAGTCAAACAATACCCTTGATTCGAAACTAAACGTATCCAACTTTGGCGAGCTAATGCTCCAACTTCGCACGACAAATCGATCTTTCGCTATACGAGTATAAAGACAGATTCACACCTGCGCACGTGTACGAATAGTGCGGTTCGCGTTCAACTTAGTAACATATATATTTATTTTGAAAGAAAAAAATAATATTATATTTAGTGTCATACTCACGAAAATGAAGGTAAAAACATCAATTGTACGTAAAGCATGACTGGAATTGCTAACGTAGTAGGGAGCAAAACAGCCATGCTCAAGTGGGACTGGGCGGGCTGTTAGCCACATGCAACCTGAGAAATAGGCACATACTATCACGCCTTGGGTGCCTAAGGACGGGAAGCGTGCTCAAGGTCAACCGCGCAAGCGTTGGCGAGACTATATCGATACGTTTGTGGGAGACTGGTGGGAAACCGCCAAGAATAGAGATATGTGAAAGGGTTTAGGAAGCCTTTGTTCACCAGTGAGACAAAATAGACTTTTTTAAATGCATGATTAGCATGGCATGGCACTAAAAAGCATTATAAAAACACCTTATTGGCTTTACGGATCACACGGTTTGAAGAACCCTTGTCTTAACCGGGCTTGTTTTGGGGACAGCGAGAAACTTATTTCTCGCTGCCCCCAAAACAAGCCCGGTGTCGCTGTAAATAGGAATAGCTGCCATAGGAAGCAAATAGATAATCGCTCCAGAAAAAAAGTGCGATGCACGTGCGCTGGTGTGAACCCACCTTAACAGGCGAGTCGATCGCGAACTGAATTGAAGCGCCACGCCAATCACCGCTCGCACACGCGATCGCGCTATCAACCGGGAACTTGGCCATTTTTTATCGTGCACCCTGATTATATACACTGTAACATTAATGATTATGATATTATGAATGATACTGGTGCTGTAGAGTTTTGTATAAAAAAATAATTAAGTCATCATTGTAAGCAGCTCGTGTCAGTCTACTGCTGGAGGCCTTTCCCAATGAAAGAAAGAAAGAAAAAACATTTATTTCAACAAAGGCAAGACATTAGAAAATTCAAGGGATTATTAGAAAATTGAAAGTAATCTAGAGTGGTTCACGGCAATGCATTTTTTTAAATTGAAAGTCACCACTGCCCATGGACATCAGCAACGCTAGAAGTTTTGTGCATGCTAATGATCAAGGTCTTCAGCTTTCCCAAAACCCGAACTGGTGGCAGATTCAATAGTTTAGTCTAAAGTTATTTTTTATTTTTATTACTTATATTTGGATTTTAGAGTTTTGACGTCAATAAATGCATGTGAAGGCTAATCTATACTAATATTATAAAGCTGAAGAGTTTCTTTGTATGTTTGTTTGTTTGGTTGAACGCGCTAATCTCAGGAACTACTGGTTCGAATTGGAAAATTATTTTTGTGTTTAATAGTCCATTTATTGAGGAAGGCTACAGGCTATATTACATCACGCCATGACTTGTAGAAAGCGGGTGAAACCGCGGGGCACAGCTAGTGTTGACTCATTCAACTGCTGCCTGCTGCGTATTCACCATCATACATATATTTTGCCCGTCCTACTACTGGGCATATACCTCCTCTAAGTTCTTCCAATTGTCACTTTCCCGAACCACCTAATGTCAGTCGGTCTGGTGTACGTCCAATTAATTTCTCATTATTTCTGTGCAAATAAATGTATTTAGAATTTAGTTTTTATTGTTATTTGTAAACTGATTAGTTATGTAATTGTTCTATATACCCGTATAACTAACAATAAATAAAAATAAAAAATGTGTTTTGTTTGTGTTTTTGTAATTTGTTCGCAACAAAATTTGCGATAAAAATTATATAAACATTTAACAATAAATAAATAAATCTCGCCACCTTTTTTTGGCCCAACCTCGGCAACGTCGTCCATCTCCCTTCCTTATTAAATTATTGTAGCTTAATTTTTCTACCACCCGTAAATTACCATGTTTTTTGGCAAATAAATGATTATCTTATCTTATCTTATCTTAAGTAAATGAAACAAAATATTGTTAGTGGAATTATGTTTTTGGTGGTTTTTGAGTATACGAAATACATGGTAGCGATACCGTCAAACATGCTGTTACAGAAAGTTTTCTAGCAAATCGCTTAGGTAACAAAACATAAACTTCAATCAAAATAACCCATTGTCCTTCACAACCAAAGATTCAAGATATCGAAGTTCTATCTATTCATGAGACGTCGCCAAACTCCGGAGTTCTAAATCCAATTACAAGCTTGCTGCATCTGGCGTCTACAAGTTGTTGTGAGCCTCAAGGTTATAGTTTCATAGTTGGTACTAACTTGCCTAATTGAGCCTAGCTACTATGCTTGTCGATAGAAATCTTGCAATCAGTGGCTCCCAACCTTTTTTCGACTATGGAGGATTTTGCTTATCATCGTGTATACTCGTATAACATATACAAGTTGTTATGAGCCTCAAGGCCTAATTAAACCTACTACGCTTCTTGATAGAAAACTTGAAATCAGTGGCTCCCAACCTTTTTTCAACTATTCTACTTTTCTTCGTGCATCTTGCGTTTACAAGATGTTGTGAGGATCAAGATTATATAATAGTTTCATAGTTGGTAGTAACTTACCTAATTAAGCGAAGCTGCTACTATTACGCTTGTCGATAGAAATCAGTGGTGCACAATCTTTTTTCAACTATTCTACTTTTCGTCGTGCATCTTGCGTTTACAAGATGTTGTGAGGATCAAGATTATATAATAGTTTCATAGTTGGTAGTAACTTACCTAATTAAGCGAAGCTGCTACTATTACGCTTGTCGATAGAAATCAGTGGTGCACAATCTTTTTTCAACTATTCTACTTTTCGTCGTGCATCTTGCGTTTACAAGATGTTGTGAGGATCAAGATTATATAATAGTTTCATAGTTGGTAGTAAATTACCTAATTAAGCGAAGCTGCTACTATTACGCTTGTCGATAGAAATCAGTGGTGCACAATCTTTTTTCGACTATAGACCAATTTACTTATTGTTGTGCATCTAACGTCTACAATATGTTGTGGGCTTTGAGGTTTTAGTTTCATAGTTTGTACTAACTTGTCTAATTGAGCCTAGCTCTCCTAACCTTTTTTCGACTATGGACCACTAGACACAAACTAGAAGCCAACTATTTTTAAAAATAACATACTCACGGTTAGTGTATTTTTTCATCAGTAAAAGAATATAAGAATCGATTCATCAGTTCTAGACATTAACAATCACACCCAAACGTTTACTCTCTTTCTAAACTCTAATATGATTAATTACCAGCTTTTTAATGTCGTATCTGCTGGAAATCCTTCCAGAAGTTGCTTAACTTCAGCAATCCTGGGCGCATTGACCACTGTGCCTTCGACCTCCACCTATCTGGGGGCACGGCGGCGCAGTACCCCTGCCAAGTCGAGCACAAAAGCGGCACGGCCGTACTATCCTTTTCTCGAAGCAGTTCAGGCCATTGCCGAACCCCTATAACTTCGTTGTGGACAAAACTAGAAACCTGAATTTTCAGTAACCAAACAGGCATTGTATAAACACGGTATATTTCAAATTTCATTCAATTTGAACCAGAAGTTTAAGAATTATAACTAGTCAAAGTTTCTTAATTTTGTCACTGACTGACAGTGACCATATCAATATTAAAAATCTTTTATGTTTTTATTAATAGATTGACTTGGCAATCGCAATAAACAATCTAATTTAACCTTTTCACCGCCCAACTATCCTGCACGCGATGTCCCGCTGTACGCCAACGTATAAATGTATTTTAATAAAGTAGGTACAAAGAAGAACTTCTATAGAAGTGCTGGCGTGGGCGGCATGAAAATCTCGAACTTCTATAGAAGTTGTTGGCGGTAAAAAGGTTAATATATATGTATTACTTGTGAGATACATTGTGTTTTCATGCGATGGCCAAGTCAATCTATTTATTTAAAAATTAAAAGATTTTTAATATTGATATGGCCACTATATGATGTTGTTAGGTTAGCTAATTACGTAATAACTTATGACAGAAGGTCCCATAAGTAGGGACTGAATAAATTAACTGACTTGGTATTATATTGATCTCACAACTTTTTACGGTAGAAGAACTGAGATGCGAGACTTGGTATTTTACAAGTTTTTTTTTGATGGTAATATGATAACTAAAAGTAATCTGTTATTGTGGAAAACTCGTAACTCTTCAAAACTCATCAATATACCTATTTCATAGTGCGTTCAACTAACCAACCAGATTCTGGTGAAATTGGGTCCCGCTTTTGTTAATACAAATTTAATATTTAAGTGACTTAATTGTGAATTTGATATTTTTAAAACACAGTTGCTGCTATTAGCAAGTTCTCGAGTTGTGATAGTCTAGCTTCAGCGGCTTTTAGAAAAGCTAAAGCGGGTTATGCAGATTCTGTATTTTGTAGCCTGACTTCTGGAGTTTATAAATAAAACAACTTTTACGGATTTACTCGCGTTTATTTTTATTTATTTATTTATTCAAACTTTAACAACATAAATATTACATGGCGGACTTAATGCCTGAGGCATTCTCTACCAGTCAACCATGGGTAGTGCTTTGATAACATTTATATTATTCTTGATTTATATTGATTTATATCTGGAATTTCCTTAAGGTATTTTTTAAATGTCATGCAAAGAACGCTCCTGCTCTTTGTTGTTTTTAGAGTTCCGTAGTCAACAAGGAGCCCTTATAGTTTCGCCATGTCCGTATGTCTGTATGTATGTATGTATGTATGTCCTCAGCCTAGCTCATAGACTCTTTGTACTAGAAAGCTGTAATTTAGCATGGATATACATATTAATCACGCCGACAAAAAGTAAGTAAGTGAAGCAAAATTTGGAAAAAAAATTTTTTTAGCCTACACGATAAGTGGGGATGTAATTTTTTTTCTTGTCTACCCCATAATGTGGGGTGTCCTTGGATTGCAATTTCAAAAATATTGCGGGTTTGTAAAAACAGTTTTTTGATTGAGGCATCCGTTTGTGAACTATTAAGCTTGAAAGTGCAAAATTTTGTTAAAGTCAAGTGTCCCCCCTGTCAGCCAAACGGTTGTTTTTGGATACGTGAAAAAATTCACGGTAGTTGTAAATATGACGAAGTATAAAGAAAAACTATCACAGCTAAGTTTTGTTTTTGTTTTATTTATACAATTTTTAGAATAAATTTCAAAAATGGAAGAGGAGCGGCCGAAATCTGTCAATGCCAATCCAAACTCACATTCAATCGTTTAAAGAAAAACTATCACAGCTAAATTTTGTTTTTGTTTTGTTTATACAATTTTTTTATAATAAATTTCAAAAATGGAAGAGGAGCGGCCGAAATCTGTCAATGCCAATCCAAACTCACATTCAATCTTTTTAAATTTTTCATTGCTTAGGATACAATCCGTGCAGCCTTAATAAAATTACGATTAAATTTCGACCACTAGGCGACCACTAGTTATTATTAGTTTGACTTCTGTCTCTAAAATAAAAGCTATCCCGGTAGGTATAAGAAGTTCAATTTACCCAAAACCGCATTTGCTTCTGCTGTCAGACTGCATCCAATTACCAAATTCTTGCGACTTGAACTTCGATCAATAGTGTACTATAGAGGATTCAGAACAAATGCAATCTCGATAGTGGTTTTGTTTTATCATACCATTACATTTAAATTTCGAATAACAGAATCTAAAAAAAAAACAATAAAAGGCATCAACAACTTCAGCTTAAACATATAGATTTGTCACAAACGTCATTGTGGCTCCGGTCGGTGCTACAAAGTCGTCTACCGTTTTTCAAGTGCTCATAAGGAATCTTGTACATAATTGACCAAAGAACTTGAATTATTGAGCATGCCATGCTGTTGAGAAAGTTCCAGCTGGCACTGTGCGGTTTTGTTGCATTCGGAGACTGCTCTTATTATTGGCTTTGTTAGATAATGTCTTAATCAACTATCACGTAGGCGCGTTTATTTTATATATACGAATTATTTTACGCTTATACGAAGCGTTTAACACGCGGTTTACGCGCGTCATCGGTCGCGATTGATAGCTGCGTACTTGTAGGCATTAATACCATGTTTAAACTCTATTTCGAAGGCCACAAAATTCAAGTTCGCGGTTATGCCTCACTAGCCGTCCCCACCCTGCTTTTTTAAGTTGCTTCTTCGCAGCTAGTTTAAAGTACCCCATGTTCTATGGAGAGAAACGCGTGTGTTGGGAGAGCATTTTATTGTTTCTAATGTCAAGGTTGTTCTTGTAGGTATTTGGTGTATTACTTAGTATTTTGTATGCACATACGCGTGGAGTTACTGCATACCAATGATACCTGTTTTCTTATTACCATAGGTATTTTATAATGGCCCAATCTCTATGGGATGTTCCTATTGCGCAATCCGAGGGCCCACCAGTGTGTTATTTTTTTGCATTTTAATAAAATTAGCTCCCACTTGGTGGCGCCACTCGAAACTTGAGTGTCAGTAAAATTCGCGAAATAAAGTGTTCAAGGTAATTCGAGTTGTTTAATGACGTAATTCGGAAAGTTGAAGTGTTCCAACTTTTGTTCCCTTTATTCTTTTGTTTTCGTTTATGCGTCATTTTCTTTTTATTTCCTCTGTTATAATTGTAGTCTTTATTATGTTATTTTAAATGCCAGTCCCATCGAGACTATAGTTAAAAATATTTAAAAAAATATGTTTTTATTTGCCTTTTTTTTAAAATGCACCTGGCTAGCTACCGCCATTTTCTCTACGTCTGTCAGCATAACAACAATGTAAGAAGTATTGTTATGTTCGCACAGCTGGAGATAAGATAGCCACTTCATCAGTAGTTGGGGATTCCGGAAGATATAAGCTGCCTTCGGTGGTATCTTCTCTTAACATCAAGTGGAATGAAGGCTAAATGCTTATCCGTAAGATATATAAAAAAAACCGGTCAAGTGCGTGTCGGGCCACGCGCAATAATGCGGATACTACCGGCTTCACACACCTCACAACGTTATTTAAGTAAATAGTTCCCAATGAGGAATTTGTACTGCGCCAAGTACATTTTATAAGTTGATCGACTGTAACTCGTAAACTTGTAAAGCCTATTTAGCTGTGATAGTTTTCCTTTTAACTTCGTCATTATTATATACAACTACCGTAAATTTACAAAATTTTGCACTTTCAAGCTTAATAGTTCACAAACGGATGCCTCAATCAAAAAACTGTTTCCACAAACCTGCAATATTTTTAAAAATGTTATCCAACGACACCCCACGCTATGGGGTAGACAAGAAAAAAATATAACATCCCCACTTCACGTGTAGGGGAGGTAACCTAAAAAAAATATTTATCAAAATTTTACTTCCCCACTTTGTCGGCGTGATTGATATGTATATCCATGCCAAATTACAGCTTTCTAGTACTAAGAGTCTATGAGCTAGGCTGGGGTCGGACAGACAGACAGACGGACATGGCGAAACTTTAAGGGTTTCTTGTTGACTACGATACCCTAAAAAAGACAAACGAGTATACGGTTCGTCTGGGCCTTAAGTCTGTTGGTAGTCTGGGATCTTGCCATAAGCTTGCATTTGAGATGAGGCCAATAAGCCAAGAACTGCTAAGCCAGTGGTAGAATAAAACGTTAACAAAACGAAACGAGGTTCCAGCAAATTGTAACCGTCGTAAAATCATCTTTTAATCCTAGATAAGTTCACACACGTACGCACAATTCGGAAACTTTTTCTAAGACCGTTAATCTTCCCCAACTTTGGGCAACATATATCTTATACCGAACGGCATACAGACCATAATTCTTTATCTCACCAACGTAATCACGTTTGGCTTTGGCCCGACCGCAATTAAAGTTAATACGTGGAGTCCTTTGTCGTGAATATTTCAAATGACCCGTGCAAATAGGCTTGTGAGGTTTTTATTTCGACCTGTTTGTTGAAAGCAATTGGGGATTTTTTACGGTGCTCGAATTTTCGTGTTTTTTTTATGTTGAGCCGGTAAAGGCATATAATACACTTGTAGATAAGGACTGCCCCTGATCGGTCACTGAACCCGTTACAATTAAAACTTATGGACACTTGGAACAGCAATCTAGCAGAGTAACAAGCGTGATGCTGCGTGGAAAATTAAATTGACATTTTAGAATTTTCCGTTACTTATTATTTATGTTTCTCAACTCTTAAACCTTCCTTGAACTTCCACAAATATTTCAAAATCAATATTCGCTAAATCGATCCAGCCATTCTCGAGTTTTCGCGAGCCAAACGGACAGCAATTGATTTTTATAGATAGTTAAAAAAAAATTAATACCTACCCTACCCAGCCAGGAATTGAACCTAGGTCTTTCGCAATCCGGGCGGATGCACTGACCATTATGTTGCCGGGAAGGCTGACGTTGAATTTTTTCTCTACTTTGATTTTGACTGCTTTTTAACGGCAGTAGTGACGTCTATCCAACTGTTATTGCAACCGATTGGCTATCATCTTTACAGATGAAATACCACAAACTTTGAATGCTCCTTGGCAGTAGAAATCGACATTGGGTTGTTTGCCATCTATTTGGATTAAATAATTGCACAAAACAATTAATGCATTAAAACAAAACGGGTTAACAAATATGTCCAACAGCAATATAAAATGCTCACCCATCCGATTACCCGGCATAGCGAAACTGTTCAACTTGCAACATCGCGCCCGGAACATGAAAACTGCTGCGCTATAAAGCTTCTCGATTATAATTTTATTTGTGCCTGTTCAATAAAAGTTTAATTGTCAATCGTTTATGTCGCCCGTAGCTCCTACTTTGTCGAAGTAATACCTACTCCAATAAAGGCGCTGCACTGGAACCTTTCCAAATGCCTTGTCTTCTATAAGCAGAATGTTTCTATCGCTTCAATCGAGCAGTGGGGACTGCAATAAATAAAATGGATGGTCATCCCCATAAGGCGTCTTACACACGTGTAGCTTTTATTGTCTCTGATGTTGAGAAGCTCTGTGATTGGTTGAAATGTTTGTTTGATAAGGAAGTCATGCTAGCGAGTGCTGATACTGATTATAACCGCCTCTGTGGTTTGTGGTTAAGAACACCACCGGTTTAGGCCCAGAGGTCCCGGGTTCGATTCCAAGAGGAGGGTACATGTTTGTGTACTTGGTTTGGTTGGTCATAGGGCTTCTTTTCCGCCTGGCTAGCTACCACCATCTAATCTAAATATGTCGCCATAACATCAATGTTGGTAACATGGTTGTGTTCCGGCAGCTAGAGATAAGACAGGCAGTGAATCAGTAGTTGAGGATTCCGGGTGAAGTGCGCTTCTACCTTCGACTTTATCATCACAACATCAGGTGAGATGAATGACAAGTGCTTACCCATAAGATATTAAAAAATATATATTTTTAAGGGGAGCGATGTTGTTCCAACATTTGTTGTTATATTATTTGTGTTTTAAATAAATTAAAATTCACAATAGACAGAAAGAAAGTACATAAGACAGAAATACTTACATTATTTAAAATACTTTATTACTTTGTATGAAATGTATTAATATGTGATAAAGCTTTGCTTATACCTATTTGGCATACTGTTCGCGTAGATATTAAGGCCGAGGCCGCTCAACTGGGGACCTTCTAATATATGCCACACATCTATGGAGTGAGGCCATTGAGAATTACGGAGAGGCCCTTGCGGTGTCCCTCGATATCTCAAAGGCCTTTGACAGAGTTTGGCACGCGAGCCTTATAAGCAAGCTCCCATCATTTGGTCTTCCTGCTAACTTTTGCGCTTGGATATCTGATTTCATGAAGGGAAGATCGATACGCGTTGTCCTCGACGGCTACTCATCGGACCAAAAGGCTATCGATGCCGGTGTGCCTCAGGGATCGGTTCTATCCGCAACCCTATTCCTGCTTCATATAAACGACCTGCTTGTGCCCGGTACCTTTGGGTACGCAGACGATAGCACCGTTGCGGATAGATACATGTCGAGTGCAGGGGCTGGCAGACAAGATGTCGCCTCTTGTCGAGAGGCCATGGTTAGCCGCTTGAACGAAGCCCTCCAAGCAGTATCCGATTGGGGCGATGCCAATTTGGTCACATTCAACGCTGCCAAAACACAGGCTTGTTTGTTCTCAGCTAAGCGGAGCCCATTTCACCTGGCTCCGACTTTCCGGAATGTGACTGTAGCTATGACTGACAGCCTACAGCTCTTAGGTGTTGAGCTCTCGTCCAACCTCAACTTCGGGCAGTACATCGAGTCCAAAGCAAAGACTGCAGCTAAAAAACTGGGGGTTCTCTCTAAGGTCAGGCGGTACTTCACGCCAGAACAGCTGCTCCTACTTTATCAAGCACAAGTTCGATCATGTATGGAGTACTGCTGCCACCTTTGGGATGGATCAGCCAAATACCATCTGGCTGCTTTGGATTCGATTGAAAAACGAGCTAAGAGACTCATTGGTGACCCTGCCCTGATAGACGCCAAGCTGCAAAATCTAGAACATCGGCGTAGGGTGGCTCGTCTGTCGGTCTTCTACAGGATTCATTTCGGGGAGTGCGCGAAGGAGTTGCACGACCTAATCCCACATCCACTTTCCGCTATCGGAGCGCGAGGCGCGAGTTCCATCCCTATGTTGTAGATATGCCACCTTGTCGCACGAGCCGATTCGGTTCAACTTTCTTAGTGCGTACAGCTAGGGAATGGAACGCGCTGCCTGCGAATATGTTCCCTGAAAGGTATAATCTGGACCTCTTCAAGGCTAGAGTGAATAGGCTATTTCTAGGCAGGCATGTTCCATCCTCGACCGCACCGTCACTTAACATCAGGTGAGGTGTAGTCAAATGCCTGCCTATAACCAATAAAAAAAAAAAAAAAAAAAAAAGAATATTAACAACGCACATAACATTGTTGAAAGGATATTATTTTTGTTATATGCTCTCTAGCCGCCACAAGACAGGATTACCTAGTTTGGGCGCTATTGTTTATTATGTTATGATTGTATTATTTCTGGTAGTAAACGTTTTTTTAATTTTTTTATTGTTATTATATAGTTCAGCTACCTCTGTGCATATAATTACGTTGATCCAGTGCTCTGTTTAGTCGTGATAGGCAAACAGACAAACTGAAAATACTTTCGTATTAATAATATTACTTGGTTAAAAATATAGCTCCAAATTGTAGAGTGTACTAGTACAATCATAGCTATTTCATCAACAGTATAATTCAGTGTAGTGTGTAGCGCGCTTTAGCCTTGTAAAGTTTTCGTGCCGCTATAACTTCGATATAGGGTTTTAATTTAAATTAAGATGTTGACATGATGCAACCCTGCCACACGAAGATATAACAAGAACTAGCGTAAACACAAATAAAAGTATAATTCAGTGTAGTGTGTAGCGCGCTTTAGCCTTGGAAAGTTTTCGTGCCGCTATAACTTCGATATAGGGTTTTAATTTAAATTAAGATGTTGACATGATGCAACTCTGCCACACGAAGATATAACAAGAACTAGCGTAAACACAAATAAAAGTATAATTCAGTGTAGTATGTAACGCGCTTCAGCCTCGGAAAGTCTTCGTGCCGCTATAACTGCGATATAGGGTTTTAATTTAAGGTAAGATGTTGAGATGATGTAACCCTGTCACACGAAGATATAACAAGAACTAGCGTAAACACAAATAATGCGAGATAAAACTTTTACGCGCGTTCGAACAAGTTTTGGCTTGATTTGAGTGCATTATTTTATGAGGCGAGCTGAGTAGTTTAGCTGTGATAACTGTTACACTTTGTTTTCGTGGCGAAGTAAACTGTGTTTTACTGTTGTGAAGAGAAGGTGCTTTATATTTTACGTGAGCGTTAGCAGTTACTACCGGATCCTTACCGAGAATGTGGTTGTAACAAACAAAATGTGGGTTAACTAGTTTACTTTGCTCTTTATTGTATTTGGAATGCTTTTTAAAGAAAGGTATTTAAAAAAAAACAATTGAAAAAAATTCGAACTTGGTATCTTTTGTAGAAAAATAATTTTCACTTAGCTATTTATTATTACCGTCATCATCATCATCGCAGCAAAAAGACGTCCACTGCTGGACAAAGGCCTCCCCCAAGGGTCTCCACAACGACCGGTTTTGTGCTGCTCGCATCCAGCGGCTTCCCGCGACCTTCACCAGATCGTCGGTCCACCTTGTTGGAGGCCTCTCCACACTGAGTCTTCCGGTGCGTGATCGCCTGTTTCGCCCCAGTGGACATCAGTCCTGCGAGCTATGTGCCCTGCCCACTGTCACTTGAGCTAAGCTTAGCTACTCATAGATATCTACCTATACTAATATAATAAAGAGGATACCCTTGTATCTTTTTTTATATTTAAGTAGGTAATATAAAACATAATTTGTACACAACAAAAAGAAACATTACTTAACTTAACTTGAAAAAAAAACAGAAAAATAATGAGAAAATTAAAAATTAAACACATACAAATAAAAGATGTCCTCCAACTGTAGGCTCATGGGAACGGTCCCAAGAATGCTGGCAACATTGCCCCTTTGGATTGCCAAACTAATACCCTGGCAGAGGTAGCTGCCAGCCTTCTTGTCACCGGAGGCCTCGATAAGGCGAGCACTTTGTATCTTTGTATGTATGTATGCTTGCAACGAATTAAACTCAAAAACCACTGGACCAATTTAAAACATTATTTCACCATTAGAATGCTACATTAGCGCTGAGTAACATAGGCTACATTAAAAAAAAATGTCCACCCGTGCGAAGGTGGGACGGGCCGCTTTACACGTATACAGCGTAATTGGTTTCATGGGTGGTAATAAAGTGAGAGTTCCATAAACGGTAGAGATTAAACTATCACAAAGGTTTTCTAGGAGCTGGCATCTTCCCAGGTATATTTCTGGCAGGCCGTGGCGTTGGAGAACTTAGTTATTGTGGCTCGAAGGAGGGAAAGTCGCACATAAAATGGGGTCGTCCTAATGTAAGTATATTTAACACTAGCGGCCGCTCGCGGTTTCACCCGCGTGGTTCCCGTTCCCGTGGGAATATCGGGATAAAAAGTAACCTATGTTCTAATCCAGGTTATAAACTATCTGTATGCCGAATTTAATCTAAATCTATCCATCCATTGCAGCGTGAAGTAATAACAAATATACACACATACATACAAACTTTCGCATTTATAATATTAGTGTGATTAAATATATTTATAAATTTTGTCTAGTTAATTAAAAAACCGGTCATGACGTAAACGTGGCTCTTACTTGATTCTCCAAGGCATTCGTGTTCTGAACTGAACTTAAGACAAGGAGCTTGGGTTGATTACAGTGGGGTGTTTTACACTATCTGAATATCATATCTACCATAAAGTATTGTCCTGCATTGCTTCCGACTTCAGTTTGGTCCAGAAAAAGTATTATGTCTCAGACTTGGCAATGCGCATCAATAGTTTTACGTGTACCAAAATGCTGTAGTAACAGCTTACCACCAGAGCCTTGATTCAGCAATTTTAAAACTCCCTGAATCATGTGCCAATAGTCTGATTTTAACATCTTTTCCATTCATAGTCCAAATGGCAAAATTAACCCATTGACACTCTTGAAACGTATTTATGTAAGCGGACTTGAGACCCAGTGCTTCAATTCCGCTATTCAGTCTTGTCTCATTGACCTGACACTGTCATTTTTTTCCTAATAGGTCCTTACCTATGAAATTGACTTTTTTTTCTTACTTATTAATAGGTGTATTACTTCTAAAAGTCAATACCGGTTGTTAATATTATTATACACCTTTAGTTAGCACTATGTTACTCAGGCTTCAGTAATAACAATGATTATTAATTTTGTGTTTTTATCGCCCAATTTTTTTTATAAATTGACTAACTTTTTGTTTGCGGAATTGTCCTTTTGTTTCATTGTAGCTTTGAAGGGACTTGATTTTTTTTCATTTTAATGTCTGCTATATTTAGCTAGTAAAACAAACACACTACTCTACAATTTTTATAATGTAAAAATAAATAGATGCTAAGAAAATTAAAAAAAACGTTAGTATTAAAAATAAAATTTTATGAAAAATCTTCATACAAAACACCAATTTCATAAGTCATCATTAGCTCATTTTATGTCCCCACTGCTGGGGCACGAGTCTTTCCTATGGATGGATAGGGAGAACGGGCCATGAACCACCACGCGGGCCCAGTGCGGATTGGTGGTTGTTAACGACTGCTAATGCAGCCGGGACCAATGGCTTTACGTGCCTTCCGAAGCACGGAGGAGCTCGAGATGATAAAGTTTTGGTCACCCATCCGATGACTGGTCTTTGCGAAAGTAGCTTAATCTCAGCACTCGCAGACCGGGCGCGTTAACCACTGCGCCGTCGAGCTCCTCCAGGAAATCCAGGTTATCGAGCCTTTCATAAGTAAGGACCTAATAATATAAGTATTAAGATCAGTGTCAATGAGACATTGCCATACACGTATCGCTTACACAACTGCAATAATACTGGTTTAAGAGCTCATAGTAATATCCCAGGCTACCAACAGACTTAAGGCCCAGACGAACCGTATACTCTTTTGTCTTTTTTTTTATTTATCTTACAAGTAAGCAGTTCGCATTCAGCTCACCTGATGTTAAGTGATGATAAGACCGAAGGCGCACTTCACCCGGAATCCGCAACTATTAGTGAGGCACTGGCTATCTTATCTCTAACTGCCGGAACACAACAATGCTATAAACATCAATGTTATGATGACATATTTAGATAAGATGGTGGTAGCTAGCCAGGCCGGCAAACAAGCCCTACCACCACCCAAGCCGTGTACACAAACATGTACCCCCGCTGACAATCGAACCCGGGCCCTCTGGGTCTAAACCGGTGGTCTTAACCAGACCACAGAGGCGATTAAACTCGACTCAATACAAAAATGGCTGCGGTATTGACACTGCCAACTTACAACAATAGGGACACAACTTGCCTTTCAAAGTACTAAGCAACTTGAGATACAGGAATTTGGTAAATAGACGGGAGAGGAGGGAGGGAAAAATTGACGCTCAAACTAGCTACAATTATATTCATGAAAATACATTATGTAAGAAACAATATAACCTACCTAATAATAATGTACACTCCTTTCAAGTTAGTAGGAAACTTTAAATTTTTCTACAGCGCGCGGCGACCTGTGCTGGTTTGTTCAAGTTCGCCCAACTTCCCCGGTCACTTCGTCGCTTAAGTTAAAAAGTTTTGAGAAAAAGGAGATAATGTCGCTGGTGGAGCTAATCCGATTAGCGATATGTGCACGGGCTGGTCTAATAAAAGTCTAATAAAGACGAACGACGAAATGTGATTAAAAATTATCGGACTTTGCAGTATAGTGGTTATATATACCACCCGTCTCAAACCCAGTTCGATTCCCAGCAAGAATATTAGTGTACTTACCTCGGTTGGGCTTGTTTGAAATCCTTACAGCTTATACCAGTGTCTTGTCTCAGTTTCTAGCCTAGTTTAGAGATAAGATAGCCAGGTCCTCCGTAAATAAGGAGGTTTTTTGATGAAGAGTGCTTTTAACTAAAACTTTATCGTCACTTACAATCAGACGCGATAAAACCAAGCTGCTTCTGTTCCAATAAAATAAAAGAACAATTAAAAAACCAAAATAAAATCTAAAAATAAAACCTTTTAACAAAAAAATACGAAAACGTAGAAATATATCATTGCTTTGGTAAAATATGACTAACCAAGTAACACGAAACCAAGTGTAAAATAATTGTTAGTAGATCCTTACAAATGCTTTATTTATTTATTTATTTTTGCATTTAGCATTTTGAGCATCATCCTAATAAGTCAGTCAGAGTTAGTTAACTACACTTGATTTTCTTTTTTTACATATTAAATATTATATTGTGAGCAATAGATTTTCGTGCATAAAACCGGATACATTTTTGTTCTCAATTGATCACATTGGGCTGTTCTTTGTTTGTGAATATGTCATTAGATGAGGTCGCTGGGCGTTAAGTGAAGTGAATATACTTAAATATTTAGTTGGGCTGTAAATTTTTACTTTTTATTTTCAAGTGCTGTTTGCTGCACTGAAGCTAAATTATATATTAATTATAAAATTTATAAAATACAGTAAAAAAACTAAACGCCATCCCGACCCAGCCAGGAATCGAACCTGGGTATTCCGCAATTTGGGTGGCTGCACTGACCGCTATGCTACCGGGAAGGCTGACGTAAGTGCTGAATTTTGTCACTACTTTTTATTTTTTTGAGTGCTAATAGCGGCACAGTGCGCCATCTATCCAACTACCGTTGGTAGATGGCGAAGTTGCAACCGATGGCTATGTAGATTCATCTTTGCTGAAGAAATAGCACAAATTTGATAACACAAATGGGCTGTAATGCAAAACCTTATTATGTCATTATATGAGGTTATATAGTTAAAAATGTATTAATACAATGCTATGAAAATCAAACGATCCCATTGGTGGATATCATACACACTCCTCGCTACACAGCTTAGCACGTCTCCAGTGGAAAGGCAGCCTTAAGATGTTATCTGTACACTTTATAGTTGCTTACTGGCTTCTTACGACGCATACAGGAAAGTAGATCTTTAGCAATGAAGTTGGCGGTTTCTAGTACAGGGTAGCGAATCTATTGTCTATTGTTTGATTGAGAATTCTAATTTTAAAACATGGAATTCTTTTGCCGTATTCAGAGTCATTTGTTTGTTCGCGAGCCTTTTGTTTTCATTACATTTTTATATCATTGACATCAGCATGACATGTAAAAGCACGAATAGTTTTTGAATACGTTTGATTTAACAGGACAAGTATATAAAATATTTAACCTACCTATTTGTATATTATTGTTATCATGTTGTCAAGTTTTAAAACTGTTACGTCTGCTGACTGGTAGACACAACAAAGCTTCTGTCGTTCTCCTCTTTCAAGCACAAACTTGGAAAGTTGTTACCTCTAAATGTAAACTGTGACACAGTTATTTATATAGGGTAATACCTTTCTAAATTTTCTATAGTATGCGAATGGTAACAAGTAAAGCATGCTTAATAACACAAATACAGTTTTGCGATCCAATAAAATAAGCAAAAAGAATACCGTCAGTGCCTACATATTACGGCTCAAAACTGTAAGCATATAACTAAGAAACGGTTTAAAGCCGACAAAGAGCTGTATCTGAGTAAGTGAGCGCTCTTTCCCGTCCGTTGGGGCCCGACTCTATAGAATCTGAAGACACAGAGTCTTTCATATTGTTTTGTATTTTCTTGACGCCAAAATAGTATACAGCCCTTTTTCTTTCTGAAAATTACTTTAGGAGAACTCTAGGGGTAAGAGATTTGGACATTTACTTATGGCAGTGCTGGATAAACCTGGTGATATGCGAAGAAATGTCCATCATAAAAAAATGATTTATCGCATTTTATACACTTTCTCTACTAGTACACTTTTTAAATACTTGATACATCGCAAATTAATAACTTATCTAGACTTCCTCACATGCTTTCGCATTTAGTACACTTTCGCAAAATATACAGGTTTATTTTTTTTAGGTAAGAGTCATCAGACTGTAGAAAATGTCACTTACCCTTGTAAATTGTTGCAACTCGTACCTACACTTTATGTACTGTCGAACACGTAACACTTGTATCTGTTTTTGGTGGTTATGCCTACTTTCCTCTTTCTTTGAGGATCAGGGAGAGATTCTTACATTACCCTCTGCGTCTTCATGGGCGCAGTGCTTTTCTTATTGCATTATAGTAAGTATATAATTATAGAGGAATAAAGATTTAACTCTATAAATAATCAGTTTTGCAAATCTACATAATACGTCTCAAAATTGTAAGTATAAAACTAGGAAACGTTATAAAGCCGACAAAGGGCTGTATCTCAGTAAGTGAACGATATTCCCAGTCGGATGGGGCTCGACTCTATACAATATGAAGGTTTTTTTATCTTTTTTTCTGTTTTCTCAACGCGAAAACATTATACAGACTGTTTGTTAGAGGGTTGTCAAAAGAAAATTCAATTAAAATTCAAAACAATTTTTTTTCAAGTTGTTATCTGCTTTGAACAACAATTTAACTAAAACAACACAACATTTGACATTTCAAAAAAATTGGTAGCTGTACCTAATAGATATATTTTTATTTGAGACAATAAGTTTTGGATTATTTAAAGAAAAAAATGAAAAAGTTACGCTAAAATATCACATCATCACATCACCAGCTCCTTTTATGTCCCCACTGCTGGGGCACGAGTCTTCCCTATGGATGGATAGGGAGAACGGGCCATAAACCACCACGCGGGCCCAGTGCGGGTAGGTGGTTGTTAACGACTGCCAATGCAACTGGGCTCAACGGCTTTACGTGCCTTCTGAAGCACGGAGGAGCTCAAGATGATACATTTTTGGTCACCCATCCGATGACCAGCCTTTGCGAAAGTTGCTTAACCTAAGCAATCGCAAACCGGGCGCGTTAACCACTGCGCCATCGAGCTCCTTCAGGAAATCCAGGTTATCGAGCCTGAACCAAGTAGCCAATGGCCTCCTCAACCCGCCTGTTCCGTTTTGACAACCCTTTACCAAACAACCTGTATAATAATTTTTTTTTTTTTTTTTGAAAATTGCTTTAGAGGAACTCATAGACAGTTCTTGATAACCCTGGTGGCATGTGGGGGAAGTACATCCGTTTATAGTTTCTGCCTCTCCTCGTTTCCCCTTTCCTTCCCAACCGTTAGCACGATAATAATGGGGGCCAAAGGCTTAACATGCATTCAGAAACACTTGAAGATATCTATTTGTATCGTAATAATGTATGTACTGTTGTAATTCTTTTATTTAATCAAGCATTTTTATGTATTATTTATTTATTGTTAAAATAAATTGCTTATAATGACCACTTTAAATTACAACAATGTTTCTCAAACAGCTTACTTGCTTCTCAAGGCGGCATACTAAATGAATGAAATAGTTTTTGAAGAGCCACCATTTAATGTCAGTGTGTCTAGCATTACTGCTGAAATCTACCAACGAAATATATGAGTGTGTGAACGAGACAGTAGCAAACTAGCACGTCTTATGGGTGACACTAGCGCGATACGAATATATCGCAATCCGTCCACGTTTGCCTATAAACTTTATTCCCCAGTAATAAAGTTGAGAATAAAATTTCACCTATAAAACGTTTCTATTCCTTTTTTGCATCGTTCAAATAGGGATCGTTTCGGATATTCAGCACACAGATATTCTTTTGTTTTCTTGCACGCTGTCGTTTTCACGACTGCTCCGAATATTGAATAATACAAAAACAAGTCCTTACCTTTGAAATTGACGTTTTTTTGTGTGAAGATTTATTATAAAATTATATTTTTCCAATTAACGTTTTTTTTAATTTTCTTATCATCTATTCATGTTATCACTATACAAATTGTAGAGTAGTTTGTTTGTTTCACTAGCTAAATAAAGCAGACATTAAAAAACAAAAAAATCAAGACCCTTCAAAGCTACAATGAAACAAATGGTCAATTCCGCGAGAGACAAAAAAAGTGTCAATTTAAAAAAAAATCGGCGATAGACACACAAAATGTATAAACATTGTTATTACTGAAGCCTAAGTAACATAGTCCTTATTAAAGGTGTATAATAATATTAACAACCAGTATTGACTTTTAGCAGTAATACACCTATTAAAATGTAAGAAAAAAAAGTCAATTTCATAGGTAAGGACCCAATATTACATACATACATAATATTCTCACGTCCTTCTCCCAAAAAGTGGTAGACAGAGACCTGCCTGATCCTCTGAATGTCATAACACGTTTACAGAATACACTAAACATGCACACTAGTTTAGGCTCAAGACACCGTACTCGTAGAACAAGGGTACGACGAGGCGGTTCACACGCGCTCTACCAGGTCAGGTACAGACATGTACCTGGGCGGTTCTCCCCACCACTGGGGCCCGGTCAACCCGAGCCGAGTTCCGAGCCTTTAAAGACGGGTTGTTCCGCTCCCCGATCGGATCCGAACCACTCGGAGAATGTAGTAGCTCACGGGGACACGCACTAGTGCACACATACACTTCACACGGCTTTAGGAACCCTTTAAGTTTCTCGCCACCCCCAAGAAATACCGGTCAAGCTGAAAATGCCGCCTGAGGCAAACAGCAAATACTCTCCAACAAAAGAAAAGACAGCATCGAAATCACCAATTTCGAGAATACTCGCCATTAGTGACCTGACGCCACGTTTAACATAAACAAAGTAGCGTTCCGAGGTGGAACAGATTATTTAAGGCCGGCAACGCATCTGCGATTCCTTTGGTTTTGCGGGTGTCCTTCGGCGGCGGTGATTTTTTTTTTATTGTGGCACGCCAAAATGGCCTCACCCTGCTTGATGAAAAGCAGCCAGTGAAGCCCGAAGTGAAAGCGTTCATCACAGCGCTACCACGCTATGCCGAACGCTCACACTATGGCGGCCTGCATAAATGCTTTTTCACGCCCCGCTTAAATAACCCGGGAGAGGAAGAGGAGGGAAACACGTGTGCGGGAAGCGCATTCCACATACGGGCAGTTCGGCAAAGAAATGATTGTTCAAACTTTTTGGTACGTGTCTTGATGGTCAGCACGGTATGAGGGTGGCTTCCTATCAGGTGACACGGCTAATTTTGAGTAGCAAACAGTTAGTTATTTTCAAGTCATTACATTGATCTTGTTTCCAATTTTTTATACGACTGTACTTTGTACGTATGTGCGAGTTGACGACACAAATAATAGGTAAAATCAAAAGGTGCCACATCGCACACCTGTGCGAGTTTAAAGTGTGCGAGTTGACGAATAACTCGCTCGTTTGCTTCTAATATAAAAAATAATAATAACATCTGTGATAGGTTGCTCACCGATCGCTTGATGTGCGAGTATCTTGGCACCCTTGCCCTTAGAATAATATTATCGAAATAAAATGGCAAAATCTCAAGGTGAATTCGAAAAAGCAAAAACAATTTTCTGATTTAATTACCTAGTCTGTCGAGACGCGGCATTGTTGTCTTTATCTTTCCATCTCGAGGGTCCGTGGTGAAATCATTGTTGATGATAAGAGAGGCTGAGTGGAGGTTGGGGGGTGTAGAATGTAAGATAAAGAAATTAGAAGTAATGATTGTGGGTTAGCGCAAAATTATTACTAACTTAAGAGTTGAAATGAAGCAACATTTACACAGCTTTTTAAATTTTATTGTTGGTTTCGCAAAGGCCGGTCATCGGATGTGTTTTTTTATGTTAAAAGGAAAAAGATTAAAAGGAGGCAAACGAGCAGGCGGGTCACCTGATGGAAAGTAATCACCGCCGCCCATGTACACCCGCAAAACCAAAGTAATAACCAAATGCGTTGCCGGCATTGATGAAGGAGTTGGACCTTGAGGAGGAAGTAGGAATTGGGAGGGAGGAGGGACAAGAGATGGGCCTCCGGTACTTTCACTCACCGGACGAAACAAAACAGCAACGAGTGCCATTGTTTCACGCCGATCAAAAATTGATCATCTCGGGCTCCTCCGTTCTTCGGAAGGCACGTAAAGCTGTCGGTCCCGGCAGCATTAGCAGTCGTTAACAACCACCAATCCGCACTGATGGGCCCGCGTGGGGGTTTATGGCCCGTTCTCCCTATCCATCCTGAAAGGCTCGTGCCCCAGCAGTGGGGACATAAAATAGGCTGATGATGATTACGTTTCTGATAACTCAAAACAACAATAATTACTGGTTACCAAAATACTTACTTGGAATGAAAAATCCAGTTAAAAATACTATATCATCACATACTATATTCTCCGGAATTCGCTTCCAGTTGCGATCAGGCGTGCGAAATCCTTTATCATATTTAAAAAGCTCGTAAAAAAAATCTACCTTTCCGATTAACCCTGTCCTCCTACCTGAGACTACTATTATGTTTAAGTAGGTTTATTTATATATAAGGTATTTATATATTATGTATATATGTTTATCATTATTATCATTACCATTATTAATATTATTTTGTTTCATTTATAAAATACACATTATTCTAGTATGTTTTCATAGTTGCACCTCTGATCTTAAAGTTTATTAGCTCTCTCCATCCGACTGGTTGTCTGGAAGAAGTCGCTTGAAAGCGATAAGACCGCCAGATTGTAACTTTGTATTTTTTCTTCATGTTTATGTTTTATAGTGTTGCAATAAAAGTATTATCTATCTATCTATCTATATCAAGGCAGTAGGGTAGGGCACGTAGTTTTTGAACCTTTAAGCCCAAAATTTTTATTCATATAAACTTTACGTCAAGTGCTTTTGAATCGTCCAAACATTTTTTTTATCTACTACCAATACTATATACTACTAAATACTACTACTAAAATAACATAGATTTTCATTGAATTTTTATAGAATGTCAGCTCGGAAGTTGGTGGTTTGTATTCAACTAGTTGCAAAAGACTACAATTTAGTTGAGTCCTTTTTTTAATGATTAAAGAAAAAAAATGTCAGTCACTGGTCCCTGTCGAACACTGGCCATTACCCTTAGTACATATACAGGGTCACATATAAAATTCAGCTGTTCCATACAAAAAAATAATATTTATTCGACCAAAATGTATGGAACAGCTGAATTTTATTTTCGAGTTAGGGAGTTGGTCCAATAGTAAGAGTTGTTCGTTTGTATCACGGGAGTCATCTCATAAGCTTTAGACGGTGATAAAAAAGTCAACCTGTAGAACTGCAATTCAACAAATTCATTAAAGTTTTTACTGTTACCGATTTAAAAATTCCTACGTAGAAATGTAAGGTTGTCCTCAAAAACCTTATACCTTTCCGAGGGCGGGCATCCATTTCCTCCAGCAATAGGATTTTAAAACCCAATACAAAGGAATTCTATCTATCAAATAAAATGGCTGCCATGTCGTGCAGTTATCCCGTCTTCTCGTATGTACTAACAACGGAACTAATCTATTTCTCGGAGTAGAGTCTGCGGTTTTATGCCAGCAAATTGGATTTGGTAGATCGCATTTAGTTCTGGTAAACAATTGGAGTGCATTGTGACATCTTGATCTGATAATGGAGTCATTTTAAGAGGTGCTGCTGATTGAATTACTCGCCTGGCCTTACTAGGTACGACGACAGCCTTCTTTTCATATACTCGTAGTAGTCAGTTTAAACAGGTTACCTATACTTTACCTTCATAATAATATAATAATATTCGATTTTCAGATTTCTTTTTCGTCAAACATTATTTTGGTTTGAGAATTAGAGAGTTAGTTTTTAGGTTGATAGGCAAATAAAGCTTTCAAAATTATATTCCACTTGTATGTTACCATACAGTTATTATTAACGGGAATTCATACCATGATCATTACCATGTTTGTTACCATCTTATTGTAAACATGGTAAGAATCCCGTTAATAATCACTATAATGGAAGTGGGCATGATATTTTAAAAAGTTGTTTGTTACACTTAGGTATGCAAAACAAATATTTTGCTTTGATCACTTTTTATGTTACTGAAGATAAAGATAAATATATTTTTTTTGCTTGCTCACGTGTAAAAAAAGATGTTTTAGTTAATTTTAAATTCAACATGCTATACCAAACGGTGTATAAATAAATAAGCATAAAATAAAATTAAAATAAATAAAACGGTAAATTATTATCATGCGTTCGGATTTTTAGCAGAAGCCTACTAGACCATTTATACTTTACTTATTATATGTTTTTAACTACTGGGTTAAAGATAAATAGAAAAAAAAGATGTGAGAATTTCGGATATTCGAGTGATATTCAAATTTAAATTGAAAATAATAATATGACGTATTATGAAATATAAGGTTCTTGTTTTTTTTATTATTTTGTTGATTTGAATTTTAAATGTTAAAATAGTCAACGGTTACTTTGGATAAGAGTAGAACTCGTAGTTAATACTATAGTGTGAGAGAGGACTACTGCCACCGGCTCAGACATCGCACCCCTAAACTTAACAGAGTGACGAAAATGTAGAACAACCTTTGTAGTAAGGTAACGTTCACATTGGCACATTGATTGACAAACACGTTATACCAACGTCTACGAATTAACTTGCCCAGTTCATTGTCCCTTCAAAGCTCAACCTCACCCCTTCCGGATAAGAAGTATTTTCCTCAAAAACTATAACTTATTTACCAAAACACGTTCCAAGTTCAACTTTAAGATTTTCACTGTAGATTTCATTTTCACATTCCCCTCGACATCATGTTACTATGTAAACTCCAATATATTAGTAATACGAAGGAAAAGAGACTGTAAATACATCACTAAAAGTATAATTTTGTTCGCAGGTGTCAAGGGTACAGTGTGCAGCGGAGCATGAGAAGATTATGCATGGTCACGTGAACTAAGCATGACTACGCTCCTCGCAGGGGTGTGCGCTTTGGTCCTGGTCATTAGGACAGGTAATATCGATTTTCATCTTAAGCATGCTTCTGTGACTTCACACTTTATTTAATGCACATTTTAAGAGGTGTGCCCTCTTGATTGTAAGCAACTAGACTACAAATGTTACTAAAGTCTTTTTACGGACATCATCATCATCATCATCATCATCATCATCATCATCATCATCATCATCATCATCATCATCTGATGACGTACACCAGCCTATAAAAGTCCCACTGATGGGCTCAAGAGAGATATATAGACGACGTAATGGAGAAATTGACCCTACTAACTAAGCTGGCCCATTGTGGGTAGGTGAGCATTTAAACATCTTCATATACCAACACCCTGGTTGGTCCCGACCAATGACTTAACGAGCGTTCCATAGCATTTTTAATTATTTTAATTTGGTCACTTCTATCTCTACTGAAACGCGCAAGCCACTGCGCCATCAAGCTGCTCCACATTGGCTTCGTTTATTTTTTTTAAAGCTACATCATAGATACAATATTCTCGCTGGGGTTTTACTAACCTTGTAGATTAGTAGCGGTATCTATAGATCTCTTTGTATTGCAACAAATACATCAAACTCTTTAATAATAGTAATAGTAATAGTATTTTTTTTTTCCACAATCTTAAACGTACATCAAAAGATAGAAAACAATACTTACAAATAAAGATTGTAAGAGACTGGTTTCTAAGCTAAGAGTTAGCCCCACAGGCACCAGCATTCTCCCCTCAAGATGTGGTCGACAATAGTAATTTTAAATATTTTTAGCATTTAGCAGTGTACAACGATGGGTCGGAGAAACGTAGAAAGATAATAACAAAATTAACTAAATGTTTATATAATTTTTAACGCAAATTTTGTTGCGAACAAATTACAAAAACACAAATGTTGAATTTTTTCAACATTAACTCTAACTCTAGGCTAACTCTTAGCTTAGAAACCAGTCTCTTACAATCTTTATTTGTAAGTATTGTTTTGTATCTTTTGATGTACGTTTAAGATTGTGGAAAAAAAAATACTATTGAATTGAATTTTTTCAACATTTGTGTTTTTGTAATTTGTTCGCAACAAAATTTGCGTTAAAAATTATATAAACATTTATAAATAGCTTGCCTACTTCTTAACTGATCTTTAGTATTTGTAAAAATATTATGATCGGATGTTAATGACGGTAGTTGTTAACATTGAATGGGCGCCTTTGGCTTTCAAAGTAAAAAGTAAATAAGTAGTGTTGAATAATTTCGGCGGTCTGGTTAGAACCACGATAGCTCAATTGGAAGGGCACCTGATCCGGTATGTCAGAAGGGTGCAGGTTCAAACCCTGCTCGTGGAATTTTTTTCAAAATTAACTAATACAAAAATACAAATAAAAATAAAAAACATAATTGTGAATCGAACTATTCAAAAAAATAAATTGTTGTTCATGCATGTATGGGTGGTGTAGGCATGTGTGCTAAGAAAGTCTGTTTAATGGTAGAGGTAAAGAAGGTCTTCAGTTTCAGTTTTGTAAATAGTTTGTGACCTTTGTTCTGAGATTAAACTTTATCAGGGTGAAAATATGAATTTTTTGGTGAAGTCTATTGTCTAAGGCAGAGCCTAAAAAGTAAAAAATAAATAATAATAACCTACTTAATTAAATTGACCAAGTATTTAGTAGTAATTGTTTTGGTAATTTAAGTCACAACAAACATTACAAAGTCCATCCAAATCAAGCATATCCAAAAAACAAAAAGGTTTACAATATAAAACCGTTTTATTTCTTTGCACCGACCGACAACAAACTTACTCTAACCTCACAAATTTGACATTTGGCATAAATAAACACAGAGTTTTAAGAACCGTAACCCTCCGATTTCGCAGGGTTAAATATTTATCAGTTTAACCTAAGGTTTACTGAGCATTACAAGAAAACTATTTAATTAACCTTGGACTAGCACCTATTGAGCTAAACATTATAACTCTAGAATGCGCAAGTAGCCCTAAGTCCAAACCCTGTCATCGTGTGTAAATTTATTTATTTATTTGTCTTTGGCACAGTTACAAGATACAAATCATACAATACAAAAAATACAACAGTACAATTAAAAAATCGTATAAATTTGTAAGTACCTCTAGTACAACTGCGCACAACATCTAAATAAACTATTACATATAAAGACGGCTAAATAAAAATACTAAAAAATAAACGTATACTTATACTAAATAATAACAATAAATAACTTACGTGTGTTACAAGAGGCGTGCTATTTGCGTAAATTCGTAACATTATTTACTGAGCATTATATTCTTAATCAAACAGGGCCTTCAAGCTTTAGATATTAAACATTTTGCTATAGTGTTTAAAGCATAAATCAGCTTGTGCTTAAGTTATTGAACAAGAAGCAACAGACTTTTGTCTTCGGAGCCATAATAGTCCCCATTCAGAGCAAAGACAGGCATTGTACTGGGTTTGAGTTATGGATGTGTAATATTTAGCTTGTTTGGATTTAGCGTCATTTAGGACGAAGTCTGTGGCTCAGCTTGGAGCGAGTGTGGGGAGAGAGTGGGGAGCGGGTGTGAAGCAAGATGGGGAGTGAGCGGGAAGCATGGTGGGGAGCGAGTGAGAAGCATGGTGGGATTCAGAAAGGGGAGCAAGAGAAAAAGCCGTTAAAGAGACGGAGAAAGGGAATGTGGTAAAGAGTGGGTAGGGAGCGAGCCGGGAATTAGATGTGGAGAGAGTGGGATCGGGGCTGAGGACCGAGAAAGGCAAGGGAGGAGCGGGGCGAATAGCGAGAAATATCAAAAAGCTCGCTCAGTATAGCAATGAGTAGTTGGTAACTGATAATGTAGATATTTCTGGCGCAAGATATGACACCTGCGCCCCGTGACGTATCCGTGCATTGACAGGTAGTGTCCTACTTGACGTCCAAGTGGATATAGGTTCTGTTTGCTCCGTTATGCGGTCGGTTACGATCTTGCAAATTTAACAAATTTTACGATATTGGGTCCCAAGATGGATGACTGAATAACTATTAGATCAACGGCTTCGGAAGGCACGTAGGTATATGTTGGTCCTGGTTGCTGTAAAAGTGCAATCGTGAAATCTGCAATAAAAACGACCACATATTATCAGCATGAACCATTGTTCAATCCTAATCGTTCGGGAAATTGGGACGTTTCTATGCTGACGATCTTTCTCGAACTGGAAATCAATAGGTATCAATCGCGCAGTCATTGCGAAAGCTGAACTTAACTGAAACTATGCGAAATATTAAACTGCAGTTTTTTTTAAACTGTAAATGTTAGTTTTTTAGCAGAAACATGTTAGAGGCCTGCTTGAGCATGAACGCTGTGCAGTCTATAAAAACGTTGTCAATCAATTAAGTTGAGCGTCGACCTAACGGACACACCGCCGGAATACCGAATTTGTAGTAGCTGCCAGTAGGTATTTGGCGGAAATTCTATTGCAAAATAAAAAATTCATTGGTAGTTACGTGAACGGATTGTCCAACGAATTTAGCTTTTAATAAAAACGATACAAGTTTTAGGATTCTTTAACTACAATGTAAAATGAACTTTGTTGTCAGTTGGGGATGGATGGTTTTTGATTGACGACTGCTAAGTAGAAAACGCTGTCTGCATCATCCGTATTCCAAGACATTCTTCAAAGATTGTCTCAAGAGACTTCTTCAAAAAGTGAACGATCATGCTTGTAGTTTAGTTTCGTTATTTAACCATTTCACCGCCAAACTATCCTGAACACGATGTCCCGCTGTACGCCAACGTATAAATGTATTTTAATAAAGTAGGTACAAAGAAAAACTTCTATAGAAGTGCTGGCGTGGGCGGCACGAAAATCTTGAACTTCTATAGAAGTTGTTGGCGGTAAAAAGGTTAAAATTGATGTATGTTGTAATCGCCAGAGGAAAGGTTTTAGAAACAAACTGTCAAGCGTTCGTGAACTTCCATATAAGCGTTGGTAAATCAAGCAAAGCCAGTGCAACGACACTTTTATATTCTTGAATCTGCGTTCACAAGTTCTCCAGAGGATATCACATACCAGGCAAACTCAAGACTTGGACGTACGGGCGGGATCTCTTAGCCTTTCCTAAATTAAACGCAAGAAAAATAACAAAAGAAAATCAATCAAATAACTATCGATCTATATAAACGGTTTTTATTACAACATGTTTGTATATTATGAACAACAAAGTATTCTGTTCAAAATTTAAAAAAAAAATTCAAAATCATTTATTCAGTTTAGGCTACAAATAGCTCTTATGAACGTCATTTTATGCCATCGGTTCGTAAGTCTATCTACTCTGGGCGGAAGATCTTCTACTGAGAAGAACCGGCAAGAAACTCAGCAAGTGTCCCAGCTCTTTTCTCCTTTACAGCGTCAAAAAAAATTGGAAAGTGCCCCATCATAAAAGGACAGGATTCTGTTCTGTTCTATTCGATTCTGTTCAAAGAGATCGGTATAAGAAAACGTCATAACAAGAAACTTTACTCACTGCGGTTGAGGAATGAACTGTCAGAAATTGTTGACAGCTTAAGTTCTGAGCTTGGAATTACGTACCTACACTGTTACCTACTTACTTATTAATTCCATAGTTATGAGTAGCTTAACCAAGAGGTTAAATTATTAAAGTTTTTATATATATACAAAATTACTTAGTTGTTCATTTTAAATCATTCCCTAAATGTAAAAAACGAAGAAATTCTAAAATATACCTACACAATATACATTATACTAGCAGCCTGCTCACGACTTCTTCCATTCATCGCTACTACACGGGCTACGCATCATCCAAAACACACTGTCTAACCTGTGATTTGAACCCCCGAATAACTTACCGAGCGCTTTACTACTAGGCCAGTGACGCGTTCACAAAATTACTTCTCAAATTGGTTACGATTATCTTTATACGCCCTCAGACTAGGTGGAATGACGATCTTCGCAAGGTGGCTGGCAAGAGCTGGATGAGAGTAGCCGCGGATCGTGCTCAGTGGCGTGCACTTGGAGAGGCCTATGTCCAGCAGTGGACGTGTGTAGGCTGATGATGATGATGATGATGATCTTTATACAACGTGTAACAGAAAGAAGTGGTCAAAATAAAAAGATCCAAAGTGTATCCCATCTAGAACTTGTATGTGTTGTTTTTAAAACATACTATTAACTTTAATTTGTCATGCAATGCTTATTCAGTCAGACAATTTCGGACTTAGATTAGTACTGTATGACATTGTGAAAATTGAAATTGGTACCTGATGTAATTTTTGCAAACTTAAACATTTTTTATTTTGTTGTTTTTTTTTGTGTGTTGTGATTGTCCTTTACTTTATTTTTTTGTTTGTTTATTTGTGATGGAAAGTGTCCTTTTATGATGGGGCACTTTCCAATATTTTGACGCTGTAAGGGAGAAAAGAGCTGGACACTGCTTAGTTTCTTGCCGGTTCTTCTCAGTACAAGATCTCCCGGCCAGAGTAGACTTACGAACCGATGGCATAAAATGACGTTCATAGGAGCTATTTGTAGCCTAAACTGAATAAATGATTTTGAATTTTGAATTTTGAATTTAATGAAATATTTATATTAGTGAAATCATGCACGTCAGGCGCGCATAAGCGAGCAGCAATGATCATAAATGTTAGTACACAGAGGTTACTAAACGACTACGGCTGAGACTTGTTTATTTTAATGTGACGTCACAATAGAACAATTTAATAAAAAATGCATAACAAGTTTAAGAGCGTTTACGCTGCATACTAGCGCCGCCAATGAAAAAAAAAAACATATCTAGTAATTAGAGATAGAAAATCAAATTATGCTCAACAAACTATCTGAATGAAGTAATTTAGCATTTTTTCTTCACCTAATAAACACCTGACATGTTATGGTTTAGTTAAATATGGCGTTATAGTTAAAAGTGGCCGTAACGTCTTATTTAACTGAACCATAACATGTGAGGAGTTCATAAGGTGACGTAAAAATGCTAAATTACTTCAGTCAAATATTTTGTTGAGCATAATTTGATTTTCTATCTCTAATTACTAGATATGTTTATTTTTTAATTAGTGGCGCTAGTGTGCGGCGTAAACGCTATTAAGTTAACAATTATAACTCAGCATATAATATCTAGATCGGATACACTTTAAATCTGTTAATTTTGACCACACATTTCTGTTAGACGTTGTATATATAACTGTAATGAGAAAAAAGCAATCACAATTGATTATAAAAAACAAATACCGCGAAATGAAAAGCCGCGTCATAGAGAAACATAAAGTAATAAGAATAAAAGATAATAGCTCCAGATCTCCAGCTCAATCAACATTCTCAGACGAGAGATACTTCGAAACAATTGTCAGCGCTTGATATTACGAACGATGAGCAAGAGAAATATATCTAAAATGTGGTGCTTATTAACTTAATTTTATTGAGGGACACTGATGACAGTTTTTTTTACATTCTACTTGCAAAGGAGTATTATTTTTATCATTATCGTCCTTACTTAAACTTTCTTTAAACGCTGAATCTTCATCGTACTTTATGGTAAGTGACGACAGGGCCAATGATTGGCTGCGCATTTATCTTATCTCTGCCTGAATACAACTATTCTAAAATGTATTTGTTTTGTTAATATAATTTTTAACGAAAATTTTGTTGCGAACAAATTGCAAATTACAAAAACACAAATGTTGAAAAAAAATCCACGAGAAGGATTTGAACCTGCACCCTTCTGACATGCCGGGTCAGGTGCTCTCCCAATTGAGCTATCGTGGTTCTAACCAGCCCGCCGAAATTATTCAACACTGTTTGACAGGCTTAAAATGGTGATAAGGCAAGTGGACTTAAACAAGCTTAACCACCCAATCCAACAATAATATATCCATTCTTTAGGAATCGAACTTGGAACCTCAAGGTATGAGACTGGTGGTGTAACCGCTGAAACACAGAGATAGTGAAAACGCTAGTTTCAGAAAATCTCCAATTACATTGCAGAAGTCTTCTTCACTAAGTAAGTAATACTTAACGTCAATGAAGTTCTAATTAAAAGTGAATCTAATGAAATAAACTTATATGAAACTTAGCAGCTTCTTTTCTCGTCTTTTTCACAGCACCAACTTTGTGACAAAGTTGTGTAACTTGGAGAAGCGCTTTGAAAATTCTTTATATCGTCAAAGTCAAACTAGTTTCTACTCCCTTTGCGCTACCTTTTAAGATGTTTTAATAATAACCCACTACCCACCATACCGTACTGGGCCAACCCACCAACTGTTATTGGATTAGCATGGTGGGATATGACCTGATCTCAGCAAATAGCACTTTTATTACACGAAAGTTTGGTAAAAAACCCTCAAACTCTATGCTTTTGTACATTATATGAAACGCCTGAGTCCAGAAGTGTTGATAAGCTTCTGATAGTAGGTATAGTGTTATACCAAAAAATTGCTGTCTTACAAACAACCAAAACCTGAAACATTTCACGGACATTATTGAAAAAAATATAAAAAACCGAAGTCCCATTGGCTCAATCAGAGTGAATCACGCAGACGCTCCTTAATTCAAAAACCCGGATAATACAGATTGGTCCCGCTCCACCGCCATTGTCTTTCGAATGGCAACAATACAGTCTCTTGGGAATTTAAAAAGTATTAAGTTTTATGTCGCCATTTTATTCAGTGGGCCGTGAAGGCTTTTGTTGTGAAAAAAGTTAATAATGTAAAAAAAACGCGCTTTTTGATAGCCCAATATTTCTCTGGTCTTGACGGTCTGTTTCTATTTGATCTTATTCTCTTTACTGTTTTCATTTGTTTCTTGTTCGGTAAAGTAATGAATTTTCCTTATTTTTTTCCTTTACACGTCGAGTGTCGAATGTAACTTCTTTTGCGCATTAGCGTAATGTCATTACAACTAGCTTTCGATTTCAAAATTTTCGATAGTATTAGCTGTACTTACATTTTTCATTCCGTCTAAATATTATTGCATAGTGCCTAGTGTCAAACTAGTGCATGCAACTTGTCACTAGTTAGCGCTGCTTCGAATCAATTCAAACCTTCGAACAAATTGTAGTTAACTTTAACTCACACCAGGCACATGGTGCAAGCAGTGCAGTCTGTGCAAGGTAACCATCATAATCGGCCCTTAACAGTTAGTAAGTAAGTAACTAAAGTACGTTTTTTGGCAAGTACAGTTTACAGACTCAATGTATACAGTGGCAACCACACAAGGCTCGCAGGCCTGAAACGCAGTTACGGATGAGTGATTACATTCATGCCCATTGCATTGCAGGACAAAAGCCTTTCCAAAAGCATGCTACTGAGCCTGATCTTCGGCTCTCATTCTCCGACTATTGTCAGCCATCCTGTGTGACATTTTTTTAAATCGTTTATTTAATATTAATCAAAGTCTTTACACGCGCTTATTGACGCCAATGCTACAAAAGTATCTAAAAAATAATAAAATTTTGTGTAACTGAACTACTGAATGTACCACCAGATTGGATTTTGAATGATATAAAGAGTAGTGGTTGACGGCCCTGCGGCTGATATAACCAGCTCTCTGCGACTTCAGTTTGCATATTCTTTGAGCTATGACGGTATCTTTAGGGAATTGCTGCGTTCCGCATTCAATCCCTCAGCGTAACATCGAATAGCTCTCACCGTAGCTGGCTGAGCGACTTTGAAGTTGTGGATCATTCGTACCGTGTGTGTAAGTCCGATCGGCTTCGTATGTTGTGAGAGTTAGAATGCACTAATTGTGCAAGGTGATCTTCACAAACATGTCGAAGCAGTCTTCACAAATATATCTTTATTTAAATAAATCTTCTGTGCGTGTGTATGTAATTGAACTCCTTCTAAACGGCTGGACCGATTTGGATGAAAATTTTTGTGTGTGTTTAATTAAAATTTGGATTCGGTAGGCGGCGCTGCTATAGGGGTCCTTCATGGAATACGGGTGTTCTTAAGCGGACGAATGATTTGTTTGTTTTGTTATCATGGAAACTGTCAACGTTTTGTTTGTTTTGTTGTCATGGAAACTATCAAAGCGGTACGAAGTCCGCCGGTCAGCTAGTCGTTTATAAATTTAAGTATATCGTTCATCATGAGCACGAGTATAAAAATGAGTACGCTAAGATGAGACCGTTATATAACACACTCACTCACACATATACACATGCCCTCAATTTGAATCATTTGATATAACATTTCACACAATGCATAGTGTATTTCTTAATCTAAAAACCAAATCTCTAATTTTCAAGTCACTTTACATAAAGATTCAGAGGATTTTTAAATCTAGAATCAAGGAGTGAACCTTGTTGATGCAGACAATAGATTTTAGATTTGAAGCAATGAAACTCCCTTCACAAATCGCCAGGGTTAGAAGTAGTCCCTACTAACAAAAGCTTTCTCCATCAACAGGATGTACAGACAACACTAACGGCTTGGGCACTGATGGCGTCCCAGAGCTGGATTACACGGACGTGGACCTCGGGCTTGCGCACCGGGGCCCTCACTTCGACGTGGCGTACTCCAAGAATGTCACCGCGCTCGTGGGGAAGACGGCGCAACTCAACTGCAGAGTCCACGACCTTGGCAACAGAACTGTGAGTATACCTACTGAAGTAATTTTTATGGAAGATTTTGCATAGTGGAAGGACTCTGCTTTCCAATATTCAATAAGGTCCTCTGACCTTTTTGAATACGCAAAGGTGACGTGGTAGACCATCATAACGCATCGCAGCCGTTATTTCAACGATGGTACTGAATTGCCGGGTCCATGATATTGGCAACAGAACAGTGAGTATGCTGTAGTATTTTTTATGGAAGATTATACATGGTGAAAGGACTCTTCTGTCCAATGTTCATTATGGTCCTCTGACCTAATTGAATACGCAAAGGTGACAAGGTAATCCAACATAACGCATCGCAGCCCTCATTTCAACGACGCAACTGAACTGCCGAGTCCACGATATTAGCAACAGAACAGTATACTGAAGTATACTGTAGTAATTTTTATGGAAGATTTTGCATGGTGAAAGGATATGCAAAGGTAATGTAGTAGACCAAGACGACGTATCAAGGTCACACTTCGACGTGGCGTACTCCGAGAACGTCACCGCGCTTGTGGGGAAGACGGCTCAACCCAACTGTAGGGTCCTCTGGGTCCACGACCTTGGTAACTGAACAGTGAGTATTACTGAATTAATTTTTATGGAAGATTTTGCAAGGCTGACAGGATTTGAGGCCCACAGAACTTACATTTCAACGGCGCAACTCAACTGCAGGGTTCACAACGAACCTTGGCAACAGAACAGTGAGTATACTGAAGCAATTTTTATGAAAAATTTTGCATGGTGGAAGGAAGAAGACCTCTTAAATGCACAAAAGTGTTAAGGAAGACCGTTTTTATGTGTGACGGGTAAGCAAGACCTTCATCTCATCTAATGATAATGACAATATAACTTCGCACTTCACCTGGTATCCATAACTACAGAGAAACTGGCTATGTTATTCTAACTGTCGGAACACCATAGTACTAGGTAACATTGATTAGGTGACTGAAAAGGCATTTCAATGTTGCACAAAATAGTTCGTACTTTTAGATGTAGTCCAATCAAAGAATCAGCTCTACCCTACTAAATGCTGTTAAACTTTCTAATTTGCCCAAGAAAGTTTCTTTTGAACAAAGGGAATTACAATTCGGAACCACTACCGTTATTGGGTCCTCGCAAACAACAAGTGTCCTCAAACACAAATCATATTTCACATAATTGGACGACTGGAGGGCTCTGTGCATATTGGAATAACTTTTGCGATTTCCACTCATTTCCATTTGAGGTTTGTAGGCCAAGAGATCAGTGGGACTGAATGGGCAATGTCAACCTTATTATTATAGACATTACGAGTATAATAATATAATATTAATGTTATATATAATAAACTACATGATTCATAATTAAATCCCACTTTTTAAGAATCCGCATTCGATATCAGTTATTTTTATTTATTATAAAGAAAAGTAAATTCAGACAATATTGCTTTTTTACAATTATTATTAACATATACACAGTTATTATTTTGTATGTTTTGACTGATCAACGAAGAAGTGCTATAATTTCTTATGCCTATATAAAAATAGCCTATATTATTCCACTGCTGGACATAGGCCTCCTAATATAGGCTAATGATGTTGATGATGATGATGAAGATGATCATCATCATCATCATCTCAGACAAAAGACGTCCACTGCTGGACAAAGACCTCCCCCAAGGATCTCCACAACGACCGGTTTTGTGCTGCTCGCATCCAGCGGCTTCCCGCGACCTTCACCAGATCGTTGGTCCACCTTGTTGGAGGCCTGCCCACACTGCGCTTTCCGGTATGCGGTTGCCACTCAAGGACTGTTCCGCCCCATCGGCCATCAGTCCTGCGAGCAATGTGCCCTGCCCTGTGCACTGCCACTTGAGCTTAGCAACTCTTCAGGCTATGTCGATAACCTATGTTCTTCTGCGGATCTCCTCATTTCTGATTCGATCACGCAGAGAAACACCGAGCATAGCCTTCTCCATTGCTCTTTGAGTGACCCTGAGCCTTCTGATAAGGCCCATAGTTAGCGACCACGTCTCAGTCCCGTATGGCAATACACCTTACCTATGTTGTTTATATAAAAGGCCTAACATTTCCGCAAATGGTAGCTCTATTTTTTAAATAGAGATATATATTAGAGATATATATTTAGTTTCAACAAAGCTTTAATGGATCATGTGAAAGGCAAACATTTACAAAACACGACGCCGCTATTTGTTGTTTGAATTTGCGAAAAGTACACATCGAAAAAAAATCACTTTGTACCTCGTGTTATTTTAGTGAGTGAGTGAGTTTCGAAAGTTTAGGATACATGGTTGACCATGTATTCATGGGCAGCAGCGCGAGCAGCGAGCAGCACAAAACCGGTCGTTGTGGAGATCCTTGGGGGAGGTCTTTGTCCAGCAGTGGACGTCTTTTGTCTGAGATGATGATGATGATGATCATCTTCATCATCATCATCATCATCATCATCATTAGCCTATATTAGGAGTCCTATGTCCAGCAGTGGAATAATATAGGCTATTTTTATATAGGCATAAGAAATTATAGCACTTCTTCGTTGATCAGTCAAAACATACAAAATAATAATTGTGTATATGTTAATAATAATTGTAAAAAAGCAATATTGTCTGAATTTACTTTTCAATAATAATGAAAAATAATAAATAAATAAAAATAACTATAGAAGTGATAGTGAAGTAAATAGCCTATGACAGCAGTGCAAAAGCTTCCAACATTGAAATCAAGTCATCACTACAATATATGGGTAACTAGCGGCCGCTCGCGGTTTCACCCGCGTGGTTCCCGTTCCCGTTTTAATATCGGTATAAAAAGTATTCTATGTGTTAATCCAAGTTATAAACTATCTGTATGCTAATTTTCATTCAAATCCATTCAGTAGTTTTTACTTGAAAGAGTAACAAACATCCATCCATAAATAAGTAATGTGCAAAATAAACGCGAGTAGATCCGTAAAAGTTGTTTCATTTCAATGTGTAGTGTTCGCGTAAACTTTAGAAAACAATATCCATCCATACTTACAAACTTTCGCGTTTATAATATTAGTAGGATGCTAATCCTCTCTTGCCAAATGCTTGTTTGTGTCACAAATCCGGGTATCGAAAATAGGAAGCAAACTTTGCCCGACCTGGGAAAAGAAGAAGAGGCATTCGAGCAGGTCACACAATAAAGTGTTTTATTTCAACATTACTCCATCTATTATTCACTATATCTATTATTTCACTCGCGAAGACGCCCTTTGTACGGTCAATCTTCATAGTGAACAAAGTTCATGAGAGGATTGATATCTTTTCGTGTAATTTGAGTGAACTCGTAAAGGTAGTTTTATACATAGTCTGTTATATGCATTAATAATGGTAATGTATGTTATGCCATTGTAATGTGTACTTAAATAATTGTTAAAATGTGTAAAATTTAATTAGTAATATATTTAGTAGATAAAGTTAATGATAACATGTTATTAATGTAAGCATAAATGAAAGCAACTATCGCATTGGATTAGTCTGTAAGGATAGTTGTGTATATAAATATAATAAATAAATAAATGAATAAATACTACAGCTTATTATATAGGGTGGAGATGATTATGACATCTTAACATCATAGATGATATTGTAACCATATATATCAATAGCGTAAGCCGATTTTCGTCCCAGTGATTATGGGACGATAGCTGCACATAAAAAATCGGTTATAGTCTCATTTTGAAAAGCTCCGGTCGAAGATGTGAGATGTCTGAAAAATAAAGAAACCTTTGATAGGTTTCGAAATTCCTAAAAAATCTGTTGAATCAACGCGAAGTTTTGCGGGCGATCCACTAGTTTTAGAATAAACGGCGTATCTGAATCGCGAAATAAAATTTACTGGTGAATCCGAATAGACATAGTATAAAAAAGGTAAATATTCTTTTTATAATGTTTATATTAAAATTTTACTAGTTTTACGGATCTACTCCCGTTTTTTTGTTAATTATATTTAATTAATGTTTATTCTGACGTTTCGAACTCTTTGCAGGGTTCGTAGTCTCAGGGCGGGTCCTTAAAAGTAGCATCTTTACTTTAGAAAATTTATAAAACCATAAGGTTTATGTTATTTACCTTTGGACCATACAAGGTCCATATCATTATAATGAAACGCTTCAAATAGATCTCCACGTTTAGTCTCCTCTGTACACTTACACATATTAGATATATCACATGTGGACATGCAATATACCTAACATAGAACATTCAATATTTGGGCCACCTAATACATATAACATAACGTTTGAACAAACTATGGGAACCGAATAACGAATTGTTAAAAACAGTTAGAGCGGATGGAACGTTGCGCATTCCGATCCCAGCTTCCATTAACGGGAGCGCGGACATATTTTTAAAATGACAATGAAAATAAAGCTCGCCCAAACAGAGTCACATTGAATAAGGGGATTAAAGGAGGGTGAATTTATTTTGAACACACCCTAAGCCTACTGAATGTAAATTGTTCGAGCGAGCTTAATATTTGGACGTATCAGTTATAGGGCTGTGCGGAGGCTTCCGTTTGTGGGATCGATTTGTCGTCCATTCATACAGTTGAGCTGTAACTAAAACTGTATTGGATGGAGGTTGAAACACAAAATGTAATGTAGTGTATTAGGTATAACATATATTTATAATGCACTGTATACTCGTTTTCAGACTTCATCATCATCATCATCTCAGCCAAAAGACGTCCACTGCTGGACAAAGGCCTCCCCCAAGGATCTCCACAAGGACCCGGTTTTGTGCTGCTCGCATCCAGCGGCTTAATTATACTAAAAATAAAACAAAAACCCGACTGCTAAAATAATTGTATAAAAAACAATTATATACTCGTAAAAACCGGACTAACATAAAAATAACTGTAAAAAGAAATAATTCGTCACCATCATCATCATCAGCCTATATTAGTCCACTGCTGGACATAGGCCTCCCCTAATGAGCGCCATAGCGCCCTGTCTTCCTGTCCCTGTCCAAAAGAAATAATTGAAAAGAAAAAAACAAGCTCTACGATCCCAGAATTCAATTTGAGAAATGTTGAATGCAACGTGAAATATTTCCTTGTCCGATACCTATAGGTACTTAAATAATAAAATCAATAAATGAGTAAGTATTTAAAAATACATTGAATATTATAGTTGTCGCAGGCGAAGAGAGTGCTGATTAAATTGAGCTAGCCACGGTCGCTTGGTTGATGATTGTCCCCGTCTGCCACAACTATCAATCAACGGGAAGAAGCGTAAACGGTGCGCGTTTCCGATAGATGGCGCTACTTTTACGTGTCATATGTTGTCACTTATCTTATTCCTGTTTCCACATTCCGGTTTTTTTATTGCCTATGTCACTCCTACAGTCAAAACAAATCTAACGACACCTCATATGTTAAAATCCATTATGCCGTTTGGGCTGTAGGAGTGCCAAAGAAATAGATACATGCATAGATACATACATACATACATACATACATACATACATACATACATACATACATACATACATACATACATACATACATACATACATACATACATACATACACTCGAAAAACATAACCCTCCTTCTGACGCAGTCGGGTAAAAAGCAGGGCTAGAAGGACAAGTTGGCACGCCTGAATGATCGATCACTTTGATCTTATCCATTTTCATTTATCCGACAGCCCTAGCTCACGTAGAAGTGTCTGCGGTTTGACCCTATCGAGAAACCACTTCGGCTCTGACGAGACCGGAATACACTGGATTTTCGTTGGTACAACTTTGCTTTAGGGACCCTGAGTTGAGCGTAACGTCTATACGTAGAGGGTTTGGTTGATAGCCCGCCATTAAGGAGGTGAGCATATTGGTTATTCATGCAATATATCGAACGTGGACGTATCGAGTTTAGTTCGGATATACGGGGTTTGGCTTTAAATTGAATAGCGGGAAAATATGTTTTGAACAGTCCCACCAGGTAGCTTTTTTATGAACACACGCCTAAATAATAATGTAATTTGTTGGTATTTATAATAACTCACTCATAGTTATTATAAATTTACCAAAATGCGTTTTATATACCTCTAAAAATCATCATCATCATCATCATCATCATCATCATCATCATCATCATCTCATTTTTATGTCCCCACTGCTGGGGCACGAGCCTTCCCTATGGATGGATATGGAGAACGGGCCATAAACCACCATGCGGGCCCGGTGCGGATTGGTGGTTGTTAACGACTGCTGATGCAGCCGGGACCAACGGCTTTACGTGCCTTTAAAAGCACATAGGAGCTCGAGATAATAAAGTTTTGGTCACCCATCCGATGACCGGCCTTTGCGAAAGTTGCTTAACCTCAACACTCGCAGACCGGGTGCGTTATCCACTGCGCTATCGTGCTCCTCTATGAATACTAACGATTAATATATAGATACCTAATTATCGGTGCCACTTTACGCTAATAAAGCATAAACTTAATTATTGTATAATATTTGTCCCAGGTCTCATGGATCCGGCATCGAGACATTCACCTGCTGACCTCTGGAAGGATGACGTACACCTCGGACCAGAGGTTCATAAGCGTCCACAATCCTCATACTGAGGATTGGATATTAAAAGTAAGTTAAGTACCCGTTAAATCAGATAATTATATAAGGTGACTGAAAAAAATGTCAAAAACGACAAGGGTTGGTCAAGTCAAGCTTTTTAAAAAAAAAAGTGTTTTTTTTTTTCAATTTTAATTTAATAAATAGGTACATAACGCATCTAGTACATTTAAATTAAGTTATTCGTTAGGTATCAAATTTATTTTAAAGCGAACTAAAAAAATAATAGAAAACTAATAAAAAATAACGATTATTTACTGACTGAGAGACTGGGGCGGCCGTCGACCCGTCGCGTCATAGCGCCAGCCAGCTGAGAGAGACAAATGCCTACGCCTACGTTACATACAGTCTGGCTGGAATGAGTGAGACCCCATTTATTTTCCCTTTACAACTGAATTGAAACTCTAACGACTATCGATAACATCTACTTACCTATGTTATGATATGTGTGTTATGAGCGCAATTCCAATTCTTATCTACGTATTACAAAATAAGTCTAACACACATGAATAGAAGTTACAACTATCTTTCCTTTACAAATTAAATATCAAATGTAGGTAACATCTAAAGTACGACCAACGACCGAACTGCCATGTAGGTATTGCAAAATAAGTCAATCACACAATTCACACATCAAAAGAAGTTACTACCTACTATCTTTCCTTACAAATGAATGATGAAATGTAGATAGGTACCTAAAGTACGACTAACGACCGAACTTCTATGTAGGTAAGTAAGTAGTAAGTAAACAGCCTACAATTGTCCCACTGCTGGGCAAAGGCCTCCGTCATTGATATCAAGTCATCGCTACATTTGATGGGTTATGGCTTTATCACCACGCTTGCCAAGTGCGGGTTGGTGATCACAAACCCGGGCTATGCATCGAAAAATCCGAATTACATTTTGCCCGACCTGGGAATTGAACCCGGGACCTTCGGGTATAGGGCCGAGCGCTCTGCCACTCGGCCACCGAGGCTATGTAGGTATTGCAAAATAAGTCAATCACACAATTCACACATCAAAAGAAGTTACTACCTACTATCTTTCCTTACAAATGAATGATGAAATGTAGATAGGTACTTAAAGTACGACTAACGACCGAACTTCTATGTAGGTAAGTAAGTAGTAAGTAAACAGCCTACAATTGTCCCACTGCTGGGCAAAGGCCTCCGTCATTGATATCAAGTCATCGCTACATTTGATGGGTTATGGCTTTATCACCACGCTTGCCAAGTGCGGGTTGGTGATCACAAACCCGGGCTATGCATCGAAAAATCCGAATTACATTTTGCCCGACCTGGGAATTGAACCCGGGACCTTCGGGTATAGGGCCGAGCGCTCTGCCACTCGGCCACCGAGGCTATGTAGGTATTGCAAAATAAGTCAATCACATAAATTACACATTAAAAGAAGTTTCATTCATTACAAATCAAAGATCAAATGTAGGTATCTAAAGGGCAACGGCCGGTCGATGACAAAGTACCTATTACCTATGCGTTATTATTATTCTAAGTACCTATGTTATGTTGTTGTTAAAAGCATTATTTTATTATTCAGTCTTACCTAATAAGCCTAAAGTAATAAGTAATAACATAACACTAAATTAAATAAACAAATGAATGTCTCGCATTAAAGGCAAAGTTAAACATCTGAATAGGTGAATAGGTGTAGGTAGGTACTTACATGGTGATAAAGAGCATTCCAGTTTATGTCATCCGCGTACAGCAAAGGCTATGATAAGCTTTCCATCACACTTAACAGGTTTTGGACTGTCAAACTAATGTAATAATAACAAAATAAAAGTCAACCTTTGGTATAATTACGTAACTAAATTAAAATTAATTAAGGGAGCTAGAATAACTTATTTATTATTATCGACGCATCGTTTTTATTATTACCGACACTAATTCAGCTTGTTTACAAGTTCATCACCTATTTTACCTACAAGTCTTATAATACATTTTACACCCACTGCATTGCTTGGTACCTAATCATAATTTGTCACTGCACTGATTATTACCTTACTCAGCTTAGAACACTAATCTATTACTACATTAATTAACTAATACGTAAATAGCATCTCTAAGAACTGTTGGTTCGTAATCCAAGGCATTTTTACGCACGCGCAACGCGATAGCTCAAGATGCACAAGTAGACTGCGACAAAAATCCTTGCGTGCAGCCGTGTGAAGGTCGTGTGATTAGGGTTGGAACGCACGAGAAGTAAATTAAAACCATTAAACCATACAAGATATTGACATGTCAAAACTTTTGTCTTTTGTTGATTACAAACTCTTTCACAATTGCAAACATACGAATAGGCTTAACTTAACTTAAATAATTAAGCTATCGTCAAAACTTGCATAATAAGCGAATTTACAATAAGAAAATTTGACGACCTCCGTGGTCAAGTGGTTAGCACTCCGGTTCTGGCGTCGCCATCTTTAAGGTCCTGGGTTCAATTCCCGGTCATGACAATTTTAGAAATAACTGTTTTTAAATTTATTTCGGGTCTGGCCCTTTTACAAGTATGTTTATTCGTTATCTAGTTTAACCATTAAAACAAGTTTCTAAAGGAGCTTAACTTGTGCTAGCTATAACTTGTAACCAAAAACTTTTAATGTCAAGCACTTGTATTGACTATAGTTTTATGGCATTTGTTGGTTTTTTATCGTCATAAAAATATCAAAAATGTTTACTCGTTAAAGTTTAAAAGGAAGAAAGTAACGACTGTGAGACTAGTTGTTTTGGTAAGCATCACGTGATTTCAAAATTATTTATAAATCATTAAAAAATTTGGTCATTTATTTGGATATTACATTACATAAGTACTCAAGCAATTAATACATTTTCGCTTCACCGTTCCTTTGAAATAAAACACATTTATGAATTAGAAACAACGTTATTACGGTCGTTTACCACAAATTCTTATCTTATTAACTTTAAGATATTGAAACTTCAAATAAAGTTGAATAGGTACCTCATGTAGAAATTGAACCCACATCGTCTTCAATGCGGGCGGCTGCGTTGACCACTCTGTCTAAGGCTAAATTCGATGAAGAATTGAAATATTTATGAAATAATCGTAATAATTCATATCGAAAAAGCGCTGCTCATAGTTAGGGGCAGCCCTGAAGCGGCTAAAGTGATTGGTCGTCGCAAAAGCTTAGTCAACTGCCGCCACACAGCCAGCTCAAAAGGCGGGCGGGCTGTAGGTAGGTAGCACATGAGTACCTAAATACCCGGGTAGTCTAGTCTCAACTTGCGGCCGGCCGAGGTTGTGTTGTTATGTGGTGGGTGCATTTTCGTATGCGCAATTGAATTAATAATAGTACGTATTAGTTAATTAATGTAGTAATAGATTAGTGTTCTAAGCTGAGTAAGGTAATAATCAGTGCAGTGACAAATTATGATTAGGTACCAAGCAATGCAGTGGGTGTAAAATGTATTATAAGACTTGTAGGTAAAATAGGTGATGAACTTGTAAACAAGCTGAATTAGTGTCGGTAATAATAAAAACGATGCGTCGATAATAATAAATAAGTTATTCTAGCTCCCTTAATTAATTTTAATTTAGTTACGTAATTATACCAAAGGTTGACTTTTATTTTGTTATTATTACATTAGTTTGACAGTCCAAAACCTGTTAAGTGTGATGGAAAGCTTATCATAGCCTTTGCTGTACGCGGATGACATAAACTGGAATGCTCTTTATCACCATGTAAGTACCTACCTACACCTATTCACCTATTCAGATGTTTAACTTTGCCTTTAATGCGAGACATTCATTTGTTTATTTAATTTAGTGTTATGTTATTACTTATTACTTTAGGCTTATTAGGTAAGACTGAATAATAAAATAATGCTTTTAACAACAACATAACATAGGTACTTAGAATAATAATAACGCATAGGTAATAGGTACTTTGTCATCGACCGGCCGTTGCCCTTTAGATACCTACATTTGATCTTTGATTTGTAATGAATGAAACTTCTTTTAATGTGTAATTTATGTGATTGACTTATTTTGCAATACCTACATAGCCTCGGTGGCCGAGTGGCAGAGCGCTCGGCCCTATACCCGAAGGTCCCGGGTTCAATTCCCAGGTCGGGCAAAATGTAATTCGGATTTTTCGATGCATAGCCCGGGTTTGTGATCACCAACCCGCACTTGGCAAGCGTGGTGATAAAGCCATAACCCATCAAATGTAGCGATGACTTGATATCAATGACGGAGGCCTTTGCCCAGCAGTGGGACAATTGTAGGCTGTTTACTTACTACTTACTTACCTACATAGAAGTTCGGTCGTTAGTCGTACTTTAAGTACCTATCTACATTTCATCATTCATTTGTAAGGAAAGATAGTAGGTAGTAACTTCTTTTGATGTGTGAATTGTGTGATTGACTTATTTTGCAATACCTACATAGCCTCGGTGGCCGAGTGGCAGAGCGCTCGGCCCTATACCCGAAGGTCCCGGGTTCAATTCCCAGGTCGGGCAAAATGTAATTCGGATTTTTCGATGCATAGCCCGGGTTTGTGATCACCAACCCGCACTTGGCAAGCGTGGTGATAAAGCCATAACCCATCAAATGTAGCGATGACTTGATATCAATGACGGAGGCCTTTGCCCAGCAGTGGGACAATTGTAGGCTGTTTACTTACTACTTACTTACCTACATAGAAGTTCGGTCGTTAGTCGTACTTTAGGTACCTATCTACATTTCATCATTCATTTGTAAGGAAAGATAGTAGGTAGTAACTTCTTTTGATGTGTGAATTGTGTGATTGACTTATTTTGCAATACCTACATGGCAGTTCGGTCGTTGGTCGTACTTTAGATGTTACCTACATTTGATATTTAATTTGTAAAGGAAAGATAGTTGTAACTTCTATTCATGTGTGTTAGACTTATTTTGTAATACGTAGATAAGAATTGGAATTGCGCTCATAACACACATATCATAACATAGGTAAGTAGATGTTATCGATAGTCGTTAGAGTTTCAATTCAGTTGTAAAGGGAAAATAAATGGGGTCTCACTCATTCCAGCCAGACTGTATGTAACGTAGGCGTAGGCATTTGTCTCTCTCAGCTGGCTGGCGCTATGACGCGACGGGTCGACGGCCGCCCCAGTCTCTCAGTCAGTAAATAATCGTTATTTTTTATTAGTTTTCTATTATTTTTTTAGTTCGCTTTAAAATAAATTTGATACCTAACGAATAACTTAATTTAAATGTACTAGATGCGTTATGTACCTATTTATTAAATTAAAATTGAAAAAAAAAAACACTTTTTTTTTTAAAAAGCTTGACTTGACCAACCCTTGTCGTTTTTGACATTTTTTTCAGTCACCTTATATAATAAAAATTGTACGGTAGATTGAGCTAAAAATGGAATCTCACAAAACGTGTATTACACAAAGAACTCTGTCGAAACTCCTGCGTAAAGACAATAGAAATTAAATAAAATGATTATTGTATGGAATTGTGTTAAGGGTCATTATTTTGGTTGGCTTAAGTATGGTGGCATGGTATCGTTTAGTTAAATAAGACGTTACGGCCACTTTTAACTATAACGCCGTATTTAACTAAACCATTACATGTCAGATGTTCATTAGGTGACGTAAAAATGCTAAATTACTTCATTCAAATAGTTTGTTAAGCATAATTTGATTTTCTATCTCTAATTACTAGATATGTTTTTTTTTCATTGGCGGCGCTAGTGTGCGGCGTAAACGCTCTTAATGTCAATTCCATACGTCCATACACACATACCTACATACATTTCTATGCTATTAGCGCTGTGCCACTTGTCTATGCCCTCTGAATAGTCTTTCATGCAAGTATTAATGAGTTTATCATTATAAAAACTATCTTAAAACGAATCAATACTATGAAGTTTTACTCTTTCAAACGCTTGTTATTTATAATGTCCATTCAATTGTTTCGTCGGGTCGATTGTCATTTGACTCCATTCCAAAAAGGTCTATATATCTAAGCTGTAGGTACTATAACCAGAATAGTAGGTCATCTCCGGCTTAATGCGGGCCTAAACAGCCTACTAAAAATTTATACGTCGGAACACCGTATGGTCTACTTACGGCCAGTATCACGATACGGTTATGACACGAGGCTAAAAACGTATCTTTACGTTATAGGACGTGTATCATGTTTCATTTTCATAAACGGAACTTGCATTAATATTAAGTTTTCATTTGTAGATCTAAGGGTATCCTTGAATAAAGTGCAGATATTTGAGGTCTGATTTTGAACTAAAAATAACGTATATGAAATAAATTTAGATTTAACAGAATGATGCTTTCTGTACAAAACCGATATTTTCGATAACTAACTTCTAATATTGAAAATAGCGGACCTTTAAAATAATGCATTTGATTAATAGTTATGATAAAAAAATATTTATTTATCTCTATCAAACATATTCATTAATACATTTTAGAAGACAAAGCGGCTTATGGCTACTAAACCACATACTATTCTGACACAGCTTTTTTACCGAAAGCAAAATCATAATGTGATTATTTATTTAATGGAAAGTGTCAGTTTACGTTAAGATATTTTCCAATATTTTGACGCTGTTAAAAAGAAATACACTTGCTGAGTTTGTTGCCGGTTCTTCTCAGTACAGGTCTCCCGCCCAGAGTAGACTTACGAACCGATGTCATAGTGACATTCTTAAGCGCTAATTTGTAGCCTAAACTAATGAAACGATTTTGAATTATGAAAATATTGATCTTTTTTCATATTTATTATTCAAACTATTTTCATTGAATGCCCTGGCAATTATATAAAGCTCAGTGACCATTCCAGCTCAGTGACGCCGCTGGACTTACTACTACTGTTGTACTATGCCTAACCCCTGCTATACGGTCGTAAATCTTCCACAGATAAGGTTCCCCCAGCGTCGGGACTCCGGCATCTACGAGTGCCAAGTCGGCACCACGCCGCCCATCGGCCACAGGATGTACCTATCGGTCGTCGGTAAATCACTTTGTAATGTTACGTTTTGTTTTGTTTTTAGCATTGACGTTTTCGTGTGTCACATGTTTGTGTAGCTAGCTCAGAATAATAACTAAAGCTATAGAAACCGGACTAAAATAGCAAAGGTGTCACCAGATTTGTGACGTCATATTTGAGGTAATGTAGTGAGTGACTTTATAAAGTACTCAAGAATTTTTTTGATCACCGATTATCTGAAGACCGTTTGACATAACAATACAAAAAATAAAAACTAAGTGTCAACCATTTGTTGCACTCCAACCTCCTTTTCTAGCCATAAGATAGAACGGAACTAAACATAGTTGCACGATTTTTATTTTAGCCATCCTTCGATAGCTTTAGTTATTGTTTCTGAGGTAGCAAGACTCCTTGTTTTCTTTTTTGGTGGTGTGAAACCTTTTTTTTATGCTAGCTAGTGAGATATGGCCAGCACGTGTAAACTATCTATAAAGGTTAAAAGAAATTAAAAAATAATGTTTATTTTATCATTAGTAGGGTTGGTTTTCTTTTCTCTGTACTGGCTGGAATGTGGCCAAAGCAAAATGTAAACATTAGAAAAAAAAGTATATAATTATTATATATTTTAAGCAAAATGTTACATTTAAAAAAATGAAGAGCAGACTTCGGCCATTTTTTCCCCCCTAAATCAATCGAGCGGATAGTGAAAAGTACACTGTTAAAATATCGTAATTAAACTCCAACTGAGTTTAGGCTTGAACTTACTTAAAGCTTAGGCTTTTGACGATCTCCTTGGTCGAGTGGTTTGTACACCGGTTTTCATGGTGTCGCCATCTCTGAGGTCCCGGATTCGATCCCAGGTCGGGTCAACTTAGAAATTATTGTTTTTCTAAGTTGTCTCGGGTCTGGGTGTTTTCTATCAATAATAATTATGTATTTAAGTATTTTAAGTATGTTTATCCGTTGTCCAGTAACCATTTAACTAGTTTCATAACGAAGCTTCTCTTGGGCTAGATAATTGGTGTGAGTGTAGGAAAGTTTATTTATTTATTTATTTAGGTGCTCTCGTAACTAATAGTACATTAAAGACACCTTATTGAAATATAATACGAATATATTATAAAATATAACGCACAACATTTTGGGTGGCATTATGTCTCAGTAGCAGTTCAGTTGGAAGTATTATTCGAAAAATATTTCGATAATTTTATACAATGTTTTCTGTTCGACAATTGGAACCCTTTTCGGTGGCCACAAAGATATTGGAGATACGTCATCAAGAAGTAATTCGTTAAATAAAAGCGAGTAGCTCCATATCAAATATCGCATTTAATAAAGTTCTTCCAATAACAATCAAATATCAGATTCTGATGAAATCTTATTTTCAAAAGATATCAAATAACTTCGGAGACGTCATGACCTTTCTCTTTCAACACTGTCTGATGTGAAAAAAGATAATTATGCGTCTGAACAAGTTAAAAGCAGATATTAATCATATGAAGCTTCTCCTACCAAGTCATTATCTCACAAAGCCGTTGCGAACTTTCATTATCTGCAATCAGAGGCTTTGCATGATTTCAAAGCGGGCGTATGTACGAGTAGTCTGTATTCAAAGGAGGAGCTAAGTTTTTGCTCTACATTACAAAGAGAACTAATATAACGTTCTATTTTATTGACCCCTTTACCTTGCCGCGGTGTCATGACACCGCGGCCATTATAGTCCGTCAAATCCCGCGCGGTGTCATGTCACCGCACCCGACCACGCGACTATAATCTCAATTATGGATAAGTTACAGCCTACTTTTGTATGAAGAAGTTTGGCTATAGACAAACTAGAGTAAATTTGCTACACTAAAACCCGCAACAATTATATGCTCTGTGCGTTAAATTTTTTAAAAAGTCAATATTGAGCGATCGAATTCTATGGACTCTATGTCGTCTAGATAGAGCCTACTTTTGTATGAAGAAGTTTGTTTATAAAAAATCTAAAATAAATAGTTTGATCATTTACAACTAATAAACTATTTCAGTAATTACAAAATGATAAAATATGATCTAATTGCAACTTATTCATTATTTTAGTGGATATCGACTTTAGGTATTCGCGATTTTGCAAATTACGCAATACTTCCGCGGAACTTCCGCATTCTGCGCTCCGCGGTAGAGAGGTTAAACATATTTTATGTATTTTAATGTCATTTGCAGTCTATAAACTTGAGAAATATTTCTTACATAGAGAGATTCCGAACTCTCTATGTAATATTTCTCATATTTCTCTTATGTAATATCACTCAATAGAATAGCTCAAAGCGGTTTGGTGGGTTTTATATACAATATTGTGTTTAAAGCTTTGTCTTGGCTTAGAATGTTTAATTTAATATTTGTGTAAGGCACGTGCCTTACACAAGTATTAAATTAAATATTCTAATTTGATCACTCATCCAACCAACCAGTACAATAGTTGTTTTACTTACACGATCGTACCCCGTATGTAATATTAGTGACGTCTGAATGATAAGTCTGAATAAGAAAATAAATAATTAGAAATTTAGCTAATAGACTTTATTTTATGCAGAAAGTAATAATAGTGAGGTATTTTGAGTGATAGTCTAAATAAGAAAATAACTAATTAGAAATCTAAACTATTTGAGTGTAACGCAGAGACCAGTCTGTCTAGTCTCCCTGCGACCTTCGACACTGCTTAGAGATTTTTGTTAACTCCTCTTTGATTCTAAGCCCAGCAAAGTTTACGAAATGTTAAATAAAATCTAAGTAAAATTAACGCAAGATGTTTAATAGTTTTTCGATGTAAATAAAATAAAAACTTTCTTACACTAACACCAATTATCTAGTACAAGAGAAGCTTCGTTATGAAACTCGTTAAATGGTTACTAGACAACGGATAAACATACTTAAAATACTTAAAAACATACTTATTACGAGTATACATAGAAAACACCTTGACCCGAAACAATTTAGAAAAACAGTAATTTCTAAATTGACCCGACCGGGGATCGAACCCGGGACCTCAGAGATGGCGACACCATGAAAACCGGTGTACAAACCACTCGACCAAGGAGGTTGTCAGTAAAATGTAATGATGTAAAATGTTCGATGTAAAGTATAGAACACAAATAAGAAGTCTAACAGTCGTTTCCCCGTCAAGCAGAGCCGCTGACGACGATCCTGGGAGGGCCGGAGCTGTTCATCAACACCGGCAGCACCATCAACCTGACCTGCGTGGTACAGCACTCCCCAGAACCGCCTCCCACCATACGATGGACGCACAACGACGAGGTAAGTCTGAACAGTTACAATCTGAGTAGGGCAGTGATCAACACTATTTTTCTTTAATCATTTTTTGATGTGTAACATATTTCCGCTCGCCTTCTATATATACAACTTGTGAGAGTGATTTCGTAGAAAAGGGACGGAAGTAGGGTCATTACAGTGTGATCCGTAACAGTGAGATCGGCTCGCCTTCTATATATACAACAATTTGAAGGTGTGATTTCGTAGAAATGTGATCATAACAGTGTGATACTGCCGCACAATTTATGAACGCAGTAAGTACAACTTACTGTTTGTGATTGTGATATTTGAGGTGCTGACATTACGATCTATTTTCTCGAAACTTGCGCGGCAGGATAGGATAACAGTGTGACGTCTTCAAATGAGTATTTACTGCATTCTCTTTATGATTTGTAAAAAATATACGTCATTGTTAATCCTATATTCTATTTTCTATTGTAATATTGATTTCAAAAAGTGAGATGTCAAATGTTACTCATGTAAGGCTCGTTCGTTTTTTATTTTGAAATTTTAACGGGTGAGCACAGTGCTTTGATCTCATCTGATATTAAGTGATGATAAAGCCAATGATGGAAGCGCACTTCACCCGGGATCCTCAACTAGTGAGGCACTGGCTATCTTATCTCTAGCTGCCGGAACACAACAATGTTACAAACATTGATGTTATGGCGCCATATTTAGATAAGATGGTGGTAGCTAGCCAGGCGGACAAACAAGCCCTACCAAACCAAACCGAGTACACAAACATGTACCCCCCGCTGGGAATCAAACCCGGGACCTCTGGGTCTAAACCGGTGGTCTTAACAACTAGACCACAGAGGCGGTTAGAAATAGAAGTCAGCACCTGAGTTTTGACTTAACCTCTCTGTATACGGAGCAAAACTAATGACAGCACCCGCGCCGGTGACTCGCAAAATGGCGAAAAAAAAAATTTTTTTATGGACAACAAACAGAGAATAAAGTTGTTGGGGGTTTGATTGTAGCAAATTTGCTCTAGTTTGTCTATAGCTAAATTTCTTCATACAAAAGTAGCCTCTAAATCAACAATATTTAAGTTGTATGTCGCGTATGATCGACCGAATATTGCCGGGCTCGAAATCGAGCTTCCGAGCAATAATTTAATGTAGGCCAACTGATCTTAAGAACGATAACTCCTAGCTGTCACCCAGTAAAATTTCAATGAAATTCTATGTTGATGTTTGGTGACGAAAACTGGTTTAAAAACTGGGTTACTTTGTCGAACACCGGTGCCGCTATGAACCCAAACTCTGAATATCAGCATCACAGTTCCATTCAAAATTCAAAATTCATAATCATTTATTCAGTTTAGGCTACATCTAAAAACTACTACTCTTGTAAATGTCACGATGCTATCGGTTCGTAAGTCTGTCTACTCTGGGCGGGAGATCTTGTACTGAGAAGAACCGGCACCTTAAGCTGTAACACAATAGTATGCTGAGCGGGGTTCTGTTCGTCGCACCATTTTTTGTTTCAAGGATTAGATAAGCCCTACTGTATTATTTCGAATAAATGTTTTTTAATTTTATATTTGATATGCAGATATACATGGGTATATGCAGACATGGTAGGCATAAAGCGGATGTTTATCAACCACCTAGTCGACAAAGAAACATCGCTATAAAGTCAACAATAGCCCTTCCGTATCGTCATAGTTCTTTCAGATTGATTATAATAGAATAGAATTGAAAACATTTATTAGTGACATGACAAATGACATTACTACATAAAATTTAAACAAAGAAAGGTGTTCAGCATAATGTCAGGCCTCTTAGATTATAGGAGAACCCTTCGATCATCGAAGGGAGAACCTGATGGCATTATGTTAGCTTTATGTTTTACTATTCGATAGAATTAAACTATTTTTGCCTGATTACATCTGCACAGACTGTCCAAAATAAAAATCGTTTTACTTTTGTTAATTCTGAATCAAATGGTAAATAAAAATTGCACTCAGAATGTATCAACTTTCTAATGTGAAGTAATCTTTTGTTTAAACAAAAAACATACACTTTTTCATAATAACCGACTTTAAAAAAAAGAGGTCAACATTTTGGCCAAAATATCCTACGTGTTTTAGAACACGGGATTGCGTAATTTGTCAACTTCCAGCATCAGACCCCGCTACAACACACCCTGTGGTTACTGACACGAAAAAAAATGGTGAAACACGACACCCAAAACAGCTGCGGGTAATCGAATATTAACTCATTTCTTAAAAGCTTGAAAACATTATATATAGCTTCTATGTAATGTTTAGGTATGACAAAGTCCTTCTGTTTCATTTTGTAAAGTAGGTAAGCGTCAAAACTAATCGGGATGGTCATTATGAACAACATTATTCGTATTTTAATATGACAATAACAATAAATAATTTATACACTTTGAACTTTTGCGATGCATTAAAAGCAAATAATTATTTAACGTAGATTAACGCAAACTAATTAGTACCTAACGATATTATAGGCATACCATTTTTTTTATCGGCCGTGATACTCACACACTCACATATTTCGGTTCATCATCATCAGCTCATTTTATGTCCCCACTGTTGGGGCACGAGCTTTCCCTATGAATGGATAGGGAGAACGGGCCTTACACCATCACGCGGGCCCAGTGCGGATTGGTGGTTGTTAACGACTGCTAATGCAGCCGGGACCAACGGCTTTACGTGCCTTCCGAAGCATGGAGGAGCTCGAAATGATAAATTTTTGGTCACCCATCCGATGACCGGCTTTTACGAAAGTTGCTTAACCTCAGCATTCGCAGACTGAGCACGTCCACCACTGTGCCATCGAGCTTTTTTTCCGGTTGCATAGTATTGTAAAAAAATTGTAAAATGTCCCACCCGTGACCTTACCCGTGACACTCGCCTAACATAATTCACAACGCGTTTATCCCCATTATATTCTTAATATTATGTAATAATTTTTTCATTTTTGTTCATTATTTACACGTTAAATTACGTCTTTTGGCTGAGATAATTGACTACTTACTCTATATCAAGCACAAGTCTGGTCATATATGGAGTATTGTTCTCACATATGGGACGGTACCACCAAATACCAACTTGGAGCACTGGAGTCGATTGACAGGAGAGCCAGAAAGCTCATCAACGATGACGACTTGTTTGATGCCAAGCTGCAGAGCTTGGAACATCAGCACCAGGTCGCAAGTCTTTCGGTCTTTTGTCGGATTCACTTCGGAGAGTGTGCAATGGAATTGTTTAGTTTGATTCCTCCATCACCTTTCTGCCACAGGACAACCAGACAAATTGCGCGACGCCATAGTCATACAGTAGAGATTCCACCCATGCGTACGAAGCGTTTTGCGTCCACGTTTTTCTTACGAACCGCAAAGCTTCGGAAGGCTGTGTTTCCTATTACATATAATATTGGGGTCTACAAATCACGAGTGAATAGGTACCCTTAGGCAAGCATATTTCACCGTAGGCTACATCATCACTTACCATCAGGTCATATAGTAGTCAAATGCAAGCCTATCGAATTAAAAAAAAAATTATGATGATGATGATACGTCAAATTCTTCGTTTAATAATAAACTCTTTGTGCACGAGAACAAAGTCGCGAGTGCTTGCTCGTATTCTAAGCCCACTAAAACCTAAATGCAAATAGGGGTCTAGTGCTCGTGTGCGCTAAAGTATGTCGTCAAAGGAAGTGATATCATCCAATAAAAAGGCAGGTTATGCACGGATGAAATATTTTAAATAAACTAAGTATATCCATTAGACGCATTATGTTATGGCTCTGCCGTTTTCTACAAAATGTAGGCACATTTTTATAATAATAGCTGTAGACTTTGAACCGATAGCGTATTAGTGACCTTCATAAAAGCTCAAATATAGTCCTAAATTTGGGAAGAGGTCTGAAATCTCGTCTCGGTGGCCGAGTTGCTGAGCGGGACCCGATACCCGAAGGTCCCGGGTTCAATTCCCAGGGTGGGCAAAGTGTGTTTCGGATATTTCGATACATATTTGCCTGGGTTTGTGATCACTAACCCGCATTTGACAAGCGTGGTGATTAAGCCAATATTTAGGCTACCATCGGCCGCTCGCGGTGAAACCGCGAGCGGCCGGTGGCGTGGTTAACGTTCCCGTGGGAATATCGGGACAAAAAGTATTCTATTGTTAATCCAGGTTATAAACTATCTGTATGCCTAATTTCATCCAAATCCATTCAGTAGTTTTTACGTGAAAGAGTAACAAACATCCATCCATACTTACAAACTTTCGCTTTACTTATACTATTAGTAGGATTTTAATTTACTTACTGAAATCTGTTTAATGGAAACTAGCGACCGCACTCGACTTCGTCCGCTTACATCCATATCCTTTTAATACTTACATGAGAATTTTGAAAAGTTCTGCTTTTAATACCTTATTCTTCATCAGACATAATGGGACCTATTGCACAAAATTTCAGCTTTATAGGTCCAAGGGTTTAACCTGGGTTTTAATTAATCAAGGCTTTTCCTTTTCTAAATAAGTTAATCTAAATTATAACGAATGGGGTAACTATACCTACGTAAAACGAGATTTTACGTAATTTTTATATTATATAATATCAAATCTAAGGTGAAAGGGAACTTGGACAGAGTAAGTCCGTATATCAAAATAGCATTATGAAGGGATACTTCCGTACCGTTTTACGGATTCACATAAAGCCTGGCGAATATTCCGTACAGCCTTGGAGCCGAAAACGAAATGTTATATTCCACTTATGCTAAGTGGGTATGACTATTTTTTTATTTTTATTTATTTAAGAAACATACAGTGTAATGTATAAGTAAAATACACAAGTAACCAGTTCAGATCAGACAGTTCCATTGAGACTACAATTAATTCTGTATTATTTTTGTATGTTTTATGTGTTGTGGATGTAAAATGTATCATTTACACTTATAATATACAAAATATTTGTTATTAAACCTTTACTATGATCCTACTTGTATTTAAGAATGAATATCATCATCATTTATTTATTTATTTATTTATTATGTTACACAACCGACTTAATCTTAACAGAGTTATAAATACATAATAGTTTTAACAACATTTTATACAAGACCAATGTCTTAATTGTGTTAACACAAGTAGTATATGTGTGCTTAACATGTGTAAAATTAGATTTAGCTTTCGATATAAAAAAAAGAAAATAGAACTAGATTTAGAGAAATAACATTTCCAAATAATTTTAAAATTACTTAAAACTATTTGGAAATACTACACTTGGGTCGTTAGCCATTTGAGTCAATTAATAATGTCTTGATGGAAGTTTTGAATACGTTTGTGTTCCTATTGAAAATATCAAATGAGTTGTGATCCATAGGTTTGTTAAACTCTCTGCACATACGAGCAATGGGACTATTATAAGATTTATTATACCGAAATGTCAATCATCATCAAATCATATTATTATGTCCCCACTGCTGGGGCACGAGCCTTCCCTTTGGATGGACAGGGAGAACGGGCCATACACAACCACACAAGCCTAGTGCAGATTGGTGGTTGTTAACGATTGCTGCCAGGACCAACGGCTTTACGTGTCTTCCTGAGAACTAATATAACAAAGAGATTATATAATGTAAACTGAAAACTGTGCCTTTTGTTGAAGAACACACAGCACAGTCACCGAGTTTAAATACACTAGCTTATATCGCATGCACTTTCAGCATGCTAATTTTATCAAAGATGACAATGGGTTTAGCATTCTGCTCTGCCAACGCAGCGTCGCTCCAACAAATTGCTCGTTCTGTTGTTCCGACTTTGAACGAACCACTCCCAAAGTTTCCACTCAGTTTTATTTACAAGAACCGTGGAAGTGCCAGTCGACTTGAACCGGTGCCAGAATGGGCTGTGAGCGACCTCTCTATAGCGTATAAAAACTCTGTGTCCTCCCAGTGACCTGTTTGTGGGAATCGTTTCCTTGGATATACAGCTTCAACTCTCTTGTTGAAGTCACAATGCTCAACCTGTCTGAATGGCTGAACCGAATTTTCTGTCACAAAGTTTAAGATTCAGGAATATTACTGGGCATTTTAACTGAGGTTACGCCATGTGAGGCGTTAGGCTTTGTTACTTATTTCTATTCCATAACTGTAAAGCATTAGAGATGTATCCTGATTCCTGGTGGTTAGTGACGGAAGGTAGAAGCGATTTTCATACGGATACATTTAATTTCTTAGGAAATGACTGTCTAGCTTCTGTGCCCAGAGTACTATGAGTTTCTTGGAGAGAGTTTGCTATTGGGCTCATACTTCCCTTTCAGCGGACTTTTTTTGGAGGAGGCAAAAAACTTAGAGGGTTCCTCAAGCTCGCTTTCGATCACTCGGATCGAAACATCATCAGGGTGCCTAGTGTGAGCTTTGTTTACTATCCGTATTCATTCGATTACGTTTACGAAAACGAAAATTAGTATCGCATTGGAGCAGCGCCTCCTGGCGACATACGAGAGAAGTTAATATTTTGCCATACAAATTGTCGTTAACGTGATTGAATCGCGAATGAAACTCGCACTTGGCACCCAGATGGGTTTAAGAGGAAATGTCTTCACGCAACTGTGTGCTTGTTCCCTACTAGATTCTCCGAGGGGTTTAGGATTAATGAGAGCAGTACAACCCGGGGGCGCAGCCGCTTCTAAAGGCTAGGGGCTAGGCAGAGCACTAACCGCCGTACAAATAAACAAAGAATAAGGTCCGAATAGTTATTCCGTGTTTTGTCTCTTTTACTCTAATTTAAAATGACGTTTACATGAAAATAACAAAACATGGAATAAGTAATCGGACCTTATTTTTTGTTTTTTTGTGAGGCGGTAAGAGTTCTACTAGCAATGTTATAATGGCAACAGACTTCGATAATATGTATGTAGTAAGATAGCCGTAAAGTAAACAAAGAACATTAAACCTATAGTGATGCTGAGATTAGGTAGCACAACAATTAAGAATATTGATTTATAAGATAAGATAAGATAAGGTCATAAGATCAGGATAAACATTAAATAAGTAATGTGTAAAATAAACGCGAGTAGATCCGTAAAAGATGTTTCATTTCAAGATAAGATAAGATAGGATAATTTATTACTGTATAAAACTTAGCCTAGATACAAAAACTTAAATTATGTAATTAATGTTAGGGTATACAATAAAATAAATTATGTATGTAATACCTAAGCTAAGCAAAAAGATTGCCTGAATTAGCGTCAGCTCCCACGGCAAACAAAATCATTAAGTTATCAAATAGAGAATGTAAAAATAGTAACATAAACGAGTCGACGCGTATATTGGCCGAAACTCTTTATATGGAGATTCCTGATGAGGGAGAGAACGAGTACCACACAGAAGCGAGAAGAAGGGCAGCCGAAACGAATGAGGGAAACAAATATGAACTTTCCAACCCTCCATTCGTGGAGGCTGTACTTCCTCAAGCGATGGTCTCGTTCGACCCCATGAGATTTCCGAACCATAAGAGCGATACGGCCAATATATGCGTAATAAAGTACACAAATATTATGTCACAAAAGTCACACGGAACATACATACAAGCTAGGGACACATTGAAATACAAAACACATTAAGCAAGACCAAATACGCGGCAGGATACTTATTGGGGAAAGATAAAAAATTGTATAAAAATTATGGCGAAGAATACTACGCATAAATGTAAACAAAAAAACATAACTGTAAAACTAATGTTAATAAAAATAGTAATATAATATATATAAGAAACAAACAAAATAAGAAAAATAATAAAAGGAATGTACTAGATCTAGTAAATATGAAACATACATTCAATGTGAAAGGTAATAAAGAAAATGTAGATAGAATAAGTAATATAAATAAAAAGTAAAAAGAAAAATGTAATTTAAATATAAGAAACACTAGTTAAGAAATAATGTAATAGTATGTAAGAAACAATGTTAACAAAAGAGGAAGAACAATGTAATAGGAATAAGATATATTGTAAAAAGAAAAGAAAAGAAAGACAAAAGAAAGTATATAAAAAAATAAAGAGAATAAGTAAAAAGAAAAGAAAACAAACATAAAGTAGTAGAGCTCTTCAAGCTCCGATTTATTAACCCCAAAGAAAAGAGAGAAAAGACAAAAAAGAAAATAAAGGCCTGCCAAGAAGCGGGGAGCAAAGTATAAAAAAAAAAAAAAAAAAAAAAAAAAAGATTGCCTGTGTCTAACTACCTATCCAAAACAGTCAGGTTAGCGCTTACTCAACAATAAAACATTTATACAATAATAAGACATAAATAGTAATAGTAGTACATAGACATAGTAAAATATGAAATTAAACGATGAGTTTAGAAACTGCTTAAGTACTACATTGCATTATAATAATAACTTGGCATCAAACAAGTGACTAGTAATGATCAATAGGTCTACCATGAAATGAAATTCCTAACTTCTGAACTACCGGAATTCGCAATTCCTACTATGAAACAACTTGGTGATGTCTTGGTCTTCCTAAGCCTCTTAGGCCCTCCGAAACCTTATGGCACTTATGTCAACAACTTCATCGATTTGTAATTAGTAAGTAACTTTGAGTTCGTAGGTCAAAGTGCGATTAAATGATATAGCTGTGCTCCGCGGTTTCACCCGCGTTAATTAGCGAATAATCTATTAGCGTGATGTAGTATAGCGTATAGCCTTCCTCAATAAATGGACTATTCAACACAAAAATATTTTTTCAATTCGAACCAGTAGTTCCTGAGATAAGCGCGTTCAATCAAACAAACAAACAAACAAACTCTTCAGCTTTATAATAGTACTAGTGGCCGCTCGCGGTTTCACCCGCGTGGTTCCCGGTTTCACTCGCGTAGTTCCCGTGAGAATATCGGGATAAAAAGTATTCTATGTGTTATTCCTGGTTATAAACTATCTGTATGCCGAATTTCATCCAAATCCATTCAGTAGTTTTAACGTGAAAGAGTAACAAACATCCAAACAAACTTTCACGTTTATAATTTAATAGGATTATATTTATGACTAGCTGTGCTCGCGACTTCGTCCGCGTGGAATAGTGACTTTCGGCAGCATTTTTAATTTTTTAGGCTCTTTTCCCGTTTTTGCAACATTTTTCACTGATGCTTCGCTCCTATTGGTCGCAGCGTGATGTTATATAGCCTAAAGCCTTCCTCGATAAATGGACTATCCAACACAAAAAGAATTATTCAATTCGAACCAGTAGTTCCTGAGATTAGCGCGTTCAAATAAACAAACAAACAAACAAACAAACAAACAAACTCTTCAGCTTTATAATATTAGTATAGAGTATAGATATGCGCTGGACTAGGTATGGGTATTTGATTTTATTGAATATGTTTACTTGTGTTCTTTGAAGAATTTCGAAAAGTTCCGTTTTTCGGCAACTGATACTGTTAAAGTGACGATAACGAATCGAGAAAGATTAGTAAGAGCGCGTTCACACGTGAAAAATGACTGAAACGTCTTAAATCGCGCATCGTCTTTTAAAAATTCGTGATGCGTTTGAACACGGGCATTTAAAAAGCATTGCCACCGTCAATAAAAAAACGAATCGTGAAAAAGGAAGATTCGTCAAAAAACACGAATCGTCATCGTGTGAACACGCTCTTAGTGTAGTAAACTACTTACTGTAAACACTAAAATGTTAAATTACTATAAGGTTCTATTAGATAAAATATGACTTCAATATCAAAACATCTTATTTTCTAATAAACTCCGAGCTTTAAGCTGTTAAAGCGGTTTTCCGTATCTTTGAAACAGTTCATTTCTCCCGAATTAGAGGTTAACTTCAATGTCGTTTAGTATCACTTTAAACCTACCCAATTTACTTCTGGATGGCAACCATTCATACTTATTCGTGTAGTTGTGTGCTTATTGTACTTATTGTGTGTTATCCATACATTTTGTGTAGGTAGTGTCCAATATGAAGGGTAGTAAGTCCAGTGAAGTTACAATGTAAGCATTTAAGCTGCAGGAAACAAAACTTTTAACAGAGTTTAAAGTAAATTTATACGTTTATGCATCCTAAGCATACCTTTTTATACAAGACGTTTTGGCTGTGGTCACGAGTCATGGTCACGGGTCGTGGTCACGGGTTGTGGTCACGGCACATGGTCACGGGTCGTTATTGCGGGTCGTGGTTATGGGACGTGGTTACGGATCGTGATCACGGGACATGGTGACAAGACGTGGTCAAAGTAGTGGCACGCTATATGCGTTAAATCCCGTTAATATTTTTGTTTAAATGGTCTGCGATGGCCACTTTCCAGCAGTTGCATCAGTGGCGTAAAAAAACCTCTTTCACCTCTTTTGATCATGACAAGTAAAATTGAATAAACCTATTAAATTGATTGTTTTAAAGAAGCTACTTGAAGATGCTATACTGTATTTGTATTCTCCGGCGGCCATTGATGTGCCAGCGTACAAAATTGTGTTTCCCCGTCTATTGTTATCTAATGTCCCAGTTTTAAATCCACATCTAGAATTGGTTTTGTCACAATCAAGTGCTATTGACGTAGCGGATGGACAGAAATAGGTCGCATTGTGACCGTATGTCTGATCTATTTGTAAAGTGAGTTTGTTTTGTTACTGATTTTGGCTGGGTGCTTTGTTCGAAATGTATATTATTAGTGTATGGTGTATTGTACTCGTATAGTTTTCGAACTGGAAATTATAGCTTCGATGATTTTCGGGAGTCGTGAGTCAAACTGGGTTTCTTGTCTATTATGAGTTTTATTTGACATAAGATCGCGTTAACGGAATAGTGAATTTGTATTAAACAATTTTTACTCTCCTTGTTTGTCACTCTCGCAGTTTCAATGCCATATAGATTATCTTATTCATTAACGTGATTGAATCCTTTTAATATTATAAACGCGAAAATTTGTTTGGATGTTTGTTACTCTTTCACGTAAAAACTACTGAATGGATTAGGATGATATTCGGCATACAGATAGTTTATAACCGGGAATAACACATAGAATACTTTTTATCCCGATATTCCCACGAGAACGGGAACCACGCGGGTGAAACCGCGAGCGGCCGCTTGTGATAAATCAAACTCTTACTAATGACTTTTACAGTCGCCTCGGTGGCCGAGTGGCAGAGCGCTCGGCCCAATACCCGAAGGTCCCGGGTTCAATTCCCAGGTCGGGCAAAATGTGTTTCGGATTTTTCGATTCATAGCCCGGGTTTGTGATCACCAACCCGCATTTGGCAAGCGTGGTGATTAAGCCATTACCCATCAGTTGTAGCGATGACTTGATTTCAATGATGGAGGCCTTTGCCCAGCAGTGGGACAATTATAGGCTGTTTACTTATTGCTTTAATACACCAACTAATTATTTTCATTGCAACTAATCTGCTAAAGCATATGATTATCATTAATTGATTATCTTTTATATTTAATTTTGATTATCATTAATATTCAAACTAATATTTTTATGATTATCATTAATTAGATTAACGCAAACTAATTATTAACGATATTGGCATACCATTTTGTATAATCGATGTTGCGACGGAGTTGTACCGGGCGTGATACTGTCACACTCACATGTTTCGTTTCATCTTCACCATCATCAGCTCATTTTATGACCCCACTACTGGGCACGAGTCTTCCCTATGAATACAAACAGGAAACCACAGAAAAAACGGGCCATAAATCAACACGGGGCCCAATGCCGATTGGTGGTTGTTAACGACTGCTAATAATCCCGGGGACCAACGGCTTTACGTGCCTTCCGAAGCACGGAGGAGCTCGAGATGATACATACACATATACATATAAACGTTTTTGGTCACTCATCCGATGACCGGCCTTTGCGAAAGTTGCTTAACCTCAGCTCTCGCAGACCGGGCGCGTTATCCACTGCGCCATCGAGCTCCACGACTTCCATAGTCATTGTGATCTGGCAGTTGTTACCAAAGCTTTTTTATTTAATTCTCTTTCTGCTCGTTTTTCCTATAATCTGTAGAGGAACTAATGACCACTCCGGATAATTACGCGAGCCACTCCTATCACGCTTAAGATATCTACGAAGAATGTTAACGTTTTATTGTTATTAATCAATCTTACATTTAGCAAGAACATGTTTGAGTTGTCTAAGTATTTAAACGGAGATTAACGCAAACTAATTAGTAAAAGGTTCAAATCCCCGTTTAAATACTTTGTTAATTATGGAACGCGAAAGTTTGATTGAGATAAGTCTTGTTATTGTACCATCTTGTCTTCAGAATCAATGTTCTCAATTCGCCTGTATATACAACATATCCCAAAATTCAACGATAAGCGGGCAAAAAGAAAAGAAAATATCTCAACTTTTTATAAAAATACAAAAAAAAATTAAATCCTTGGAATTTTACACCCCTTTACAAACAAAATTTAACCCTTAACCCCTTAAGTTGCCGATACAAAAAAAAACCTGGAATATTAGAAAAATTGTGGATATGGCAGTTAAAAAGGGTTATTGTTAATTCGCCATCAAAGTAAACTCGTCACGTTTTTAAAAGCTCCATACATTGAAAGTAAATTCGCCACTCCTATAAAATAATATATTAACGGTGTTCTGTATTTTCATAAAAAGTTGAGATATTTTTTTTTCTTTTTTTTTCTCTTGACATGAGTATAGGATGTTTGGCGTACCGCACTGACACAATTTTTGGGGAAATGTAGGGGTCGTTTGCTAGTTCTCAGTTTCAACCACAGCAAATTTTAATGATAAAAAAAGGTTATAATGATGCTCATTATAGTTTGGGATGAAGTTGAATTTGTTTGACATACTTTTATAAAACGGACATGCAGCGTACTTCTGTGTTGTATTAGTGCCAACGCCCACGTCTGATTTTTTAGCCGATGAAAATGAAAAGTATGGAATTCTATGTTGCAACGTACACGTCCGTCCAGAAAGTCGGTCCCAAAATTGGTACTAAAACCTCGGCGAAAAAATCGGTCCGATTGTTGACCCTACCTACATAAAGTCGGTCGAGGGCGGGAGCCGTTATTATGTTTGACATATAATAAATATAAACAAATAAACTTTCCTACACTCACACCAATTATCTAGCCCAAGAGAAGCTTCGTTATGAAACTCGTTAAATGGTTACTAGACAACGGATAAACATACTTAAAATACTTAAGGGTGCGCCGTCCATAAGTGACAAGTGTCATAATGTTTTATTTGAAATGTCGTCGTCCATATTTATTTGATGCCGCGCGGCCATACTAATTTTGTATGGGGAATTTAAGGTGCTTAATAAAAAATAATTATTTAAATAATCACTTGATGAATCGAAAATGTAGTCTAGCAATTTGTAGTTTATCCATTGATGATTGTTTAGACAAAATCAGAGGTACAATAATTTAGATAAACTATAAGAAATCTACTAAACGCCGCCACTCGTTTTCATGATTTTTGCCCAACTTTAAATGATATTGTAAAAAAAACTATAGCGTGTTATAAATTTATGGTTCTGACAAATTGTAAACACGTTCCCTATGATACTAAATATATATTTTGTTCATATAATACGATAGTATTTTCAATTATATCTACTTAACTGTAACTGCATTTTTGGCATTTTTTTGTCGGCGCACCCTTATATACATACTTATTACTATATATAGAAAACACCCAGACCCAAGACAATTTAGAAAAACAATAATTTCTAAATTGACCCGACCGGGGATCGAACCCGGGACCTCAGATATGGTGACACCATGAAAACCGGTGTACAAACCATTCGACCAAGGAGGTCGTCAAACAACACATAAAAAGCTATTCCGTAAAATGGTGCATATGACGTCATTTATCAACATGTTATTTATTCTTATTAATTTGCAATTTTTGGTATATAAATCGAGTGATGAATACATTGAAAATAATTTTGCCGGAGCTGTGCAAACTGCCAATTTTATTTGCATTGAAAACTTTCACGAACTTTTGTAGTGCGAGATTCATAATTCATCACAATTATTATTCATATTGTTCAATTTCAGAAAATACATACAATTATGTTTCATCGATACATTCATTTTGTAAGCTGCGGAGGCAGAGTGGCAAAGTGTTCGGCCCGATATCCGAAGGTCCCGGGTTCGATTACCAGTGCCTTGATTCTCGTAACGAAATCGTAGCGACCTAGTCGGTAAAACCATTTTTGTATTCGCATCCGTCAATTGAGCCGATTTTAAAGTCGTTCGATCGAAGTACCAACGAGCCGTTTTCTCACCTGTCGTAAGTATATACGGTTGGTTGTTACTTCGTTCGGACGACTTTAAAACCAGATGTAAGTATGAAAATTGTTTCAACGACCAAGGGCTACTTGCAGTAAAATATAAAAATCTCAATTTTATTAAACCTAGATTTAGTGTTAAACTCGATACTAAACTCGACTTAACTTAAATATCATCAAAGTTGCCTTCATCATCATCATCATCATCAGCCTACACTAGTCCACTGCTGGACATAGGCCTCTCCAAGTGCACGCTACCGAGCACGATCCGCGGCTACAGCTCTTAAAAAAAGCTCAAAGCTCTCAAAGTTGCCTTGCACTTACTAAATTTAAGTTCGAATTAACTAAATCTACATTTAGTCACCGTTCATTCTTTACGTTCCGTTTTCACAAAACAATATGACAAAACCAAATTGCGTACAAAACGTCGCATAAAGCCCGACTTTTCAATCAGATAAGTCTTATTCATAAAGTTATTATACCAACATAATAACTTAATGGCCGTATCCAAAGAATAAGATTGTCATTATTACATATTTTCTAAAGAGAATCTGTCAATATGTCAAATTATTCAATGAATAAACTTTAACTTGGCTTCTTGGCGGGAAAGTGAAGAGTCATGTCTGCGGTTTTGTTTTATTTTCTAAAATTTTTGTTATGTCGAATATTAATGTGAAATAATGGTGGATTATTAACCGTTAAGTGTTCGTGAGTGTGCATGAGTGTTGGCAAATGAAACAAAACAGTGCAACGTCACTTTTCAAATTCTCTCAAGAGGTACGCCCGAGGACTTAGTAAAGCCCCACATCTTTACTGAGATACTCGAGGGGTTGGGGGGTATATCATTTCTCACTTCTCATTTCTTTTATCATTCATCATCATCATACAGGAAGAAAATATTGTTTATATAATGTATTACTTGTTAGAAAAATTACTTTGACACTGGCTAAATGTGCTAATCGCACAAAGCCATTAACTAAATAAAAGAAAAAAAAAACGTTAATGACGGTAGTTGTTAACATTGAATGGTCGCCTTTGGCTTTCAAAGTAAAAAGTAAATAGTGTTGAATAATTTCGGCGGGCTGGTTAGAACCACGATAGCTCAATTGGAAGAGCACCTGACCCGGTATGTCAGAAAGGTGCAGGTTCAAACCCTGCTCGTGGAAATTTTTTCAACATTTGTGTTTTTGTAATTTGTTCGCAACAAAATTTGCGTTAAAAATTATATAAACATTTATAAATAGCTTGCCTAATTCTTAACTGATCTTTAGTATTTGTAAAAATATTATGATCGGATGTAAATGACGGTAGTTGTTAACATTGAATGGGCGCCTTTGGCTTTCAAAGTAAAAAGTAAATAGTGTTGAATAATTTCGGCGGGCTGGTTAGAACCACGATAGCTCAATTGGAAGAGCACCTGACCCTGTATGTCAGAAGGGTGAAGGTTCAAACCCTGCTCGTGGATTTTTTTTCAACATTTGTGTTTTTGTAATTTGTTCGCAACAAAATTTACGTTAAAAATTATATAAACATTTATAAATAAAAGAAAATAAAAAAACTTTAACTGACGATTGACAAATCAGTCGCTACGATATCGTTACAGATTTCGTTATGAGAATCGGAGGGCAGGTCGTTAAAGTGTGTTTCAGAGAGTGATGATAATTATTATTATTTAAATTATTTATTCAGACAAGGTCCATTTTTGTTAGTGACAATAATCCCTAAAATCCCTAAAAGCAATTTACGCAACGCGCGCACCGACGGACCCAACAACACCATATCTTCGGCGTAACTTATGGTGTTAACCATAGAGCAGCCGACTTCAGTGCCCCTGAGACCGTCAATGAGCTCGTATATATTGAAAAGAGCAGGAGAAGTCAGCCCTCCCTGCCTTACGCCGCACTCAAGTACATATTCGCCTGATAGTACCCCAGACCATCTGACCTGGTTAACTTGATGACCATACCAGTACTGGAAGGTTGAAATAAGTTCAGCTGGCAGTGATACGTCATGTAGCTTCGACCACAGTAGGTCATAATCAACCAAGTCAAACGCCTTGGAGAGATCTAGAAAGACCGCGTACACCGGCGTTTTCGTATAGTAGGTACTTCACAGCCTGTCAATACCCATCAGTTATAGCGATTGCTTGATGCAATGATTAAATGACTTTGCTAGCGGTGAGGTGGATCCTGTTAGGTGAGTCAGAGTAAATATCCAGTAGGTCAATGTGTTCATTTACCAGTTTGCACAGTCTTGAGATGGGGGATTTTAATGGGACACGTATATTAAATGTATTAAGTAGGTTGGGGGCAGCCGATTTTGTGGGTAAAATTTTAGAACACAAAAGTCAAATCAATGGTCTTTCTACGCTCCTCTAACATTCTAAAGTGTGTCAATTGTTTCTTATAAGCCGTTAATTTTTTTTTCGAGATGTCATTTGACAACATTACATGCCGTACAGATCTTTTTTAAATAGCATCAAGTTTTCAACAATAAAAGTACCAAAAAGTCTGCACTCAGCAAAACATCATTAAGTCGTAAACCCATCACATGGTCTTACGTGGTTACCCGCAAAATAAATATCGCCAGCTAATTATTCAAAAGCACAAGTTGACAAAGGCGGTGGCGGTACTGTGCACGTTATTGGCATTTCAGACTAATTGGCACCGGACTGGCGGGGCTAATTACCGGGGAAGTAATTAGTGTCGCCACTGATTATAGGGAAACAGCCGTAAGCAGAGTATTTCTTTACGAGTTGTATGCAAGACGCGGGGTCGGAGTCCGAGAGATTGTCAATAGCACGTAGCGAGAAATGTTCATGTTTTGAATTCTTAGTAACAACGCAATTAAATCAAGAATTGGTACCAATATGATTCTATGTAGTAATTAAAACAAAAACGTGGAGGTCATTAGTGCCACCACTGAATATATGGAAGCCGTAAGCAGAGGATTCTTTGCGAGTTGCATACAAGATGCGGGGTCGGAGTTCAAGAGATTGTCAATACCATGTAGCGAAAAATGTTTTTGCTATATTTATAGTGTATTTTTAGTAACAACACAATCAAATAAAAAAACGACGGGTTGCACTCCGGGAGTGCCGGCAGAAGTGAAAACTTGAATATTAACGTTGTGCATTTTTGATATTTTGGAATGGTTAGGGAATAATTTTGCACGAATTGCTTCAGTTATCAGTATAAAAGTACTATCATTTATGTGGTAGAATACAATATTTATTTATTGCGCTATCGTACACAAACATGACAATTTTATCGCGCAAGCGCCCTGCGCCGCCTAAACGAAACAGCAGGCATACTTTTTCTTCGCGCCGTAGAAAGAGAGGGGGATACTTCCTCTCCTACGCCGCGCCGGCTGTCTACTCTCCATCCGTCTTACGAATTTTCGATCAGGTCACGTGTCCTGACGCGAATTTAACATTTTTTACCCATTACAAAAAAAGTGTACAACGCCGCTAAAGAAGTTTTCACTTCAAAAATGTACCAAATTAGAGATAGTAATAGTATTAATAAGTAAAACAAAAACGGGGAAATTATTAGGGCGCTACCGATTCTAGGGAAACAAACGTCGGTAACGAAACGTGCGTACGTAACGTAACGTAGTACGTAACATAATAATAATAATAATAAATCTTTTATTTCAGATATCAATATCCATAATTAACACATACAATAATCCAATACAACCAAATTCAATTAAATTAAATTACATTACATTACATTACCTACTTATACATATAAATCAAAACAAAATATAAGAAATAAATAATCAATAAAATATGCAGCCTTGCAGCTTCATCATTCAGCCGAAATAGTAAACAGTTTTTTATAAAAATTACGGTCGAATTTCGACCACTGGGTGACCACTAGTAATAGGTACATGAATCTTCTGTGCGTGTGTATGTTATTGAACTCCTGCTAAACGGCAGGACCGATTTGGATGAAATTTTCTGTGTGTGTTCAAGTGGATTCGAGAATGGTTTAGATTTACAATTGGACCCGGTAGGTGACGCTGCCATAGGGGTTCATCACGGGATACGGGTGTTCTTAAGCGGAAGAATGATTTAATTGTTTTGTTGTCATGGAAACTGCCGAATGATTTTTTGTTTTGTTGTCAAGCGGTACGAAGTCCAACTGTCAGCTAGTTATTATCCCAATTCTAAAAAACAATGCAACCTTAGCAAAAAAAGATACCAATACAATTAAAGTGATCGAAACAATTTTTTTGTTGTGTACTATAATCAGGCCTATTAAAGTGGGTTATGTGCGATCCCAGTATAATTTTTATTGTTCATTATTATTGTCCAATGAAAAACATTACAAACTATAACCTTGTCACCAGGAAATAAACTACGACTCGCCGCGTGGTGGCGTCTCAGTCATCACGGAGAAGGGGGAGACCACCACCTCCCACCTCTTGGTCCAGAAGGCGAGGGCCCCCGACTCCGGGAGATATACCTGCGCACCGGCCAACGCCAACCCGAGATCAGTGCTGGTACACGTGCTAAGTGGTAAGTGTAGTAATACCCATGCAGAGCCAAAATCCAGGTCAGAAGACCAAAACTTTCCTAATACAGGTTCATCCCACATAGCGGTCACCTAGCGGTGAGCCAAGTCAAGGTACTTAGTGAGCTTGTCCATCTCGGCTTTCACAAGGCTCTCGTTATGCGGGATGGTGATATCAATGAGCATTGCTTGGCGCGTCGATCGATCTGTCAACACAATATATTTATTATTTTAATTACGGTGCTGTACCTCTATGATTGAAATTTATCGAGTTCATAAATTCATGGGTGCCGAATTGGGAAGGTGCCGAAACGAAACTAACCCGTTTTTTTCTTAACTGAAAGCGATAACTGGTTCGAAACATTCAATTGTGGTACAACCAAAAAACATGGAACGCTCTCCTAGCACAGTCATGTTTTTCGCTTTCCTACAACATGGGGTCCTTTTGATGTGATGTAAAGAAGCAACTTGTGGGTAGTCGAGGTGAGGACAGTTTGTGAGCATCTTCACATCTGAACCACAACATTAAGAGACTTCGCATTTTTTAAGAAAATTCAAAACATTTTTAAATATAGTTTATTTACATTTAACTAAAGTATGTAGTCGCCATTTGATGTTCTTTCTATACCTTTCTGGGAGAAGGAGCAGAAGGACGTGAGAGTACGTATGTATGTTTGTATAATATACTAGCGACCCGTCCCGGCTTCGCACGGGTGGACATTTCTTTTTTAATATAGCCTATGTTACTCAGCGCTAATGTAGCATTGTAATGGTGAAAGAATTTTTTAAATCGGTCTTGTAGTTTTTGAGTTTATTCGTTGCAAACATACAAAAATACAAAGCTTTCCTCTTTATAATATTTGTATGGTGAAATGATTATAGTATTCGCGTTAACTAAAACAATGGACAATTTGTGGTCACCAACATAATATATATGTCGTAGCCATATCGTAGATTTGCTCACTTCACAAAATGCTCGAGAGTTTCATGAAATGGTCGCATTTCATGAAAATATTTCACTGTCTATCGGCCACATCATGATGTATATTGGGCAGATCAATGATATGAAATCGTTTCTCGATATGGGCAACTTTGTTGCCTTTGTGGTCTAGTGGCTAAGACCACCGTTTAGACCCAGAGGTCCCGGGTTCGATTCCCAGTGGGGGTACATGTTTGTGTACTTGGTTTGGTTGGTGGTAGGGCTTGTTAGTCCGCCTGGCTAGCTACCACCATCTTATCTAAATATGTCGCCATAACATCAATGTTTGTAGCATTGTTGTGTTCCGACAGCTAGAGATAAGATAGCCAGTGCCTCACTAGTTGAGGTTCCCAGGTGAAGTGCGCTTCCATCATTGGCCTTATCATCACTTTACATCAGGTGAGATCAAGGCACTGTCAAAACAAGTTACCTTCCGACGCTCGAAACTTTAACCTTAAACAATTTTGTCCAATTTAATGACGTCAGCCATCTTGTGGTCGACGAGAAAGCATTAATTGGTCTACAGACATTACTTTAGAAACTTTAATTATTCCAATAGTTGTCGGCACCTTAACTGAATCTTAGAAAGTTGCCCTAAGTTTGCTCGGGTACACCGCTCTCCTATTTAAGGGTAATCTCGAAGACTTAGGTACCTATCGGTTTAGCAAGGTCAAGTGAAGGTGAAATTGTTATTCTGTAAGTATCAATTCCATATCGATTCTAAAGGTACTTTGGTACATTTATGTGGATGAAGTAATCTAGCTAATCATAATAAGAAAATTGTAATGGGACAAAAATATTCTTTCTATGACTGCCAGACAACTTCAAACATCAACATTGCTAGTAGCGTTGTTGTGTTCTAAAATTAGTAATTCATCCTCCTTATGTGAGCTGAAGGCGCTCTCCGATTATGGACGAACGATCATTTCAAAATCTCTCTCTCGTATGGAAACTTACGTTTTGACTGTTTCCTAAATGCCAAGTGAATTTACAAAAGTGGGATGATATTTCCAGGCCGTACAAACAATAAAAATAACAATGTTATAAATTTTGTTACGTAGGTAGTTTTTTTATTTATTAAAAAATAACACCGATCTGATGATTTCGGACATAGTGATGGATGAGTTTCCATTCCACGTGCAAATACATCAGCAAACAACGACACTAAATAATAATATTAGATTTCGTGAGCCATTTTTTGGAACTCATTCCGTTATTCGTAAATTTTTATCGGCGTTCGTTCGGAGCAGAAACTATTCAAACGGTGATTGAAAAATGTTCACAAATTAATGTGTCGCAATATTCTTTCATTGTTATGAATTTTGTATTGAATTTGAAGCAATCACGATCAATTATTATCAGAGTTTCGTTCGCACAGCAAGATACCATTTTTGTAAAATTCACGATGAGTTGTGTGAAATTAATCTTGTAATAGGCTTTCGTAAGTGAAATAACATTTCTTGAGTTTCGATGGCCGAGTAGCCAAAGTGCGTGGCCCTAAATCTGGAAGTCTTGAGTTACATGACCTGTTCGGGCATAATGCGTTTCGAATTTCTCGACGCTTAACTCTTTTGTGATCACCAACCCGCATTTATAGCACCCTTTACTTGAAGCGGTGACTGGATTTCAATGACAGAATGACGGACGAAGTTCGCATATATTTCGCGTCTTCTTAAGGTCATAATGAAGCCTTCGTCTATACCTCATTATATATTGTTTTCTAAAGCTTACGCGAACACTACACATTGAAATGAAACAACTTTTACGGATCTACTCGCGTTTATTTCACACATTACTTATTTAATGTTTATTCTGACGTTTCGAACCTTTTGCAGGGTCCGTGGTCACAGGGAGACTGAGGTCTTGGTCATCTCATAAATGGTTGGTAACTTATATACCATTTAAATTTAATCAGGCACGTTCCGTTTTACGCAGAAAGAGCTTACAGTATCTTTTGGTGTGGCAGTATGGTATTGGGGCTGGGATTTAATATTTTGTATGATGGGATCCCAGGCTGGTGGTAGATTCAAACGGTCTTCTCTATTGAAATTAGGATGTTTTTTAATTTCAATAGTCTCGCGTATCATCCTAGGGATGAATCGTTGTTCTCTAGCGAGTATTTGATGTTTATCAAATCTGATGTAATGGTTGGGCCCCTCTATGGAATGTTCGTATACTGCAGACTTATTATCGCGCTTATGCTTGACGTCAGCTATATGTTCTTTAACGCGGGTTCCTACACTTATCTTTGTTTGCCCGATGTAAGAGAGCCCACAGTCGCAGTCCAGGTGTGTTCAAACTGGAAATTAAAAAACATCCTCATTTCAATAGAGAAGATGGTTGGAATCTACCACCAGCCTGGGATTCCATTTTACAAAATATTAAATCCCAGCCCCAATACCATACTGCTGGACCAAAAGATACTGTAAGCTCTTTCTGCATAAAACGGAACGCACCTGATTATATTTAAATGAGGGTATACAAACTACCAACTAATTATGAGATGACCAACACCTCAGTCTCCCTGTGACCACGGACCCTGCAAAGGGTTCGAAATGTCAGGATAAACATTAAATAAGTAATGTGTAAAATTAACGCGAGTAGATCCGTAAAAGTTGTTTCATTTCAACCTCATTTTATGTCAAGGTGGCTAATATATCTGTCTCTTCCTACAGGTGAGCACCCAGCAGCGATGCAACATGGCGGTCAACTCCGCCTTCAGTACCCACTATCAGCTGCCTTGCTCAGCGTCATCGTTACCATCATGGGCTGCTAGTAGATAACTGGACTAGACTTTTTATAAATGAAGAAAGGAACGGCGACCTTAATGCTTAAAGGTTAGGGTTTAAATTGCAAAATCAATGTGAAATACATTTGCATTTGAGTACTTTGTTAAATCAGTCTAATGTCGATAATTACTTCAAGATTAATGTTGATAAGAAACTAGAAAGGACAGCGCAATCGATTGTATACCAGACAAATTAAAAAAAATAATGGTGGCAATTATTTTCTGACAAGCATTTGGCTGAAAATGTTTCCTCGAAATGTAAAGTATTGGCGGATGCTGAAATCTTGTATAAAATTATAATTAAATTTAGAATCTCTTGGAAAAGTGGCAGAAATATAAATGTAACATAAAATTTTGTTTGAAAAAAGACAAAGTGTTGAAAAAATTCCGTGAGAGGGATCCGAACCAGCACCCCATGCCATGTCGGGTCAGGTGCACTACCAATTATGTTATCGTGGCTCAATCCAACTAAATTGTGGAATTTTTTAACACTTTATATTTTTTCAAATTGTAATTCGTTTGTAACAAAATTTGCGTAAAATGATATACAACCATGATCATTAAATTTTGTTTTTACCAAGAAATACTCAATTAAATATCACAAAAAGCTGATGAAAATTGCAATTTTTAACATATTTGAAGATAAAGTTTATCATGATCAACGAATTCCAAATTTAATAAAACAATTTCAACAGCTTTGATTAAAGCAAGAACTACATAATATACCTACATTTCATTTTATTTCATTGCGTCTGCAAACCGGTTTAAGATAACACTCGCCTAATGGTGAGTAATCACTCTCTATCTCTATTACTCTATTGATTGCAAAATTGTACCTTTGGCCAATTCTTGAGTCCTCTATACCCAATAATTTACTGTACCTTATCCTTTTAAAGATGGCCAATCAAACTGTTTCAATGAGAAAACATTACCACTGGCTAATAGAGAATTTCTTATAAGTAAGAAAAACAAGCATGTAATTTAATCAAAGCCATGACAACCTTTTGAAATATTAAAATGTTTGCCTAAATAAGCCTTGCGGTTACCATCATTCAAACATTCAAGAAAAAAGTGCGAACATTTCTCGTTGAAACCGTAGTAAGTAATTCCCTAAACCCATTTTTTAAATTACAAACGAAAAAAGTTACCTACCCCGAGTTTCGGAGTGCTTTTAATGGTTTTCGTATAAGGAAACTTTGTTAAAGGGTTTGTTTGGGGCGTTTAGAGCGAAATAACATGGGAAAGTATACCAATTTGGGAATTTCGGACAAACAACATGATGTTAGGCGGTGGTTTCTAACGTATTGTTCAGTATTTGGTACTGTTTTAGGCTTTCGTTTAAAATATTTAATGTTTCATTGGTAACCTCTTGTTTTATTTTTTCGTTTTCACGTTTTTCCTTCTTCCTATTATACGGGGTCCTCGGTGGTGACTCGTTTCTTTGACGCACTTTTAAAAGATGAAATAGTCTACCAGTACAAGTTTTTCCTCGTTCCTGTGACACGGAGTCCTTCAAACGAAGCGTGATGAGTGATGCCTTGTGGGCCTGCAGGGTGGAGGTGACTGATGGTGTTTTGTTTTCACGCTGCACCAGTGGTCTTCGCGTCGGGATTTCATTTCCACGTAACATCAGGTGGTGGTGCCGTGCAATCGATAATTAAAAGGAATTTGGTGATACACCCACAAACAAGGATAAACGTTTTAAAACATATTTCAAGGTTCATGCATATAAATTCAATTTCTACCACCCTGATGTTGACATTGAGAAACAAAAGCATAAGCTCAAGCATAGAAATGCCTAAAAACCCCTCTTAGGTTTTGTCCCGAAACTTGGAGCTTTTTCAAAAGTGTTAAATTCTTATTATTTGCAATATGTACCAAAAACGTATGTTTTATCAAATTTGAGTTTCTCTCTTTCAGTATTTCTTTGAAACATACTAAATAACGCTATCTATTTTAACAATAGCATTCTTTTTTACTTCTCTAATAATAGAAGATTCAATCTTAGCAACGTATACATCTTCGTTAAATTTATTTATAATTTCTCTTGAAAGCATAATTTTGTATGAATTATTTACATGAAACTCCTTGTATAAAAGTCTTCATAATAACTTGATGGCATCAGCATTCGTCACTTTTTTCGTCGCCAAAAAATAACAGAGATTTCGATTAAAATTTAACGGGATGGTAGCTATCCGGTGGTCTGTATTCAATTAATGTTAAAGACTAATTGCTAATTAAGATTGGTTTCGAATAGGCTCGTTGTGTGTTCTACCGCCTGTATAATGGAGAATGCTCTGAAGAACTTTTTGATTTGGTGCCCACTTCCTCCTTCTACCATCGCACCGCTCGCCATTGGATCAGGGCACATGCATACCTCTTGGAACCGCTGTTCGCTCGGACAGTTCGCTTCCAGAGGAGCTTCATTCCATGAAACTGTGGAATCGGCTGCCATCCGAGGTTTTCCCATTAAGCTACGACATGGACTCTTTTAAAAGGAGTGTAAAGTGGTTTCGGCAACACAAAAGCAACATCTTTGAAGTTGATCTGATCTCTGCTCGTTTGCAGACTGTCAATATAAAAAAAAATTGTTGCTGACCCCTATAATTATTAAAGGAAAAAATGTCAATCACTGTTTCCTGACGATTACTGGAGTCACTACCCTAATACTTACTTTACGTAAATGAGTTCCTGACGGAGGTGAATAGGTAATTCGAAAAGCCAAAATTAGAGGAAACAGACGCCGTTAGATCGTTGGCTAATGAATAAAATCACGTCTACCCGCATTTTGTTGATACTCCGCCTCTAATAAATAAAATAGGAATGGTTAAACATTTTCCCTTATTTAATAAGAACGCGTATTAGGTAACTTCAGAGCGTGGTTCATTGAACTAAGATTTTTACGTTTGCGTATTAGATGGGCTACGGGCGTTGTTCGCAAATTTGTATAGGACGGTATGATTCAATATTTTTCAGCATAAATTCCGTGGAAAGGTTGTCGGCCCAGCCGAACGAGATAACATAGTTCTTTTACCCCTTATTTGTCTACCAACACCTGTTAAAACAGAATCTGTTTAAAAGTGCTGGTTTTTTTTGTAAGTTGTAACAGAAGCATGCTGCTTTTGAAACAACTTCTCAAAATATTATAACGGGGATTAATGAAAACTACTTTGTATACGTATCATACACATACCTTTAGGATGACACTCAATTGAAGCTGTGCTGAGCCGAGTGGAGCCAAGCTGTGTGGAAATTGACCAATACTTTGACTTTGACGACCTACGTAGCCGAGTGGCTTGCACGCCGGACTTTGGGAGGCGCTAACTCGGAGGTCTTGGATTCCCGGTCGGGTCAATGTCGAAAACGAACTTTTCGATATTGTGTCGGGTCTGGGTGGTTATGGTAGCGTCGTTGTTTCTGATTTTCATGAAACGAGTGCTTTAGCTACTTACCTTGAGATCAGAACAATGTATGTGATGTTGTCTCATATTTTTTATTTTTTATTTATAATGCTGGAGCAGAGCTGAGAAGAGTCGTTAAAATAAAGTGACTCTATTGGTTGAATTTCACACAGTGTCACCATCGTACCCGACGTTTTTACCGAGCTGCACCGGTCGTGGTCACGGGCTGACTGATCGTATTAATTGATATCAATATCAGTTAATACGATCAGTCAGCCCGTGACAACATTGACTTCGCTAGCTAAACAGGAACTGTTGATAAAGCTATTTGACATAGCTATCATTAACAACTTTTTTTTTTTTATTAATAAAGATGCTTTAACAATCTACCATAAAATAAAATAAAAATTATCTACCCTCACCGAAAAAAAAATTATCAACTTACCATCAAACTTCCAGGTATACTTTACATTAGCTAAATTTATATTTTTTACTGTGATTACATTTTATGATGATTACATTTTGAAGACCTCTGTAGCCGAGTGGCTTGCAAGCCGGACTTTGGGCGGCGCTAACTCTGAGGTCCCGGGTTCGATGCGCATTCTGGGGGGTTGTGGTACCGTCGTTGTTTCTGATTTCCCATAAAACGAGTGGTTTAGCTACTTACCTGGGATCAGAACAATGTATGTGATGTTGTTTTATTTAAATTACGTCAATACGGAACAACCTCTGTCATAGACTAAATTAGTCCATCCCTTTGTCCATGTTTGGAGAGTCGAACAATGGTAACATTACTACTCCCTTCAATTTACTGAAAAGCATGGTATGACAGACCGAAACAGCATCTACTGGTAAGCATACCATGAAATACTCTCGAGTTCGAATTTTTAGACTCCTTTGGTTTAAAGAGTATTTTTTTAAAGAAACCAGCTTCACAAGATAGTTCTGTTCACGCAAAATTCGGTATGTTGAAAACTCCTTAATGACCTGCTTTCGTTAGATGGCATTCTCAGGTTCTTCAATTATCTTAATAATAAACCATAGTCGATCTAGCGGTATTAGCACAGTTTTGTCCTTTTCTAAAATGATCCTCTAATCAAAAAGTACTTTCTCGAAATGTCTGTTTTGTTTTGATGGTTAAACAAGTGTTTGTTTTGTATTTATGTTATGTAATAAAAATAGTGAAGTAGCACAATAAAAGCAAAAACAATTGATAAACGCACATGATTTCAGAGAATTTATGACTTTTATCTTATATTTTTTTTAGTTGTATACAAACTGATCAAGACAGTGTCTATGTGCATAGTTTTCTGGTTGTTTATGAAACCATGTCCGTTTATGTCAATGTCACAGCCTTAAAACTAATAGAACGAACATCTGTGTATATAGCTACGTAGGTAGGCGTGAAATTTTGCTAAAATCAAAATGTGACATTAATAGAAAATTTTATAAACTTAATAAATACATTATTTTAGAGAACTCAACGTGTCGCAACGACAGCTGAAGGTTAATTGAAAACTTTTCATTTATCTGAAGTAGAAATTTCATTATTTTCAATGCCACTTTTCCCAAACCAATGTTTTGTAAATATTCACGAAGTTATAGATAAACAATTCGGTTTGTTCATTTACAAAGCATTTATAAAACTAAATAATAACCTTAGTCTACACTATGTTAAACTTTGACCCTTAAAGTTATGACTTACAAAGTATAATGTTAGAATTAAATGTAATTATAGAGAGCAGGTTTGAAGATTTATTTTTGAGTTGTATAATTATTATAAATGAATCAAAAGTGAATTTGTTTAAGATAGTTTCTAAAATAATTGGATATGGTTGTGTATATAGGTAAAAAATAATGTTACTTAAGTAAATAAATAAACTTATAAAGCGTATTGGATGGTTTTATTTGAAATTGTTTTATTTTTTTAGGGAGTAAAACGCGTTTGGCTGCTGATGTGATCTCTAAACGTGATCAAAGCTTCAGGTGTGATTGTAATCTAAAGCTAATAAAAATACAAACTAACTTGATTTATGTCTGGAGTGGAACTTATTTTTCCTTAATTAAACAATTATAAAATTTATAAAATACAGTGAAAAAATTAGGCGTAGGCATTTAGTTTTTTCACTGAATTTTATAAATTTCATAAATATTTAATTTAGCTTTAGTGGAGCAATTAGCACTTGAAAATAAAAAGTAAAAATATTTTTCCTGATTAAAAGTATCTTTTCTAAACCACGTAGATTGCTTTTGATTGATCAGTTCTGACTTCGAACCCTGGTTTCAATTCCCAGGTCGAACAAAGGTACTTAAGATTTTGTAAAAACCACCAAACATCTGGTTTATAACATTATTAAACAAAATTAAGCCAAACCATTAATTGTGGACCGCCAATCCGGTGAAGGTTGCAGCTAGCTGCTGGATGCGAGCAGCATAAATCCTGTCGCCGTGGAGATCCTTAGTGGAGGCCGTTTTATAGCAGTGGACATCTTTTGGCTGAGATGATGATGATGATGATAATCGTAGCGACGTATTGATTGAGGAGCTCGATGGCGCAATGGCTAACCCGGTCTTCGAGTGCTGAGGATAAGCAACGGTCATCGGATGGGTGCCCAAAAATGTATCATCTCGAGCTCCTCCGTGCTTCGGAAGGCACGTAAAGCCATTGGTCCCGGCTGCATTAGCCGCCGTTAACAATCACCAATCCGCACTGGGCCCGCGTGGTGGTTTATGGCCCGTTCTTCCTATCCATCCATAGGGTTGGCTCGTGCCCCAGCAGTGGGGACATAAAATGAGCTGATGATGATGATGATGATGATGTATTGATTTCAATTATGGAGGTCTTTGCCAAGCAGTGGGACAGTATATGCTATTTACTACTATAATTTCGGAGTTACCTAATACTGAGGGCCTAGTGTAGTGGGCCTATGTTTCATTTGACATTCAATCATGTTAACGAAATCGAAAACTAGTATGGCATTAAAGCAGCGTCTCCTGGCGACATACGAGAAGAGTTAAAATTTTTGCTATGCAAATTTTCGTTTTCGTAATCGTATGAATCATCATAATTTTTATGTCCCCACTGCTGGGGCACGAGCCTGCCCTATGGATAGGGAGAACGGACCATAAACCAACACGCGGGCACAGTGCGGATTGGGTGTTACCGACTGCTAATGCAGCTGGGACCAACGGCTTTACGTGTGCTTTACGTATGAATATGGATAGTAAACAAAGCTCTCTCTAGGCCGTCTATTCAAAAAGGGTATTTGGATTGCTAACCCTGTGTCGACATACACACATCGTTCACAATGTAAGATAGAAACAAACTTGCTTATAAGCGTTAACATCGCTCATTATCTAGCAAAAGGGCCAACCCGACAACTTTAAAATGGGGCACAGTTTATTAAAACGCCCAGCCAATCCACAGAATGGCACCTCAAAATTAGAATTTACAACTTCAACAAAAGGATTATGGACTACCGATACCTACCTACAAATTCTTAAGCCATCCCAACAACTGTCCAAATATTTGGGTTGCCCTTTATGCTAAACAGTTTCATTTACAAGGGAAACCACTTTATAGTGCTGCTGGCTCATTAATAGTCTGTAGGGCAAGGTTGGATTATCTCGGCCTTTTAACTCTACTTTATTGCCGCACGAAGACTGGAAATTACGAGTTTTATGACTTGCGTTTGACAAAATTTGCTAGATAACTTGATACTTAAATGCTTGAGCCCTTTTAAGTCGTTTGGGGGGTAAATTGTAAAGTTACTTATCGAAACCCCTTCTGTAAATCTAGTAGAAGGTCATTGAAGGACCTTAAAGCAAAGAATGTTGTGTGCGAATGGGCGTCACAATGTAACTGTCCGCTTAACGCTTCATAAAAAGGAGTCAATCTTTGTAAAGTCACAATGCAGAGGCAGTTGCGAAGTACCTCAAAAGAAGATGTAGGCTCAATGCACAATAGGCTGTTATCAGTAGGCCAGATAAAATTTTACTAGAAAAAAAAATGGTGATGTTGGATGATTTTTTTGTAGTAAAATTTTATCTTGTAGCTATATAATTATAGCATCGTGAATGCAAAAATTCAAAAATAATAAAAATATCTAAGTAGGCCAGTAACAAAAATGCGAGTCGTTAAAACCCACCATACCGCATATTACGACATATATTAGCACAGTGAGGTGAGTTAGGGCCCAGTCTTCTGATGTGCTATTGTTCATGTGGGCTGAAAACGACAAACCTAATGGGAGGGACTAATGGAAACTACTAATGATATTTAAAAAACAGGAAAGATATTGGGTTTAAAACTATAATAAAAAATCACAATTTTACATTACAACACAACGATGCCATGACAATCACCAAACAGACAGCAGCCAAAAAACATAAATGTCAATATTCAAAAAATATATAAAAATAAGAATAAAAAAGGTATTAAAAAAGATTTCGAAAGAGTCTGCAACATGGGCAGTGCTGAGTTTAGCAGTGGAACGATAAGTTAATGATGATAATACTGGTATTAAGTACATACAGTACCGTTCGAGATGTTTAAAAAAACATATAAATTTCGGAAAACAAACAATTTACGACCGTCCTAAACATATAAATCCACAACCATATATCACAAAGAATAATTAGGGCAGAAGTTCCACGTCAACATATTTGTAATGTAGCTACCTACGCGTATCACACCACGCCCAGCTGCGCATTATGTCAGTGCTTCCAAACGGTCGCCTCACTGAATAATATTGTAATCATTCATTTACAGCGAGCACGCGAAATGACCGACGTCATTTGCAAGAGAATGCCTTACGTCAAAGAATAAAATAAATTGAGGCAGAAGCGACCGCCTATTGATGGGACGTCCGGCAAATTGAATTCGATAATTTATTTTATTCATTCAATCAGTCCTCTTTCTTGTGTAAAGGAAGACTGAGTGTCGCCGATAATTTGTTTTTGATAAAAAATAGGTTAATGAGTTTTCGATACTTGAAAATAGCTGCTGAAAGATTCGACGTCGTCCGTAGACACATAGCATTGAACTATGGTTGCATTTAGCCTTAAAATGTATTTAAAATATACAAAACGTAGGTAGTACATAGTATTAGTATTTGTCATTAGATATAATCTGTAAGAGCAATTAATTAGTATTATAAAGAATTGAACCAAAATCTCCTATGCCACAGCAACACATGGCCGGGTAGGCTAGTCTACAATAAATTAATGTTAAGCAACATTCGCAAAGGCCGGTCATTAGATAGGTCATCTCTAACTTCACCGTGCTTCAGCACGTACGTAAGCCGTTGCTCCTGGCTATATTAGGAATCATTAACAACTCCCTATCCACACAAAGCCCACGTGGTGGTTGATTGCCTGATCTCCCTGCGGTGTCATCTATAGGGCAAGCTTATGCCCCAGCAGCGAGGACATAAACTGAGCCGGTGATGATAATAACACTTAGTTTTTTTTTTTTAATGTTCAAAAGAGGCAAACGAGCAGGCGGGTCACCTGATGGAAAGCAATCACCGCCGCCCATGGACACCCGCAAAACCAAAGTTATCGCGGATGCGTTGCCGACCTTGAGGAAGGAGTTGGATCTTGAGGAGGGAGTAGGAATTGGGAGGGGGGAGGGGTGAGAGATGGGCCTCCGGTACTTTCACTCACCGGACGAAACACAACAGCAACGAGTGCCGTTGTTTCACGCCGATATTCTGTGAGAGGGTGGTATTTCGCCGGGCGAGCCTGCCCATTTCGTGCTGCAACGCAGCGTGGCTTTACCACTCAGAAAAATAGTTTAAAAGTAACCCATAAAAGGTTACTGTGGGCAGTACAAAACGACATGTCCTATCTGTATTTCCAAATCTACATTAAAACATGACATGAGTGTACACGCTACCAGCATTACTTGCAAAGACCGAGGCGTCGGCGTGACGAGGGGTGTTGTGGCCCACTAATCGGACATTAAGTGCCTAATGCTGGGCCTAATGCAGCCCACGGACGTATGCAAATGAATGTGTATCTAATTGATGTGTGACATCTCTTAAATTGTTTCATGTTACAAAAAAATATTTTTTTATTTTATTACGTCATGACGTCGTGTTTTCTGGCGCTCGGTGCAATTTTGAAGCCAATGCCAAAATGTGGAAATGATACTGCGAAAAAAAATTGTTAAATATTTTGATATTATTTTCAGTGGTGAATGGTGATGGTTAGATAAAGTTATAGTTCCTTGTAAGATATCTTAGAAATCCCTTGAGATCCGGTAAATGTGTGGCTTATAACTGAGAATTAGATTTGATATATTAGATTTCAAAAAAATGTAATTTAAATAATATGTAGTGTTAATTCCGCTAACTCACTCGTTTATACAGCTTGGATGCAGTACGCATGCACCGCCCTCCCGCCCGCAAAAAGTATGCACATGCATGAGAAACAATGCGTGCAAGCGAAAATGCACACCAACACCGATACCCGACACGTGTTTCGCCCCTCCACGGGGCATCCTCAGGAGCTGTTGACTGATCGAGAGCTGCGCACCGACTGTTTATTATTATTAATTAATTATATTAATAAAAAATAAGCAGAATAAAAGGGTTCGTTCACTACTTTATGCATGTCCCCCAGAACACATCCACAAATATGTAGGTAGTCTGACTTATGTAGGCCCTATTTCAGATAAAATCGCTAATATCCTTAGGAAAAACAAGATCTACGTTACTTTTAGAACAGACCAAAATGTAAGTCACCTTTGTAACGGTAAAGATCGTTTAGAAAACTCAAAAAAATCCGGTGTTTATAAATTAATTTGTAACGCCTGTGATGGGGTCTATGTAGGTCAGACAGGCCGAAATTTTGACATTAGATATAAGGAACATATTGCCGCGTATAGCAATAGCTTTAGCAATTTAGTTAGTTACACAATTGGACTGCGTGACAAAATCGCTACAATCTCTAAAATGCCCCTTTGTAAACGATTCGTCTTTGTAAAATATTGCTTACTTTTTCATCATCATCATCATCATCATCAGCTCATTTTATGTCCCCACTGCTGGGGCACGACCCTTCCCTATGGATGGATAGGGAGAACGGGCCATAAACCACCACCCGGGCCCAGTGGTGGTTGTTAACGACTGCTAATGCAGCCGGGACCAACGGCTTTACGTGCCTTCCGAAGCACGGAGGAGCTCGAGATGATACATTTTTGGTCACCCATCCGATGACCGACCTTTGCGAAAGTTGCTTAACCTCAGCACTCGCAGACCGGGCGCGTTAACTACTGCGCCATCGAGCTCCTCAAAACTTTACTTTACTTTTTCATAAAGTATGTAAGTAATTGTAAATGTATTGTATGATTTCAAATTAAAATCAAATCAAAATCAATTGTATTATTCTCCATATTTGATCGTTGCTCAGAATTTGGTAATGAAATTCTTTTCTCCTCTACGATATTGACTAACAATTTAAGGCTTCGACTTTGGCACACTGGATCTAAAACCCTTCAAACCAGATAACAGCAATGTAAATAATTCTAATTCTAAAAAACAAAAACAGGTGGTAGAGTGGTCGCCATCCAGTCCAATTGTAGTCAGAGTCTTAAGGCAAAAAGACTGAAGATAGATAGATAGATAGATAGATAGATAGATAACGTCTTTATTTGGACACTATAGACACACACAATATACAATCGTAAATAAAAAAAACAACAATTACACTAAACATAATTTCATAACACAAGTATTAAAAATACAAAAATGTGTGTGTGCCGCAGCATCTCAAAAGAGTCGTTGCTCAGCGTGGTATTCACTCGCATAGCTAGTGAATCGCTGATTTTCAGCAACAACCAGGAGTGACCACAAGGACGGTGCCCGTAACGATTATCAGTAAAGTGCCCATGAGCGTGTAGCCTTGACCGTGTTGTAAAAAAATATTAAAAATTTGTAAATAAAGATTTTTTAATGTATAAGCTGTGCAGTGTATATTATGTTTATAATTGACATTAATTAGATAAGGATATAATAATATATAAGTAAAATGCAAAGTGAAATAAAAAAAAAATATATATATATATATATATATAATAAGTGTGCTACCTAGTTCGCTTTTGTTACCACGCCACCTACAAAAATCGTTTAGGAATACCTAACTAAGATAGGTTGAAGAACTCCTTACTATTTCCCCCATGTAAGCTTTGATCAATAATGTGCTAGTTTCCCGATGAGCGCTCGGAAGCGAGGCTCGGTGCGAGTCGGAACGCGACTTTGGGGCCGCATGGCATAATGACATTTGTGGCGATGACAATAAAAATATTGATTTGTTAGATGTATTTTCCGATACTTTTATTTTCTTGTACAAAAAATTCCGATCGTCTTAATTCCCTATAGACATATTTTCCGATATATTATTTTCTTGTATAAACTTTTCCGAACGCCTTCTTTCCCTGTATTTTTTCGTTAACATACGCAAAATTTCGTAGTCATTAATTTTAATAGGGGCAAAACTTCTTATTTGCTTGTGACCCAAGTACCTACCTATGTACAAATATTTTGCATCTTTAATTAATTTTTATGGTTTAGATTAATTATTCACAGTAAGCTGAAGTTGTTGATGCTACCCAATGCTTGTTCAGATTTTGTTATTCGGAATAAAAACTTTGATGATGATGCATTTTTGTTCAGGATTCTATAACTAGTGTATTATTTATTTATTTATTTATTTTATTTTATTTAATAGGACAACCAACAAAATTAACACTAAATTAAATTGAAGTTGTTTTATTATAGAAATAGAAATAGAAATAGAAAAAATCTTTATTTGGTATAACTAAACATGCACATTCAAAACACAGGAACATCACTTTTGCATATACCAAATTGGTTTCCGCTCAGCATATGTCATGGTGTTAACCACGACGCTGGTCTTCCGCGGATGCCATATTGAAATTAAAAATAATATTAATAAAAACAAAAATGATATACCTATTTGTTTTGTGGTGCCATGACACTGTTTACATATTTTAATAAATACAGCTTTTATAAAAAACACATTTGGCAAATTTATTGTTAAATAGAATATAATACATACATTTATGAGTTTAGATAATAAATAAGTATAAATATCAAATATAAATAAAATGTTATTAGTTTAAAACCTAAATAAGAATATTAATTATATATCATGTAATACTGCGAATTCACGATTTCTGAACACTAAGAATATATTTTTTGTATTTAACTTTAAAAGCTTAAGCTTAAGCTTAAGCTTATTATTAATGGCAAGCATGTAAGTAGGTGTCGTGAGAATTGTGTGACGTCAAATCCATACGTTGTTGGACATTAACAAAGGCTTAAAATATCACCGCAGAGGCGAGCCCTTTCCATTTTAGGTTAGTCAGGTTAGGCGAGTACCTCAAATTCCTGAACGCTTCACCATTTTATTTTAAAACATTTCCCTTCGTGCGGTCGATGGAGGCTTGATAGCTGGCAAGGGTGGCCAAAACCCTCGCATGTTTATCTTATATAACATGTTATATATTTTGTTTTTTTTTTGTTAAGTATCTAATTATGTATATTGTGTATTTTATATATGTATATATAAGTAAGTAATCTATATATAATAATACATACATGTAAGTATTCAATTTATGCATTCTATCTAGTTAGTTTTCTCACCTGTGCATTTATAACATACTTTTTTAGTTTTAGAATCCCAATATTTTTATTTCTATTGTTTTAGTTTAGTTTGTTCCATTATAATAATACTCATATATGAATAGCATAATTGGCCTAATTTAGTCTAGCTCTATGCTCATTTGTAATAGTATTAAGTTGGCTGTTGTTATTCTTTTAAAATAAAATAAAATAAAATGACAAAAACACAAATGTTGAAAAAATTTCCACAAGTAGGATTTGAACCCGCACCCTTCTGACATACCGGGTCAGGTGCTCTCGCCATTGAACTATCGTGGTTCTAACCAGCCCGCCGAAATTATTCAACACTATTTACTTTTTACTTTGAAAGCCAAAGGCGCCCATTCAATGTCAACAACTACCATCATCAACATCTGATCATAATATTTTTACAAATATCAAAGATCAGTTAAGAAGTAGGCAAGCTATTTATAAAATGTTTATATAATTTTTAACGCAAATTTTGTTGCGAACAAATTACAAAAACACAAATGTTGAAAAAATTTTCACAAGTAGGATTTGAACCCGCACCCTTCTGACATACCGGGTCAGGTGCTCTCGCCATTGAACTATCGTGGTTCTACCCAGCCCGCCGAAATTATTCAACACTGAATGGGCGCCTTTGGCTTTCAAAGTAAAAAGTAAATAGTGTATTGTATGTATTATTCTTAGACAGTGTTGCTAATTATTTTCTTGTATTTAGCGGTCAGAAATCTTTAGGAGCGGACTTAATGTCTAGTTGGGTATGTACTTAGAACAGTTCACGTTTCTGGTTGAAGTAATTAGAAGGATTGGAATGAAACTTTGCTCGGCCAACAAGAAAGAGGCTTCGCTTAAATATTTTATATCTTTAACAGCTTTTGTGGTCACTACACCAGTACCAAGTCTTAGTTCCAGAAGTAAAAGACGGGCTCAGTTCGCTAGATGTTAGGGCTTGTTTTCGCAAAGGCCAGTCGGAACATCGGATGGGTGGCCAAAAATGTTTTATCTTGAGCTTCTCCGTGCTTTGGGAGGCACGTAAAGCCGTCCGACGGTCTCGGCTGTGTTAGCAGTCGTTAACAACCACCGCATCGCACTGGGCCCGCGTGGTGGTATATGACCCGTTTTTCCCATATCCATCCATAGGGTCGTGCCCCAGCTGTGGCCATAAAATTAAGCTGATGATGATGATGAAAGCTGGTTGTAAGCACGTGTTTGTTACCGTTATTTTATTTGGTCCTTACTGGGTCTTAGTAGCTATTTAATTATCTTTATATTAATACGTGAAGCAAAAACTTTGTACCCCTTTTTTACGAAAATTGTGCGAACGGAGGAGTATGAAATTTCGCACACTTATAATTTATATAGTTAAGGTTATTCGAATGTTAATATTTTTTTAAATTATGCATAAAAATACATTAAATCAATAAAATAAACATTACATACACTACCATGAATTTGACACACACGCATATGTATTTGACACACACATGCATATACTCTTACTCTATACTCTTTTCAAAAATTACAAAAATGGAAGAGGAGCAGCCGAAATCTATCAATGCCAATCCAAACTCACATTCTATCTTTTTAAATTTTTCAATGCTTAGGATACAATCCGTGCAGCCTTAATAAAATAACGGTCGAATTTCGACCACTGGGCGACCACTAGTTTTTGGAATTGTGCAATAATTAATCAATTTTAAGTAAATGTTTTGTGAAATAAATACATTGTCATTATTAACAAAAAAAATTTAAAACTCTCTTGCTCTTCTTTAAAGCGGTTAAGTCCGGCAATAGCACAGTAGGGTTTAAGACACGAGAGAGAGAAACCAGCGTACAATACGGGCGGTATCAAGGCACCTCTGCTTTTCCTCATTACAATAATTGTTATTATTTAAACCTGTCGTTATAACAACGATGTGAAAAGCATTGTTGTGAAGGTTAATCATCACTGCCAGTTTAAATCTCTTCCTTCATAGGAGTACCTGTGCTGCTCTTCAGGGTCACCGCTTCACTGTCTCAAATATCCCATCGCGCACAAAGAAATTTGGTGACTCGTTTCTTTGTCGCACCTCCAAAAGATGGAATAGTCTACCAGCACACGTTTTCCCTCTTTCCTATGATATGGGGTCCTTCAAAAGAGGCATGAAGAAGCACCTTGTGGGCCGGCAGAGTGAGGTTAACTGATGCTACGTTTGTTTCCACGCTGCACCAGTTGTCTTCGCGTCTGGACTCCATTGGATGGAGTCATTTGCCGAGCTATATATATAAAAAAAATCTTTTAGATTTGGGTTATTAACTATAAGTAATTTATTATATTATTTATTAACTATAAGTAATTATGGTGGTTATTAACTATAAGTAATTTAGTATTTATTAATAACTGTGTGAATAAAGGTATCTTTCCCGATCTTATGAAGTTTAGTAAGGTCATACCTTTGTTCAAATCGGGAAACAAAGAAGACCGACGATAATTATCAACACCCTTATTACGACGTGTAAAAGGTTAAAATGGATTGTGAAAACTCAATCGTCTCGTTCTGACCGCGGACTTAAACTACGGACCTTTAGGGTTACGAAATTCAAATTTATGAGAGCCTACGCCATTCCGTTTTAAGGTTTAATAAGAATTTGGGCCCATAAAGGGGTCACTTAAGCGTTAAGAAATTTCACTCTTAGATCTTACTCGTTAAGGTAGTTTTTCGGACATAAGTTCTGTTGGCCACTATTTCTATATTACATACTTTATTATGTATCCGCATCTGTGGTCTAGTGGTTAGATTACCGATTCCAGATCCAGACGCAAGCCCACGAAGCTTCTCGAAGCGCGGAGGAGCTCGATTTGAGGTTATGTGAAAAAAATGTAGTGTAAAGAACTTGTAGTTTTGCCGGAAATCAAGATAAACCGTTTTTTAAACTTAAAGCCCCCCTCCTCCCCCTTTCCACTTTCCGGCCTCAGATCGCCCGTAAATTACTTTTCCCTTCATTTTTGTTATATTCCCTTCCATTTCCAATGGGTTTCATCCTACTATGATTTTGTTTCACCTTTTACCATTTATAAAGGCTTCCGGCCTGGTCTATTTAGAAGGAGTTCAACTACAAACACACGCACAGAAGATTTATATCTGTACTAAGCTATGGTTTGATCATATGGGGAAATCCATCCGATGACCTTTGCAAAAGATGTTTAACCTTATCAATCGCAGACTGGTTGCGTTAACCACACCGTCGTCGAGCTACTCAAAGAATTAAGAATAATTAGTTTCTTTATGTAAAGGAATCACACATCGAATTTATAGCTTGCCTCCACTTGATATTCCTAGAACGGTGTGGTAGAATCAGAACTATTTAGAGTAAGCTTATTTAAATCAAAACATTTTTTATTTTATCTTTTATTTTTAGTAGTTCAGGACTTACCGGGTAAAGTGCGCTTGTCTTATTGGTCCATGAGGTGAAATGAACGTCGTGACTTGTGGTCTTAAAAAAGCAGCTTTACCGTCAGTCTCTAATTAAGTTCAGCCATCAAAGGTATAAAAAGGTGAATTGAGGTACATGACGTTCCAATTCATAAGAACTGTTGCCTGATTCCGACCTGTATTAAGTCTTCAAAGGAATATGATCCGTTCACAAAAAGTATCAGTTTTATAAAGGCGACGCATTGGAAATTTACGTGGCGGGGATCTTAATTTTTCCCAACAATTACAAAACTTATGAAAGTGATATTTGATGACATGATTTTTCATTTAATTGACTTCATTTTACTAGTTGCAGAAACACGATTTGTCAACTTTTATAACAGAGAAAAAAATATCAAAGTAACCTCTTTTAAAACATAGATTTGCATTTTACAGGCAAACCAAACCGATTTAAGTATCTAAATTTTCTTAGTAGATTAGTCTTAACACACACTTCAAAACGCTAGTTCATTTTTTTAAATAATTTGTAATAATTTGAAGGAAAAAAAACAGATTTTCGGTACGGGGCGCAAACGCTCCGTATTAGATTAATTGTTTAGCGGTGCGTCGCCTTCATATTAAACATTTATAATTTTTTTATATTAATATTTGTTTTTGATTAACATTAGCCATTACAATTGTATGGTTCGAAGGGATTTTATTTTAGACAAATCAGATGTTAAGTTGTCTGTTTATCAACACTGCAATCAAAGGTTTATTTTTTAATCAATCAATTATCATCATTATCTTGCCTTTAAACACCTCATTGCATTCACGTATTACCTCGTGGACTGTGGCACATGGAAGATCGAGCTGTCGAGAGTAATAGGCCACCGGTTTTATACACAGGAATATCAGGTTAATTTCCCAGCGAGGATACATGTTGTGTATGTTTGGCTTTATAGTGCAAGTTTTTTTTCCATCACTATAACGTAAAATACTAATGTAGGTAAATATGACGAATCGCATGCCTGAAGTTAATGAGCTTGCACAGTGCTTTCCAATTGCTGCAGCCGCTGAGATCCTGATGAAAAACTAGAAGAAAGTCCACTGAGCGTATCTCGTCCTGCTATACCTTCTCGTTATACAGAAAATACATAAGGCATACTGTGGAGTGATAGAGACCGCCCGTCACTTGTTAGCTAAGCGTTGTGGCGTACGGACGTGGTCAGCCAGGAGCTAAGAGTAGTTCATTATAACTTCTAGAATTAAAAGACACTACACATACCACTATTTTCGGGGAGATGCAGATGGTAAAGTGGAACTCTCCCTCCGACTTTCTCACGGGGAAAGGACCACCCACTGAAAACTCCTGCTCTTTTACTCCGTACCGCCAGGATGATCCGGGCCCGTTATAAACAATCACTGAAGCGTCCAGCTTTACCTACAGGACACGCAACATGCCTTCAACGTGTGCTGAACGTTAATCGGCCTCAACGCGGCTATTTATAGTCGAGCCCGTCCCGGAGTTTAATCAGGCGGACGGGGCGTTTAATATTCAGACAGTTGAGACGGGAATTTACTGTTTGCGGTTAGTTCTAACACTGAGGTAAGAGGTTACGTGTGTTCGCTAACTGGTCTATTAATTTGCAATGGAATTTACCGCTGCATTCGAGTGGGCAGTAGGCGGTGTGGGACATGGAGATGGAAACCCGTCGCTTTTTGTTGGTTACGTACGTACGTTAAGTAGTGGTCTATTGCCGACTCATATTTCTAATGAATAAAGGAAAAACGTGTTGATCTCTGGGTTCTTATACAACACCCTACCATACCTACTAAATAATAAAACTAAGTATTTTTGATTTCATCATCATCATTCATCAGACATACTATTTTTATCTATATGCAGAACATAGAATGGCTCTCGGCTAAGCATAGCAAGCTATAAAGCAGCAGTTAAACAACACGATTCAGGCAGCATTTGGATGAGAAAAGCTGAAGATCAGGACCAATGTCTTGCATGGGAGAACTATATCCAAGAGTGACCTGCCACGGGCTGATTGTCATTGGGGACCTGTTTTGATATTATTAATAGGATCTTTACGCAGAATATCAGGTTATTTTTTAATATAAAAATAAATAACAAACCGTACCTCTAATTTTGTATTGCAAGAATATGGTGATTTGAGATTATGATGTTTTGCGAATGTGGTGTTTTGCAAATATGATATTTTGCGAACATCATGTATTGTTTTTATGATAGGTATTCAGCGTCGGAGCATGTAAACAATATGTTGGTAACCTAAAAAACAGCATTGAAACAATGTTGTTAAAATTAAATATGGCCGATATTTGCAGTAACTATTTTATATTTGACATGTGTAAACATTTCGTTTACGATAAATCTGTATTTTTAAATTGAATTAATAACCACCGACATTGTTTCTTGATTCTCGTTATAAATAGACGATCTGGTGAAGGATGTGAGCAGCACAAATCCAATCGTTGTGGAGATTCTTTGTCTTCTAGCTAAGAAGATGATGATGATGATGATGATGAGATTTTTAAAGGACCATTTGGACTACTTACTTACTTACTCCGCTGGCTCAGCGACGAAGTGGATCTTAGCCTTTGACACAAGACGACGCCACTGCGATCTGTTCTGTTATTTCATTACTAATTATTTAATCACTTTTTATTGGGACAAAATATATTTTAGAGATTATTTAACATACTATGATTTTAACGTAATCTTTGTTTATGTTATTATTAAGAAATGCTTGAGAAGAATTATTTTATACTGTCGAGTAAAAACTATGAGGTACCTATGTTGATTTGTGATTTAACGTTTGGTAATCTGAATAATATAATTTAATTCTTTGATTTAATAGATACTATTTAAGTTATGCAATATTATTAATACTTTTTTAGTTATAATGTAATTTTTATAAATAAACTGCAAACTGCAATAAACATTCTCAGGTGCCTCAATATGGTTAAGCTATACCTATTACTATTTTATATAGCCACCTTGGTACCTGAAAAATGATCTTTATTTTCCGGCTCGAAGGACCAATGTACAATGGTATACCTTTGTACTAAAGGGAAATACTATTAGGATTGAAAATGAAACTACTAGTAGACTCCTTAATCTGGTGTAGGTAACAACTTTATTATCAAATTACATGGACTCTATGCTATTTGCGAAAACCCTTCGATAGCGCGATTCAGTCAGAACACAAACCGCGCCATCTAGTTAGAACTATTTGAACTAAATTTATTCACATGCGTCTTTAACAGTATCATATCTATAATATCAATATCTATGTACCACATCGTTTGCAAATGAACGTTTAAGTTTGAGTTTGAAATAGTGAAAAACTTATGCTGCCACACCTCATAAGATCCTCTGACGTCAACTCCGTAGGTGCACACAATAATTCCACTTGTCTTATGTTCCACGCGCTATAGTTATGAATAGTGAGCGTTAAATTGCGCACAAAACCACCACGCGATTAAGCAACGCTACCCTGATGAGGTGCAACGCCAGATTACGACTAGATTTAATGTTTAATATCTAACTTGGTTGGTAAACAAATGTGATACATTCGGTCTAACAACATACCTACCTACTTTACACACCGCATCTGTGGTCTAGTGGTTAAGACTCAGAGGTCCCGGGTTTGATTCCCAGCGGGGGAAACATGTTTGTGTACTCGGTTTGGTATGTGGTAGGGCTTGTTTGTCCGCCTGCGTCTTATTTAAATATGTCGCCATAACATCAATATTTGTAGCATTGTTGTGTTCCGGCTGTTAGAGATAAGATAGCCAGTGCCACTCTAGTTGAGGTTCCCGGGGGAAGTACGTTTCCATCATTGCCTTAAAATCACTTTACGTCAGGTGAGATCAAGGCGCTGTGATTCCCGTAAATTATATTAAAAAAATACTTTTGCTTTTGCTCCTTTTGCTTAGTTTTTTTTTTTTTTTTAGACAACATCACATACAATGTAAAGCTAAAGCACTTGTTTTATTGAAATCAGAAGCAACGATGGTACTACAACCACCAGACCCGACATTAACCCGACCGGGAATCGAACTAGGGACCTCAGAGTTAGCGCCGCCCAAAATCCGGCGTGAAAAAGAGGAGTTGGAGATAAAATATCATAATTATGAAGAAGGAGTTGCGATAGATAAAATTTATGTATTGTAATATTATTAGTGTGTTTATGTAGCAATACAATACAATAGATTTATTGTCAATCATAGTAAATAAGGTGTTACAGGTGGGTCTAGTGTACTAGTATAGTGTACTAGTGGGTTCATATGTATATGAACCCTGTTGGGTATGACAATTAGAAACGACAGGCAGATTTTTGTAGGTAGTTCATTATAGTTTATTTATCTGAATGTCAAACAGAATAAATAAATGAATAATGAAATTAAATGGAACTTTTGGGTCGCCAAAGTGAGTACCTACAGCTAGTGAGAAACATTCTTGTTCCACTACCTATCTTGCATTTGTACCTATTGGTTTGGCGATAAAGACGTGACGTTATGCTATTTAGTGAACTGTATTTTTTGTTTGAGCTACACTAGGATAGGGGAGGTTTGGAATGTGAGGGACGGTAATGGGTAAGGGGGCTTAGCAGTTCAGGGAGGTGGAAAGGAACAACCTTGAACAGCGACAGCAGCCGACGGCGCGTGGCCGGCAGGCGGGCAAGCAGTCGTAACCGCAGGTTTGCGTGAATCAAAGCACAGTATTTTTTGCCAAAGTAACATTAAGAAAACGATAGCGAAGTTCGAAAAGAATAAAATGTATGGGATTGATATAAGCCGCGCTAAATCACGTGGTCAATCTTATGTCAATCCCATATATTTTATTCTTTTCGAACGTAACTACTTATATCGTTTTCCTAATGTTACTTTGGCTACCGCCCCTGGTTTGCGGAGCGGCTGCAGCGCTAGTTGTCGCGCTACGTTCCGTTTTACCGTATGTATTAGGGGGATATGGGCAAAGGGACCTAGTGTAGCCACTATTTTTATCAAATAAAATATTATCATAACGAAATGCACGTAACTCTTTTTGCGCGGCAAATTTAAAGATACTAACTGGCGCAACCACCCATTCTGCTTCTGTTAACATCAGGTGGAGTGGAGTCATTGGCTTACTCATAAAAAGCAAATTATATTCCTACTTTCAATGAATATCTGGTCTAGAATTTACAATGTTCTTTGATCTGTTCTCAAACAGAATTCAATGGTTCACAATTTGACGAATTCATTTAACCGACTTCAAAGAGCAGCAAGACGCGACTGTTTTCTTAATGTTCGTCACTCGATATCTCACTCGATGTTTCGACTTATTTCGGCTTTACGACGGCCTTAGAAACACCCAATAGTAAATAGAACAGTGATGGTTTTTTATTTTTTTATTAGTGTTTTCTTATCGCACGTGTTATGTATAAGAAAGCTATGACGTCAGAAGAAGAAAAGCTAACGCCGCACTATCATAGAGCTGTACGGCGGCGTCACTGAAATGCAAACATCAAGAGTTCAAGACAGATAGGAACAGGCACTCACAAAGCTTGGTCGCATTTTTATTATTTCAATTATATAAATACATGTACTTTAAAACTGTAATATTAAATATTCTTTTTAAAAAGAGCTTTTTAAGTGCTAATTGCTGCACTGAAGCTGAATTAAATACACTCAGGGGCACATCTTACCGCCCACCTCGTTATTTTCGTACAAACATGCTCACTTTGCGACTCTATACATAAAAGTGATTGACATTTCTACAAAGATATGCTAATGATTAGGTTAAGCTTTCGACGGTCCAATTAGCATTTTGAAAGAGTACCGAAACCATTGCATTTGTCCATAGAGGCAGACCAATTAATCACTTACAATAAATACTAGTACAAACTCATGCATGATTTACTCTAAGCTCGAGAAGTGCATATTTAAAGAATGCCTTGATTTCGGCTACACCACTGATTATTAATGCTTATTAATAGATAGTTCTGGTATTTACATTTATAAGAGTTTTGGGACATAATATTCTATACCTCGCAAAGGCAGACATCAGCAATCTCCTTCTAAAAGAGCAAACCATCAAGCTGCAATTACCGATATCACGATTCCTCAAAACGCTTAATGTAACCGCCACAATCTTCGCCGACCTAAAGGGCCTTTACACGCGAGCATTTAATTAGCTCTTACTTACATCACCCTAATTAAGACGAACATAACAGTTAGTGTAACAAATAAGGGTGCGTTAACGATAGTGGGAAGGTGCTAACTGTTAGGTCGGTACATTAGTTTATTGGTGAATGCACAGTAAAATTATATATGAGTAATGTAAAAAAAATGTCGATGGAAAACAGGCAGTACAGTTGTCTACACAATTTGGTTTTCGAAGTATATTTAGCTGACGTTTCTGACTAAATAATAAGACTGTATTATGTACTCGTATGAACACAAGTAAATAAAAGTGTTTCATTCTTATATGCAGCAACAATTATTAATTTAGCTTTGGCAGCATGTAGCACATCCACATAGCCTAATCGATAGGACCCGGTGCGGGTTCAAGTTCCGCTCGTGAAAATTTTTCTTGATATATTTTCTGAATTACGATTTTTTTTTTTCAAATTTTTCTTTTGTAAAATTTATAGGTATAATCTATATTTATAATTCGTTTACCAAAATTAGTTTCAGTGTAGCTGTAGACCATGGTTGCTTGGCGTACTGAACAATAGCAGTCTGAACAAATTAAATCCTTAGAACTTGACTTTACCTTGCCTAGTTTCGCAACGCAACGAGTTTCGAGTAAGTAGGCGGGACCAGTAACCACACATAAAGGATTTGGAAGGATTTAATAAAATAAACGTTTAAATTTTAAACGTTTATTTTTTTTTCAGAATTTTTCTTTCTTTTGAATTTGTATATAACTTAAAGACTTTAAGAACGCTATTTAGGAGAAAGCTGGTGCTACTTGAAGAATCTCGTGTTAATGCGCACAGGGAAACATCCATACCCTACAGTAACTTACAGGTCTGTTGAAGGATATTGATAAATTTATTTTATTTATTATTATTAAGAGTCTTTATTATGACTTATATATAAACTTCATGAACTTGCATGTTTATTCTAAAATACTGTGCTAGTAAATTCAATATACATTTACATCAGTATAGTGGTAGATGTGTGGACAGTGTTAGACACCACAACAGAACGCATTGTGCGCCTTCGCTGAAAGCCCATCTTGAACGCTCAACTATCAAACCGCAGTGTTTAGTGTTATCATGCTAATCGTTCACTGTTGCAACTGTCAGTATATTTGCGAATACATTAATAAAATCATAATCCCATTGTTTCTCCTGCATGTGCATAATTTTGCAGGCGGGATTATTTATCTTATAAAATATTTTTTTAGATTCTGCTTAATTTGCGGTCTGAATTGTCGCAGGCGCTACGTTTAACAGAATCTAAAAAAATATTTTTATAAAATTACTGGTTTTAGTTATTAAAATATGCAGCAACTAAATTACGAAAATTGATGTTATCAATATATTTGAGTGATTTAAAAACATATAGATTTAGTAATTTCATTGTAATTTTAACATTAATGATTTTTAGAGGTGTTTTCGAAAAGAGTCAAAATTGCACAGTGTTTTTGAGCAAAGGTTTTTAAAGACAAAAGGCATGAAGTAATCTATATCAAAATTTGATGTATTTTTTCAGTGTCACCTTAAGTGCTTTACTTTGAATGTCACAATGGTATAACGGTTGAGATTAGGTTTGACATAAATGACACGACAGATAAGCGCGCCGGCCCACGACCAATTTTTTGTAGGACCGTCAATCGGACCTATTTTTTGCCGAGGTTTTATCACCAAGACCGAATTTTTCTAGGATGTGTGCGTTGCAACATAGAGTTCTATCCGTTTCATTTTCACCGACAAAAAAATCGGTCAACGATTATCGGACGTGAGCGTTCTCGCCAATGGAGGCAGTGGTGGTAGCGGGCATATCGCGTGATGGCGATGTCCATCCATTGGCGCCGGTCCGTATCACATCATTGTTCGAGGGGTTGCTGTTAATAAATAGTCGACTTGAACAGTCTTTTTCCTTACACTATAGAGAAAAACCTCATATGCCCGGAGGGTCCTGGGGGTTGGACACATTAGACATAGAGAATCTGAAGGATCTGAAGGCAGAGCAGATAGCAAGATTTACTAAAGAGACAAAAAGATTCGACGGGGCGCCGTGAAAGCTGGATCAACCTAAGCTCCCTGGAAGGGAAGAACGGGGAAAAGGATGAAGTGGCCCGCAGGAAACACGGGTGGATCGTCCGTTCGGCTGGCGACGTCCCCGCAAGAAATAATAATACACTATAAACTACCTACTTACGAGTAATTACTTATTTAATTAAGTTGAGCGTTAGTAGCGACATTGGTTAGTAATAGTTTCCAAAAATTATTAGTTGTTCATAGATAACGATGATTACGTATCCTCATTTTTTTATAAAAACATAACGTTGTTTTCGTGTTTCTATAAATAAAGAAAACAAAATTGCAAGTGTGTCTCCCACTTATACTTTTACGATCGCAAAACATGCTTACCCTACATCGCGAATTGGGTATCAGAAGGAACGATGTAATTTGCTTAAGTGTGCCAAAATCGAGATAATATCTTAATACCTGGGCAGAGCACCTGCACCAGATAAGATTATCGGTGAAAGGAAGGCATCGTGAAAGGGGAGGTACGTTTTCATAAGGATTCCCCGGGTTCAATAACGGTAAAATTTACAATTCAATTCGCTTGTGGTCTTAATAATAATATTATTATGGAAAAATAACTTAATTCCAGATAAGTTCTTATTGGATGGAAACTAACTTATAGTTTTCTGTACAGTCTGTGAGTTTCAGTTGTTTTTACCCGACTGCGTCAGAAGGAGGGTTATGTTTTTCGAGTGTATGTATATAAGTATGTATGTGTGTATGTATGTATGTATGTATGTATGTATGTATGTATGTATGTATGTATGTATGTATGTATGTATGTATGTATGTATGTATGTATGTATGTATGTATGTATGTATGTATGTATGTATGTATCTATGTATAATTATTTTATGTAGGTTTTGAAATGCTTGGTTATTTACTTTACAAAACTAAAAAGTTTGAAATAAACCAATTATTAAAATAAAACAAAAACCCGACTGCTAAAACAACTATATCAAAAATAACTGCAATGAGAAAAAACGGAAACTTTTTGGTCACCCATCCGATGACCGACCTTAGCGAAAGTTACCGAGCGCGTTAAACAATGCGTCATCGAGCTCCCATTTCCTCCTCATTGGTCCTTTTATATTTTTGCTTAATGTTGTCACATATTTTTGATGCTAGAATTAACCCAGATTAGCCTACTATCCTACATTTAGGATAAGTAGTACGATTTTATACAAATATTTTCTTAATTACTTATTCCAATAATTCGAGTAATTAAGATTTTGAGAAACAATTGTTTCAGGCTTATCTGGGTTAAAAATTGCTTACTTTATTTATTTACACTCCTAAAAGACTAAAAGTTATAGGTGCACTTTTCTTTTCAATTGTACCCTTCTATTGTTTGACGTAGATCTAATAGATGGGTACCATAGTGGGACTTTTTGGTAGGCATTTTGCGAGGGTGCCATAGCGGAACCATACCATAGCGGAACTAGCCGTTATTTTTTTATTCCTTACGGGGCTCTCGGCTCTTATCAGTCACCTTATATTCAGTGATGATAAGGCCAAATGTAGTAGTGCACTTCACCCGGAACCTCAACTACTGTACTATGTAAATAAAAACTATTACCCAATATTCTGATGCCGATAGGCATCATTGTTTATCGGTTGTTCAAATATTATGATCGTGACTGTACCTACTTAATGTACAAACGTCAGCACAACAACTTTATCCCAAACTGTCAATTTTTTTCAATAATTCAACCACATTAATCTATATCTATATTATTTAATATTATAAAGCTGAAGAGTTTGTTTGTTTGAACGCGCTAATCTCCGGAACTATTAGTTCGAATTGAAAATTTCTTTTTGTGTTGGATAGTTCATTTATTGAGAAAGACTTTAGGCTATATAACATCACGCTGCGACTAATAGGAGGCCGCGCGGCATCAAATAAATATGGACGACGACATTTCAAATAAAACATATGACACTTGTCACTTACGGACGGCGCACCCTTAAACGAGAGTATATGGGAAAAGTGTGATACTCCTTTCTTCTACTGTGCTTCTGCTTATACTTAGCGTTCATAGTACAGGATTAAACCGGAATCTCATACACTTATAAGTGCAATAGATAAAAGTTAAATTCAATCTGACTTTGCGGTGTTTCTCCAAACTGGAAGTTCTAATCTTGGGGTTTAATTTAACAACCCGTGTTTAGTAGTTGAACTGAATAATCTCGACTTCTAGCTCAAGCTAATTTGTTTGGAGCAGCCATAAATAAAACTAGCGTAGTACCTCTGCTAAGGATTCCAATTTAAGGTATATATGGTCACATTTGATCAATGGCAAATATTTTGACATAACCTCTAATTATATCAGGGAAATAAGGCCCTAGCATTTAAAAAAATTCAGGCTAGTTTTTTTTTACTTTTCCTGACACAAAAATTGTAATATTTTTAAGAGCGGCCTCTCTGTCAGCTCCTTTGAATGAAACTACGGGCACGTGTAAGCAGTGAAGGCATTGCGGCCTCTGTTTCGGCTCCTTTGAATTGAAACTACCGAAAGTGCTTTATTTTACTTTTTAATCGAAATGTCTTTTGGCGTTTTCTTTGTTGTTGTTGTTTTTTATTTCTAATTTAAAATACTTTTAAGTAATTTCATCTTGTAAAATTTGGTAACGGCATATAATTTTGTAAATGTCGTTACTTCTATTAAAACTGTGGAGTTTCTTGCGCCCATTTCTCTCCACAGCTAAAAAATAGACGTCCTGAATAGTTAGTAGGTAAAAAAATGTTTGGACGATTCAAAAGCACTTTTTAAAAGTTTGTTTAAATAAAAAAAAAATGTTAACACCCCAACGCTGTCAGCCTTTATTTTTTTATTTAAAAACGTCTACAATCGTGTCTAAACGGCCAGATTCTGACAGGGTTTCTATAGTCCAAATGTCAAAGTTAGACCGCTTATTTTTTGATGAAAGTTTGGTGTTTGACCTCAGGCGGCCGTAAAAGCATCCCCGGACTTGTTAAGAGGCGGGTGGCAAGAAACTTAAAGGGTCCTTCAAGCCGTGTGATCGAAATACCGTCAGATTTTTTTTAAGGTAATGCATGTCCCCCTACCCTACTAGATTCTCCGAGACGCTAGGATCAGATCAAGAGCGGTTTACCGGATCATGGGGTAATAGAAAGCGGGCTCGCTGTCTGACAGGCAAGCTTTAGACTAGTATTGGGGTGTAGTCGCCATCCATTCAGATTCCGTACAGACCTACCACCACACAGAACTAGTTACTCGTAAATAACACGCTATCTCTATGTCAGCTGGTTAACGGCAACTCAGGTATTACAGTTGGCATGCTCAAGCGGCGCAATTGAATTTCAACTCGTGTAATCTCCATGAACTTATTAAACGTACCTCGCGGCCATCTTGGCATTAAATTTAGCTTGAGACTTAAGAGCTTTTTATACGGTTTGCTCAAGTCGTTTTCAAATTGCTTAAAGAGTCAGCTCAGTTTTAAGTCAGTTTAAAAGGGATAAAGTGAGTTATTTTTTTGCGCAAAAAGAGGTCTGTGTACGCTGTGGATCGTTTGCGATTTAAGTGTTCTGAGTAAATGTTGAATGCTTTGATATCAGAACGGCGGAACTGTGATGAACGATACTAACGAATTACAACTTATAAATATGAAGTAGGTATTTACTACTTTTCTTCTTTTTCACTTAGTGTGTAGATAGGAATAATTATACAGAATTTACCATTATCATCTGCATACTGGAGTTTGGAGATCAGTACGCAAATGCTGATCTTATAAATAATGCTAATGAGGCATCTTTTCCCGTTTTTACAAACGACTTCTAAGTTTTTGTTTTTACTTTTTCAACTGTCACCTAACATGGCTTACGGATTACCTAAAACTTAGGAGTGATCGATGAAAATGGCATTATTCTATAAGTTGAATGAAATGAAACAACTTTTACGGATCTACTCGCGTTTATTTTACGGATTACTTATTTAATGTTTATCCTGACTACGGATGAATCGTTGTTCTCTAGCGAGTATTTGTGGTTTATCAAGTCTGATGTAATGGTTGGGCCCCTCTCTCTCCCTAGAGCGAGAAAATTATATATAAATAAACATTAAATAAGTAATGTGTAAAATAAACGCGAGTAGATCCGTAAAAGTTGTTTCATTTCAATGTGTAGTGTTCGCGTGAACTTTAGAAAACAAAGTTGAATGAAGCTAGAGTCTTCATTCAAAAAAGGAACAACCTTAAAAACTTTGCGCTTGTAATAAGTAAAAGTGGTCCAAACAGTAACGAGTTATATGAACCACGTTCAGCCAAAAAGTATGGGTTTTCACGGAAAATAGTGAAAATAGTGGTAGCTGTTTTTTGAAGAGATTTTGCTGATTGCCTCTGACGGCATTTTTAGCTTCACCGGGCTTTTTTGGGGGTGGCGAGAAACTTAAAGGGTTCCTCAAGCCGTGTGAAACGAATTACCTTCAGAGGTTTTCTAGAGGGAACGGCATCACGCACTATTGTGCGTGTCCCCGTCTGCTACTAGATTCTCTGAGGGGTTCGGAGGTCGCATAGTTGCCTTTTACGTCATGCTAGAAATGCATTTCCTTATCTGATCATAATAATAATAATATGATATTTATTTAGTGCTTTCTACCGCCTTTATCACGGTGAATGCTCTGAGGAGCTCTTTGACCTCATTCCTCCCTCTCCATTCCTTTCCAGATCGACGCGTGCAGGTCTGAGAAGCCACCCTCATACCGTGCTGACCATCAAGACACGTAGCAAAAAGTTTGGACCATCGTTCTTTTGCCGCACTGCCCGTATGTGGAGTGCGCTTCCCGCACAAGTGTTTCCCTTCTCTTTCTCTCCCGGGTTATTTAAGCGGGGCGTGAAAAAGCATTTATGCAGGCCGCCATAGTGTGAGCGTTCGGCATAGCGTGGTAGCGCTGTGATGAACGCTTTCACTTCGGTCTTCACTGGCTGCTTTTCATCAGGCAGGGTGAGGCCATTTTGGCGTGCCACAATAAAAAAAAAAAAAAATAATCAGATATATAGACCCATATTTTGATTGTTACAATATAACTTAAAACTATGTTTGTAAAAATATTAAAATTATAATGAGTTACATTATTATTTATAACATTCTTAACAATAAAATTCCAAGATTATTTTCTTTATATTATTAAAATGTATCCATCCTTTATTCAGATAAAGGATAGATAGATTAGATACAGATATATGGATAGCAATATCCAAGGTACAAACCAAACTAAGGCAACGTAATCGGTTCAACGTAAATCCTTCATGTTTTTGTTGCGAATAATCAACACAAAAAATTACATGATTCATTCCCTCACACTGCCTATGAGAGGTGAGAAATTATTTTTAACGGCAATCGATTATGAAATATCCAACTCATGCTGCAAATGGCGGCATGAGCTTAACGTAAAAACGTGTTATGCGTTAGTGTGCTAGAGGGTTAACATATTATGGGGGTAAGTCGTTATTTTGAACCACTTTTTTACTCGTTTTTCGTATACAACCTGTAACAGAAAGATCTGGTAAAAATGAAAAGACACAAAATGTATCTGATCTAGATCTTGTGTAGGTATGTGTTGTCACTAAAATATAATTATTAACAGGTTCACTGCCCAAAACTTATAACAATGGTTAAATCAATTGTTACAGACCACATGTGGTCTGCGGGACAGTGAACCTGTTAAATTTACCACCTTTCTGTTACACGTTGCATACATTCTACGAACAAATTACATTTTGGAAAATTATTAAAAAAAATATGCCACGAGCAGGTTTTGAACTTCAATACTCTTCCGAAATACTATGTAATAAAGTAGTTAAAATAATTACTAAGAATCGGCTATTAAATCGTTTTAAGACTTTTTTTAGTAAATTTATTATTTTAATATTTTAAAGCATTTTAATTTAATTTATTTTCGATTATTTAGCAAATTGTGAATGTAGTAAAACTTTTTACTGCTGCCTGTAGTTTATTTATTGTAATAAAAAAATACCGTTAATAAAAATGGCTGAAAAATATTCAGCATAGCGGATTCCTAACAAAATGCTTTCATGATGTTCGTTTATTATGTTACATGCGCAGGTTTTTTAAGCAAGATTATTATTAACTAGCTGTGCTCGCGACTTCGTCCGCGTGGAATAGTGACTTTCGGCACCATTTTTAATTTTTTAGGCTTTTGTTCCCGTTTTTGCAACATTTTTCTTTGATGCTTCGCTATTATTGGTCGCAGCGTAATGTTATATAGCCTAAAGCCTTTCTCGATAAATAGACTATCCAACACAAAAATATTTTTTTAATTCGAACCAGTAGTTCCTGAGATTAGCGCGTTCAAACAAACAAACTCTTCAGCTTTATAATATTATAATATAGATATAGATTAATATTATTATTTCTTATATCAAATTATCTTCTCGTCCGATATACCGCAGTGTCTCAAGACAAAAGTCTTTGACCAATGTGTGTTGCCACTTGCCAGTGATGACATACGTGACTGAGACGTGGTCGCTCACTATGGGCCTCATAAAAAGGCTCAAGGTCACTCAAAGAGCAATGGAGAGGGCTATGCTCTGGGTTTCTCTGCGTGATCGAATCAGAAATGAGGAGATCCACAGAAGAACAAAGGTAACCAACATAGCCCGAAAAGTTGCTAACCTCAAGTGGCAGTGGGCAGGGCACATTGCTCGCAGGATTGATGGCCACTGGGGCGGGATAGTCCTAGAGTGGCGACCGCGTACTGGAACGCGCAGTGTGGACAGGCCTCCAATAAGGTAGTCCGATGATCTGGTGAAGGTCGCGTGAAGCCGCTGGATGCGAGCTCAGCAGCACAAAACCGGTCGTTGTGGAGATCCTTGGGGGAGGCCTTTGTCCAGCCGTGGACGTTTTTTGGCTGAGATGATGATGATGATTATTTCTTAATACATGATTATTGGTCCAGGCAACCTATGCTAATGTTCCTTATGGTTTACGTCAGTAGGCAAACAAAGCTATGGCTATGGGCATTGAACCAAATTTTTTTCGCATTCAACCCGAGTAGGTAGGTATATTCTAATAAGTTTTTACTATAATAAATTGGTCTATAAAAAAATATACGTACTCATGTAAGTGACGATTATCTTAATAAAAAATACATTTCTATAAATTAAAAAAAAGACAATGTGTTGAAAAAAATCCACGAACGGGATTCGAACCCGCACCCCATGACATGCCGGGTCAGGTGCAATGCCAACTATGCTATCGTGGCTCAATCTAACTCGCCGATATTAATCATCACTATCTACTTTTACTTTACAAGCCAAAGGAGCCCTATTCAACGTCGACAACTACGTCATCAAAATCCGACCTTAATATTTTTACAGATATTGAAAGATCAGTTAAGAATTAGGCAAGCTATATTTATGATTATTTAAACTACGTCATCAACATCCGATCTCAATATTTTTACAGATATTGAAAGATCAGTTAAGAATTAGGCAAGCTATATTTATGATTATTTACATATAATTTTAATCAAATATTGTTGCGAACAAATTACAATTTGAAAAAAGACAAAAGGCATGTCATGTGGTGTGGATTCGAATTTGTCTTTTTTCAAATTGTAATTTGTTCGCAACAATATTCGCGTAAAATTAACATAAAATTAATATAAGTAAATAATCATAACTTTAAAAAACCTTTTTTTATTCATAAAGTAGGTATTGCGGAAGATAATATTCGCATTGTTTTATGTGTATGTACGATTCATAGCTCATTATTTAAAAATGCGTAATACTGTAGGTATCCGCATAAATGGTGTCATCAACATCCACATCATCAGCCCAAACTGGTCCACTGCTGGACATAGGCCTCTCCAAGTGCACGCCAATGAGCACGATCCGCGGCTACTGTCTTTAATGATGTGCATGGCCCTATAACCTTATAAACTCTGCACAGGTAATAATAATGCATAATAATGCATAATGATGCAAAAAAGCATTCACAGCACCACTAATGACAAAAGATTAATTTATTACTTAGCTGACCGGCGGACTTCGTACCGCTTTGACAGTTTCCATGACAACAAAACAAACAAAACGTTGACAGTTTCCATTATTATTTCTTATGGTCGTCGCCAACCGAACGGACGATCCACCCGCGTTGTTGCGGGCCACTTCATCCTTTTCCCCGTTCTCCCTTTTGAGGGAATTAAGGTTCATCCAGCTTTCACGGCGCCCCGTCGAATCTTTTAGTCTGTTTAGTGAATCTTGCTATCTGCTCCACCTTTAGATCCTTTAGGTCCTCTATGTGTAGTCTATCCGACCCCCAGAGCTCCCATCTTGCCAGCAAGTACATAGGGCACTCGGCTAGTAGGTGGAGGCAGGTCTCCTCGCTTTCCATGCACTCCGGACATATGGGGTCGGTTTTCACTCCTGTCACTGTCATATGTCTATTCAGTGGACAGTGTCCTGTTATGACTTCAATGACTAGCCTCATGTTCTCTCTGGAGAGTCCCATTAGTTTCCATAAAAACAAAACAAAAAAAATCATTCGTCCGCCTAAGAACACTCGTATCCCATGATGGACCCATAAGGGTAGTTAAATTGTGGTTGGTGGCGCTGCTATAGAGCAGCGCCACCTACCGGGTCCAATTGTAAATCTAAACCATTCTCGAATCCACTTGAACACACAGAAAATTTCATCCAAATCCATCGGAAACTTTTCAATGTACACCTTTTTTCGAAGCTTGTCGTGATCCCCCCTCGTTTGCCAATCCTAAAAACCAACTAGTTAGCAGTTGCCACAATATATCGTGTGCCAGTTAAAACTTTTAACGACTGCGATGCCAGGATTGCCTTCAGGCGTATGCCAAAAGAGTGTGCCCTGAAAAACGATGTCAGTTGCTTGTACGTTACGTGTCACTGGCTGCCTATAACTTTACGGACTCGTTATTACGTTACATACCAATAGACATTCGTGAGAGTTTTTCATTTTTATTTTTTGTGCACATGTCACAGCCGGTATATTTTGAACATTTGTTTAGAAGAAAACAGTTAAGTATTCTAATATTATGATTTATTATTTTAAAAAGGTGGAGGTTACTCAATTTGACTCGTATATATTTTTTTTATGTGTGTTCGCGGTGTTCGCGGATAACTTCGTCGTTTAAAAACTGATTTTGATGATTATTTTTTGTTGGAAAGGAGATATTCCCAGGGTGGTACCATGATAAGGATGCCATCATCAGATCCTGGTTTCCTTATCATGGTACCACCCCAGGGTGGTACCATGATAAGGAAACCAGGATCTGATGATGGCATCCCAGAGAAATTGAGGGGAACCTTCGAAAATCGTAGTGGCGACCAGTGCGTTTGTTAATGTTTTCATTAAGTATTTTCAAGCACTACTATTTAATGAAGGTCTGGAGTCGATCTGATGATGGAGCCGAAAGACAGTCGAGGGAACTTCTCACAATTTACAGCAATTACATGGTGTTTGGGCTTGATTAATTTGTATTGATGAGAACTTTACATCTAGATGGGTTGTGACTGTCATTAGGGGTCTGACGATGAAGACGAAGGACAGTCAAGGGAACTCCTCAACGTTTTACAGTAGCTACTTTGTGTTTGGTCTTAATAAATTTCTATTGATAAGAACTTTGCACCCATATGGGTTATAAGTGCCATTGCAGGTCTGATGATGGAGACCATAGACAGTCGAGGAAATTCCTCAACGATTTACAGCAGTTACCTTTTTGTTGGGCTTACTTCATACGGTTCAATATGCCAAAATGTTTAGTTCGTACAAAAATAATACCTAATTAAGATTGAAGTTTTACATAGGAATACCTACCTACCTACTAGGCCGTCGTTTCCTCATCCGAGAAGCATCCTTGTTAGGTCTACGTCTACCCATCACTAAAAACGTAAAAAATAATAATTCTTAACAAAAAAAAAACCGACTTCAAAAAACAGGTAACTTAAAAACTAAAAACATTTCTAAAAACTGTTTTAAAAAATGTCAACTGAAGTCGGGTGGGGCTTTTACAATAAAAATGTGGAGATAATGGAACAACTACAGTTTAAGTGAAACAATACAAAATTGTCCCCCAGCCGACCACCAACCACCCGACTTCAATAGACATTTTTTTAAACTGACATGCGTATCTAGGTAATTAATAATATGATTTCAGTATTATTTCTTGCTTATTAGAGCTGTTTTTAGTTTTTTAAGTTTCCTGTTTTTTGAAGTCTGTTTTTTTTTGTTAAAAATTATTTTATACACTATATCATACAGGTAAGCAAAGTGCCTTCATCTGACCTGTAGGCTCAGTATTAGCCTGTTTCTTATGTCAATCCCATACATTTTATTCCTTTCGAACTTTGCTATCGTTTTCTTAATGTTAATTTGGCTTCCGCCCCTGATGCTTAGCGATGATAAGGCCAACTGTGGAAGCGCACTTCACCCGGAATCATCAACAAAAGAGGCACTGGCTGTCTTTTATCTAGCTGTTGAATCACAACAATGCTCCGAACATTGATATTATGATTCCACTCACTATTTTCGATTCTAAACACTCATTCAAGTAACACCTACATGACGAGCCTGTAGTAACCTTAGTTCTCTTAGCATATTTTTTTGTGTTGTTGCTTTTTAGTTGACTTCGTATGTAGTAGACTCCGCTACCATTTAACATCGGGTGAAGCAGAACCATTTACCTAAAATGTTTTTTTTTTTTGGTAAATGGTTTGTCAGCTTTAATTTTTATGTGTAAGAATATAATAAATACAATATTTTAATTAGTTATTCAATAATAATTTTAATATTCAATTATATTTACATAAAGCAGTCATACCTAATAAATACAAAGCGAGTTTTTAACATTGTGAATTTTAATTTACAATGTTAAAAACACGTTTTTAGGTATCCTAGCCGGTTTACAACTTGATCTATGATACTAGAGGACTCGGCCGAATAATTACATTAAGGTAATAATAATTTAAAAACATTTTAATAAATAGTTAAGATTATTTTTAGTTATTTTTAAATGATCTGTTTGTGGGCACTATTGTTAACGTAGCATAAGTTAGTACATAACTCATGCTGTATGTTTATGGATTACTGTCTAGTCTTATTATATTGTTACATTCTCATGGCTGTGTCATCATAATCATCATCATCATCCTATACTAGTCCACTGCTGGACATAGGCCTCTCCGCGTGCACGCCACCGAGCACGATCCGCGGCTACTCTCATCCAGCTCTTGTCGCGTAGATCGTAATTGCATTCGATCGTCTTCGCATGACTGTATAATTGACTGTAATCTGTCTGGGCACCTGGGTACCTATTTAAAAAAATAAGTAAATAAAAAACCGCCATCAAAGAGGTCGTTGTCATCAGACTATAATCGCGAAAAAAACAAAAGACCAACATCTCACCACAATATATCAGCAACACAATAAAGAGAATATATTAGGCTAAACAAAGTAATCCACAAATGCATGGCAGTGGAGACAGTGAACTTTGCTGATTGTCTTGCTAATACAGACAGACCGAGACGGCCGGATTATTTATGTTGGACTATCTCTGCGCTGAATACAAGATGGCGATGTCTCAAAGAAAGAGCCCATTACTGCTTGGCTATAGTTAGTTAGTAACGTACAGATGAGTACGAAAGCAAAGATACATTTTTTTGGCACTTGGCCTCAATCTCATTGATGTTAGTGATGAGTGATGATAAAATTGATGGTGGAAGTGTAATTTACCCAGCAGGATCTGGCTACCTTATCTGCTAGCAGCTACCTGACGCAGATGGTTTCTTGTGCTTGCGCAATGTTGTCTGACACCTACTTTATGACCTATCGGTTGGTGGGGGGCGTCAGTATAAACTATAATAAAGTCGTGTGAAGCGGGGTTGTCCCTATCAGAACTCAACAATGCTTGTAACTGTCGTTTTAGAGACATAATTAGATAAGGTAATGGTAGTAATTATCATCAGCTCCTATTATGTTCCCACTGCTGGGACACGAGCCTTCCCTACGTGGTGGGCAGTGCGGATTGGTGGTTGTTAACGACAGCTAATGCAGCCGGGACGACTGGCTTAATGTGCCTCCTGAAGCAAGGAGGAGCTCGGGATACATTTTGGGTCCCCATTCGTTGACCGGTATTTGCGAAAGCTGCATAATCTCAGCACTCGCAGAGCAGGTACGTTAACACCGAGCTCCATTTATTATTATGTGCATACCCATTATTCCAAATCAAAGAAAAACAAAGATCAGGGCATCTAAATAACAATAATTAACTAGTTGTCTATACTAGCAAACTATATATTATTAATACCTGAAACAAAAATGTTGTATCCCTTTTTACGAAAATTGCGCGGACGGAGGAGTATGAAATTTCGCACATTTATAGTTTATATAGAAAAGGAGTACAGAATGTTAATATTTTCTTTAAATTATGCATAAAAATACATTAAATCAATAAAACAAACTTTACACACACTACCATGTATTTGACACACACGCGTATGTATTTGACTCGTATGTCTTGTTCTCTTTTCAAACATTTCAAAAATGGAAGAGGAGCGGCCGAAATCTGTCAATGCCAATTCAAACTCACATTCTATCTTTTTTAATTTTTCATTGCTCAGGATGCAATCCGTGCAGCCTTAATAAAATTACGGTCCACTAGTTTAAATTGAATGTCCTAAATCTTAAGTTTTCACTTGACCTAAAATCATTGAAACACCTATATTTCCTTGAAGATTGGTGACAAATGCATGCGTCGTCGGCTCGTATAAAAACAAGATTTAGGTCACACTTAGCCCCAACTAACCGTGCTATCACTGCTTTTAACTCAGGAAATGTTGCGACCGCGTTCAGACAGCGAAATTAATGGAACTGGAATGGTTCCGTCGTCGTTATTTTTTAAATTTAAAAAAGCTAAGTTACTTAAATGGCCTATAACTGTCCCACTGGTGGGCAAAGGCTTCCATCATTGAAATCAAGTCATCACAATTGATGGATAAAGGCTTGCCAAACGGGTTAGTGATCACAAACCCTGTCTATGCATCGAAAAATCCGAGCACAAACTTTGCCCGACCTAGGAATTGAACTTTACCTTCGGGTATGACCAAGGCGTTTTTTATGAAAATATATTTTTATAGTGGTACTGTGGTGTGGATGTGAATAAGAACACCAGTTTTACTTGCCTTTGTGTGTATATAAATAGAGATACATTGGATTAAAACCGATCTCCGAGCACCTCGGCTCTTAGCCGGGCTGTCTAGTCTCAGAACAATAATAGCTTTAGTTATTATTCTGAGGTCTAGCTCCTGTCTAAACAGTCCGCGACTGTGTCAAACCGTTGCAAACCTTTTTAATTACATATAAAATGAATTAAATACTCATCCAGACTAAAGAGGCTTACATACAAATAAATTAAACTAACTTTTACTATGAGCTGCATATAACCTCCTTATAGTACCTTCTAAGCAAAGTACAGGTATCGGTACCTTCTAACTTCTAATCGTAGGCTACATCATCACTTACCATCAGTTGAGAGTAACTAGTCAAAAAAATGCAAGCTTATCTTAATAGAAAAAATTATTTAAAAAATATTTTGTATCATACACCATATTTACATACCATAAACAACAATCTTAACTTCAACAAAATTATTGTATTATTCTAGTTAGCACAAAGGCAAATTACTTTATTTCACCTGATGTTAAGTGAAGATGGAATCCAGAGGCAAAGACAACGCAGCGTCAGTCGCCCTCACCCTGCCGGCCCAAAAGTAAGGTAAAAAGCTCCGTAGAGTTCAATATTTCGAGTGAAGTACGCTTACATCTTTGGCGTTGTCGTCACTGGCCATCAGTTAAGACGGAGCGCTACCTCGTTAAAAAATAAAAAATACTTTTTTCCTTTTTTTACTTTAAACTTAGTACGCAACCCTAAAACCAACCGCCTCGCGAGCTCTCGACGCGACTGTACTAAAAGCTGGCAGTGTCAAGTGAGCTCGACTGTACCCGCGCCGAGAGCGGCGCTGGCGACTGTTTACACCGCATCATAATGGGCTTAGCATTTAGAGGTATAACCTATTTTGTGGGGATCTTGAAACAACTTGCTTGAAAGAATTTAATGATGAGAGAGTAAATATATTTTATTGTTAATAAGTTGACTGCCACCGGGCCCAGACACAAAACAAACAAAAGAAATTCTATTGTTAGTCGGTCAAATGACGTTTAAGCCTTAAATAACTGTGTCTAATACAAGAGTATATAATATAAATAGGAGTCGTATAAAGGTATCCTTTGCATCGTGCACATAATTATCTGATGTAAATTTGTTAACTTACATTTTTTATTTTGTTTTTTTACATGTTGTAATTGTCTTATATATATTTTTTGTGTTTATTTGTAATAGAAAGTGTTCTGCTATGATAGGGCATTTTCCAATATTTTTGACGCTGTAAGGGAGAAAAGAGCTGGACACTTGCTGAGTTTCTTGCCGGTTCTTCTCAGTACAAGATCTCCCGCCCAGAGTAGATTTACGAACCGATGGCATAATGACATTCACAAGAGCTACTTGTAGCCTAAACTGAATAAATGATTTTGAATTTTGAATTTTGAATTTTGAATCGGGAACTCTGGCAAATATTTTTTTAAATATCGCTAGTTATATTGTTTTTTTTTGTTTTTGTATGTTTTTTATTTTATGTTATTACCGTGTTCACACTATACAACCTACCTTCTTGATCAATAAATATTTTTTCTTTCTTTATTTTTTTTTCTTTTACAGGGCAAAGTCACTAAAAAGCATGCACTACCAAACAGTTGTCGGTTGCTTATTGAAATAATGTATAAATGGAATAAATGAGGTTGTTCGTCAGATCATAAGTTTTATGAATGTGTGATAGGCTATTGCAGCAGCGTTTTTGTATTGAGAGGAAATACTAAGGTCGAATGAGTTGAAAAATATGTATGAAAAGTAGACAAAATCAACGTTTCGTATTCCCCTGATTCCTCCTCCAAAACTCAATGTAGTCAAAATTTGAAAAAACAGCGAAAAATCTGGCCAATTTTTAAGATTTTTAATAATTAATTTATGAAAAAAGGAAAACATAATGACGCATCCAAAGCCTTTCCATTTTTAATGAAAAAAGTAATTAAATCGCTTCATTTTTGGAGGAGGAATCAGGGGACTACGAAACGTTGATCTTGTCTACTTTTCATACATATTTTTCAATTCAGTCGACCTTAGTTTCTGCAGTGTCCTTATTTTGTGTCTATACGTACTTTATGGTAGTCCGTGCTCTTTCGTCTTCGTATCGTACACTACTCATTAGACGAAAAGTACGGTGTCTTGATCCTATTCGAGTGAGCGAGATTTGAGCATTTTGATGCACGATAGTGAAACTGCATGAGAGTTATTCAAATTCTATTTCCTATTATGTTTAAATTTACTTTTCCATACAAAACCTCAATTATATTTCGTACCTTATTTTTGTTGAACCCTGACATAAATTTGACTTCTGTTGCTTTTGAACTTTGAGGTTGACGACCAAAACAATGTGTCAGCTAAACCTAGGGTTGTCAATTTGCAATTTTACGATTTTACATTGCAATAAACAACCTAAATATCTCGTCCATAATTTGGGGATTTTCAGGCATGTTCATCGTTTTCCGAGGTTCTAACTAATCTATCTGCCATATTCGGAATTGTACAGGTATTACCAATCATTCTGTATACACTTCAACATTATTACACACTCTTGAACAGTGTAAGATTTTTATTCTGTAGCTTCAGATCAATCTATTAAAAACTCTTTTCTATATTTTTTTACGGCAGGCAGGTTATTAATTACATACACATACATGCGTTATATTAAAAACCTACCACTACGTAATCTGATCTTAATGAAAATACAGCTCGCAGCCCGCCCGCACCACCACGCCGGGTTACCTACGCCACGTCGAATGCCAATTAATCGAAAACAATTAATCGAATTGTAATTCAAATTTAAAATTCTATTTTCTTTATTTGCTAGAATACATGGTAATTAAGATGGTAACGAGTCTTTCCTATGGATGGATAGGGAGAACGGGCCATAAATCACCACGCTGGTTTAGTGCACCAGCAGTGGGCACATAAAAATGAGCTGATGATGGTGAAGATGGTAACAATATTTACGTATATTATGTTTCGCCTAATTATTGAGCACGCAAATACAATTCGACATTGTTACAATTTCAATTGAATTAATTATTGGTATAATAAATAATTATTATATTTATACTAGGTATATTATATTATTATATTATATCGAACGTTCAAAACATCGAATTTACAAATAGTAAAACGTTCATGAGATCGAATTATTATATCAAATATAAATCGAACGACTGTTTATTTTCGTTCGACTGTCTATTTATCAATATTTTGCATAGTTTGTTACAAAAATGTTATAGATAATCTTAATAAACATTTTTTATTAAAGTTAATGATAACGATTTCTTAACTTTTGACATGATAATAATTTGATGGTATGAACGTTCGCTAGACTCATAATAAATAACAATCAGATTTTTTGACTTTTCATTCATTGTTGCTCTTATGACCAACAATGATTAATCGAAAAGTCATTCCACCGTTCACCGTCATTCCACCACCGAAAAGTTAAGAAAAAAATCGTTATCATTAACTTTAATAAAAAATGTTTATTGAGATTATCTATAAAATTTTTGTAACAAACTATGCAAAATATTGATTTTGATAAACAGTCGTTCGATTTATATTTGATATAATATATTCGATCTCATGAACGTTCTACTATTTGTAAATTCGATGTTTTGAATTAATCGAATACCAAATTTTGGTATTCGATTAATTAGCATTCGATGTGGCGTAGGTAACCCGCTCGCGCATTGGAGGCTTTTATCTTGATGAGAGGCATGCGGGGCGCTTTCGGTATCTGGCTTCCTGATAGAACTGAATTCCCTAGTCACTTGGCAAGGGAATTATTTTATTCATACTATTATTCAGTAAATAATTTGAAAGTCTTATAGTGGCGCTCGATATTATCTTAGCAATTTGATTATTGTAACAAATTATACACTTAAAATAAAGTTACAAAATGGGTATACCTTTGTAGCGAGTGTACCTTTAATAAAAAAAATAAAAACCAGCTATGAAAAGGCATAATTAAATAAATAAAGATTTTGACTATTTAAGCTTTCCTTTTCTTTTGTATATATATTTACGGGTAAGCACAGTGCCTTGATCTCACCTGATGTTAAGTGACGATAAGGCCAATGATGGAAGCGCACTTCACCCGCGATCCTCAACTAGTGAGGCACTGGCTATCTTATCTCTAGCTGCTGGAACACACAATGCTACAAACATAGATGTTATGGCGACATAATATTAATGCTAAAGTTTGAACATTTCATGAAGTAGCCGCGCGTTTAGTTGCCCATATCGAGAAACGATTTCTTAACATTGTTCTGCCCAAACCACATCATGATGTGGCCAATAGACATTGAAACATTTCATGAAATGCGACCATTTCATGAAACTCTCGAGCATTTCGTGAAGTGAGCAATCTACGATATGCCTACGACATATAGGTACATGTTATCGCTCGTGACTGTACATAGAGTTATTCGGGCGGATAAATGGAATCAAGCGTTACCTTACGTAACATACAAAACGTAACGTAACCGTAACGTTTTTTTGAGGGAATTCGATGATTGCCACCGGACATTTTTAGCTTTACCGCGCTTTTTTGGGGGCGGCGAGAAACTTAAAGGGTTCCTCGAGTTGTGTGAAACAAAGATGCGTCAGAGGTTTTCTAGAGGGAACGGCATCACACACTTGTGGGTGTCCCCGCGCCTTACTAGATTCTCCGAAGGGGGTAGAAAAGTGATTCATCATCTTCCATATGAGTGGGCTATGGCTCAAAAATGGCTTTGTAAATTTGATCCGCGTAAAAAGCAACAGTAAGCGAACAACAGCTGGTTACGCAACAATTTACTTCGTTCTGAACTGAATAAGTTTTTGTTAAATAAATGTTCTCAATAACATGGCGCCATCTTAAAGTAGATTAGGTACTTTCGGGGTTTTTGGATAATTATTAGCTGTTATTCAGTTGTATACTGTCTGTTATCTATTGGTATTCTGTTCTTTAGTGACATTAATGCGAAACTCTTAAAAACCCATATTCTTACTTCTAAGCGGATGTGTAAATTAACTTATTTTTCAATAGCTTATTAAGCTATTTAGCTTAATAACTACATCATCATCATCATCATCATGAGCCCCTCTCGACCCACTGCTGGGCATACATCTCTCTTTGAAATGAAATAAAATGGGAAATAAATATTCAGATTAGGCACTGCACTTATGATAATCGAGTACATGTTTGAAAAATGAAGAAAAAGTACGTATCTTCTATCTTAATACATGAAGCAAAAACTTTGTACATCCTTTTCACGAAAATTGCGCGGACGGAGGAGTATGAAATTTCGCACACTTATATTCTATATAGAGAAGGAGTACGCAATGTTTTTTTTTTTTTTATTATGCATAAAAATAAATTAAATCAATAAAACAAAAATTACACAATAGTGTGTGTAGTGTTTCTTTTAAAAGAGTATATGCATGTGTGTCAAATACATGGTAGTCCATGTATTTGACACACACGCATATACTCTTTTCAAAAATTTAAAAAATGGACGAGGAGCGGCCGAAATCTGTCAATGCCAATCCAAACTCACATTCTATCTTTTATAATTTTTCAATTCTTAAGATACAATCCGTGCAGCCTTAGTAAAATTACGGTCGAATTTCGACCACTGGGCGACCACTATTATAATAAAAAAAAACATGAGTACACACAATAATAGTAATATTATTTAATGTAGCAAACAATTTTTTTTTTTTTTTTTTTTTATACATAGCTCAGCAAATGACTCCACTCCACCTGATGTTAAGTGGAAATGGAGTCCAGACGTAAGGACAACTGGTGCAGCGAGAAAACAACGCAGCATCAGTCACCCTCACCCTGCCGGCCCACAAGGTGCCTCTTCACGCCTCGTTTGAAGGACCCCATGTCATAGGAAGGAGGGAAAACGTGCGCTGGTAGACTATTCCATCTTTTGGAAGTGCGACAGAAAAACGAGTCACCAAATTTCTTTGTGCGCGATGGAATGTTCGAGACAGTACAGCGGTGACTCCGGAGAGCAGCACGCGTACTCCTATGGAGAAAGGGAGAAGGTGGGATGAGGTCAAAAAGCTCTTCAGAGCACTCGCCGTGGTATAAGCGGTAGAAGACGCTGAGTGACGCTATATCTCTACGCAATTGCAGGGGCTCGAGAGCATTAGTGACCTCTGCACTGCCGATAATGCGTATAGCGCGCTGCTGCAATCTGTCCAAGGCATCGAGAAGGTACTTTGCGGAACCGTCCCAGAGGTGCGAGCAATATTCCACGCAAGATCGCACCTGTGTCTTGTACAAAAGGCACAACTGATCCGGCGTGAAGAATCGCCGCACCCTGTTCAGGACACCGAGTTTACGTGACGCAGTTTTTATCACGGTTTCAATATAGTCCCTCTGGTTCAGATCGCAGCGAATCTCCATACCAAGCATGTTTATACTGCTCTGCAGGCCGAGTGATGTGCCTTGAAGAGAGGGAAGGGGTAGGAATGGCGACTTTTTTGCCGTGAACGCGCATACCTGTGTTTTCCTGGCATTGAACTCAACAAGGTTATTGGAGCCCCATTTAGATATGAGGTCCAATACCCGATTGAGCTCAACATATACATATATTTAATTTTTATAGTTTTGTTTATGCCATTCGCCTCGATCCTGTGGTAGTCTACGCTTATTAACTTAAATTTGAAATAATCAACATAGATAACACTAAGACGCAAAACCAATAAGAACTTTACCACTTAAGCCATTGTAGTTTTCAGCTGTCCAATAAAAGTTTGCAAACCTCTCATATTTATGGCACTGCTGGGGCTGGGTACGGAGCCAATAAAAAAACTTGTATGGGGGACACAGAAACAATATTCGGGCGGTCGGTTAGAATGGACATTAACGGGCTAGAACGGACATTAACCGGCTAGAACTGATATTAACCGGCGAGAACTGGCCATCGGCGGCTGTAACATGTCTGATGTGGCTATCAACTCAACATGTCACGGGCTATCTAGTAAAATGTATCTCTAACTATGAGACACAGTGGCGTGTTGCCTGAAAAGCACCGTAGCTATTTTTTGTGTAGAATCTATTAGCTTAGATAAGATTGATAGCGCAGTGGCTTACGCAATGAGATCTTTCAAGATAAGTAATTAACATAATATACAAAGTTTTACGGGGAAAATGTAAACTAAATAAGAGTGAATAAGAAACATTTTGACAAATACAAGGAGGATACACAGACAAAAAAAAAGCTTTGACGTTTCGATCGATTTTCATCAGCAAAGTGTGGTTTGGCTACATAGCGCGCTGGTACATTAAGTGTACAAACACAGTGGGAACGGTGCGGGAGGCGGGAGCGGATGCGGGAAAAGCGGAAAACGCATATTCCTACTGGTGAACACAGTACTTCGCAGGGCGTCTCAGCGTAAACGCGTTGCATTATCATGTCAATCGGACGCCACGAGCGGGAAACGCAAACTGGTTTGCGTCCTCCCGCGCCGCCGACACTGCCCGCTTCCCCGCTGCGGATACCGCTCACCCGCGCCGCTGTTCTTTGTTCACACGCATAAGAAGCTATGTGTTTACGACACCCGCTCGCGGATTCCGCCTCCCGCGCCGCTTCCACTATGTTTGTACACTTAGGCTTCGAATCAGGGGATGTCACATAATAGTTTTCTCGCCTCCCGACATAGGTTTCGTTGGTTATTACGAGGTAGGCCCGAGGAGATTAGCTTTACGAGTAAAGCTAACTACGTCCCCCTCAAAAATTGAGATAAAGGAAATCATATGCACAAATAAAAAAAGAGTCATTAATCTTTAGGTTACGGATAATGGAACATTCCATCGCGCACAAAGAAATTTGGTGACTCGTTTCTTTGTCGCACTTCCAAAAGATGGAATAGTCTACCAGCACACGTTTTCCCTCATTCCTATGACATGGGGTCCTTCAAACGAGGCGTGAAGAGGCACCTTGTGGGCCGGCAGGGTGAGGGTGACTGATGCTGCGTTGTTTTCACGCTGCACCAGTTGTCCTTGCATCGTGATTCGTTTCCAGTTAACATCAGGTGGAGTGGAGTCATTTGCCGAGCTATGAATAAAAAAAATGGAGAATGGTATTTTTTATCCAATATGTTAGCCGTGCTTCCCACCCCTGTGTCACAGTATTAAGCCCGCTCGGTTCCGCAGTATACTTTTACGAGCGGCCACGGCCTGGAATGTTATTAAGACCTCGCATCGGTCGGGCTCATACCGAATGATGTTGGTGATCATTATACGCCGCAATAATGCGGGCACGATTACAGTTGTCCTTATGTCGTTGACGATGGACGGCGTTGTTGAACTGTCTTATCCAGTGGTAGTTGGAGGTAGGTAGGCTGGGTAGAATATGATAGAGGTTTTATACAGTGGTTAACGACCAAACGCTTCAAGGTACATCATGATTAGTTCTTGATTTTCTCCTTCTTTACTAACATTGCTGTTATGGAAGCAGCATATAGTGTGATTCATAATTCGTATCAATTTATTCAAATCAATTCAAATGTTAAAATTGCTAATAAAATAAGAATCGTGTAACCTCAAAAAAATATATATAGTTGCAAAGATTATAATAATATTATTTTATATTAATAAGCAATCTCCTGCATAGTTATGGTAGCCTGGTACTTAATGTTAGAAATATTAAATCTAGTGCAGCATTTATTCAAATAAGTAGCTAATGTCACTTAAATAAACCCAACCAACCTATATACAACCTATAACCTAATAAACCCTGGAATCAAAACCTCTCGAATTGGGACTGATGGCTTAACCAGTAAACCACAGAGGTTAAATATCAGATAGGTAAGAAGATGGTTAAGTCCAAGTAAAACAGTAGACGGCATCACCCAGCCGTATAGATAGTATAAAAGATGATGAATGACAAAGAGAATTAGAAATGAAAGTGCAAGAGGAATAAATGATAGAACTGGAATGAAAGAGAAAATTAGAATATAATATAATATAATGCCTCTCATCCTATAGGAGAAGATCGTTAACAGATTATGAAAAAAAAACACAGAGGTTACTAAAAAGCAGATGATGAATAAGGAGTTCGAGGAGCTCGATGGCGCAGTGGGTAACGCGCCCGGTCTACGATTGCTGAAGTTAAGCAACTTCCGCAAAGACTGGTGATAGGATGGGTGACCAAAATTTACATCTCGATCTCCTCCGTGTCGGAAGGCACGTAAAAGCTGTCGGTCCCGGCTGCTTCAGCAGTCGTTTACTACCATCACACCGCATCGTGTTTGATGGCCCGCTCTCCATCCATCCATAGGGAAGGCTCGTGCCCCAGCAGTGGGGACATATGAGTCGGTGATGTTGATGATGATGATTCCGTTGTGATAGGAGCTGGTATAAAGCCACAAACTGGACGACAGCTGGCAGCGGCGCGGCGGGTGGTGTTACACGTGTATGACTACACAATAATGCCACTAAACTTTAGTGAACTTAGAAACAAACCGAATACAATAATTCGTACCAACCGCTGGGAATCGAACCCGAAACATCTGGATGAGACTGGTGCTAAATGTAAGTGTTTAAAAAATTCTTTGACCTTTAAAAATCATCATCATCATCATCATCGGTTTATAAACGTCCCAATAATAATAATAATAAATTCGTTTATTTTCAGGCAACAATTTAAAGCTACAAAATAACAGGCCCATAGATAAACCAACATATACATACTAATATACAATTTTTGTTAGTAATATAAAAAAGTTAATCTATGTTAGAAGGTAATTATTTCGACACTTTCGGTGTCGGTGATTTCCAATGATGGACTTAGGCTTGCTCATATGAAAAATAAATAGGGATAGGAGAGAGTATATAGGTATAAGAGAGAAAGAGAGTTTGCTGATAGCCTCAAACGGCATTTACAACTTCACCGGGCTTGTTGGAGGGCGGCGAGCAACTTAAAGGGTTCCTGAAGCCGTTTGAAACGAATCACCTTCAGAGATTTTCTAGAGGGAACGGCATCACGCACTAATGCATGTCCCCGTGCCCTACTAGATTCTCCGAAGGGTTCAGATCGGATCGGAATAGGGATTGGGCCCACAATAACCCATTACGTGAGCCACTACACCGTCAAGCTCGCTCCTTTCTATCGAGTTCTCTGCAAAATAATTCCCATTATCACTTTTATCTGTTGATAAAAATGGGATAATAATGCAAAACAATAAAAAAAACTCAAAAGCTTCCATCTCCATTCGTTCTAATAAAAGCAATTTGCGAGCCTTTGAAAACGTGCTGTTTATTTTCCAATACATTTCGATTTATTGCAAAAAGCCGGCAAAAGTGTAAAGAGAATGTACTGTAGGTACATATAATAGCGCTTATCGTATGTATTTAAAATGGTTTCCATTCCTATTCCAGTCGTTATTTACGAGTTAATAAACGCTAAGAGAATAAAATAAAGAAGTATTTTTAAAAAGAGATTGCTGCCTTAAATGATTCCTCAAGCGGTGTGATTGAAACATTCTGTAAGGGTTTCTAGAGGAGATGACGTCACTCCAGCATGTCCTCGTCCTACTAGATTCTCCGAGTTCAGTTCGGATCGAAAAAATAAAGTAGTAAGTATCTCTATGGGGCAACGTCTAGCAACGCCATGGGGTAACGATCTTGTTGGCTAAGTAACTTTCGTAATGATGTATGGGTTTTAGGATAGGAGCTCGCTGCCGCAGTGGTTATTGCGCCCGGTCTGCGATTGCTAAGATTAAGCAATTTTCACAAAAACCGGTCATCGGATGGGTGATCAAAAACTTTTCCTACTCCGTGCTTCAAAACGTAAAGCCGTTGGTCCCGGCTGCATTAGCAGTCGTTAACAACCACTTATCCGCACTAGGCCCGCGTGGTGGTTTATGGCCTGTTCTCCCTATCCATCCATAGGGAGTGTTCGAGCCCCAGCAGTGGGGACATAAAAATGAGCTGATGATAAGAGCTGCTACGTGCTTCAGATGGTATGTTAAGCAGTTTATCCCCTTAACGTTGTTCGTGTAAGAACTGAGTAATGTATAAAAAGAGCCATGTCAAAAGTTCATTATTACTAGTTAATCATACTTATATTAATATAATAATGATATTATAAAGAGGAAAGCTTTGTATTTTTGTATGTTTGCAACGAATAGACTAAAAAACTACTAAACCGATTTAAAAAAATCTTTCACCATTACAATGCTACATTAGCGCTGAGTAACAATTAGGCTAAATTAAAAAATAAATGTCCACCCGTGCGTAGCCGGGACGGGTCGCTAGTTTTTTTAAATAAAATGATAAGTCTTATTCGAGTATAACCGATTTACAATAAATATTGACTACAAAACAAAATAACTGTTGAAATAAAACTTGTGGTAATTTATAGAAAGAATTAGTTTATCTTACGACGAAGCCACGGTTTGCATTAAGTGAAATTCAGTGTATGAGCGTTTTTCTTTAAAAGCACACTTGAGGGCGCTATGTCGCTGCCACAGAAACGCAAAGCGCTTAATGCGTTTTGTTACTATGGTTTATGTCCATATTCCAACAATGACATTTATAATAATAAAATAAATAACAACACACTTACCTACAAAATGCCTAAATCCTATCTTAACAGTTGTACCTAAACCCAACCCTTCAATATTATTTATTCCATTTGACTTTGCTCGTTCATTGATTACGAACAACAATTCATGTTTTGCTTACAATATTAATAGATGATCTAGGCTGTATGAATAATCGCCTGCGCCTGTTTGAGGAATGGCCGCACAAGATGGCCGTCGTCAAAACGGCGGGTAATCGCTTGCGGCGGCCGGCCATTGGTCAAGTGTCAGCAGATGCTAGAGCCCACCTGTATCTAACTTAATCTTGCAATATGTAACACGTTAGTCCAGGTAATTTGGGTAACCCGTTCTTGCTTTCAACTTGGGAAGTTAAACAGTTTGTTATTTCAAACTTCAAAACAGTGAAATTCTTGTACAACCTTATACGACCTATAGGAAGTACTTGTACGATCTTTTAAGTAGCATTTAAAACACACTTACGTTTTTGTTGTCGTGTTAGTCTTTAAATGAAGTGGAATTTTATATATTTTGCATATTTGAATGAAGAATATCTAACTCTTACTTAAAAATCTATTAGTTTTGCGCAAAATTTGACTGCAATGCAATGTAATGCAATTGCAATGGACCATCTGCGTCAGGTCGTAACGCCAGATCAGGGCATTCTTCATCCGGTACTCTCTACACTTGGTTCAACTAAGTTGCCCCATGGACACGTCGTATATAGTCCACCACCTAATATCCAGATAAGTTACCGGAGCTGTAAGCTCGCTCACTTCTCGTTGCACTAAGAGCAGAACTCGCAGTTTCTACTGCTCGGGTTGACAACTCTAAATACGACTACCAACTATCCTCTTAGGTGACGGAGTTGTAAGCCCACACTCACTTCTTAGGGCAGTCATTCACGGCCCGCCACGGTCTCGGATTCTGCTGCTGCGCCTAAATCCCCGGGTGCGGGAAGAGGACGCCTTTCCACCTTGAGGAGATATCATGGGGAGTGTGGGGAGATTTAATTCCTGCCCCGAGTCACGGCTAGGACGGATGGAGAAGCCCTTGGAGCTGCCTCCTCCAAATCACTAGAGTACCTGAGTTACCTTTTAAGATTTTGCACTTCGCCGTCGACTGCTAACTCGATGATCGAGTTAAATAATTACTAGATATTTAATATATTTTGACTCAAAGCATTTGCGGTAGATGCTTTTAGCAGAAACGGTGGGGCACAGCCTCGCACGAAACCAAAACGCTTAAGTGGAATGATTCGCGTGTAAGGGTGTACTTAGAACTGCTATTAAATAGAAAATTTTAACTGTATTCTATTAGTCGTAAATGCGACAAAGCAACAACAGTAAACTGTTATGTTACGAAACCGTATTACAAGTATCGGGGAGGATATTAACCTATTTAATCATTGAAAGGCTAAAGCAGAGTTGGATCAACTGCTTTTAGTCGTTAACCGAGTTTTCACATTTCAGTATACCATACAAACTTCGAAACTCTTATTCTTTAAAACCACTATACCGATTTTAATGAAACTTTCTATGCCTAAGGAATATACAAACATGTTTACAGTTATTAGAAAACATTCGAAAATATGTTAGTATAACTGAACTTGTGATATTTAAAGTCCTCATAGAAAATTTTAAATCACACAAAATATGTTAAACAAAAAGAGATCGCTTTAATCATCGAAAGATTCTTTGAAATCGGTTTATTAGTTTAGTAAAAGAATTAAAGCTTTGGTTTTTATTTGGGATACCGGAAATGTATGTATGTTGGCTCTTAGCAACAATAACTAGGTATGACATTTGGAAACTCTCTTAGCTAAAGTGGTTGTACGATGTACGATATACTTGTACGACGTACGATGTATTACCGGTATTATGAATGGCGGTCTTGTATGAAATTTACGATAGTGACGGTTTGACTGAGAGCGTTTCTAGGGGCGTCAATGAGCAAAGACCGCATGTAGTGTTGAGAAATTATAATACGTGGTTGAGTGTAGGCGAGTGAAAAATTAAAGGAGAGTATTCGGTGGGTACTCGACTCTTAAGTTTGCAAATTGTGCAAAAACAGCTAAATCTATACAAAATATTAATTAATTATTTTTTATCAATACCTTATTTTTCCAATATTGGCTTCGAGATGTGTTTAAGAATTATTTTTCACCCATAACTATTTACTCACAATTTTTAATGTGTCCATCGACGTACATTTTGAAAAATTCACCGAAAAATATAGGTACATACAAAAAAACTATTAAATGGTTCTAAAACTCTTAAATAAGGTTAGGGGTGTCGCATGACAGCCAAGTCTCCAGAGATAAGCATTGTCTCCCCGTAATACCGAGCCGGGAGTGACAAAGCCTCGGGTGCCCCTCGCGTGTAGCACGCGATCGGATAAAGAGGTGCACGGTAAGTGAACGAAACCAGGCAACTGAACTATTATTTAGAAAAAAAGGCCAAAGTGCTTTATTTTGCCGCCATTTGGCCATTCACGCCACTGAAATTAATACTACTTCCATTTTGAATTAACAAATGGAAGTGGATTTAGTAACAGTATGTGGGTGACGGCCGGTCGGGCGTCCAACTACCCTTGGAAGGACGTAGTTGTCAGGGACCTGCCCCCCGACCGCCTAACCGATCGCTTTGACGCCGCGTATAGTTTATGACGTCATCTTGCCACCTCGCACCGCCTATGAAAGCAATATCAAAAGCTAAAGGCTATAACTTTTGATATTGCTTTCATAGGCGGCACGAAACGACAAGATGACGTCATAACAAACACACGAACAAAGCGATCGGTTAGGCGGTCGGGCCCCTGGTCGAGTTTCGAGGAACCATTAATATAGAAGAAGCTGCACAGAATAGAGCGCAGTCGGAAGCCAAAATCCACATCAGGTGAGGGTAAGTGAATTTAAAAGATTATACATCGCCATCACCAACTCAAACTAAGGCCCCACCGCTGGGGCACAAGCCTTTCCTATTGTTGGGTATTTGTAATAAATTTTTGGCGGCGTATCGCGCTTGGACCAAGGCTCGCACGCTCAACGATCGTAACACCCCTTCACTCAAGGTAGTCTTCAACAAGGCCACCAAAGTCTGCAGGAGTGCTCTCTCAAGAGCGAATGCCCAGCGCGTTGCTCGCGTTGACCAAGAGCTGTTGTCGCACCCAACGGGTAGCCGAAGTTATTGGCGACTGGCCAAAGCGGTGCAAGCCAACTTTTGCGCGCCTTCTCTGCCCCCACTGCGGTACCCTGATGGCTCGTTGGCCCATCAGCCGCTAGACAAGGCTAACCTCTTAGCGAAGCTCTTTGCGGCGAATTCGCGCGTCGATGACTGCGGCGCGGAACCACCTACCATCCCTCACTGTGGCTCCTCAATGCCTGACGTCCAAATCAGGCAACGTGACGTCCGTGCTATGCTGCAGTCACTTGATGTGCGGAAGGCTAGCGGTCCTGACGGTATACCGGCAGTCGTTCTAAAAAAATGTGCTCCCGAGTTGTCTCCAGTATTGACACGCCTATACCACCTCTCGTACTCTACTGGGATTGTGCCGGAAGCTTGGAGAAAAGCGAACATCCAGCCGGTCCCCAAAAAAGGGGATAGGTCCGACCCAGCCAACTATCGACCTATTGCTGTCACCTCTGTCCTTTGTAAAGTTTTTGAGCGAATCATAAACAGGCAACTCATTCGCTACCTAGAAGATCATTCCCTGATTCATGATCGACAATACGGGTTCAGACCGAAACGATCAACGGGCGATCTCCTAGCGTTCATAACACACCTGTGGGGTGAAGCAATGGACAAGCACGGAGAAGCACTGGCTGTTAGCCTGGACATCTCCAAGGCTTTCGATCGAGTTTGGCATCGTTCGCTTCTCTGCAAGCTTTCGGCATACGGCTTGCCACCTCGCCTATGCGATTGGGTCGCCGGGTTCCTTCATGAGCGCAGCATTCGCGTACTCTGCGAAAGCAGTGCCTCACAGTTTCTGCAGGTGAACGCCGGAGTGCCGCAGGGTTCTATATTATCGCCCACGCTGTTCCTTCTGCATATCAATGATATGTTATCCTTGGGTAACATTCATTGCTATGCAGACGACAGTACAGTTCATCGGCGTTATTTGGGTCACCCTGCGGCAAAGCAAGCCGATATAGTGGAGTCAAGACGTAAAATTGTCATTGAGCTGGACGAGGAATTAGACCGCATTTATAAATGGGGCTCTGATAACCTCATCCAGTTCAATGCCAAAAAGACACAGGTCTGCGCTGTCACTGCCAAAAAGTCCGCATTTCTCCCCCAACCCTCCTTCCGAGCAACCTATTACCCATCCAGACTGGTCTCAGTCTCTTAGGTATGGACATACACAGTGACCTCAACCCGAAGAGCTATATTGAGAGCATCATAACCACAGCCTCACGTAAACTCGGAATCCTGAACAAAGTGAAGCGGTTCTTCACGCCTGAGCAACGTTGTCTTTTGTATAAGACTCAGGTGCGCTCCTGCGTGGAGTATTGCTCTCATCTTTGGGACGGATCCGCCAAGTACTTGCTCGAAGCTCTTGACAGGTTACAGAGACGTGCTGTCCGTATTATCGGTAACGATGACGTTACAACCAGTCTGGAGCCGTTACAGCTACGTAGGGACATTGCTTCCCTTAGTGCTTTCTACCGCCTTTACCACGGTGAATGCTCTGAGGAGCTCTTTAACCTCATTCCTCCCTCTCCATTCCTTTCCAGATCGACGCGTGCAGGTCTGAGAAGCCACCCTCATACCGTGCTGACCATCAAGACACGTACCAAAAAGTTTGGACAATCGTTCCTTTGCCGAACTGCCCGTATGTGGAATGCGCTTCCCGCACACGTGTTTCCCTCCTCTTTCTCTCCCGGGTTATTTAAGCGGGGCGTGAAAAAGCAGTTATGCAGGCCGCCATAGTGTGAGCGTTCGGCATAGCGTGGTAGCGCTGTGATGAACGCTTTCACTTCTTGGGCTTCACTGGCTGGCCTCATCAGGCAGGGTGAAGCCATTATGGCGTGTCACAATAAAAAAAAAAAAAAAAAAAATGTTTTATGTGTACCGCCGCTTAAGAGAATAAAAGCAGTGTTAACCGCCCGCCTGTGTTTCACTACGCCTATATCTTACTGGCGACGAGAATAAGAATAATTGTTTAAGCGTAGTATCGAGTTGTTTTCGCTATGCCGTATGGTAAAATAGATAGTTTTGATCTTTCTTCGCGTAAGTGGACAACGTATGTGAATCGGGTTAACCAGTTCATATTGTCAAACGAGATCAAAGATTCGTTACACGTAGCCACACTTATAACGGTTGTCGGCGAACCTACGTATGAGCTTATGTGCGATTTGTGTGCCCCGGATAAACCAGAGAATAAATCTTTTAAAGATTTGGTCACCATCGTGCAACAACATCTAGAACCCAGGCGATCTGACATTGCCGAGAGGCACATATTTCGTTTGCGTCGTCAAGGTCAAGGAGAAGAACTCAGTTTATATCTGCAGCATTTGAAGCATCTCGCGAGCACTTGTAACTTCGGTGATAAACTCGAAGAAAATCTGAGAGATCAGTTCGTGTCGGGCCTCGCGAGTGACGAAATGCGCAGTTGTTTATTTGCTGAGAAAGATCTCGACTACAAGCGGGCGGTGGAGCTGGCGCTGGCGCTGGAGGCTGCCGAGCGGCACGCAGAGGCGAGCTGCTCGGGCGGCGCCGCGACGCCGGGCGCGAGCGGGGCTGCGGCCGCCGCGGGGCCGAGCGCGCTGCACAGGATCGGCGGCGCCGCCGGCCCGCCGCCGCGGGCGGCGCACCCCGACCGCCAACAGACGGCTTGTTGGAGATGCGGACGTCAGCATACTCCGGATAAGTGTCGCTTTAGGCGTTACAGTTGTGATGAATGTGGGCTCAAGGGCCACTTAAAATCAATGTGTAAAAGTGCGCGTTCTATTAGCGAAAGCAATAATAATGTTTCATCAGGTAAAGTGCGGCGAAAGAACCAGTTTTATATGGAGATGGATTCCGAAAGTGAGGACAGCGATTTCTTCAATATTGTGGTGGACGGACAGGACGATAAACCGTATGTAGTAAACATTTTTGTTAATGGCATGCAGATGAACTTTGAAATCGACACGGGCAGCAAGATATCAGCGATTAACGAACTTTGTTACAAAAAGAATTTTAAAAATTGCATGTTAATGAGAAGTAATTTAAAATTTAAAGCATATACGGGTGGTAGAATTTTGCCTGTCGGTTTTATAAGAGTATCCGTATGTTATCAGTGCGCGGGAGTGAAGCGGGAGGCGCGCGATCTCCCCTTATATGTTATACCGGACGGCGGTCCGCCGCTGCTCGGGCGCATGTGGCTCCGGCACTTAGACCTTAAACATATCGAAATACATGTTAATAATATAGACTCCTGTAGTTTGCCTGATGACAACGTTAATGTTATTTCTTTGTTAAAAAAAGATTTTCCGGATGTTTTTGCGGATGGTTTAGGAACGTGTTCTAAAATGTTTTCACTAAAGTTAAATGATGATGAACCCGTCTTTCGTAAGGCGCGCAACTTGCCATTGGCACTAAAAGGGCCAGTTGAAAAGGAGTTAGAACGCCTTGTAAAGGAAGGGACTATAGTTAAAGTTGAAAGTTCAGAGTACGGTACCCCTATTGTGCCTGTAGTCAAAAAGTGCGGAAGTATTCGAATTTGTGGCGATTACAAAGTTACAATCAATCAAAAATTACGTCGCGAACCGTATCCGTTGCCGCGAATTGAGGAGTTATACTCCGCCTTAAGAGGGGCTAAGATTTTTACTAAAATTGACTTAGCACACGCGTACGAACAAGTATTGTTATCGCCGGCTTCACGACCTTGTACAACGATTAGTACTCATGTAGGCACTTTTGAATACATTCGCACCCCCTATGGCTTATCGTGCATACCTGAAAAGTTCCAAAAAATGATGGAAGAGGTCCTCAGGGGAGCACCAATGACTGTGGTGTATTTTGATGACGCCTGTATCGGTGGATTTTCAAAAGAAAATAATATTAACAATGTTCGTGAAGTGCTAAGACGCTTACAGGCAGTGGGCCTTAGAATTAAGTTAGAGAAATGTGAGTTTTTTAAGTCCGCTGTTTGTTATTTAGGTCATATAATTGATAAAGATGGATTACATCCAGATAAAAAAAAAAATTAAAGCTATTTTTAATGCTCCGCGTCCAACCGATGTCCATCAACTTAAAGCTTTTTTAGGTCTTATTAATTATTATGGGAAGTTCATTCCTCAGCTGAGTACAATGCTGCACCCTTTGTATTATCTATTAAAATGTAAAGTTCAGTGGCGTTGGAGTACTGAATGTGAAGATGCATTTATTGGAATTAAAAGTGTGTTGGGCAGCGATCAGTGTCTGGCTCATTACGATCCGACTTTGCCGCTTATTCTGAGTGTCGATAGCAGCGCTTACGGACTGGGCGCAGTGTTGGCGCATAGGTATCCCGACGGTTCCGAGAAACCAATTTGCTATGCTTCGCGCACTCTCAACGAGGCGGAGAAGTCGTACAGTCAGCTAGACAAAGAAGCGCTTGCAATTTTTTTCGGTGTTGTAAAGAATCACCAATATTTATTTGGCAGAAAATTTATAATCCGTACGGATCATAAGCCGCTTTCGTATATTTTCGGAAATAAGGTTGGTATCCCGCAGACAGCCGCTAGTCGTCTGCAGAGATACGCGGCTCGCCTCGCGGCTTACGATTTTACCGTGGAGTGGGTTAAGTCAGCGCAGAACGGCCCGGCCGATTGTCTGTCGCGGTTGCCGTTGCCGCGGGAAGCGTCGTCAGCGTCGACGCCTGCGGGTGAGAATGCGCGAGCGCCTGACTGCGACCTTGCAGTGACGTATTTAATGTTTTTAGAGGCTGAGTTTCCCATAAGCCACAAAGATATAGCTAATGCAACTAAAACTGACCCAGTATTGCGTGTCATTTATAAATACATTTTATTCGGATGGCCGGACCGCATAGATGCGGAGCAAGAAAAAGCTTATTTTAATCGCAAGGATAACTTGTTTGTTGAGCAGGGTTGTATTGTTTTTAACTATCGTGTAGTCGTGCCTCCCAGGTTTAGGCAATACATATTACGCGAATTACATGAAGGTCATTTAGGTGTAGTTAAATTAAAAAATATTGCACGCAACTATGTTTACTGGCCGGGGTTGGACGCGGACATTGAACAGTTGTGTAGGAGTTGCCCGGCATGCCGCCAGCAGCGGGACGCGCCGCTACACGCGCCGCTCACCCCGTGGCAGTTCCCCTCGCGCCCCTGGCAGCGGTTACATGCAGATTTTGCTGAATGTAAAGGTAAACATTACCTTGTGATTGTAGATGCACACAGCAAATGGATCGAAACGTTCCAAATGAACAGCACGACAGCTAAGTTTGTGATCGATCGATTTAGGGAACTGTTTGCTCGTTTTGGTCTTCCATTACAAATAGTAACAGATAATGGCCCGCCGTTTACCTCACAGGAATTAAAAATCTATTTTAATAAGAACGCAATAGTTCATTCTTTAACTAGTCCGTACAGGCCGCAGGGTAACGGGGCCGCGGAGAACGCCGTGAGGACCGTTAAAAACTGCATTAAGAAAGCTTACAGCGAGGGGGCTGAAGTCACACAAGCCATCAGTAAAATGTTATTTCAATATAGAAACTGTGAACACGCCACCACCGGGGTGGCTCCCGCGGTGGCGCTGCTAGGGCGGCGCCTCCGCGGCCGCTTGGACGCGCTGCGGCCGAGCGTGGAGGCGCGCGTGGGCCACAGGCAGGCCCAGCAAGTAGTGCGCGCAGGCGGCACGCCGCGCACCGCATGCCAGGGGGATACTGTTTACATTCGCGACTATAGCAAAAATAAAGACAAATGGGTCGAAGGACAGATTAGGGATAAAGTTGGGCCGTCTTCATTTTCTGTTAGTTTGCCCAATGGTACTGTAAGACGCCACATTGACCAATTGATTGTACCAAAAAAGCGTTTCTCTTTGTCTTGCACATCCAATAGTATACATAAGGAAATCAACAATTCATATGTAAATCAAGACGTTGATAATGAGCATGTAGGTCCCGTTGCGACGACGAGTAACGACGCTCGAGGCTCCACCGAGCCAGCCGCTGGTCTTACTGGTAATACCGATTCAGAAGGCGCGGGCAAAGCGCCTGGAGATAATGTTGACAACGACAACTTTGAAATGGCTAGCTCGTCTCCGCCAATGAATCAAAACGCGTATACAATGCGTCTGCGTCCTCGTCGCAACAGACCACCGCATAAGCAACCTTAGATTGTAATTTGTAGAATAATAAATAATATTTAAGTAATTTAGTTAAGGAGGTGTTGGGTATTTGTCATCATCATCATCATCATCTCAGCCAAAAGACGTCCACTGCTGGACAAAGGCCTCCCCCAAGGATCTCCACAACGACCGGTTTTGTGCTGCTCTGCTGTTGGGTATATTTGTAATAAATATATTTTATGTGTACCGCCGCTTAAGAGAATAAAAGCAGTGTTAACCGCCCGCCTGTGTTTCACTACGCCTATATCTTACTCCTATGGATAGAAATACCACAGCGAGAACGCGCCATAAACCACCACGTGGAATGTGAATTGGTGGTTTTTGATAAATGCAGCCGGAATCAACAGCTTTACGTGCCTTCCGATGCACGGAGGAGCTCGAGATAATACATTCTTGGACACCCTTACGAAGACTAGTCTTTATGAAAGTTGCCTAATTTTACCAGATTGCAATTGCGTAGAGATGTTGCGTCACTCAGCGTGTTTTACCGCTTATACCATGGCGAGTGCTCTGAAGAGCTCTTTGACCTCATCCCACCTTCTCCCTTTCTTCATAGAAGTACACGTGCTGCTCTTCGAAGTCACCGCTTCACTGTCTCAAATATACCATCGCGCACAAAAAAATTTGGTGACTCGTTTCTTTGTCGCACCTCCAAAAGATGGAATAGTCTACCAGCACACGTTTTCCCCTCTTCCTATGATATGGGGTCCTTCAAGAGAGGTGTGAACCGGCAGAGTGAGGTTAACTGATGCTACGTTTGTTTCCACGCTGCACCAGTTGTCTTCGCGTCTGGACTCCATTTCCACCTAACATCAAGTGGGATGGAGTCATTTGCCGAGCTAACTATATAAAAAAAGATGCAAACACTGCGCCTTCAAGAGAAACTTAAACGGTTTCTAGAGGGGTTTCTTTACGCAAGCGTAACCCCGTTCCCAACTTCCAATTCTCCAAGGCGTTCTGATCGCATCGAGACTCGGATCGAGTCGAGACTAGTATTTCTTATAACTCTAGTAACTTCACTTCAAACCGTACAAAATGCTGCATGGGTATAATCTTATGTGGTGATACCTCTTACCGAATGTCCGCACTCAATATTTCTGTAACAATGTAAGTAATATCGCACGCGTCCTCGACTTCAAATGTAGGTGGGTATTGCCAGCGTTTCGCGAGCACAAATCACTAACATCAGTTATTCGCACAATATACTTACTTCAGTTAGTTTAGAAACGGAAATTGAATTAATCCTTCATAATGTACACACGGCGGCAGATCGACCTACCCAAACCTTTCCAATTTCTCCAATGAATATTAATCCTTATAACCAAAGCATAAAGTTTAAAATTGATTGTAGAAATTTGACAGTTTTGGGTAATTTGATCTGCCGCCGTGGGTACCTACGCTCGCTAGTAACACAAGATAAGGACTCTGCAGAAGGTTTACTTTATACAAATGCGATGGAGCACGCACACATAGACTGCCTCTCACGGAGTCGGCATATCACAACAGCTACGATCGGATTGTTCCGCAGGCTTATAACCAATCTTCAAGAGCAAATACTAAGGTCGACTGAATTTAAAAATATGTACGAAAAGTAGACAAAACAAAAACTGAACCGATTTAATTACTTTTTTCATTAAAAATTAAAGAAAGGCTTTGGCTGTGTCCCTATGTTTTCCTTTTTTTTCATAAATTAATTATTAAAAAAGATATTGAACCTTAACAACCTATAAAATTAGCCAGATTTTCTGCTGTTTTTTCGAAATTTGACGAGATTATATAAAAAAAGCAAAACATAGGGACACAGCCAAAGCCTTTTTAATGAACAAAATAATTAAATGGTCCAGTTTTGGAGGAAGAATCAGGGGACTACGAAACATTGATTTTGTCTACTTTTCATACATTTTTTTTCAATTCAGTCGACCTTAGTGTTTCCTCATAAGTAACATTGCAATTGCGACAATTTACAATTTATCTCTATCAAAACACATATTCGTATTACGGAATGTAAAATGCTACGATAGCGCCACAAGCGAGCGATTGACGAACTAAAAGTGCATGACAGCGCGCTCTAAAATAAACCGAACGATTGTAGCAACCGCAACTAGTCGGTCGCTCGCGTTGCCATTGTATAATTAGCAACTGCTTGTTTTTTCTCCGTAGTAAGCATGCCGAGCTGTTCCGAGATCAGTGTCAGTGTAAGGGGTCTATGTGTGCGTTGCGCAAGCGTAGTATGTACTAAGCTTACCTTCCAGGTTTCCTTATTTTTAACCGACTTCAAAAAAAAAGGAGGAGGTTCTCAATTCGACTGTGTTTTTGTTTGTTACCTCAACCGATTTTGATGATTCTTTCTTTATTTGAAAGCTGGTGCTTTCCGTGTAGTCCCATTTTAATTTAGTCCAGTTCTGATGATGGAATCCTGGAATTGAGGGAACTCCTCAAATTTTGAAGTGTAACTGATGAAAAAGACCACATATTGCCACCGGAACTCCTCAATGATAAGTATTTCACGGGTGGCGATAAGATATCTCGATTAAGATAGTTAAGCGACTATGACGAAGCAAAAGGAGGCAGGCACCGGAACACAGTTTTTAATTTCCTACTTTGAGATAGGCGTTTCTCGTTTTCTTCGCTTGTTACATTTAAACGGCGCTGTCTCATACGAGCAGCACGTTTAGTAGATCTACCCATATTCGCTTTTCATAAATAGATCGAAACGAGTCACTAAAAAACGAAAAATAAACAAAAATTTTAGCAAAAAACTACACATTTTTTTTTAACTTTTTTAGTGCAATTTTTTCAGTCTGATTTTTGAAGTCGGTTTTTTTTGCTAAAATTTTGTGCTACTAAGAAGGGTGAAACGTGAACGTCCATGCTTTCTAAATGTATAGAATGAAGTAATTAAGCATTTTTACGTCACCTAATGAACATCTGACATGTTATGGTTTAGTTAAATAAGACGTTACAGCTAAAAACGGCCACTTTTAACTAATACGCCGTATTTAACTAAACCATAACATGTCAGATGTTCATTAGATGACGTAAAAATTCTAAATTACTTTATTCAAATAGTTTGTGGAGCATAATTTGATTTTCTATCTCTAATTACTAGATATATTTTTTTTTCATTGGTGGCGCTAGAGTGCGGCGTAAACGCTCTTAATAAAATTACGGTCGAATTTCGACCACTGGGCGACCACTAGTATGAAAAAATGCTTCAAATCATGGTTATAAGTATAAGCTAATTGCTGTAATTCTTAAGGAAGTTAACTTTTTAATATAGTATTCATTATAACTTTAATTAAAAACTTAAAACAAAATTAAAGTACAATGTATTCCAATAATATACCTAACAATGTTGGGTTATACCTTTATCCGCATGAAATCCTGAGTTTATTTCCATGTTTATCGCGATCTGTGTGAATTTCACTTTATATGTGACAAAGTAACTGTTGCCGGGTAAGAAGGTTCGCTAGTCGATTTCCTACGGAGAATGCGAAAGAAGATTTAAGTTGGCGACCTCGGCTTAGCGGGTGGTCCAAAGGAGAAGCTTTTGCCTAATTTATTTTTTTACACCTTAATTACACGTAGGTACTATTACAACCGACGTGATTGTAATATTTATACTAACGAGGGCGTTTATTAAATTAAACTCATAGAGTGTTTTATATTTATATTAAAATATTATTAGAAAATCTTATACAATCGTGCCCTATCGTCGCGGCTGTCAGGCGAAGAAGGACCGCGATCGTCTTCTTTTTGCTTCCATCCGTTTCTTAATAAACAACTACGTTCATACGCAGGACGCGACGGCTGCCAATAGGCTCGCCCAACCAAGAAGTCTCGATCACTACAGTACACTTTGGTACAATAAGCCTTATAACTGATTGTAAACGACGATAAGGCCCGGGGGGTGGATACGCACTTTACCTGGAATTGTCAATCAATGAAGAATTGACTCTGAGGAATTGAATATTATCTCTGTCGGAACACAACAACATTGATGTTTATGCGGTATATTTAGATACGATGGTCGTTGCTAGCCAGGCAAACTAAAAACAAGAAAATACATCTTTGACCTCGTCATTGCGAGATATTGAAAAAAAAATTGAGACTAACCTTTGATGGGCACTGATTTCTGCATAGAACCGCCTCATCGAAGTTTTGGGGACGCCCAAACTATTCAGGGTATTTTTTCTCTGGTGAGCCTTTTTGGTGGAACTCAGTGCTTGCCGTTTGTGATGCCGAGCCAGAGAAAGGATGGGGCTTGGGCTTTTCGTAGCTAGACAAGGGAACGGTAGAAGATTCCCACGTAACCCGCATCAAATCTTATGTGGTCGCCCCTATTTGGGTAAAAAAGCATTTTACCTCACTACCTCAATTAAAAGGGGGCCGCTTGATGGTGAGCGTTTACTGTCGCCTATAGACATTTACGTAAATGTAGCCTCTTTTTTTTATTGATGTTACTGATTTTGCATTGTGTGTGAAGTTTTTCAAAATAATTGTCAAACGGAGACAAGCTCGTGTAAATTGTAAATGTAAGACAAATAAGTGTTCTATGTAATGTTTGTGCATCGCGCACTGACAGGCTCCACCAAAATATCAGAGCTAAGGCGGGGTCTGTATGTGAGTGGTCAATAAATGTTTATTTTTTTCTCTCTCTCTTTTTGTTCATGAATCATCATCAATCATCTAAGCCAAAAGACGTCTCCTGCTGGACAAAGGCATCCGTTCAAGGACCACCACAACGGTTTTGTGCTGTTGGCATCCAGCGGTTACCCACGACCTTCAACAGATACATACAAGGTGGACTGACGATCTGTTGAAAGTCGTGGAGGCTTGCCCACACTGCGCTTTCCGTATCTTTTATCTTACAAACTTTCATGGTTCATAGATAGCTGTAGGCCATTATTTAAGAGACTTAGAATACTTCCATTGACCTGCATGTATGTGAAGGAATTGTGTCTTTTTGTAAAGCTACATCCAAATTACTTAAAAAAACAGTCCGATGCCATTTCTAGGAACACCAGACATGTAGTATCTTTATTTACCTGTATGTATATCTGAGGTTTTTAAAAGAAGTACTTACTTAACGGCGATTCATGTCTATATTAAGATACCAAAACTTAAAAACTTACCCCTTGAAAAAATCAAAATGTGGTTAAATGGATATTAAAATATTGTTGTGTAATTGACTATTTCAATATTATTGTGATTGTGATAGATATAGATTATTTTTTGTGATTCTTTCATATTTATGTGTTGTTTGTTGTGTTTTTATAATTTTTGCCTAGTATGTGTCATAAAGGGACGATTTGTAATAATGATTAGTACTGTCATGAATTAAATTTAAAAATATATGCACACCAGTAAACTGGTAGAATGCATTGGCTCGAAATAAAATTATCCAATAACTGTACCTGTAACCTGTATTCTCGCAAATAAAGATATTTGATTTGATTGATTGATTTATTAATTGAACTATTTATTATTAGTCTGCTTATGACTCGGCACACCGGCCAAGGAGCGTTTAGGAACCTCCGGAAATGCGCCGGGAATTTCCATTTAGCGGCAGATGTGCGCGGACATGGGCCGATTGGCACCCCGTCACACCCTCACTTGGGTATGCATTTAAACGGTCCTCATTTTTTTCGAAATGAACGTTTCGAGGAAACTCGAGGTATTTCATTAAAATACAAATATTTTTTTATTTAGAAAATAACTTAATGTAAATAATTGGAATTTGCCATCAATTTTGTAGAACATGTAAAGCACTTCTACTTACTACGACCATAATATTCGTATACTCCGGCAGTAGTTTGTTAAGAATGGGCTACTGAATTTATACACCATTTTTTAACCATCTTAGACAAGCAGGTGGGTTGATCAGACCATGAAACCATGCTCGGTCCAATAGAGGTTTTGTATAAGGAAGTATAAAAAAAACTCATTTTTTGACCTATGTTTCTTGGGGAAAGTGGTTCAGTTTCATGGTCTGATCAACCCACCTGCGGGTGGGTCTAAGACGGTTTAAACAGCACGGTGTATACTGTCTCACTGCTGGCCAAAGGCAGAGTATTGTATTGGCTTAAGCACCATGCTTGCCAAATGCGGATTGGTTGCCGGTCCTCCGTCTTTAACAAACACCAATCCGCATTGAAAGCCCTTCCTCTTCTTTAGGTTGCTTTTACATGTTTTAACCGCCTCTGTGGTCTAGTGGCTAAGACCACCGGTTTAGACCCAGGGGTCCTGGGTTCGATTCCCAGCGGGGGGTACATGTTTGTGTACTCGATTTGGTTGGTGGTAGGGCTTGTTAGTCCGCCTGGCTAGCTACCACCATCTTATCAAAATATGTCGCCATAACATCAATGTTTGTAGCATTGTTGTGTTCCGGCAGCCAGCAGAGATAAGATAGCCAGTGCCTCACTAGTTGAGGTTCCCGGATGAAGTCCGCTTCCATCATTGGCCTTATCATCACTTTACATCAGATGAGATCAAGGCACTGTGCTTACCCGTTAAATATTTTAAAAAATGTAAACCTACTACAGTATGATTTTGGAGGTAGTCACGCAAGATACGCCTAGAACGGAATATTAAACAAAAGTAAATAATCTTTAGCTATACCTCCCCAAACCTGTTTTACCTAATTAATGGAATCAGGCGTTATTTTGCGGAAATCCATAGTACAAAAAAATGTAATTTAAATAATAATTATGTAGTGTTAATTCCGCTAACTCACTCGTTTATACGGCTTGGATGCAGTACGCATGCAACGCCCTCCCGCCCGCAAAAAGTATGCACATTCTGGAGAAACAATGCGTGCAAGCGAAAATGCACACCAACACCGATAACCTACACGTGTTTCGCCCCTCCACGGGGCATCCTCAGGAGCTGTTGACTGGTCGAGAGCTGCGCACCGACTGTTACAGTCACAGTTGTGTTACAGGCGGGAGGGCGGTGCATGCGTACTGCATCCAAGCTGTATAAACGAGTGAGTTAGCGAAATTAACACTACATATTATTTAAATTACATTTTTTCTGTTTTTAACCGACTTCAAAAAAGGAGGAGTTTACTCAATTCGACTCGTATATTTTTTTTTTTTTTTTATGTGTGTTCGCGGATAACTTCGTCGTTTATGAACCGATTTTGATGATTCTTTTTTTGTTGGATAGGAGATATCCCAAGGGTGGTACCATGATAAGGAAACCAGGATCTGATGATAGCATCCCAGAGAAATCGAGGGGAACTTTCGAAAACTGTAGGGGCGACTAGTGCGTTTGTTAATGTTTTCATTAAGTATTTTAAAGCACTACTACTTAATGAAGTTATGGAGTCGATCTGATGATGGAGCCGGAAGACAATCGAGGGAACTCCTCAAAGATTTACAACAATTACATGGTGTTTGGGCTTGATTAATTTGTATTGATGAGAACTTTACACCTAGATGGGTTGTGACTGTCATTAGGAGTCTGATGGTGAAGACGAAGGACAGTCAAGGCAACTCCTCAACGTTTTACAGTAGCTACCTTGTGTTTGGTCTTAATTCATTTGTATTGATAAGAACTTTGCACCCATAAGGGTTATAAGTGCCATTTTAGGTCTGATGATGGAGACCGTAGACAGTCGAGGGAATTCCTCAACGATTTACAGCAGTTACCTTTTGTTGGGCTTACTTCATACGGTTCAATATGCCAAAATGTTTAGTTCGTACAAAAATAATACCTGGTCTACGTCTACCCAACACTAAAAATCATAAAATAAAATGTTTTTTTACAAAAAACAACCGACTTCAAAAACAGTAAACTTAAAAAATTAAAAACAGCTCTAAAAAGCAATAAATAATATTGAAATCATATTATTAATTACCTAGATACGCATGTCAGTTTAAAAAAATGTCTACTGAAGTCGGGTGGGGCTTTTAGAATAAAAAAGTGGAAATAATGGAACAACTATCAAAGTTTAAATGAAACAAAATTGTCCCCCAGCCGACCACCAACCACCCGACTTCAATGCACATTTTTTTAAACTGACATGCGTATCTAGGTAATTAATAATATGATTTCAATATTATTTATTGCTTTTTAGAGCTGTTTTTAATTTTTTAAGTTTACTGTTTTTGAAGTCGGTTGTTTTTTTACCTGTTTAATTACCTGTGATCAGAATATTTTTTGTATTCAAAATGAACTTTTTGAATCTAAGCCACGACCTCGTTGACTATCATCATTTCAGCTCGGAGATACCCACTGCTGAGTATTATAGACCTCCTTTCGTATCTGCCACTCATCTCTGTCCCAATCTATGACGATGATGATGTTGATGATTGGTCCGACCGATTTCGGTCGTGGCGACCACTTCGACTCCTAGTCGGCATGGCGCTGGTGCGCCCGATGATGGCCAGCATAACCAATCTTCTTAGTAAACTAGCGTGCGCACTGAGCGCACGTAAGCTCGCCATCAACATAATTATAATGGATTGACGCGGGTTGTCGGGCCTTCAGCTCATCGCGTTTTGTATTGAGTTCAGTTTTACGATGATCCTCGAAAACACGAACTTGCCTCTTCATGGCGTTAACCAAAACGTTAAAGAAACTTTTCTTCAAGAAATGATTTCTTTAGCTCCGGTTCAATCAATGTTGCACTAGATTCCAAAGTACCTGAAACCTACCTGTTCAACAGTAGATAGTTTCCATTCAGACGTAACCGCTTCCATTAAACTCTCTGGAGCTCCGAGTATCCGTTTTGCACAAACAATCCAATTGTATCCTCCATCCCATAAAGTTTCAGTTTGCTAGGATCCAAGAATATGACAAACGTCCCCCAAGCACGCTGTATCCCGATTTCGCAATAAATAAAAGCGTGCACAATGGACGTTGAATAAAGAAAAACACGGCAAATAACAGAAAAAAAACTTTCAACTCTTTTCGTGTCAAAATCGAGCGGTATTGTCCTGGAGGATTACCATTGTTTGTCGTGAGAACTGTAAGCGAGTTGGTTTCGAGATAATAAATAATTTGTTTTATTATATCATTTTATTATATAGATAGATAGAAAAATATACTATTGCTTATGCTATTTACAGAAAACAAATAACAAAAAACTCAAATTTGCATTTGCAAGCAGTTTGTCGCCAGTAGTTCTCTTCTTGGCGTTTTTTTTTTAATTATTTTACATTTTATCTTTTAGATAAAATATAAACAAAACAAAACAATAATACATTTTATCCTTTAGATAAAATGTAAAATGTTATGTTAGAATATCTTACTAACTATGACATTAAAGGAAACAAATAAAAATACTGTAGGTACCTATAATAAAACTACTTAATAGGGGTTGTGTAACAATAACTTTGTAATAATACTGTAAGTTTTATACTTTATACTTACTTCTACACTACACTACTTTACGAGAGTATACATATAATATGATAAAATTAGAAGTAGTGCACCGGCAACTAACAAAATTTTAAATTTAAATCTTATAAACATTATAGAACCTACATAAAAAAACTCACATTGAAACACACGTTAAACAACACATATAAGGAAAGCTTATCCCTAGAAATCTCTTCCAGCCCACCCTAGCTGTGGGGAGAGGAAGTTTTATGTTTTATGATATAAAGAAAATGATTTAAGAAAAAAAAATATTCAATCACAACCAATACACAGACTATACAGACGTAGTCTAGTGGTTAAATCACCAGTCATAACCCAGAGGTACCCAGTTCGATTTGCTTATTGTGCTGTTTCGTTGGTGGCGGCAACTTTGTTTTAACTCTACCTTTAATCTGGCTTTAATCTTATCTACATTTAATATAAATTTTGTCACCATGTAAGTATTATCTTCAGTAGTTGAGGTTCCCATGAGAAGTTGGTTGCTCGAGGGCTTGATTTCAGTTCAAAGATCTTTATTCCCATTATGACATTTGTCACTTACATGAAAACCTAGGTATTTAGAATTTATTTTTATTTTATATATCCTCTGTTTTGTCATAAGTTAATTAATAATTATTAAATAGTCGAATATGTTAATGTAAAGAGGATATATTAAGAATACTATGCTAAATGAAGTTGATATAAATTAATGATGTGTTTATATTTTTAAGATATTTGTAGTTTTTATGTAACTGTCCCTTTTTATTTTTATTTATTTATGACAACAAATCTTACAACTATCATTACAGTTTCACTATTGCATCATATAACTGAGTATATAATTTAATATAATTGATTAATTATACAATTTTATTAGTATTTAAGTCGTCACAAACATACGGGGACATCAGCGAGCTGAAATCGAGGATGTTATAGAAGTAGTGCGTGATTAGATGTTATGTAAAATGTTTTTGTTTTGTTTATATAATTTTTAAAGCAAATTTTGTTGCAAGCTTACAAAAACACAAATGTTGAAAAAATTTCCACGAGCAGGATTTGAACCTGCACCCTTCTGACATACCGGGTCAGGTGCTCTCCCAATTGAGCTATCGTGGTTCTAACCAGCCCGCCGAAATTATTCAACACTACTTACTTGTCATTAACATCCGATCATAATACGGTATACGGTAGTTGTTGACACTGAATGGGCGCCTATAACTTTCAAAGTAAAAAAGTAAATAGTGTTAGATGTTATGTATTTGTCTAGCTTCGATTTAAACACGCCAAAGGTCTTCGCGTTTTTTACGTCTGGACATAGTGTTGAATTTAAATGCAACACAATTTGACAGCTGTCACTTGAGTTTGACAGCTGCCTTTTTACCGGCTCTGCCTGGCTCTGCCGTATCCTTGATCTGCTGTGTAACAAAATTATTGAAATCCTTGTTCATCTTAAAAGATCCTTTGATTTCTTCCACTAATCTATTTCTTGTACATATGTACCCCTTCAAAATTAATAGGTATCCTTCCTTAGTTGGTGCTTATCATAAGTAAGACTACTTACAAGGGTATGTTTTTGGATTTTTATGTAAGTGATATTTGTGTGTGTTCATTATTTTGCAAACACGCATACTTAATGCATGTCGTGTAGTTATATTTTTTTTTGATATTCATTAAAGCTTGTTTCTTCATATATTGCACTGTAAATGTTAGATAAATGGATAGTGGAAATAAGATTTCGGGTCTTATTAGGGCTGCTAGATAAATGATATGTTAATGAGGTTATATTTTAAATGGTAACGTCTGTAAAATAGTGATCTAACATTTTGAATTTTTTGAATTTCGCAATGCTATTGTCATAATACAAATCAAAGATTTATTTCCAACAAAAATAAATGCCTGTTTATTTGCAACAGCTATAGATATAAAGTTACTAGATAAAATTTTACTAGATACTAAACTAGAAACGACTGTGAGGGTAGTAACTTCACAGTGACGTAATACTGCTGACTTGCAGCGTAAAACACAAACTACTAGAAAAATTCAACGAGTCTTCTCGGGCCTCGGTAGCTTAGCGGTCAAAGCATTGGACCAGTTATCCAAAGGTCGTAGGTTCGATTCCTAAGCTGACACTGGTTGATTTTTTCTAGTTAAATTTTATAGTGATCTAACTTCAAAAAAAGAGAGATCACTTTTTATTTTGTTATCTTCGAGAACGCTTTTGCTATTGTCCATTGGTAGGATCTACCCCCGTCGGGAATAGAATCGGCCGCCACCGCGATTTGTCTTCATTTGTCCGAAGTCGCGTTGTATGTAGCGAAATAATTAAATCTTGCAACATCATTGTATCGTATTGGACTGGTTGTCTAGTTGCGTGCGAACTGCGAACAGAACTAGGTCGGGGTTAATCGTCCCGGAACTAACTATACACGACCCTGGCAACCCAGAAGGCGTTTGAGAGCTCGTAATTTGACATCTAGGAATATTTTAGTGGCACCGGTAATCGACACTTTAAACCCATTTTTTCAACCGACTTCAAAAAAGGAGGAGGTTTTCAATTCTTCGGAATCTTTTTTTTTATGTATGTTACCCGATTACTCGAAGATGCCTGAACCGATTGGGAATTTCTTTTTGTTTGAAAGGGTATACTGCCCAGGTGGTCCGATGGTCATCAGGTCAGGATCCGATGATGGAACCCTGGAGAAATCGAGGGCACTCTTCATATTTTCGCTCAGCTGACTCGTTTGAAAGCCGCTCCCGCATTAGTGATAAGCGGTGATCAGGTTCTTCTGCTGTCTCATTAGACAACCGCTCATGAATAAGCGACAACCTATGTTCACGTTGTTCCACAGTCTCTTTTGACAATTTTCTTTGTAATAATTGCGCATTTTTATATACTAGTGGTCGCCCAGTGGTCGAAATTCGACAGTAATTTTATTAAGACTGAACGGATTGTATCCTAAGCAACGTAAAATTAAAAAAGATAGAATGTGAGTTTGGATTGGCATTGACAGATTTCGGCCGCTCCTCGTTCATTTATGAAATTTTTGAAAAGAGTATATATGCGTGTGTCAAATACATGGTAGTGTGTGTAATGTTTGTTTTATTGATTTAATGTATTTTTTATGCATAATTTTAAAAAATATTAACATTCTGTACTCCTTCTTTATATAAACTATAAGTGTGCAAAATGTCATACTCATCTGTCCGCGAAATTTTCGTAAAAAAGGCTACAAAGTTTTTGCTTCACGTATTAATATATAGATATAAAATACTTATGCAACATAAATTACATGGCGGACTTATTGCCTGAAGAATTATGTACCAGTCAACCATAGGGTAGTCCAGACACTGTAAGACACAGTTTTCAAATTTTACTGGAAACAGATTGATTTACAGCCGGAAAACAGGTGGTATGTATTAAATTTTTGTTAAAGACTAAAATCAGTTCCTGGCTCCCACTTTTAATGATTAAAGGAATAAATGTCGATTATTGGTTCCTGTCGGTCACTGAGTGCCACTACTCTACTTAAGTTTGAACTCGGTCCCACATTTTGTGTTTTAACAGTTTTCCTCTTACGTAAAACGGAACGTATTCGATTAAATAATTTTATGGTAATAAAATTCTAAATTCAAAATCATTTATTCAGTTTAGGCTACAAATAGCTCTTATGAACGTCATTATGCCATCGGTTCATAAGTCTACTCGGAGCGGGAGATCTTGTAATTAGAAGAATCGGCAAAAAACTCAGCAACTGTCTTTTTTCTCCCTCACAGCGTTAAAAATATTGGAAAGTGCCCTATCATAAAAGGACACTTTCCATCACAAATAAACACACAAAAAAAAAAGGACAATCACAACACAAAAAAAAACAAGAAAATAAAAAATTGTCTAAGTTTGCAAAAAATACATCAGGTACCAATTTAAATTTTCACAATGTCATACAGTACTAATATAAGTCGAAAATTGTTTTATATGAAAGGGGATCACATTAAAGGTATTTTCTTTTTACCAAAACATACTTACTTAAATAGTAGTACTTTTTACCTTTTACCCATTTACGGCGTCTTTTAGATGTGGAGAAGGGCGCAAGAAGTTGCACTGTTTATAAAAAAATATTTACAACAATTTGAAAATATTGTTATTTTGGCATTATACCATAATGATAATAACGTCGATAGTTAAAACAATTTATTCCGGAAAAATTTAATTTATCCATCCCTCATTCTATTCTTGAACTTATACATACCTACAGCGCATAAGTGGCCAGCCCTAAACTTTGTGCTCTACCAGAAAATGCTCAGGTTTCAGTTTGTACGTCCGTTTGTTTAGGTCTACGTTATTTACGATCTTCACTGGGAAAGTTATACTACAACACAAAGAGGCTTCGGTCTCATACATACACAACATTTTATTTATCTTAATAATGCTAAGAGTACCAGTCTCAGCCGCAAAGAGCAGTTATGATTACGAATGGTAGGGCTTATTCTCATTAATAATAATAATAATAATAATAAATTCGTTTATTTTCAGGCAACAATTTAAAGTTACAAAAATAACAGGCCCATAGATAAATACCTTATAAACTAACATATACATACCAATATACAATTTTTGTTAGTAATATAAAACTTAATTTATGTTAGTAATTATTTCGACACTTTCGGTGTCGCATCGGTGGCGCTCAAAGGTAGCCTTCCACGAAAACGTCTGAACACCACTCCCTTCGGCCAGAAGTCTTCTCTCATGAAGGCGTCCAGTTTTGTTGATGGGACTCGCACCACAAATGCTTTGAAGCTAGTGTTGTGGCGCGACTCCAGCGGCTCCACCCTCAAAAGGAAGTTGGTCTTCGTTTGTATGTAATCTGCGATCTCCTTCACGGTAGTGGTGTAGTGCAGGCGAGACAGATACATGGCCGTGGTCGGTGTCGCAGCACGCAGCAGGAAGTTAGGCCCTGTCGGTGCGGTGCCGCGGCGGTTCTGGCTAACCCGGAGTGCCTTTTGGTTTCGGACCACAGTGTAACCATCATCACCACGATCCGGTACAACGGCTCGAGGAGCCTTGGCTTTAGCCGCAACTACGGCAGCGAAGTCCCTGCGACAGCTGACAGGCGTGCACGCTACAGGCACGTGCGGCATCGCAGTAGACGGCGGGGAGCGGGCGGCGGGCGGCGGCGGCGGCGGCGGCGGCGCGGCACTGGCAGTGACGCGGGGCGCGGGCGCAGGGGCCGCCTGCGCTCGAGTCAGTTCGAGTCGTGGCGACGACAGCGTCGAAACTGCTGACTTGCAACTCGACATCGGCGTGCTCGTATCACAGCAAGCCCCTCGACGAATGTTGACATTCGAGACCGCGGGCGATGACCTACTTACCGCGAGTGATTCGCGTAAATCACTAACTTCCTTACGCAATTCACACACGGTATTTTCTGATGCTTGGAACTTCTGCATCACATCAGCCAAGCCCTTCTTCAGGATAACGATATCCTTAAGGAGGCTGGTGACGTCAACATGATCGAATGTGACTGGAGGCAGCTTGTTGAGATCCCTCGCCACGAATGTCGGCATGTCATCAGGGTCGGTTTCCTTCAGCAGGGCGATGATCTCCTGCAGGCTCTTCTGTGTCCCGTCTCGTTTACGGGATACCATCTGGTCGCTCTTATTGAGTGACTCGTACAACAGCTTCTTAGCTCTAGCTACATCGTCTTCGCTGAAGTTGGACTTGCATATCTGCAGAGCGCTAACCTCATCCATAACGTCCAGCTTTTGTTGCAAGAACGCTAAGAGTTCGTTCGCCACAAGTTTAAGTTCACTCATGGTGATGGCTTATAAGTAGCAGCGGCTTGCGCCGCGCTGCGCGCTCGTTAATAAAATATTATTAATACGATACGTATGCACCGATCCGCGCACTGCACACGACTCATGTCATTAAAGACCGTAGAGAAGTGGGAGTGTAGGCAAACCAGCGCTACCTGGGATCTTATTCCTAGGTTAGCACATGCTTAGACATTTCCAATTGCTTGCACTATGTATAAAATCCTACTAATATTATAAACGCGAAAGTTTGTAAGTATGGATGGATGTTTGTTACTCTTTCACGTAAAAACTATTGAATGGATTTGGATGAAATTCGGCATACAGATAGTTTAGAACCTGGATTAACACATAGGATACTTTTTATCCCGATATTCTCACGGGAACGGGAACCACGCGGGTGAAACCGCGAGCGGCCGCTAGTATCATTATTAAAATGTATCTATTTTTATGTTAAAGAGAAGCAAACATATACTATAAAAGTAAGTATGGTTGAAATTTTGTACACATATTCTCAAGAGTATAATCAAAGACATAGGAAACTTACTATTTAAAAAAGTGAGTTTGTTGGTTTGTTTGATACACTTTCACGCTTTAACTATTTTGACGATTTGTTTGGTTTGTTGTCATAGAAACTTTCAAAGCGGTACGAAGTCCGCCGGGTCAGCTAGCGGCTATTAAGGTGGAAACATACTATTAAAACGTGACGCCACGTCACGCCATCCGACGCGTGTCAGTACTTATCAATCCCATACATTTATTATGGTCAGTTGCACATAGAAAACACACCATGTGATGACACGCACTCCCACGCGGAAAAATCCAGTCGATCTAGATCGGCGTGTTGCCGGGAGAGGGGGTACACACGCCACCCGACGCTTGGCAAGCAGTGTTTCTAGTTAATACCTGACGCCACGCGTCAGTCATTCGAGAACATTCCTGGTATTAAGATATTTTTTGTCACTTACGTCCTTCAGGATACTATGACACTAGCGAAGCGTGTTGTAGCATCACGTAGCGTGTTGGTAATGTGCACGGTGCACATCGGGTGTCGACACGTGGTGTCGCGTCGCGTTTTAGTAGTATGTTTCCACCTTTAAGGTGGAATATTATTTGTATGACGTGTCGTGTCGTGAATAGTCGTGATGCATCAGAACGGAATCGGTTTCATACATTTAGTATGGAAACGTTTATACTAGATTGTTGTGGCGTGTCGTGATGGCTTCTGACGTGTCGCATCAGAAGCGATTCCGATTCGCGTCAGAGCGGCGGGTAGGAGGGGCGGGGTAAACGGCGCCATCACGACACGTCCGATCAATGTGCACACGCCAGTGCTGTGATCTGACGCATCAGAGTCGTTCGTGATTTTAGATTTTGCTCTTAAGTATGGACGAGTTGATTGAAATTGTACGACAGTATAAAGTGGTTTAAAGCGGGTTCGAATCCCACTCGTGGAATTTTTTCAACACTTTGTCTTTTTTCAAAAGTATAAAGTGATTTATAACACTAAATCTCAACAATATAAAGATCATGCAATCAGATTAATGCAAAATCTTCTGCTCTTTTTTCGAAAGAGTTGCCAGGATTATAAATTAAATATCTTCTTTATAATCTGAATCAGAATCGGATAACTCATTGCAATCGATTGACCCTTAGAACAAAAACTAAAGAGCTGGGGCTGTGTTGATCCAAAATACCGTCCAAAGGCGTCAGAACACGACATATTAATGTAAACGCTAGCCATCACGTCACGTCACGACACGTGTTGTCACGTCAGACAGATATAATTCCACCTTAAGGCGACGCATCGCTAAACAATAGATCTCATACGTTTTGATACGAGCGTTTGCTCCCTGTACCATAAGAAAAACTGGTTTTTTTTCCTTCAAATTAAAACTACAAATTATTTAAAAAAAATGAACTACAATTTTGAAGTGTGTGTTAAGACTAATATACTAAGAAAATTTTGATGCTTAAATCGGTCTGGTTAGCCTGTAAAATGTGAATCTATGTTTTAAAAGAGGTTACTTTGATTTTTTTTCTCTGTTATAAAAGTTGAAAAATCGTGTTTCTGCAACTAACAAAATGAAGTCAATTAAATGAAAAATCATGTCATCAAATATCACTTTCATATGTTTTGTAATTGTTGAGAAAAATCAAGATCCCCGCCACGTAAATTACCAATGCGTCGTCTTAAGTATAATTTTACGCACATTTTGTTGCGAAAAATCCACAAGTTGAAAAAAGCTTTGTAAAAATTGGATTTTAATGACGTAATTGAATAAGGCTCCTATTAATTACAAAGTAAGAGGAGATAGTGTCGATAAATTTCGGCGAGTTGGACGAATTCACGATATCGTAAGGTATTTATTTCAACAATTTATTTAAAATTGTAATTAATTCCATCTTTAAAGCTAATCAAGGAGGGGGAGGAGCTGGATGGCGCAGTGGTTAACGCGCCCGGTCTGCGAGGGCTGAGGTAAAACAACTTTTGCAAAGGCCAGTCATCGGATGGGTGATCAAAAATTTATTATCTCGAGCTCCTCCGTGCTTTGGAAGGCACGTAAAGCCCCGGCTGCATTAGCAGTCGTTAACAACCACCAATCCGCACCGGGCCCGCGTGGTGGTTTATGGCCCGTTCTCCCTATCCATCCATAGGGAAGGCTCGTGCCCCAGCAGCAGAGACATAAAATGAGCTGATGATGATGATAAAGCTTATCATAAGTTTGACACTACAAAACAATATATATTTGACTGCTAATGCTCTAACGGCTTTACGTGCCTTCCGAAGAACGGAGTATCTCGAGATAGTACATTTTTGGTCACCCATCCGATGACCGACCTTTGCGAAAGTTGCTTTACCTTAGCAATCGCAGATCAGATACTTTAACCACTGCGCCATCGAGCTTCTCTTTGTCTCTATATCTATATTCACCTAACCCCAATAATTTCTTTTGTACTAGACGCCTGCCCATCAACCTATACAAAACTGTCAAATTCTTTCATACAATGTCAACCATATGTTTTAGGAATAAAGTTCAAAGTGTATTGAGGAAATTTGACAGCTTGTGGTAGATTAATATGCAGGCGTGTGTAGGTACGGTAGAGCGTGAGGTGCTCTTTTTAACAGGGAAGGCGAAGTCAAAGAAACAAATAATCAATCAGTAACAAACTGTATTTTAGACAGACTCAAGTTAAAACATTTATTGCCCTATCGCGGCGACCGGCTGACGTCGCAGAACCGCGATCCTCTTCTGTTTTCTTCTATGCGTGTCTTCGTAATCAACTCGAATGGAATGCAGAACGCGACGGCTGCCAGAAAGCTCGCCCAACCAAGTAGTCCCGATCACTACAGTACCTATAGAACCAGTGTTAAAGTAGACGAGAGAGAACTAATGGTACCTATATGTTGCGGAAACCCACAACACACACTATCTGCTACCGTTTAAAATTAGGTTACACCTTAAAATTTACAAAATCCACTCACAGTTCCATGCCGCTCCCGCCGTCCAGAACGGGATCCATATGGTCTGATGGGACCTGAATCCGAGTCCGGGTCTTCTCGGGTTCCCTAATCACACCCAACGGCTACCCCAAGTGCACTTTCCCCCCGAGGAAATACCTGTCTTCTCCAGCAGCGGAGACGCCGACATCCAACCACAGGATGGCGAATTGTACTCCCGATGCGATTCGCTTACGACGTATACACACACAAGACACAGGTTGCACAATAAACTTAATTAGAGTAATACGGCTCCAAATGCCCTTATTACTGCTTAAAATCTATTTAATTATCAACACACGATAACCTATAAACTAGCCATTGTTGTTTTCCCGAAACAAGTACCAAAAAAAAGAACAATTAGTGATGGGGCCATTATGCCACAAAATAAATTGAATCTCGATAATCGATTCCCAAATCGATCCGTCCATAATACAAATCAAAGTTTTATTTCCAACAAAATTAATGCCTGTTTATTTGCAACACTATATATAAAATTACAAAAACACAAATATTGAAAAAAAATTCACGAGCAGGATTTGAACCTGCACCCTTCTGACATACCGGGTCAGGTGCTCTAGCTATCGTGGTTCTAACCAGTCCCTGAAATTAATTAATTAATAGCTTGTTGAATAATTTCGGCAATATTATTTCCAATAACATATTAATAAGAGTACTGATTGTTTTAACCATTGATGTTTCATTCAAACATTCGTAACAAATAGGGCCTTACAAACAAACAGAGTATAAGCTTCGTGTAGTTATTCCGAATTTTGTCTCTTTTACTCATAGCTGAAATGAAGATTACTTGGTGATCTATATTCCAAGCTTAGTTTTTGTTTATATATAAAGCTATAAATCACTTTATCAAACTTGTAAACACCCATATCCCGTCGAAAACTTTTTTTTAATACAAACATTAAATAAAAATAATAAATAATAAAATCTTTATTGAAATACGTTTACATCTATTGTTTACAATAAGCTCTAAACTAATAATCTAAAATAAATTAAAATGCTGTTGCCTGAGCTAGGTAAACCCTGTTTTTCAGGCGAATGTGGGCTTAGTCTAACTTTAATATAAATCAAAACTTAAATGAATAATATATAACAGTTTATACGCTAAAATACAATCTAATATAAAGACAAATAAAATAATAATAAGTTAATACACACAGAAATAAATAAACAAAGAATTACTTAACGACGGTCAATAACCCCTCCGTATCGTCGTAGGTCAATTTTTGTAGTTCTTCCTGTACAACCTTTTTGCAGTTGATATTGTTTAATGGATATATATAGCATTTAGCATTTATCCTGTTGTACAGAAAGGGTCCTAAGAATATAAAGAACCTTGATGAGAAAGCGCATTTTGTACATTTGAGATAAGTGCAAACCATGTCCTTCCTCCTTTTGTTAGTAATTTCAGTGCTGTAAGGAAGAGCTTTGTGCTGTTTTAGTATTGTGCTTTTTATAAATAATTGCCGAACTGTTAAAACTTTACAGGATTCATATAAAAGATGAGTAGGATATAGATAAGGACGGAAAGTGGACACCTTCAGTATTGCTCTTTGGGCTCTTTCGACAGTTAGTAACAGGGACTTATATGTACCACCCCATGCAGTGATGCAGTAAGTTAGTATCGACTGACACAAGGCGATGTAAACTTGCATTATTTGTTTGGTATCTGCAATCGTACGAAGTTTTAAATACAAACATAAGCTTACGCATTCAGTTACATAAAGCTTCAATATGATAACGGAATGACAGATTCTCATCAATAATTACCCCAAGATACTTTATATTGCGAGTACTACAAATGATAGGGCAATTGCAAGACATGTTTGAGTATAAATTACAGCCATGAGCATACAAAGGTGTTCTTGTTGTAAACGTTGATTTGCGCATCGAAAATGTGATATTTTTAGTTTTATCAGCATTCAGTGTTAACAAATGTTGATTAAGCCAGTTATTTACAACATTGAAGCCATTTTGTGCATTTTCATACGCCTCGAACTCCGTCGCTGCAGAAAAAAGTAGAGCAGTGTCATCGGCGTACGATAATATTTTACCGCCACTTAGTTGAAGGTTGCAGAGGTCATTGATGTAAATTAAAAATAAGGTAGGCCCGATTATACTTCCTTGTGGGACACCAAAGGAAGTGTTCCACCTGTCAGCACTGACCACATTGCCTATTTTAACGCATTGGCTACGATCACTTAAATAACTTGTTAACAACTTCAGTTGTTTATCTCTTATACCTATTGTTTCAAGCTTATTCAAAAGGATGGGTATCGAAACAGTATCAAATGCTTTTGCAAGATCCAGGAATATACCTATTGTTTTATTGCCTTGATCAAGCTCTTGTGCGATATAGTTAGTTAACTGATGAGCTGCCCCATCCGTTGATAAATTAGCTCTAAAACCAAATTGATTATTTGACAAGAGCGAATTATTTTCCAAATAATGTACTAATCTGTTGTTTATAATTTTTTCTAAAATTTTTGATATGGAGGAAAGTATCGATATAGGCCTATAATTTGAAATTTGATCTTTACTACCCGATTTATATACGGGAACAACGACAGCTTTTTTCAAACAATTGGGAAAAACTCCTTCGGTGAGACAAAGTTGAAAAATATACGTTAGAGGCGGGAGCAGGATATGTTTAAACTGTTTTAACATTTTGTTTGAGATGTTATCCCAGCCAACAGCACAGTCATCTTTCAAACTCATAATAATTCTTTCTACTTCTGTGGAGTCTGTGGCTAGTAAAACAAAAGAATTTACATTAGAGCTACGCTGACTAAAACTTTTTGAAGTCCTGGGAATGATGGGTTGTGTCTTAAAGCGTTCTGCTAAAGTTTTACCTACATTGACAAAGAAATTATTTGCACTGTTAGCAGATAAAAGCGGTGTAGCTTGTGTTTGTAATAAACTCGATGTCGATTCATGTCGTTTAGACGTGTAAGTAACATTATTAAGGAATTTCCAGACCTTTTTACTGTTTTTTCCTGCCTGCTCCAGTTTATTTTTGTCGTAATAGTTTTTGACTTTTTTCAAAATGTTATTACAGAAGTTCCGATATCGTTTATATGTAATTTGCAAAAATGAATTTTCTAAGTTAGATTTAGCCTTAAAATGAAGTTTATCTCTATGTCTCATACAGCGAATTAGGCCAGGAGTTATACAAGGTTTAATATTGTGATTTCTTCTGCTTATTTTTACTGTACTAGTATTGTTTGATATGGCTTGTTGCACTTTCTTAGTTAAGTATGACAACGCGGTGTCAGCGTCAGCAGAACTATAAACTGGAACGAGGTCAATGTTACATAAATCGTCTTCGAGTCTAATCATATTTAATTTAGATTTAAGCTGCGTGCGTTGATGCCGTGGTGGTTTTAGACTTATGGTTAGTATAGCCGCTTTATGATCGGTAACAGCTGAGTTAGTCACTAGGGTAAGTGTAGGTAAGTGGGTTTTAAGCATAATGTGATCTAAGCAAGAGCCGCTTTGGTGGGTTGGGATCAAGTGTGCGGGTAGAAGACCATGGAAGGAGCACAGGTTAAGATACTCGTGAGCAGATGTTTCACAGTTTTCAGGCATAATGTTTATGTTTACGTCACCTATTAATGCTATGGTTCTAAAAGATGATATATCTTTTAATAGCTCATTTAATGATGCAAGAAAACAGTCTATGTTCCGAAAACAAGGGGGTCTATATAAAGCCAGTACTGCAGTATCTGTACCAATTTTGATTAAAAGACTATTGCAGTCTTGTAGGCTAGTGTCCTCTACAGAAATATTGAATAGTGTATTTCTTGCATATACTACCACCCCGTCATTTTGGTTATAATTGACTTTGCTACTGAAAATATTGTAACCCGATTTCATAGGTAAGCTGCCACTGTGTTTAGCAAGCCAACACTCGGTTAGTATAATTACGTCACACTTAATATTTAATCTATGAAGGAAACAGCTAAAATTATCTGTGTTCTTATAAATACTACGAATATTTTGGGTTAGAATGGTTAGTGCATTGTTTACATAGTGTGAAATATGTTGTTTGCAATTTTCTACATTACATGATTTTGACTCTGATACGGAGAAGTGATCTAAATCGTTAATTAAATTATCAGCCATATTAAGCAAAGATCAAAATTAGAATACACTGGAAAGGCGCTCTTAGGCGCCTTCATAATCTATAGAATTAATATATCTTTGTTCGGCCATTTTTTTGGCAGGACAATCAATATCACCTGTTTTATGATTGCTCAGCTTCTTAAATTGTAGGCAAGTCGCACATTTAGCAGGTTCGGCTTTCTTCGTGCAATCGGTCATCGAGTGACCTAGGTTTCCGCAGTGGCCACATGAATGGGTTGACGCTCTACACGACTTAGCCGCGTGACCATACTGTTGGCACTTAAAACATCTAGTGACCAAAGTAAAGTCTCTCACAGGGCAAGATGACCAATTCACAAAAACTCGATCTTGAGATATAAGGGCCTTACGTATAACAGCTGGAACTTCTATGACGTAATTACAAGTCAACGAGTCTTTTTTGCCCGATTTGTGGCTGAGCTTAATAGAGGTCAAAAAGTTATCGCGAGTTGTGCCCTGCAATTTATCGGCCAAATTTTGTTCGTGAATGCACTTGAAGACCTCTTGCTCTTGCATAGATGTGGGTACTCCGATTACAACGATGCGAGGTCTGCGCTTATGTGGCTCATCTACTGTCAGGCCCGAGGTGGTAAGCTGTACCGACTGCTTCAACTTTTCAACGTCATCCATTGTGTGCGTGCTTATTATGACCCCGCCGTTTCTAGTTTTACGTAATCCACGGACATGCAGCTTTATTACTCCAGGGTTGATAATTTGCTGGACCAGGGTTTTAGTGTCTTCGCTTGACTTTAGTTTATCGTTAGGATAAATTGCTACCGACTTAACATTATTAGGGCGAATGAAAGTGCTGTTATCTTTTTTGACCATATCGGCGAATGATGGGTTAGCCGAGACTGTGGACTCCTGGATGCTTCGTTTTAGGTCATAAAGACGTTCTGATAGGTCTTGGTTTTCTCTGAGAGCCTGAAGGTTTGCTTGGACAAAAAGAGTATTTTGCTTTAAAGATTGATACTTGACAGCCATTTGGGAAGTTCCGTGTCCAACTCTTCGGCATAAGTTATGTATTCTTAACTTTTGGTCTGAGTTCAACTTTCCTTCTGCTGAGATAGCGCAGACTTCCTTGAGGCACTGTTCAACGGTAGACATCCATTGCTGTATTTCAGAAGTCGCTACGATTTCGGGAGCATTCTCGTCCATGTCTTCCTCTGGGCGAGGTGTGGACGGGGGACTTCGTTGCGTTTTTCCACTCCGATTGAAGGGACTATTCATGTTGGTATATGTACTAACACGTAAATAGTCAAACACCAAACATATTTCGAGTCATTCACTTATGCAATCACAGCGTGACATAGAAACACTACCGCCTACTCACAACTAGGTCAATATTTATTTACTTATAATTTATATTTTAATCAACTTTAAACACGTCCGATCATCAAAAGTACTAGTAGAAACATTGTCCTGACAATTACGAACACAACAAATAAAATCTGTCGAATCGGTCGAGCCGCTCTCGAGTGATGCTATGACGTGCACATGTAGCAATTTATTCAGTTATAATGGTTTTAACCACTCTTCGTCATACCTCCTCGTCAACGTTGTAACAACTTTTAGATGCAGTCACACCATATTATTAAACCGTATTATTACTTGCGCCCATTCTTCTCCACAGCTAAAAATAGACGTCCTGAATGGGTAGTAGGTAAAAAACACTTTTTATAAGTTTATAAATAAAAAAAATAACTTTGACTTTGACTTTGACCATGTAAGAGAACTATCTACTTCTTAATGTCTATTTAATGCTTGCCACTGAGCCCAATCTTCGACTTTTCTGTTTCAACCGCAACATTAGAGGACTATGTCCAGCAGCAGCAGTGGACTGTTTATTAAATTCGACCGTAATTTTATTAAGGCTGCACGGATTGTATCCTAAGCAATGAAAAATTAAAAAAGATAAAATGTGAGTTTGGATTGGCATTGACAGATTTCGGCCGCTCCTCTTCCATGTTTGAAATTTTTGAAAAGAGTATATAGTGCCACAAACTTATCTGACCCGGTGGCCAAAACTGGAACTACGCGTCTGCCATTTTATAATGTCATTTTGCTGTCAAATTGTTGTTGTTTGAAGTTGTGCACGACGCGTAGTGTTTATTTCGTTTTTTGGGTAGATTTATTGAAATAAATAATGCCGAAAGCATTGAAAGTGACGCAAGGAACATTATTTTAAAAGTTTTAGCTTTTATGCAGGAGGAAAAACGTCTCGAACTGCCATTAATACCATTCGAAAAATTGTACGAACGAGTTGCTGCTGCTACAGGTTAGTGTTGCCAGCTGTTGCTTTGAATCACTCCTACCCATTCATTTTATTTAGTTTTATGTTGCTTAAGTAAATTCTATTAATGTATTGTATGAATTGTGCTTTAAATTATTTTTAGTTTAATTGTTCTATTCGGATAAATTTCTGGCTGAATAATTGCTGTAAACGTTGTGAAATAATCATTTATTTATTTATTATAATCTATGTCTATCGTTTTGCTTTCTTTATGGTATATATATATAAAAATATGTGTACTATTTTGCAGGTGTTAGTGTGCGGTTCGTACGAAAGTTGATTAAAGAAATGAACAACAACAATGAACAAGAACGGGCTGATGCAACGGGTTAAAAATTTTCTACTCCGGGGAAAAAAAGAGAAAGAACAAAGGCATTCCTGAAATCTAGTCTCTGAATTACACAAATGATTATCTACATGATCATAATTATAACATTAAAATATAATTCTATAAAAATGTGTTTTAATTATTGTTCCTAGTTATATCGTGTTGTAAAGGGTCTTTCAACAAGGACGGATCGATGTTAAAATTGAATAAAACTAGATGTGTGTGAGATACTAACAAAAATTTTTTTTTATTTGAAAGGCCCATTAATGCTATTATGAATGGAATATAACATCGTTCAAATGTCCGCCGCGGCTTCCAATGGTGGCACGAATCCGAGAGGTCCAATTTTCAATGACTTTGCTGCATTAATCCGGCTGACTCTGAGCGATGGCCTGCGTTATGTTGGCTTTTAGGGCAACGGTCGATTGTGGGTTATTGGCATAGACCTGTGACTTCGGAAAACCCCACAAGAAAAAGTTTAGCGGGGTCAAATCACACGATCTTGGTGGCCAATACACGAGATAACCCTACCCTCAAACCGTTCACGCAGAATGTCCATTGTGTCGTTCGCTGTGTGGCACGTAGCGCAGTCTTGCTGGAACCACATGTCGTCCACGTCCATATTGTTCAATTCAAGCCCAAAGAAATTGTTAATCATTGATCTGTAGCGCTCGCCGTTGACGGTGATGGCCTCGCCAACGTCGTTTTCGAAGAAGTACGGATCAATGACGCCGCCAGACCAAAATCCGCACCAAACAGTAACTTTTTGTGGATGCATTTCCACCTGGTGAACCTCATGTGGGTTGTGGTCATCCCATATACGGCAATTTTGCTTATTAACAAAACCATTAACAATACAAACAATTTTTGTATTGTTTTGTAAGTATGTGCTTTTGTAAATTGGACCACTCGGATTCGTGCCGCCATTCGAAGCCGCGGCGGACATTTGAACGATGTTATATTCCATTCATTATGGCATTTATGGGCCTTTCAAATAAAAATAAAAATTCGTTAATACCTCACACACAATCTAGTTTTATTCAATTTTAACATCGACCCCTCCTTGTTGAAAGACCCTTTATAACAATGTCTAAAACAGCAAATAAATATTTTGATCACTCCTAGTGCACTTGGGCAATGTCATTATTTATACCCTACAAACTGCGGAAATTATATTTAGCAGCAACACTAAATTCAACAACAGCGACGCTGTCACCGGGTCAGATAAGTTTGTGGTACTTTACATGCGTCGTGTGTCAAATACATTATGCGTGTGTGTCAAATACATGGTAGTGTGTGTAATGTTTGTTTTATTGTAATAATGTATTTTTTAGGCATAATTTTAAAAAAAATGACATTCTGTACTCCTTCTCTATATAAACTATAAGTGTGCGAAATTTTATACTCCTCCGTCCGCGCAATTTTCGTAAAAAGGGGGTACAAAGTTTTTGCGTCACGTATTAATATATAGATAATGATGTATGTACTTGTTTATGTTGCGTATAAAAAAAATTATTAAACAAAATCTTCCAAGCAAGTTTCTGTAACTGATCACAGTCCAATCGATACCATTCAGAGATGGGCAACTGGCAAAGTTCCCCGAAACTTCGATGCTGGCAATGGTCAGGGGAGGCGCACTCTATAGCCAGGGGAGGCGCACTCTATAGCCAGGGGAGGCTGTTCGCGCAACTTAGCATACTGTTTGTTATCAAAATGAAGTTCCACTTTGTGCTCCTATCTAAATGAATGGACGAGCGATTTTGATGTTTACGGCTGCACTGCAAATACCATTGTCTTAGAATAATTACAATTAAACCTTTAAACTGCCATTATCTGACGACCTCCGTAGCCGAGCGGCTTGCACGCCGGACTTTGGGCGGTGCTAACTCTGAGGTACCGGGTGTGATACCCGGTCGGGTCAATGTCAAAAACGAACTTTACGATATTGTAAAGGGTCTGGGGCTCTATTTTTGATTTCTTCGCCTCGAGTCGAGCGCTTGCTGGTTTCTACTGATTTTCGTTCGACATTTGACATTCCATATTTTTGAATCGCTCGACCGCAACGAGTGCCCTCACTCACTCGTTGCAGTACAGACGACAGCACGTCAACCTATACAAAACTGTAAAATTTCTTCAATACATTTACAACCATAATACCTGAGACATAAAGTTCTATGTGCAGGCGTGTGTACTACGTATTTTCCAATATTAGTTTTTAGGGTTCCGTAGGTACCTCAGAAGGAAAAAACGAAACCTTTATCACTTTGTTGTCCGTCTGTCCGTCTTACCGTCTGTCCGTCTGTCTGTGTGGAGGTATCGAGTTGAAATTAGAACCATATACTCAAGTCTACGGTCCCTTGAAGCCGTGAAAAAATCAAACTTCTAAGTTAACGAAAAAAAAGATATGGCCGTTTATATCGCAAAAAACGTATAATTAAACGTATATTTTACACACTCAAAGGAATCAAAATTCATAGGGTACTTGCCGTTGATCTAGAACGATGAAATTTGGCAAGTAATATCGTCTTATTCTACAAGTACAGGGAAAAATCTGAAAACTATACATATTTAATTAAATCACAAAAATAAAACAGGGCTTTTAAGCAAGGAACGGGGGTCCAAATTTTGAAGTAGGTAAGTTAACCGTGTCAAGTTAGGTGTCGTATGAAAGGGTTTTACTTGCACAAGCTAAACAGATTTTTAATTATTTTTATATTGTATAGTTTTAAATATAAGTGACGAAGAATGAAAAAAGAAATACCTTGGAAACTGAATTTTGGGAAAAAACGACGGGTTACTCCGGGAGTGCCGGCAGAAGTAAAAACTTGAATATTAACGTTGTGCATTTTTGATATTTTGGAATGGTTAGGGAATAATTTTGCACGAATTGCTTCAGTTATCAGTATAAAAGTACTATCATTTATGTGGTAGAATACAATATTTATTTATTGCGCTATCGTACACAAACATTACAATTTATATTATATTAAAAAGCACTCGAACATTCGCGCAAGCGCCCTGCGCCGCCTAAACGAAACAGCAGGCATACATTTTCGCCGCGCCGTAGAAAGAGAGGGGGATACTTCCTCTCCTACGCCGCGCCGGCTGTCATCCGTCTTACGCATTTTCGATCAGGCCACGTGTCCTGACGGTCACGTGTCCTGACGCGAATTTATCATTTTTTACCCATTACAAAAAAAGTGTACAACGCCGCTAAAGAAGTTTTCACTTCAAAAGTTCAAGACTCGATTCCTGAACTAAATATGTACCCATAAATTTGTACGGAACCCTCTGGCTTATTTTATAATTATTATGGGTTAGCCTTATCCTTATTTGACCTGATGTATAGTAATTATAAAGCCGAAGGTGGAAGCGTACTGCACGTTGCATCCTCAGCTACTTAAGCACTGGCTATCTTATCTAGCTGCCGGAACACAACAATGTTACTCACATTGTAGTTATTGCGACATAATTTCATAAGATGGTGGTGGCTAGCCAGGCAGACAAATAAGACCTACCACCAACCATACCCCCGCTGGGAACCGCACCCGGGGCTCGAGACGGTTAAAAATGATTTTTGTAAACATGATTTTTGTAGAGATAAGTAAAGATTCAAACGAATCAGATATCTTTCGAAGATGATATCGATATTGTGACCGGTATCGATATCTGCTTCGAGAGATATCTAATCCGTTATTGTAAGCCTACAGTAAGCGTTTTGTAAGCCGTTTTGTAGCCAGCAAGTCACCCTTGCTATGTCTTGCGGTGGTTATTCACGTAGTTGCTTGTCTTCCAAGCTTTGTGTACATGTCAGAGCATATCCAATATTCAAGAACAATAATCGCGGGTTATGGGCGAAAGCTGAGTAGGTACTGTGGTGTAGTTAAGGTTGCCAGATCGGAACTTACCGAATCCGGGACAATTCCATGTCGGGCCGTGGCTATGAATATGTAAAAATAAAAAAAATATATCCTAAATTACAGAATATTTAATTTTATATTTGTATTTATTAGGAAAATTCATGTTATTTTTCAAATGTATACGTTTATTAGTCCAGATAATAGATATAAATTGAGAACAGTTGTTATTTTTTTTATTATTTAATTTTTTCGGAATCTGGGACAATAGATCGAATGGACACGGGACAATACGTAAAATTTCGGCACAATACCGGAAATCCCGGACATCTGGCAACCTTAGGTGTAGTTGTGAAATATGAACAAATGTTGTACTTTCTTCGTGCATGATAATAAAAATGGTACATAGATTAAAACTGATCTCCGAGAACCTCGGCTCTTAGCCGGGCTGTCGCTCCTGTCTACCGTGTCTACCACTGTCTGCGACTGTGTCAAACCGTTGCAAATCTTTTTAATTACATATTCGATGATTCAAATACTCATCCAGACTAAAGAGGCTTACATACAAATAAATTAAACTAACTTTCAGTTAGAGCATATACTCTAAGAACTTTTACTATGAGCTACATATTATAACCTCCTTACAATATTCCTACCTCCATTTGATTTGTGTAACTTTAGGCATTATACTTTGTTGTTCTTGTAGCTATGGGGTAATATATAAATATTAGACATTATCACATACATTCTTCTGATCTGTAAGCAGCTAAAGCACTCGTTTTATGAAAATCCGAAACAACGATGGTACCACAACACCCAGACCTAGGCACCCAGGAGGCTGTTTCAATACCATACTAGTTTTCTTTATCGTGAAATAATAATAATAAAAAAGATATGTTTTTAAGTCGTTTGCAATTATTTTGTATTTCTCACCTCTCAATCGCGGAACGCGGAACGCGAAAGTATCACGTAATTTTCAAAATGGCGAATACCTAAAGTCGATGTCCACTAAAATAATGAATAAGTTGCAATTAGATCATGTTTTATCATTTTGTAAACGACAATTTACTAATTGATATATTTCCTCTGCCAGTTATCAAAATAAATGTGATTACCGAAATAGTTTATTAGTTGTACATGATCAAACTATTTATTCTAGATTTTGTATAAACAAACTTCTTCATACAAAAGTAGGCTCTAATTACACGACATAGAGTCCATAGAATTTTAAAGAACGGTTCGAGATTCCGTTAAGGGGGAGTGGAACAAAGGAAACGATAGGTAAGTTTCTACGTCAACTTATTAGTCTGTTTTCATTAATTCTGAATAAATCAACATTAAACATTACAGTAGGTATTAATAATTACAATTTCCCAAAATAATTTTAACTACAATTATTGGTACATCAAATATTCCAACTTAATAAACTAATTACATTACGAGTTAATTAAAAGCCGGCTTTGTATTTTCGTGCCGCACATTCGTTAAGATCAAGGGGCGTATTATGGCAATCGGAACTTCGACATGAGCCAATTCGATATTGGATATTGTGTTCTCGATGTTTTTTTTTGTTCCTAAACGGTGGTATCTAAGAGTTGTACTACTCTTAGAGCAACGAGAAGTGAGCGAGCTCACAGCTGCGGTAACCTATCTGGATATTAGGTAGTGGACTATACGTGTCCACGGGGCAACTAGCTCGAGACACTAGTCTTAAAATTACCGGATGAAGGATGCGTACCGGCCTGTTCTGATCTGCCGTTATGACCTGACGTAGATGGTTCCTTGTCCTTGCGTAAGGATGTCTGACACCTAACTTTATAACCGTAAGGTTGGTAATTTAATAACTTTCCCATACAAACCATGCTCGGTCAATAGAAGTTTTGTATAGAAAAGTAAAAAAAAAAACCCTTTTTTTGACCTATGTTTTTTGGGGAAAGATATTCAGTTTCATGGTCTAATCTACCCACCTGCAGAAAAACAACCACTAAAATGTTTCGGTGTATAGAGTAGTTCATTATATCAGCTGGCTCCATGGTAGACGTATGGCGTGACCACGTCCGTATTTCAACACTCAGCGGATGATTGACGCGGTTGGTCTCACCCCACTCCCACTGTGACTTCAATACACTACACCATACAAGGATGTGTTTTTTTTTAGAGAGTTTACTAATCAGCAAGCCTTTTGAGGCAATCGCCTCAAACGGCATTTTCAGCGTCACCGGGCATTTTTGGGAGCGGCGAGGTACGTAAAGGGTACCTCAAGCCGTGTTGAAACGGATCACCTTCGGAGGTTTTCTAAAGAAAACGGCATCGCACACTTAAAAGTGCACGTCCCCGTGCCCTACTAGATTCTCCGAAGGGTTCAGATCGGATCGCTCAAGGATGTGTCTGTCTAGCGCCTCTAAGTAGCCCTTTCCTCATCATCATTTAGTGCTAGTTGAGGAACTCGATGGCGCAGGAGGAGCTCGATTGCGCAGTGGTTACCGCACCCGGTCTGCGAGTGCTGAGGTTAAGCAACTTTCGCAAAGGTCATCGGATGGGTGACCAAAACTTAATCATCCCGAGCTTCTCCGTGCTTCGGAAGGCACGTAAAAACGTTGGTCCTGGCTGCATTAGCAGTCGTTAACAACCACCAATCCGCACTGGGCCCGCGTGGTGGTTTATGGCCCGTTCTCTCTATCCATCCATAGGAAGGCTCGTGCCCCAACAGTGATTACATAGAATGAGCTGATGATGATGATGATGAAGTAAAGTTTGGAGATCAGTACACAAAACTTCCGCCCGTTCCATGTAACTCTGTTCCAGCGCAGAAACCTAATACGAAATACTAGTTCACCTCGCCTCGGTCACAACCCTTCCACCGTATGTTTACCTTGGTATACTTTTGCCAATTTGTCGGCGGAGGCAAGTTTTAATGAAGCTATAACCAGCTCAACACTGTGACCTATTTGCGAAGGCCCGTAGCGTGCTACTTAAAATGAAGACGATAGGTTGAACGTTCGTTGTAATCATAGTGCTAAATGGTGTTAATGTTATGGTGTAAATGATTGTACTGTCTATTTCGTTCTTATATCATTGACTACGAGTATGACTGCTGCAACTCATATGCTGAGGCAGAAAGGCAGGCATGATTAACCATCGGAGCCTTGACGGGGTACTATGTCACCAAACAAATGATCCACAGGATGCATCTATCAGTAAACGGCTGAAGAAATTGAAGGGGAAGCGAATAGACTGGACGAAGCTCTAAGGGAAGCCTATCATAAGGCATGCCCCTTGAGAGAGATAAGACCAGACCGAGGACAACCCTGGTGGACAAAGGCACTGGGGAAACAGAGGAAAAAGATACGGCGAGCTCTCAACAAGGCCCTAAAGAGGAACGATGATGAGAGCTGGCAAACATACAGAGAAGAAAGGAACCTATACAAGAAAGAATGCAGAAGGGAGAACAAGAATAGCTGGAAGGCGTTCTGCGCAGGGGTCGAAAGATACCCTGAGGCTGCGCGACTGGTAAAAACGTTCTCCAAAGCCAACACGCGTAGGCTAGAGAGTATTAAGAACGGAGAAGAACTAATAACTAATCCGGAAAAGATACTGGAAGTTATGATGAAAACACACTTCCCGGACAGTGAGGAATGCACAGTTGATGACGTACCAATCGTCCCAGGTCCCACGGTGGACCGGGAGCCAAAGTTAATCATCACTGAAGAACATCTACTGTGGAGCGTCCGATCCTTTCAGCCATACAAGGCAGGGGGACCGGATGAAATCTTCCCGAAAATGTTACAGATAGCTATAAAGTATATAAGCAAGGATCTGCTAGCCCTGTACAATGGCAGCATCAGAACTAAGTATATACCAAGAAAATGGAGGGAAGTGAAGGCAGTATTCATTCCAAAATCGGGCAGGGCATCCTACCAGGAAGCCAAAGCCTTCAGATGCATTAGCCTCTCCTCATTCCTACTAAAGACACTGGAGAAAATCCTAGACAGAATAATTAGAGAACAAATAGAGAAAAGCGGATCTCCACTACACCAAAATCAACACGCATACATGGAGGGCAAATCCACCGAAACGGCCCTCCACAACTTGGTGATAAGAGTGCAAAGATCAATCAGCAATACAGAATACGCAATGGGATGCTTCTTTGACGTGGAGGGCGCTTTTGATAGAGCGACCCCCGAGTCAATAGAGGATACTCTTAGCCGCGAAGGAATAGATAAAGATGTATCAATATGGGTGAAAACCATGCTAAGACACCGACTGATACGCACAGAGATAGCAGGAACAACACGTACAGTGGTGGCGAAAAGAGGGTTCCCCCAGGGGGGATGTCTGTCACCATTACTGTGGTGCCTGCTAATAGATGAATTAGTTAACAAGATAAACAGGATGCACATTTACACACAAGTGTGCTCCGATGATGGTGTGCTCCTGGTGACAGGCAAAGTTCTCAGCGTTATGTGTGAAATCATGAACAGAGGTCTAAAAGAAGCTTTAGGGTGGTGCAGGAGCAAAGGTTTGAACCTAAACCCTGAAAAAATCAAATTAGTTCTATTTACGAAGAAAAGAAAGATAGGGCGAGCTGAACCAGTGATACTGGACAACCAGGAGCTGGAGACGGTCAAGGAAGTCAAGTATCTAGGAGTGACACTGGATAGTAAGCTTACCTTCAGGACCCATATTAGTAACACATGCTCCAAGGCAAAGATGGCGATGATGCAGTGTAAAAGCGTAATAGGCAGAACCTGGGGCATGAAACCAGCGATGGCACTATGGATATACAGGGCAATAATAATGCCAAGAATCCTACATGGAGCTATCGTATGGTGGCACAGAGCCGCAGTGGGGAGAAACAAGGCAGAGTTAAACAAAGTCCAAAGGCTAGCGGCCCTAGTGACTACGGGCGCGATGAGGACCACACCTACAGCCGCGCTCGAGATCCTGCTGGGGCTGAATCCCCTGGACTTAGGAATAAAGAGAAGAGCAGCGGAACAATGGTTCAAGCTAAGAAGCACTGACATATGGACCGGAAACTTCACGGATAAGGGTCACGCCAGTATAGGTAAACAATATGAAGATAGGTTGTCAATGATCCTTTCCAACAACGACTTAATACGAAAGGAAAGGATTTTTGACAAAAAATATAGAATACATATACGTTCAAGAGAGGACTGGAGCGTAGAAACTGATGGCATCATTTGCTATACAGACGGCTCCAGAAAGGAGTCGACAAAGCTCTCTGGATCTGGCGTGCACATTAAATGTGCAGACGGGACGGAGATAGACAAGTCGATACCGTTAGGAAGATTCGCTAGTGTCTTCCAGGCGGAAATATACGCAATAATGGCATGCGCTGAGATAGCTGAACACCTCACTATTACAGGAAAGATGGCTATCTACAGCGACAGCCAAGCGGCGCTGAAGGCACTAGGCAAAGAAGAGACGACATCAGCAATTGTCAAAGAATGCAAGGAATCATTAAAAAGGCTGGCTGAGAGAACGGACCTGACGATAGCGTGGGTTCCCGGACACGAGGGAAACACGGGAAACGAACAGGCTGACGAACTAGCCAGAAAGGGAGCAGAGGAAAACTTGGTGGGGCCGAAACCTCGGCTACCAATAGCGCACAACATCACCAAGGGAGTAATCAGTCACAGTATTACATCAGAAACCAACAGAAGATGGAGGTCCTCGAATGGTATGAGACAATCGAAGATCTTCATCAAGGGAATGGATAAGAAAAAGACTAGCAAACTAATGGGACTCTCCAGAGAGAACATGAGGCTAGTCATTGAAGTCATAACAGGACACTGTTGACTGAACAGACATATGACAGTGATAGAAGTGAAAACCGACCCCATATGCCCGGAGTGCATGGAAAGCGAGGAGACCAGCCTCCACCTACTAGCCGAGTGCCCTATGTATTCGCTGGCAAGATGGGAGCTCTGGGGGTCGGATAGACTACACATAGAGGACCTAAAGGATCTGAAGGTGGAACAGATAGCAAGCTTCACTAAAAAGACCAAAAGATTCGACGGGGCGCCGTGAAAGCTGGATAAACCTTAACTCCCTTAAAAGGGAGAACGGGGAAAAGGATGAAGTGGCCCGCAACAACGCGGGTGGATCGTCCGTTCGGCTGGCGACGTCCCCATAAGAAATAATAATAATAATAATCAGTAAACGGCTTGTGTAGGGCGTTTGGTGAGCATATACTGTGAGACTGCAACTCTTTGGTTACAAGAAGAATGGGACTCCTATCCAAAATCAGAAGACTTTAGATTCTTCGCTCCCAAAGACGTTGCCAAAGTTATGGTAGCTATCTTTACAGAAGAAGAAGTGTAAAAGGAGGAGGTGTCACAAAATATCCCGGTGGGGTAAAGTGCTACTGGGAGAGGGAAACCTCAGCAGGCCCCATTAAGATAAGATAAGATAAGATAAGGTATTTTGCTTGTCGCGCCGCAAGATGACCGAGGCTTACCCATTCATAGTCGCCGGTGCACATGAACGTCCAGAGTGCGAGTTTTTACCCGACTGCGTCAGAAGGAGGGTTTTGTTTTTCGAGTGTATGTATGTATGTATGTATGTATGTATGTATGTATGTATGTATGTATGTATGTATGTATGTATGTATGTATGTATGTATGTATGTATGTATGTATGTATGTATGTATGTATTTATAAATATTCATTTATTATAGATTTTATTACTTAAGTATAAGGTATCAGACTAGGAAATATTTCACGTTTAAAATTCAAAATTTAATTATAGGATCGCAGAGCTTGTTTTTTCTTTTTAGTTTTTTTCTCTTTGCAGTTATCTTTTATGTGAGTCCAATTTTTACGAGTAAGTTTATTAATGTTTTTTTTATATAGTTGATTTAGCAGTCGCGTTTTTTGTTTTATTTCTTTATTACAGATCCGAACCCCTCGAAGAATCTAGAAGGAAAAGAGGACACGTTTGCGAAATGCCATTCCCTGTAGAAACCCTCTGACAGTGTTTCGATCACACAGCTTGAGGAACCCTTTAAGTTTCTCGCTTCCCCAAAAAAACTTGAAATATTAAACCCGGGGCTCTGGGTCAGAAACCACTAGTCAGCTTGACCAACGACTTATAATTATTTCAGAAGCACGTAGAAAAAACAAGTGAGTTATCTCTGACAAAACAAACGTTAATTTTATTTTAACTTAATGTTCCTTACTTATCTGGCGTGCCGTGCCATCAATTAGATAAGCAATCGGAAGGTTAGTAATTATCGCTTAGTGCTCGATGTCGCGCGACGACCCCAACATAATCACTTAATACAGTACAGGAAACCCCCACGATTGTGGGGGTCAACCTGAGTCAAGGTCCTAGCCTCGTCTAGAGCACGGATTCCCAAACCATTTTGGGCAAGAGACCCTTTTCTTCAGAAGGTTTCTAGAGGGCATGGCATCTCGCAAGCATGTCTCAGTCCACTGCCAGATTCTCCGAGGCGTCCGGATCGGATCGAGAGCGAAAAAATTGAGGGTGCCTTTTGAGTTTCCCAGGGATCGACATAAATAAAAACTGATTTTGGGGGTCGACGAGTTCTAAAAATCAACCCCTGTTAAATAACACAAGTTCTTATTTAAAACGTTCAAGATAACTGTTTAAGTTGTGTTACGTGTACCAACTTGTTATAAGAATGACCAATATTTTAGTAGGAAGTTTAAGTATATGTTTACTTAAGCAGACGCAAAGTTTTTAAATTGGCAAGTATTTTGTGTCAATAGGGAAAAAACTAGAAATAGATCTATATATTAATACGTGAAGCAAAAACTTTGTAGGTACACCTTTTTACGAAAATTGCGCGGACGGAGGAGTATGAAATTTCGCACACTTAATAGTTCATTTAAAGAAGGTTATCCGAATGTATATTTTTTTTTTTTTTTTTTTTTTTTATTGTTCAAAACAGTTTACAAAAAACAACATACAATACAATAATCCTAACACGGAAACCTTACAAGGTTTATCTGTGTAGGAGAGCCACTTTTGCTTAATACTTATAAAAAATAAAAAAAAATTATGTTACATGCAAACAAGAGTAGGTTAGTTTTTACTAGTATCCTATGATAGATTAACAAGATGATAATTTTGTAAGAAATATTTTTTAAATTTTGATTTGCATTTAGCAATGACCGTGTCCGAGTACAATATTTGAAGGTCATTAGGTAGTTCATTTAGATATGCTGGTATCAAGTAGCTTAATTTTCTACTTCCATGTACATTATTATATTTAGGCAGAACATATTTTTTAAGATACGTTATTTTTCTTAAGTTATCATGTCTTTTATATACATGCAGGTATCTAGTGTCGTTACATTCTGTTAAAATGGAATATTTAATTTTATCAAAAATATTTATGGCGTGACAGTATCGAAACAGTTCTTGGGCGTTATCTTTATATTTGTTTAATATATGTTTAGGAACAATTATTTTCAATAGTGTGATTTGCAGTTTTAAAATTTCTTCTAAATACGACTTGTACGTTCTTCCATAACTACTCAGGCCGTAACAAACGACAGACTCTGCTAGGGACATGTATAAGAGTCTGAGAATTTTATAAGGAAGCTTATACCTTAATATGGATAGTCTGCTAGCAATCGATCTTAATTTAGCACATACATAGTCTTTATGCGGCCCCCAACAGAATCTCTCGTCGATCACGAGTCCTATATACATGTGCTGCTTTACATTTTCAATGGGTGGACATGAGCAATTGTTAGTTGGGCTGTGCATGCAAAAGTGAGTATGGGCCACAACAGTGGGTGCAATGTCGGCTTTATTGTGCGAAGTATGAATATGCAATAACTTAGTTTTTTGAGCGTTCATCACTAATCCAACATCGTGAGCCCATTTACATAAGACATCAAAATTAATTTGAATATTTACTTCCGCTTCCTTCACACTTTTTGCGGCAGCCACGAGACACGTATCATCAGCGAATTGGTATATTGACCCCGTGCTTATCAGAGTGCACATGTCATTGACGTACAATAAATATTCGGTAGGACCCATTATTGAGCCTTGGGCTGTTCCTTGATGGGTCAATGTCATGTTACTGTACTGATTAGCTATTTTGACTACAGTGTAACGATTGGTGTGGTAGTTTTTAATAAGCTGTAGGATATATTTTTGAAATGCTTAAAAATACATTAAATCAATAAAACAAACATTACACACACTACCATGTATTTAACACACACGCATATTACTCTTTTCAAAAATTTCAAAAATGGAAGAGGAGCGGCCGATATCTGTCAATGCCAATTCAAACTCACATTTTATATTTTTTAATTTTTCATTGTTTGATACAATCCGTGCAGCCTTAATTAACTTCGCTATCGTTTTCTTATGCCTGGTTCCTATATCTAACGGATCGTCGCTCTACTTCAGTTACCATCCGTTTTCTTGTTACTAACAACGAGGCGTTCTTAGCGTTCCACAACTATGCGATCATGCTTACCGGCGACGAGTGTTCGTAGGTAGGCCGATCCTCCTTCTGCCCTCACGCGTTTCGTTCCGGATTTTTTAATGATTTCGTTCTTTCAAAAACTATTTTTAAAACATTAATAATGTAATGTAATGTAATGTAATGTAAGGGCGAGCCTCAGCCACTTACCGGGTCACAGGTGGCGGATAGTGATATATCCTACAGTATGTAGGATAGCTGCGAATAAGGGGAAACCTCCTCGAATAAGCAGTCCCGGACCGAGGCGGCAGGGAACGGAAGGTGTGGCGGGATGTTCTGTGGCATGAACATCTCCATGAAAAACTACAATGCCTAATGAAGGCCCTGTGACATGGCGAGTTTGCACCGCCATTAAATAAGTGCATTGCCCTAGCAGAGGAAGCAGTCTGCTTGCGTTCTATCAGGCGGACCTCAGAAGGAGGCATTTGGCTGTGGAAGTGAATATTTTCGAGCGGTGATGGAATCCATCGGATCCGGTCGTTGAACTGCGATCACCAACCCGCCGTTGCTGGCGTGGTGATTATTGGCTAAACCTCCCTCTTCAACAATGACAGACAAAAACAAAAATCGACCCCGAGTTCCCAGCGCTTTGTCACTCTCTGGCCTCAGCAGTAGCCAGGTGATACGGAGCAGGGGTGCGACAAGGAATCCCTGGGAGTTGACTAACTGCAATAAACAACTTTACGTAGCCACATACAATACACAAACACTGTCCACAGATGATAGGCTTATGGAACTTGAAACAGAATTACAGCGCATTAAATGGGACATTTTAGGTCTGAGCGAGATCAGAAGGGATGGTGAAGAACTTGTTACACTACCATCAGGTAACATGCTCTACTATAAAGAAGGCATAAGGAGGGGTATAGGAGGAATTGGCTTTCTGATCAACAGGGAAATAAAGGACCGTGTGATAGAAATAGGTTGTGTATCCAATAGAGTGGCATATACAAAAATAAAACTAACGGCCAAATATACACTCGCTATTATACAGGTATATGCCCCCACTGCAAGCCACCCAGACAGCGAAGTCGAGGATTTCTACGAGAAGGTGACCGCGGCTGTGCAGAAATGTAAATCCTATAACACCATCATTATGGGTGACTTTAACGCCAGAGTCGGAGGAAAAGAGATGGATATTGAGTGTTGTATGGGTGGATTCGGCTTTGGCAATAGGAACGAAAGAGGGAAGGAACTGGTGAACTTTGCAATGAGAAGTAACATGTATGTCATGAATACGTTTTTTGATAAGAAGCCACAACGGAAATGGACATGGCGACACCCTAATGGAGTTCACAAAAATGAATACGACTACATAATCAGCAATCGCAAAAGCATTGTTCACGATGTATCAGTGCTCAACAACTTTTACACTGGTAGTGATCACCGCTTAGTTCGTGCAACTCTTGCCATTAATACGAAAGCCGACAGACGAAAGCTTGCACAGCGTCATATACCACAACACGTTGTTCCAGATCTGATTAGAGTTAGGGCCGAAGAATACAAAAAGTATATCAGCAACCACCTACACAACATGGATATACACCAAACGATGTCAATAGAAGCCCTCAATGAACATTTAACATCGGTAATGAAGGCAGCACAGAAAGATGTCATGCCAGATAATGGCGATTTCAGGCCCAAAAAGCTAACAGCTGAAACACTTGATCTCATAAAAAGCCGTCATCAAATGAGAATAGAAGGCAAGTCGGACACCCCAGATTATCGTCATCTCCATAAAGAAGTTCGCCATAGGATAAGACAAGATTTGATGAGATACCAAGAGGACAAAATTACTAGTGCCATACAGTCGAACACTAGTAAACGTATTTTGCGATCTCAATTATCCAATGGGCGAAAGGAGATTTTCCAGCTTATGGACGAGAATGGAGACGTTGTGGCTAATAGAGAGCAGCTGTTAGAGGTAGCGAGAACGTATTATGAAAACCTGTACAAAAGTAGGCTACCAATCAACACCTCGCCATTGGACGTACATCCATACAGGGCTCCTATCTTGAATGTTGGCTCTGAAGAAATCCCAGACGTTACTGAGCAGGAAATACGTATTGCCCTTAACCAGATTAAAAGCCGAAGGTCACCCGGACAGGACAATATCATCCCGGAAATGCTCAAGTTGGCGCCTGATTCAGTCTGGAAAGCTTTAGCACTGCTTTTCACAAACTGCATATTAAGCAGCAGGGTCCCGAATGAATGGCACAAAGCGATCATTGTCCTTCTTCATAAAAAGGGAGATATTCGGAGGCTAGATAATTATCGCCCCATTAGTCTTCTGTCTCAGATCTACAAGCTGTTCACTCGAACTATCCTGAACAGACTAAGGGGTAAATTAGATGCGTACCAACCAAGAGAGCAGGCAGGGTTCCGATCTGGTTATGGGACTAACGATCACATACATACCCTGAAGACAGTAATCGAAAAATGCCACGAATATCGAAAGCCCATTATTATCACCTTCGTCGACTATGAGAAAGCGTTCGATTCAGTAGAAGCCTGGGCAGTAGAGAAGGCCTTGGCGGACAGTAGAGTCGATGAAAGATATATCCAGCTCATTAAACATCTTCAGCTGTCTGGAACATCTTCGATACGCCTTCACAAACTAACAAAGGCTTTTAGACTGGAGAGAGGAGTTCGCCAGGGTGACACCATATCACCTAAATTGTTCAACGCTGCCCTTGAGAACATCTTTAAGGCACTAGACTGGACAACTAAGGGTGTAATAGTCGATGGGGAAAGGCTAAATAATCTGCGATTCGCTGATGATATCGCACTGATCAGCGATGACATCGAAGATATGATTGATATGGTCGATCAATTACAACGGGAATCAGCAAAAGTGGGTTTGAAAATGAATTTGTCAAAAACTAAAATCATGACGAACATCGACAATGTGAAAAATCTCGTCCTACCTGTAGAGTTGGTCGACCATTATATCTATCTAGGCCACAAAATTACTCTCGGGTCCGAAGATCAGATTGCGGAAATAGGTAGGCGCATTGGGCAAGCCTGGGCAGCATTTAGCGCCAATAATCATATTCTGCGGTCCAAAAAGATACCTCAACACCTAAAGACCAAGGTGTTTAACCAGTGTGTTCTGCCGGTCTTCCTGTATGGGATGGAAACCACGACGTTGACAGAAAGGTCTGCTGAAAGACTCCGAGTTGCACAGCGAGCAATGGAACGACAGATGCTTGGCATTTCTCTCCAAGATCATAGGAGAAACGAGTGGATCAGAGGAAAGACACGGGTCCGCGACGTGGTGGAGGAGATTGAGAGCCGTAAGTGGAGATGGGCGGGACACATTGCACGGATGAACAACGATCGCTGGGTTAGAAGAACTTTAGAGTGGAGACCCCGCAATGACACCCGCGGCAGGGGAAGACCGCCTAAAAGATGGACAGACGACATCCGGCAACAAGCCGGAATTAACTGGATGCAGGTGGCTGGTAATAGAGAACGCTGGAAAGATGAAGAGGAGGCCTATGTTCGAAGACGAACCCAAAGGCTGATATAGATATAGATAGAATAATGTAATAAATTACAATTTAGTTACTAGTTCCGTAATCCTAGAACGATATTGTTTAAATAATTTATTATTCATTGGTAACAACGGTGCAACAACGTTAACAAAACGCGTCGCGTCATTTTTTTGCACCTATAGATAAAGTTTGTTTTTAATTGAAATTGGAATAAAAGTTTATGGCATCGGATCACAGCATTTTAGATATTTAAAAAGGTTTGGCCCTAGTCATGGACTTATATTCCATGCCCAATCCCGTTAATCAAATTTAAAATCATAAATAATTTTGGTTTTATTATAAATGAAACACAGTTAATTATCAATGATTATTTTAATTTGTTGTTTTCGTAGTACATATACTATAAGCAGAAATCGATAACATTTCGGACTTAGCTAAATTGTACAAAAGGAAATTGCTGCAACATTCGTATTTAATGCAGGTATTATAATGTTTTAGGCTTCTCCACTATGGATAAATGCAGGTGAAATAATATCGTACCTCAAATAAAACCAACATTATTATTATTGACAGTTGAAATATTTTATACGTAGACTACCGGCCGTGCATTGTACCCAAAGCATAAAATCTAAAAGCCAGCAACAATTGGTTTAAAAAAGGCCATTATCTTTAATATCGAAAGAACGCTAGTTCATTATTTAAGATGGTTATTCTGTAACTCTCAAATATATTTCCATGATACTTGTACTGATGGTTTATCCCGGCAAAATCTCATTTTTCATTTTGTTGTAATTCATGTTCATCCAATATGAACATGAATGGTTTTATATACTCTAGCACGTCTTTATTGTCTTCATCGGAATTATGCCAATCCGATAACATATTCAGTATTTCAACATCACTTTCACTGAGCAATGAGCATCACATTTTCACTATTTGTAAAAATTACTGACGAAATACACGTAAACAACACAATAACCGATCAAAAAGTACCGGTAGGATAACCAGCAACGAATGGTAGATTTGACAGTTAATTGACGCTTCTTATTTTTTAAAGGAACGCAGTCTAGTGTCACTTCCATATTCTATGGTTACGAAGCGTTACTGGTAACCCTCCCATCCGTTGGTAACATACTATCGGTTAGATACCTGACGAGTCGTTTTTTATAGGAACGCATTTAGCTTACGCCTCGTAGCTAATACAACGGCTCGTAGGCAAAACGAATCGTTTCTTGTTTATAGGAACCGGGCATTAATGTTACTTTGGCTACCGCCACTGTCGAGCGCAACTGTTGTAAGATTCCGTGCCCGTTAGAGGATGTCTATGTGTGTGTTGCTTGAGCGTGTTTGTATGAAGATTACCTTCTGCACTGTAGATACTTATTTTAAGCCTTAGGTATGTGCCTATGGGCTAAGCCGTTATGAATTGTAATCATTGCTGATCAGCATTTAATTCAACTCCAAAGTGCGTCAGCGGAACATCACAAGATGCTCTTAAACAAATAACGATACTAATGAGCTAAGTTCTTAGGATCGAGAAGTTTTAATGAATTGATGAAGACTGCAGGATCCGGTTTGATCCGGTCGCGATTCAGAAGCGTAAGCGAGTTGGTTATTAACCGTAACCGTTTTGCCGTAACGTAAAATAACACTCCTTCTTAATTAATCACTAATAAAACTAAATAAATCAACACAAATCATTGAATATTAATGCATTTATTTGTAATTAACAATGTTAACAAACGTTAGAAAATGTATTAAGTATATAATTTAAAAAAACATCATATATTTAAATTTTTGGTAGCTGGCAAGAGCTGGATGAGAGTAGCCGCGGATCGTGATCGGTGGTGTGCACTTGGAGAGGCCTATGTCCAGCAGTGGACGTGTGTAAGCTGATGATGATGATGATGATGATGATTTAAATTTTTATTGTCATTTATTAAATTAATTAGACGGCTTTTAAATACCTTACCTTTATTTGAATACCTGGTTCTTATACTACAATACCTATTAAAACAATTAACATTCTAGTTCGTATACATTCAAGAACTAGAAAATTTTGGTTATTATACTAAAGATTACTATAATAATACAATATTTTTATTTGTAACATATATAATACATTCATCTGAGAGCAAAGCACTGATTAACAGTCACTTTGTGAATTACAAGACTCAAAAAAAAACAGTTCAACTTTTCTTCTTTTCAAAAACAACTTCCATTCAAAAACAACAACAATCACGGGCCCAGGTGAGTTTTTTTTTTGTTACTGCTGATTGCCACTGGGCATTTTCAGCTTCACTGGGCTTGTTTTAGGGGCGGCGAGGTACGTAAAGAGTACCTCAAGCCGTGTTGAAACGAATCACCTTCGGAGGATTTCTAAAGGGGTACGGCATCGCACACTTAAAAGTGCGCGTCCCCGTGCCCTCCCAGAGTCTCCGAAGGGTTCGGATCGGATCGGAAAGGGCCCAGGTGACTAATGATAGCCGACCTTCGATAGGAGGTGGCACATGAAGATAAAGAAGTTTTAATTAAAATATACGGTGTCTTTACAATTAACAAAGGTGGACCCGTCGTTGTTATTAAATGTGAGATCGACTCCTAGCCCCTGAGGCACTTTCGAGTGCAAATCGCGATAGAAAACCACGATCACCAAGTCTACTGAACCACCAGATTCCTCACACCACGCGCCCATGGCTTGCTCCAATTTAGACCAAAACTGTCTTAGGTTAGCTGACATTGGAACATAGTTATACTTGTCACTAGGCCCACCTATCTCATTGCCAACCAAACGGCGGTACACGTACGACTCATACGGTCCATCTTCATTTACCGAATCGTCGCCACCTAATCTCGGAGTAATCGTGAAAGGTTGAAGTGTATTCTTGTCAACGCATACTCTAATTACCACAGGAACATCCACGCAATGCCCACTACTTAAAGCGATATTTGCTAACATGTAGCTTTTTATTGCTGCTCGTGGATCGTTAACTGTGTGCATGACAAATTTGGATGTCCAGCCTGCAACAGATTCTATAGCTTCTGCTGTCTGTCTTAAAAATCCGTCGTATGCTGAAGCTGCGTCAACGTTCATGTTGATTTCGTTATTCGTCAATCTCTCAAAGAATGAATTACAAGTTCCTTTACAAGAATGACCGTAGTTGAAGCTCGCTGGTAGAATCGGGAGTCTGGACATAGCAGTTGGTGCGCAGTAATCCCACCTTTTGTTTCTCCAATGGCACCAATAGGCGTTTCGTTTCGAGTTATCTCTCGTGCATTCGGACGTGCAAGCCCATTGTTTCCTTGTGTATGCTTCGTTTTGTCGTCCACTACCTGCCACACCGGTCACATGCGAACTGCAATAGTCCCATTGAATGTCATGAGTTGTGATGCACCATTCGTTGCCAAAGCCAAACTTTCCACAATTGGATAGGCAGTATTTGTGACTACCTTTAAATTGCGATGTATAATATATGGGTGCTGGTTCATTAGTTACTGTACAAGACTCTTTCTTTCCATTCCATTTGACGACACATTCAAAGGTTGTTGGTGAACAGCCTCCAATACATGGCTTGCCAGACGTGGAATGAGCAACCATCGTGTACGGAAGTATTTCTCTTACTCTACAATTTACAGCATTAAGTAATACAAACAAAAATGTCAATTTCACCACTAACATTTTGAAAAATATGAAGCACTACACTGCTGGTAAATGAGTTTAAAGAACCACTGGAATAATATCACTTGAGTACTTTTCGTTTTATATACAAACACACGCTGAAAAACATACGAGCCAAAAATGCGTTTTTTGACGCCGCGTTTACATTCTACACGCAGCGATAAAAAAGGAGGCGTATTTGTCGGGGTCATCGTGCGTTGCCTCTGCCCCTAAAGTTGGATAAGGGTCGCACCAGGGGTCGAGAATTAATTTACTCCTTGCAAAGTAAAAGTCGTATTGATTACAAACACCGCAACGATATCCGTCATTGTGTGAGAATCGCCCTAAGGAAGTTAGTATAGCCTGTAATAATTTAAAGTATCTGATTCTCCAGGTTTTGGAAGACGTTGTTCCAGCTGTTGCATGCTAGCAGTCACTAAAACCACCATGTTACCGTCATTGGATGGTCATCGGTATGGGAATAAAGAAAGGTCTAAGCCTAGTAAATTTATTTCTCTGTAACAATAGTCACAATACTTGTTAGGTACACACAATACTGTAATTAACGTAGTATGTAGACATTGTGAGTGAGCAGACCTGTGCTAGGATACTTTGGGTTATATAGTTCTGGCCCCCCAATTTGGACTTGGTTTGTGATCCTAATAGTAGAGAGGCATTTATAGACTGACAAGACGATTTTTGTATATAGCTCTTTTATTAAACGGCTTGTGATGGAATTCATGCTTGTATGTTTTCAGAACGCGATATGGCGTTCCAGACAATCACCACTGGGAAAACCGTTGCAATCTCTTATTGCTTTGTTTACCTTCCTATTATGAAATGATTTTGATTTTTTTTATTCTCAACTGTTGTTAACGCCTCGGTGGCCGAGTGGCAATGTGCTCGGCCTGCTACTCAAAGGTCCCGGGTTCAATTCATAGGTCAGGCAACTGTGTGTTTGCCTGACCTGCCCCCCGACCGCCTAACCGATCGAGTTGACTACGCGTATAGTTTATGACGCCATCTTGCCATCTCGCACCGCCTATGAAAGCAATATCAAAAGCTAAAGGCTATAGCTTTCGATATTGCTTTCATAGGCGGCACGAAACGACAAGATGACGTCATCAACACGAACGAACCACACTAGGAGTCAAAGCGATCGGTTAGGCGGTCGGGCTCCTGATTGAAAAAAGGGTTTTGACATAGTCGTTGAGTTTTAATTAAAGCTTGCCGTTATATAGGAATTCTCATTGCTGGGGCACGGCCCTTCCCATTGAATGGCAACACAACAGATAGAACGGGCCATAAACCTACACGCGGGCCCAGTACGGTACGGTGGTTGTCAACGACTGCTAATGCAGCCGGGATCAACGGATTTTTTTATATTTTACGGGTAAGCACAGTGCCTTAATCTCACCTGATGTAAAGTGATGATAAGGCTAATGATACGTGCCGTCCGACGCAAAAACATGCAATACCTATAATATATCTATACTATTCTCAGCTAAGCGGAGCCCATTTCACCTGGCTCCGACTTTCCGGAATGTGACTGTAGCTATGACTGACAGCCTACAGCTCTTAGGTGTTGAGCTCTCGTCCAACCTCAACTTCGGGCAGTACATCGAGTCCAAAGCAAAGACTGCAGCAAAAAAACTGGGGGTTCTCTCTAAGGTCAGGCGGTACTTCACGCCAGAACAGCTGCTCCAACTTTATCAAGCACAAGTTCGTTCATGTATGGAGTACTGCTGCCACCTTTGGGATGGATCAGCCAAATACCATCTGGCTGCTTTGGACTCGATTGAAAAACGAGCTAAGAGACTCATTGGTGACCCTGCCCTGATAGACGCCAAGCTGCAAAATCTAGAACATCGGCGTAGGGTGGCTCGTCTGTCGGTCTTCTACAGGATTCATTTCGGGGAGTGCGCGAAGGAGTTGCACGACCTAATCCCACCATCCACTTTCCGCTATCAGAGCGCGAGGCGCGAGTTCCATCCCTATGTTGTAGATATGCCACCTTGTCGCACGAGCCGATTCGGTTCAACTTTCTTAGTGCGTACAGCTAGGGAATGGAACGCGCTGCCTGCGAATGTGTTCCCTGAAAGGTATAATCTGGACCTCTTCAAGGCTAGAGTGAATAGGCTATTTCTAGGCAGGCATGTTCCATCCTCGACCGCACCGTCACTTAACATCAGGTGAGGTGTAGTCAAATGTCTGCCTATAACCAATAAAAAAAAAAAAAATTAATATGAGGAACTCGATGGCGCAGTGGTTAACGCATCCGGTCTGCGAGTGCAGTGCTGAGAAAAATTCGCAAAAGCCGGTCATCGGATGGGTGACCAAAACTGTATCATCTCGAGCTCCTTCGTGCTTCGTAAGGCACGTAAAGCCGTTGGTCCCGGCCGCATTAGCAGTCGTGAACAACCACCAACTCGCACTGGGCCCGCATGGTGGTTTTTGGTCGGTTCTCCCTATCCATCCATAGGGAAGGCTCGTGCCCTAGCAGTGGGAACATAAAATGAGCTGATGATGAAGATGATGATACTAATAATAAAGAGGTAAAGTTTGTTTTGCGGAGGGTGATCTCTGGAACTACTCGTCCTATTCTAATAATTCTTTCTCTGATAGAATGTGTGGCATTCTATCAGTGAAAGAAATATTCTTAATAGTCCTAGTCCTTATATCTTAATTAGTCCTTGCAGGTAACTTAGGAAATTTTTATTAAAAAAAAAGAATACACGCGGATGAAGTCGCGAGTAATGTGCTAGTAATCATCATCATCATCATCAGCCCATTTTTATGTTGCCACTGTTGGGACACGAGCCTTCCCTATGGATGTATAGGGAGAACGGGCCCTAAACCACCACGCGGGCCCAGTGCGGATTGGTGGTTGTTAACGACTGCTAATGCAGCCGTGACCAACGGCTTTACGTGCCTTCTGAATCACGGAGAAGCTCGAGATGATGCATTTTTGGTCACCCATCCGATGACCGGCCTTTGCGAAAGTTGCTGTTGCTGAGGTTACTCAGCACTCGCAGTTCGGGCGCGTTAACCACTGCACCATCGAGCTCCTCGTGCTAGCAATATATAATAACAATTAATTATTTAGTTTTTTTGTTAACGTCCCTAATCTTGGTGTTTTCCCATCCGACAATTAATGCTATTTATTAACATTTGATTAACTTTTGACCTTCGTTCTGTTCTGGTCAAAACATAATAAATTTACGCAGTATCCTTAATGGGAAAACACGTAACTGATACCTGCATGCTTAATAATTATTATTGTATAATACGAAACAATACGTTATGGTGGGTTATTTACTATATGAGTCATTCGCGTTACAATCACGAACAAACGTAGATAGATTTGTTATTATTTATTAAGGAAACTAACAGATTTTTTTAACTTACAGCTTTATTTACTAAGAAATAGTCTTTAAAATTTTACTTTTTAAAAAATCTTTTTTTTGTTGTTTTTTATGTTTTTGTCTTTTTTTCGGTTAGCAATTTTATTTTTTAGTACCTATATGATGTGTGTAACTATAATTTAAATATTAAATACCTATAAGATAAATTTTTGTATGTACGTTGCTAAGCCTTCTCTAATATAAATAAAAAAAAATAATGTTTAAATTATTAAACGATTGAAAAGCCATAGGTAATACAGTGGCATTTAAAGTTCCCACTGCTGACTTCTACAAAAATAACGTCTTGTTGATTATAATAACAGAACATAAGAAAAAAAACCAAATACACCAATAATATGTATATGTCGTAGCCATATCGTAGATTTGCTCACTTCACGAAATGCTCGAGAATTTCATGAAATGTTTCACTGTCTTATTGGCCACATCATGATGTAGTTTGGGCAGATCAATGATAAGCAATCGTTTCTCGATATGGGCAACTAAACGCGCGGCTACTTCATGAAATGGTCAAACTTTAGTGATTATATCGTAAAATATCTACATTACCCACCGTTAGAGGCGCTGATATTGTTTAGTTTTTGTGTCGATATAATCAATTTGTACAATCTTATTCCGCTCCCCCCTTCCGTGACGGAAGAAGGGCTTCCGTGACTTCGCTCTCCGTCCGTGATTGCGCTCCCCTTCCGTGACTGGCCCTCGCTACGCTGCACTTCGCTCGGAAAAAAAATGTACTTAACCTTACCAACAGCATTGACTTCCTACATTAATGATATGGCCAAATGTGGAAGGGCGGGAAGGGTTACTCAGCATTTAGGCCATCATCATCATCATCATCATCTCAGCCAAAAGACGTCCACTGCTGGACAAAGGCCTCCCCCAAGGATCTCCACAAGGACCGGTTTTGTGCTGCTCGCATCCATCCATTTAGGCCATATCAGAGTTTTTTTTTTTCAATGAAACTTCTTTCTTCTTGATTCTATTTTTCACTGCTACCCATTCATGAGCGTTTATTTTTCGGCTGTTAAGAAGAATTGGCGCATGAAACCGCACAGATTTCATAAAAGCAACGACATTTACAAAAAAGTTAAGGGTGCGCCGACCAAAAAATGCCAAAAATGCAGTTACGGTTAAGTAGATAAAATTGAAAATACTATCGTATTAAATGAACAAAATATATATTTAGTATCATAGGGAACGTGTTTACAATTTGTCAGAACCATAAACTCATTACACGCTATAGTTTTTTCTACAATATCATTTAAAGTTGGGCAAAAATCATGAAAACGAGTGGCGGCGTTTAGTAGATTTCTTATAGTTTATCTACATTTTTAACCGACTTCAAAAAAAGGAGGAGGTTATCAATTTGACTGTATTTTTTTTTATTTTTTTTATGTTTGTTACCTCAGAACTTTTGACTGAGTGAACCGATTTTGATGATTCTTTCTTTATTTGAAAGCTGGTGCTTCCCGTGTGGTCCCATTTTAATTTGGTTTAGTTCTGATGATGGGATCCACAAGAAATTGAGGGAAATCCTCGAATATTGTAGGCATACCTATCGCGATTTTGGTATTTTCAGAAATAAGTCAAGTGTTTACATTCAGAAAGTATCATTTGATGAAGTGTAACTGATGAAAAAGACCACAGATTGCCATCGGAACTCCTCAATGATAAGTATTTCATGGGTGGCAATAAAATATCTCGATTAAGATAGTTAAGCGACTATGACGAAGCAAAAGAAGACAGGCATCGGAACTCAGTTTTTTATTTCCTACTTTGAGATAGGCGTTTCTCGTTTTCTTCGCTTGTCTCATTTAAACGGCGGCGGCGCTGTCTCATACGAGCAGCGTGTTTAGTAGGTCTACCCATATTCGCTTTTGATAAATAGATCGAAACGAATCACTAAAAACCGAGAAAAAAAAAACCGACTCCAAAAAATTTTACTGATAAAATTGCACTAGTAAAAAATAGTAAAAAATAAGCGTTAGACTTGTATAGACAATAACTTTATTAAGAAAAAATATAGGTACAATTATTGTTACTTTTGGAGTCGGTGCCAGCCAAGGTAACTTTAATTTATACATTTAACGACATACTATATTATAATCATAATAGTGCATTCAATCTTATGCATACAATTTTGACTACAAACGCGGACTGGCACCGGCTTTAAAAACTTCGTTGGCTGGCACCGGCCCCAAAAATAACAATAATTGTACCTATATTTTTTCTTAATAAAGTTATTGTCTATACAAGTCTAACGCTTATTTTTTACTTTTTAGTGCAATTTTATCAGTAAAATTTTGTACCTCTCATTTTGTCTAAACAATCATCAATGGATAAACTACAAATTGCTAGACTAAATTTTCGATTCATCAAGTGGTTATTTAAATAATTATTTTTTATTAAGCATCTTAAATTCCCCATACAAAATTAGTATGACCGCGCGGCATCAAATAAATATGGACGACGACATTTCAAATAAAACATATGACACTTATCACTTACGGACGGCGCACCCTTAATAGCTCATGAATTAATACCACGTGGTTGGGCCATAACCTAGCACGCTGGCCCAATGCCAGGTGGTGGGTCTGCCACGTTACGGCAACTACGGAGACCAACATCTGAATGTGCCTTACTAAGCTCGAAGGAGCTCGTCATATTTAAATTTGGTCACCCATCCGGTGAGAAGCTTTATTGCGCAGTGTAATTAACGTGCCTAGTCTGCGATTGCTAAGGTTAAGCAACTTTTGCAAATGCCAGTCACCAGATTGCTGACCAAATCATCTCGAGCTCCTCCGTGTTTCAAAAGGCACGTATAGCCGTTGGTCCCGGCTGTCGTTAACAACCACCAACCCGCACTAGACCCACGTGAGTGGATTAAACCCTGTTCTCTCTACCTAACCACAAGGATAGCTCGTGTATAAGCAGTGGGGATATAAAATGATTATTTACATATAATTTTACACAAATATTGTTGCGAACAAATTACAATTTGAAAAAAGACAAAGTGTTAAAAAAAATATACGAGCAGGATTCGAACCCGCCCCCCATGACATGCCGGGTCAGGTGCACTACCAACTATGCTATTGTGGCTCAATCCAACTCGCCGAAATTAATCAACACTATCTACTTTTACTTTATAAGCCAAAGGAGCCCAATTCTGATGATTGGATTGAGCCACGATAGCATAGTTGGCAGTGCACCTGACCCGGCATGTCATGGGGTTCGAATCCCACTCGTGGAATTTGTTTCAACACTTTATCTTTTTTCAGATATAAAAGGAGCTGGTGCTGATGATGAAATGAACCATCCGGTGACCTGTCATCAAGAAAGTGGCTTAGCTTGCAAGATCGCTACCCGAACGACATTAGAACTCACTACAATAAATTCGAAGTTTTTGAAAATCTATACCACGCCATGTATACAATATTATACCAGCCAAGTCTCAAGCTGGCCAGTATACATTACAATGTATAATTAATGGGTAGTCATTATCGGATATATTCGGGGCACCACTGTCTATGATGTATTATGATGGATACGGCCGCAACTCACTTATCATGTCGAACGCGAGCAGATGGTTCAAGGTTCGACCCTGTTTCGAATAAACATATGCGGGATACAGACGCGTACGAAACTGAAAGCACAATATAACGAGATACCGAAGTTAAGCACGTTGACTGCCTCAAAACCAGACACAATAGAAATTTAATTGTCGCCACTCACCCGTGCGGGGTCGGCATTGAATGGGTTAAGCTCATGTATTATAGCTTTAGTTGCTGTCTATACATTTAAACGACTTCTTCTTACAATATTTTCAAAAGTATAATTTTAGCACAGCAGTTGTTGGTTTTTACTTCGCTTCGTATTCCTACGCGCGCGCGGTCGTAGCGCTAGGGTTGTCATGTCAACTCAGACTTATGTAAAAAATCGTCTTTGCTAAATTGATTGACGTAAATATTTTTTTTAATTTTTAATCTCTTCGTGATCAAATGGCGAATAAAACTTTTAACGTTCACTATTGAAGAGGCGCGGCGGCGGCGCCGCGCCGGCCGGCGGTGATGCGGCGCCAGAGTGAACGAGAGTGCGGCAACTTCATCTACGCTCTTAAGCGCTCCGCTCTCTACGCTACCTCTATAATAATAGTATAGATAAAAAAGTTTGTGGCAATATGAAACAATAAAGTTACATATTATAAATAAAAATTAAAACTTTCAGCTATGATTTTAATCATGGGTATATGCCATATGGTAATTTAGTTCTATTGTATATTCATCTTACAAATAAACGATATATACCTAACAAGCTACAACACCACCAAAAGCACCATAACACCAATGTCAGTAGCGTTTTGTTGTGTTCCGGCAGTAGTTGAGGATTCCGGTTAAAGTGCGCTCCCACCTTCGGCCGTCACATAACGTCAGGTCAGGTGAGATGTGTGACCAAAACCAAAGTGCTTACCTGTAAGTAAGAAAAGAATATAAACATAAGATTGAGAGAGAGAGACAAAGCTTTTAAAACTATTCCAACCATATACTAAGAATATTTGTAAAATGGATTATGTTATTCAGTTTTGTCTGTCATTTTACGAATCTTCATACAATATTGTAAAAAAAGCCCTCTCCTATCGCAAAGGGGTACATAATGAAAATACATGTTTAGTTGGATGAGTCGACCTTTCGGTGGGGAGGTTTTGTCGACTCTAGCTCACATCACGTGTCAACTTCAAGTACCTCTTCCAGGTACTCCTCTGGCAGAATGTGATGTTAGCTAGCAGACATGAGCTGCATCCATATTCGTCCTCCCCTGAAAGGCAGGCATACTCTCAGCTGTTTTACCTTTGTTACAGAACACGACGTCTGCCGAAGGGGCGTAGCTCCTGTAGTGATCGGGACTGCTTGGAGGCGCGAACCTACTGGCAGCCGTCGCGTTCTGCATACTTCAATTTAAATAAGACGTCACGAGAGGAGAAACAATTGAGAAGAGACTTGGACTTGATCCGCCGAAGCGACATCATTCTATTTAATTGTTATATTCACTTTCTATTTAAAATATCAATATATAATTAACTTATTCAGTTGTCGTTATTATGTCTTACGCCCCCAAAATATAAATAACGGCCAATCTGGTCATAATAGTACACAAACAACACTAACACAAAAAATAATAAAAAAATATTATTCATAAAAAAAAAGAGTTGCAAGTTTTTTGTACCGAAATTGCTCAAATTACCCCAAAATCTAGTAAATTTTATAAATGTGACCACATTTTCTATCAATGGCGGCGGCGCCAAAGGTTCTTCCTACCTACCGAAGTGCGTACAAAGGTATTGCCTTGTAAGTTTTGTCATTTATCAAATATTAGTATAATAGTAAATTAATAGTTGGGGTTTTTTTACATATTGTATTAAACGATTTGCAATTGCATTTGGCAAATGACTCCACTCTCTATCTGATGATAAGCAGAAGCAGTGGGATAGTTAGTGGAGTGGGATTGTACCACAAAGCCGCATACATTTCCGACCCCAAGTTGCTTCTTGCACCTCGTTTAGAAGAATATGCATATTTTTAGATAATATTTAACCTATACTTATTAACAGCTGTATTTATTATTCTTAATATTAAATATCTAAAAATTATTTTAAGCTATACAAACATTTATTTAACAGATACTCCTTAAATCGTTTACAATTCCTGTTATCCCTTGTATGTTTTTAAATATTTGGTAACTTGTTGTAAAATTGTATCAAAAACGGTGAACCACTTTAGTGTGCGCCTGTACTTGCGGTTAACGCATGTGCTCCCGTTGGATTCAGATTCCTTTTAGCAGAACTTCCTCACCACCTTAATTAAATACAAAGTCAGACAACAAAATATGGAGACTGCAGAAGGCATGCTTCATAAAAACCCGCTGGAGCAACGCACACATAGACAACCTCTCACGGACACGGAACCTCGCAACAGCGGCGCTCGGACTGTTCCGAGCTGTTCCGAGATCAATGTCCGTAAAATAGAAATAGAGTAGAAATAGAAATAGAAATAGGCTTTATTTACTACAACATAGTTAATAGGGTGTTACAGAAACAGTTGAGCTGTATGTTCTGCCGTTATGGCATGTATATATATATATATATATATATATATATATATATATTTAAATATATATATATATATAATATACAATTAAATTAAAATTACTAAATTAAATTAACATTATTAAATCAAAGTAACATTATTAAATGAAATTATTATAATACATATTAATTTCAGTTATAACATCATTATATTACCTTTAACAATGTTATAAAATAAACTCATGTAATGAGTAAAAGCACTTCTTTATTAACCATTCCGATAATTTTCTTTTAAGGCGACGCACCGCTAAACAATAAATGTCATACGTTTTGATACGAGCGTTTGCGCCCCGTACCATAAAAAGAAACTGTTTTTTACCCTTCAAATTATAACTACAAATTATTTTAAAAAATAAACTACAATTTTGAAGTGTGTGTTAAGACTAACTAATCTACTAAGAAAATTGAGATGCTTTATTCGGTCTGGTTAGCCTGTAAAATGCAAATCTATGTTTTAAACGAGATCTATGTTTTGATATTTTTTTCTCTTATATAAAAGTTGACAAATCGTGTTTCTGCAACTAGCAAACTGAAGTTAATTAAATGAAAAATCATGTCATCAAATATCACTTTCATATGTTTTGTAATTGTTGGGAAAAATCAAGATCCCCGCCACGTAAAGTTCCAATGCGTCGCCTTAAATTGTGTTAATGGGAGGTTTTTTGTGAAAGGTTATATGTGTGCATTGCACGAGCGTGATTACCTTCTGGCTTTCCTTATGTTGTGGTCAGACGCTCTATTTAAATGTACAAGCTTAATCAACGTACTGCTTAAACTAAAGACGTTAATTTATTAAATAAACCTGTGCAATATAAGATTGCTACCTTGTTTGGCATGTTTCATAAATCGTATAATTCAACCAGAGAGAGCTAAAACGAGATTTATTTACTATTCGTATTCATTTAAAACACGTTTTTAAAAAAGAAATATTGCGTGGCAAAATTTTGCCTCTCTACATAGGTTAATGTCACGTTTGTTACCGTTTGCGTAATTAAATGACAAATAATACTTGTACTAGGCACTCTAATTGCTAAGTACAACTTTCAGTATCATTCGATCAGTTAAGGGCTACGGTCTAGCCTAGCATAATGTGATGCCATTGGAATATGTCATGATATAATAATAATAATTGAATGGGCGACTTTGGCTTTCAAAGTAAAAAGGAAATAGTGTTGAATAATTTCGGCGGGCTGGTTAGAATCACGATAGCTCAATTGGGAGAGCACCTGACCCGGTATGTCAGAAGGGTGCATGTTCAAATAATGCTCGTGGAAATTTTTTCAACATTTGTGTTTTTGTAATTTAATTTAAGTTTCAAAATGACACAGACACATACATTGTTAGTAAAATTTAAATTATACGTGCTAGTTTAAAATTTCTCTGCATGGGGCATGCAATCCCCAGCAGTAACAGAAGTATGGGCAATCAAACCTAACACTAATCACTTTTAGAATGCTGTTGACGCTGTCACGCACTTTGTACACTGGGGCTGCCCGTTTGCGCATTATATATAAACAATCCATGCCCGCAACTGCAACCATTTGCGAGGTACTACAATAGCGATATAACGCCCTGATGGTATTCTATCAGTGTACATCTATGAAATAAACAAATGAAAGGCGTTAAAAAAAAGGATTTAAAGTCCTTTTATCTACACTAATGTTGTAACATTCTACTTATGTTTCCAATACTTGACTTATAATTACTACTGTTATAGCGCAGACAACAAAACACTCAATTTAAGCAATTTCACATGATGGTATAATATCCACATCGATATCGTAAAATCTCATTATAACATCAATAAAACGCGACCAATTAACCTGGCGAGCCTTATGTCAAAATCCTCATACAAGTTGTATAAAATTTTGATATTAGGCTGGCTTTTGAAATAGTTGGGTTATACGTGAAAACTTCGTCGAAACTACTAAACTTACATACACAAAACTCTTTGGTAAGATCTTGTGCCAATTAAATAAAAAAAGAACAGCGCGCGCTCGCTCCTGATTGGCCCTGCGCGCGCAGCTGCGCTCTCATTGGTTAGATTTTAATGGCGGCAAGTTCACTGTGACAATACACGTACGCGTGAATTTAATGTTTCGCAATGCGTTTTGTTTTTAAAATACAAATTAAAAGTTAAAAATGGACAGCGACGATGATATTTGTACGCCTCCGGATATTCTAGAATTGGCAACAAAAGTAACTCACAATCTTTTGCCAGAAAAATCTAGAAAATTATATGAAAAAGAATATAATAACTTTTTGGCATGGAAGATCGAAAAGAAAACTACATCATTTTCTGAAAATGTCATTCTTGTGTATCTCAAAGACCTCTCCGACAAATTCAAGTCATCTTCTATGTGGGCTAAATATTCTATGCTCAAGTCCACACTGAGTATCTACAACAATATTGATATCACGAAGTATTCAAAAGTCATAGCGTTCCTGAAACGCAGTTCAGAAGGACACAAGGAAAAAAAGTCCTTGACGTTTACATCAGGTCAAATAAAGATGTTCCTGAAAGATTCACCAGATATTTTGTATCTTTTTGAAAAGGTAAGTGTATTTTAGTTCTGTTATTTAATCTACCTAGTACTTACGTACTACACACGCAAGTTATCTAGATACTCCGTTTAAGCGCTTTGTGTATAAATTAGGTAGTAGGTACCTACACTTTACTACTTCATAAATCATAGTTTTTGCCTTGGCTATGTACCTCAAGCTTATTATATCGTTTATTGTTACAGGTTGCACTAATCTTCGGCATAATGGGGGCATGCCGAAGGCAAGAGCTATACAACATCCAGGTCGATGAAGTCTCTAACATAGACGACAGTACAATCATGGTGAAAGTTTCGGAAACAAAAACGAAAATAGATCGTTTTTTCGTTGTGACGGGCAACTGCTATGCCGTATGTAAAAAAATACATGGAACTTCGACCCAACCCCTGTCGAAACCCTGCCTTTTTCTTGAGCTTTAGATCGGGGAAGTGCATCGATCAAAGAACTGGTATTAATAAATTTGGTGCTCTGGGAAAAACTATCGCAAGTTTTTTGAATCTGCCTAACCCAGCGTTGTACACGGGGCATTGCTTCCGGCGCACCTCGGCGACCCTTCTCATAGATAGCGGTGATGATTTGACCGCACTGAAACGACACGGGGGGTGGTGGAAGTCTTCTACTGTGGCTGAAAGCTACATTGATGAGTCTTTAATGAATAAAATTCAAGTCTCAAATACGATCTTGAACAGTATAGAAAACAAGACGAATGAAGTAATTATAAATATTCCAACTCCGTCTACGAGCTCTACTGCTTGCCCCGCGACCGCTACAGCTGCTGGATCAATAATTAACATTAACTTTCAAAATTGTACCATCCAAAATTTGAACAATTATTATAAATAAACTATTGTCAGCTTTTACTCTTGTTGTTTGACTAATTGCATTAGTGAAGATAAAGTAGTGTATGCAACTGCATACAACACGGGTATTAAAACACTCGTTACTATTATGAAACTCGCTGCGCTCGTTTCATAAACTCACACTCGTGTTTTAATACCCTTCATTATATGACAGTTGCATAAACTACTATTAACGCTTTTTGCTGTTGCCTATCTGTGGCATAATTACAACGCAGTAGCCGGGATTGATGAGCAGTATAAATTCAAGGTTTCTTAAGGGTGCGCCGTCCGTAAATGACAAGAGTGCCATATATTTTATTTGAAATGTCTTCGTCCATATTTATTTGATGCCGCGCGGCCATACTAATTTTCTCTCTTTTGAAATGAAACAACTTTTACGGATCTACTCGCGTTTATTTTACACATTACTTATTTAATGTTTATCCTGACGTTTCGAACCCTTTGCAGGGTCCGTGGTCACAGGGAGACTGAGGTGTTGGTCATCTCATAATTAGTTGGTAGCTTGTATACCCTCATTTAAATTTAATCAGGTGCGTTCCGTTTTACGCAGAAAGAGCTTACAGTATCTTTTGGTCTGGCAGTATGGTGTCGGGGCTGGGATTTAATATTTTGTATAATGGGATCCCGGGCTGGTGGTAGATTCCAACCATCTTCTCTATTAAAATTAGGATGTTTTTTAATTTCAATAGCCTCGCGTATCATCCTAGGGATGAATCGTTGTTCTTTAACGAGTATTTGTGGTTTATCAAATCTGATGTAATGGTTGGGCCCCTCTAGGGAATGTTCGCATACTGCAGACTTATTTTTGCGCCTATGCTTGACGTCGGCTATATGTTCTTTAACACGGGTACCTATACTTCTCTTTGTTTGCCCGATGTAAGAGAGCCCACAGTCGCAGTCCAGTTTGTACACGCCTGCATCTTGAAGGGGTATGTTGCACTTGACAGGTAGTAAAAATTGGTTGATCTTCTTCGGCGGCTTGAAGTAAGTGTTGATTGAAGCTCGCTTTAAGATATGTCCAATCTTGTCAGTGACACCTTTCATATATGGAAGTACAGCAGGTTGGCGCTCGACTGTGGTTGGTTTATTGCGTTTTCGGTGACAAAGCCGTGGTACTTTCAGTTTATTATTCTGTAGTACGTGCTTGACATGCTGAAGCTCAGCAGCCAGGTGTTGGGTGTCACAGATACCGCGTGCTCTCTGAAACAAAGATTTCCCTACAGTAGCCAACTGTCTAAGATGGTGGTGAGAATCACCATTGAGATACCTATCTGTATGGGTTACTTTACGATACACAGTGTGACTCAAACTATGATCCGGATTCCTGATAATTAAAATATCCAAGAAAGCTAGCTTACTATCTACCTCTAACTCCATTGTTAATTGTATTTTTGGATGTATGGAGTTAAGATGATCTAGAAAAGCAGATACTTTATCAGTTGGTAGGATAGTGAAAGTGTCATCTACGTACTGCTTGTAGAACCTAGGGGTTAGAAAACAATATGTGATTCTCTCTTTTGTTTATTAATCGAAAATGTGAGACGAATGATTTGTAGTTAATACATTGTTGATTGTTTAGACATAATTAAAGGTATAATAATTTAGATAAATATTAAAATATCAAATAAACAGCGCCACTCGTTTTCATGCTTTTTGCCCAACTTTAAATGATATTGTAGAAAATACTATAGTGCGTTATGAATTTATGGGTCGGACTAATTGTCAATTCTCAATATATATTTTGTTTATGTAATGCGATAGTTTTTTCATCACTTAAGAACTTAACCATGACTACACTTTCGGCTTTTTTTGGTCGGCGCACCCTAATGACTGAACAATCCCTATGTTTGCTGGAGGGGATACAAACACGCAAACTTATCCCCTTCCTTTATTAGATACTAGGAGCGATCGAGCCGTATGACGAAACAAAAACCGCTGCAATTGCTTAGAGATATTTCGTTACTCAACATGTTCTACCGCTTATATACCATGGCGAGTGCTTTGATGAGCTCTTTGACCTCATCCCACCTTCTCCCTTCCTCCATTAGAATACACATGCTGCACTCCGTAATCACCACTTCACTGTTTCTGCAGAAATTTGTTGACTCGTTTTTTTGTGGCCCCTCTAAAAGATGGAATAGTCTACCAGCACACGTTTTCCTTCCGTCCTATGGCATGGGGTCCTTCAAACGAGGCGTGAAGAGGCACCTTGTGGGCCAGCAGGGTGAGGGTGACTGATGTTTCGTTGTTTTCACGATGCACCAGTTGTCCTCGCGTCTGGACTCCATTTCCATTTAGTATCAGGTGGAGTGGAGTCATTTGCCGCTTCAACTATAAAAAGAAGCACTTCCGTTTCATCACCAGCTCATATACGTCCCCACAGCTGAGGCACGAGCCTTCCCTATGGATGGATAGGGAGAACGGGCCATAAACCACCACGCGGGCCCAGTGCGGATTGGTGGTTGTGAACGACTGCTAATGCAGCCGGGACCAACGGCATTACGTGCCTTCCGAAGCACGGAGGAGCTCAAGATGATAAATTTTTTTGGTCAGCTATCCGATGACCAGCTTTTGCGAAAGTTGCTTATACGTAGCAATTGCAGACCGGCCGCGTTAACCACCGCGCCATCGAGCTCCCCATCTTTATCTACTACCGCATCACCACTGCTACAATACTGCTTTAAGAGTCCATGTTTACTCACCTTTTTTTTGACAGTGGACAACTCGTCGGCCGAGTATCACCGCGCCCGGGGAGGCGCGTATGGTTATGTGGGGTTCTCCCCTCCAGTTCCCGCCTCCTTGCAAAGACTCGAGGCTCTCGACAGATTCCTCGCGGACCCTCTCCACGGCCTCCATGTGAGTAATACCTCTTCACAGAAGGAGGCCATGGTCACCCACGACCTCTCACTGTTCAGCATGGATTTTATTACACAGGACAGGGAGAGGTCACCCCTGATAGTCATGGCTACCAACCTGGTAGTGAATAAGTGCATCATCACACCTGCTCATTTTAAGTCACCACTGCTAGTGCACGAGCTTTCCCTATGGATGGATAGACAGCGACACGTGTATGTTTGCGTTCAAATATCGCAGTCACGTTTATATATATTTTCTTTCTGGCATCCCCACAGAGCATGGCAACGTTGGTAGGCTATTAATTATATTTATCCGTTTTTAACAGACCCTCCAACAAATAAGGGTGGGCACACCCTACCTGCAATTAAGGCTTTTGCGTAAACAATTATTCCATTGTGTTTTTTAAAGTGGAAAACGTGAGAATCTTGTTAAGTGGTGTTTACGTACTATGATGTTTATTAAAAGAACACCGCGTTGGATGCTTTTTAGCAACTATTGTAAAAGTTAAGTTTAATTGTACACTCTTGTCCTTATTGCCCCTGTGTTCCACTAAAATTACCAGTGTATTTATAGTGAATTTGTCGTATATTACTTTTTTAATAATAATAATATAATAAGTTAAAATAGGCAAACAATGATTGGTTACGGTCTGTTCCAAACACGTAGGGTACAGCCACAGAGTAGATATATGTGTACAGCTACCAAAGAGTACCACAGCGCTACTTATTGAATAATATGAAATTGAAATCTGTTAGCAACTACTTGCTTGTAACATAACGTGTGCAAGGAGTCAATAATCAAGTGCAAGGAGTCAAAAATATACATAATAAAATTAATTTATATAATTTTTATACTGATATGATAGTTTTGAACAGTGTCCTACAGATAACAAACAGCGTTGCGTTAAATAGATCATTAAGTTTTTATTTAAAGTATCTTGAGTGTGTCATGCTCTCTTTATTGTCTCTGCGGTGGTGGCGTGTGCGTCGGGTCGTTACGTTCCCTAAAATATGGTTGAGCGAAACGATGGCTGATTCATATGTCATACTCGTGAACGGGTGCCGCCTGTGGAGGCTGGTCTGCTCTTGCATACTTATCTCATTGTTAGTATTAATTACTATAGTTTGACTTTGTTTTTCTTAAACAATTTTTGACTTTTATTAGAGTACTGAAGTGGTACTGTATGACATTGTGGAAATTTAACTTATACCAGATGTAAATTTGATATATTAGATTTGTTTATTTGTTTTGTTTTTTTACATGTTGTGGTTGTCTTCTATATTTTTTGTGTTTATTTGTAATGGAAAGTGTCCTGCTATGATAGGGCATTTTCCAATTTTTATTTATTTTGACGCTGTAAGGGAGAAAAGAGCTGGACACTTGCTGAGTTTCTTGCCGGTTCTTCTCAGTGCAAGATCTCCCGCCCAGAGTAGACTTACGAACTGATGGCATAGCGACATTCATAAGTGCTACTTGTAGCCTAAACTGAATAAATGATTTTTGAATTTTGAATTTTTTTGAATTTTTTGAATATGGTACGTAATATTTATTAATTCCATGAAAGTGTGTTTGAATACGTACTCTTTGGTAGTGTGTAGTCTTTGGTGGCCTTACATAATATTTGACTCATGAATAACCCAAGTTTGTATGATAGTTTCATATATTTATTATTTTGAATTTACAATGCTGTATACACCGATACATTTTAGTGATCGTTTTCCCGCAGGTGGGTAGATCAGACTATGAAACTGAACCACTTTCCCCAAGAAACATAAATCAAAAAACGAGATAATTTTTTTCAATTTTCTATACAAACTCTCTATTGACCGAGCATGTATGGGAAAGTTAAAAAAATATTATTATTATTAATTATTTTTTTTATTTCCACTAAAATGTCTCGGTGTACAGGTTAAAATATAAAAATTTACTAGAAAAAATCAACCAGTTTCAGGAAGCTTGAGTGGGAATCGATCCCACGACCTTTGGATAACCGGCAATGCTCTGACCGCTAAGCTACCAGAGACTGGTTGATTTTTTCTAGTAACATTTTATGATAGTTTCAGATTCAACAGGTGAAGTGGGATAAAGAACTATGGGGGATATTGCTTCCCGTGGAATGATCTGGAAGCAGATTTCCACCAGGTCAAAAATAAAAAAGGCTGACAAACAAGCCCTGCCACCAACCAAACCGAGAACAGACATGTACCCTGCTGAGAATCGAACGCGGGACCAAGGATACTTTTGCTAAACGAAGATACCGGTAAAAAAGTACCGGTATGCTTGATATCGTTACATGGGTGCTATTTTTACCGGTAAATTAACTAGCCGCTCTACGCGTATTGGCTTAAGCGCAATATTAACAAAAAATGTAGCGATAATTTTCAAGATAACGTTACCTGCATTACCGGTACCAAATTCATCATCATCATCATCATCATCTCAGCAAAAAGACGTCCACTGCTGGACAAAGACCTCCCCCAAGGATCTCCACAACGACCGGTTTTGTGCTGCTCGCATCCAGCGGCTTCCCGCGACCTTCATCTGATCGTCGGTCCATCTTGTTGGAGGCCTGCCCACACTGCGCTTTCCGGTAAGCGATCGCCACTCCAGGACTTTCCCGCTCCAGCGGCCACCAGTCCTGCGAGCAAAGTTCCCTACTCACTGCCACTTGAGCTTAGCAACTCTTAAAAAAAATACCAAATTACCTTTATTAAAATAACTTTACATACCGTTACTTAAAGTGGTAATTTGGTAACGGTATCATGCCCCGCCCGGGTCCTCTTTGTCTAAGATCGGTAATCTTAATAACTAGACCAAAGTGGCGGAAAAACCAGACAGTAAGTATATCAAAAATGGCGCTATACCGTTTTGTGAATCGCGCATTCAAAATTTTCCAGCCTTCTATGAAAAAGCTTTGCTAAAAGGATACATTGGGTCACGAAATATGGACCGAATAAAATAATAAACATAAGTAGGTGTGTGGCGTTGTTTGCTTTCGCCCTAACACGCCAACACAGTGTGGCGTGTTATGAATGACTTAATCATCATTATCATTTGGAGCTATCTTCATACTGAAGTTTGGAGATCAGTATACATAATTTTACGCGATCCCTTATAGCTTGTTTTAGTTGGCGATAATTAAGTGCAGTCCACTTTTTGATATCGTCCAGCCATTTGCGTCGCGGACGTCCCGGAGCTCTCTTTCCCGGAAATTTGCCTTAGAGGGTTAGCCGTGGGAACTCGTATAAGAATCCTATCCGTTTGTATCCGAAAAAGGCCTACGTTCGTGGGTTTATATAAATACTAGCCGTCAACCACCCACTTCGCTGTGCAAAAATTTGTAAATAAAATTTAATTTTTTTACTGCCTATCATTTGCACAATTTTATGTTTTTACTACATACAAATTTTCATCAAGATCGGTCAATCCGCTCTTGAGTTATAAAAAGACATACAGACAGACAGACAAAAAATTCTAAAATCATAGAATTGGTGTCAGTGAGTAATAAAACGAATATTTATCCCAAAATTTGTCAGAAAAATTGCATGTACAGACATAGCCTACAGATATTTTTTTTATTGTGTCACGCCAAAATGGCCTCACCCTGCCTGATGAAAAGCAGCCAGTAAAGCCCAAGAAGTGAAAGCGTCCATCACAGCGCTACCACGCTATGCCGAACGCTCACACTGTGGCGGCCTGCATAAATGCTTTTTCACTCCCGCTTAAATAACCCGGGAGAGAAAGAGGAGTGTGCAGGAAGCGCATTCCACATACGGGCAGTTCGGCAAAAGAAATGAAATGAAATGAAATATATTTAATTTGCGCTTGAGAAAGGTACATTTTTGGTCTTATTCTAGTTTTCTTCTCTTTCTCAGCTGACAATGTAGCATGCAAATAATTTTAAATAACAATTACTAAATATTCTAATTAATTACATACATATAAAAATACAAAATTAACACTTCAAATTGTCAAAAACCAATTAAATAACATTTTAATAAAAATACAAAATTAATTACTAGAAATTGTCCCTATTCAAAAATATGTCAAAAATATGTCAAATCAATATTATAATGTCAAAAATATGTCAAATCAATATTATAACATTAAATCTATGTATTATAACCACAGCGCAGCGGCCTAACTTATAATCTGTGGAGCTTATAAACTTCACTTCTCTATGGTAGTCCATGCCATAGAGGAAAAAAGAAAAGTTTGTGAAAAGTTATGTCAAAAGTTACTAAAATATTTGCAATTCAATTAAAATAAGATACAGAAATAAAATAATCAAAAAAATCAAAAAAATCAAAAATCAAAAATGCTTTATTCATAACAGACCATTTGATTACAATTTAACTGTGGTGACATACCTACTAAGTAAGAAAATACCTGTTTTAGGTAGTCACCGCCCATAGAGACCGTGGTAGTTACAATTTGATCGATCGATTATCGAATTAAATAAAACTAAAAACTATAAGTAAATTACATTCCTACAAAGTTGAATAACGGTAATAAGTGTTTTAGTGTTTGTATATAATTTCGTACCAAATATGCGTGTGCGTGTGTGTGTGTGTGTGCGTGCGTGTGCGTGTGTGTGTGTGTGTGTGTGTGTGTGTGTGTGTGTATTATTTAAGTAGTTGTTCAGTATCTGAATAACTAAGTGTCTTTAACCATACTACTAGCTTAATTTTACAAGCTTGTGTTGTTAGTTTGTATATGTTTAATAATTTATTGATTTTATTGTACAGGAAACTAGCTTGTCTAGTATACTGCCTGGCGGCAAAGATTGTTTTTGTTAGCTTTATAGGGACTATTTTATGGTTTATTCTTCTATTTAAGATGTCGGGGTCATAAGTTAAGGTTTTGTGTAGCTTTAAAACAGTAGATAGAATGTATAATTTTCTTACAGTAAGAAGATCTGCGTGAGAATATAGTTGTTCTGTGGGATAGCGGAACGGTAAGAAGTACATAACTTTAAGTAGTCGCCTTTGTGTACGTTCTAATTCTAGGAGTTTTGTCTTAGTGCTACCGCCCCAAACTGAAATGCCATAACTTAAAATAGATTGTGTTAGAGCTATGTAAATGTTTTTTAATAAATCTTTTTGCGTGATACTTCTAAGCTTTTTGAAAACCCATGTTAACGTTCTTATCCTTTTCATCAACGTATCCAAATGTGAATGCCACGATAGGTGGCGATCTATTGTTAGACCCAAATATCGCGTTGTGGTAACTCTATTAATAGGGGGACAATTACATATATTAAGTAGGGGTACACCACAATTGTGAATTTTAATTTGGTATGTGTCGTTTGGCTGAGTCCGTATACTTGGGGAAAAACAGATGTAGTTTGTTTTTTCTATGTTTAGAGTAAGTAATTTTAAGTTAAGCCATTGTTTAATTTTGACAAGACCAGCTTCCGCCATCCTCTTGGTTTCGTCCCACGTTTTACCCGTAAAGATGATGGCCGTGTCGTCTGCATACGAGATAATTTTCCCATTTAAAATGTTTAAGTTACACAGCTCATTTATGTAAAGAAGAAAAAGGGTAGGGCCAAGGACGCTACCCTGTGGGACCCCATAAGATGTAAGTGTTAGCAGGTCACTAATATGATCCTGAATTTTAATCTGTTGTTTCCTATTTTTTAAGTAATCTTCTAAGAGAGCAAGGGGGGTTCCACGAATTCCATTTTTTTCCAGAACCTGTAAAAGAGTGGAGACGGAGACAGTATCGAAGGCTTTTTTAAGGTCTATAAATACTGTAAGGCATTTCTCACCTTTGTCAACATGTCCAACTATTGAAGTCGTCAAGGACAAAATTGCGTCTTCAGTTGATAGTCCCTGTCTAAACCCGTATTGTGAATTTGATAGAATATTATATTTGTTTAGGTAAGTTGTCAATCTGGTATTTATTATTTTTTCTAATATTTTTGATATAACTGTTAGGACAGAAATAGGACGATAATTGCCGACACTGCGTCCGTCACCACTCTTAAATACGGGGATAATAATTGCCTGTTTTAATGCATTGGGAAATATTCCCAGCTTAAAGCATGTATTGGTTAGGTGACAAATAATTGGTACGATTAATTCGTGGGCTCCCTTTAAAAACTTTGTAGTTATTTCATCCCATCCAGGTGCGCTATCATTTTTGAGATTCATAAGGACCTTATAAACCTCCTCATCATCAGTGTCTAATAAGACGAAGGATGTGCTTTGAGTTTGTGATGAGTCATGAGAATTGGTTTCCACAGGAAGTCGCTGAGTGCAGTTTGTTGAGCTAATTTGATTCGAATTGTTTTCCGCCAGTAATTTACTTGCCAGACTCTCTCCAATCTCAGAAAAGTAGGTGTTAATTTCATTCATTGATTCATAAATAGAAGGTTTAATATTAAGTAAATCTGTGTTGTTCAATTTCTTAGGCTTCATGTTAGTTATATTGTTTATACAGTTCCATAGTGATTTAGGAGTATTTTTTGACTTTGCAAGTTGATCTCTTTCATAGATACGTTTTAACTTTTTTATTAAATTGTTTATATAATTCCGATACCTCCGATAAGTTATTTTTAGGATTTCATTTTCAGGGTCACTATGTAAAGATTTGTGCATTTTATTTCTATTTTTTATACATCTTAGGATGCCAGCAGTAATCCAGGGTTTAATTATTCTTTTGCTTCTACTAAGTTTTATGACTTTGGTGTTTTTATCAATAGATTGTTTTATTTCACTAATTAGAATGTCAGCTATAGTATTGGGGTCCGTAGCATTAAGTAGTGAATGTATATTTGATTGTGCTAAGGTTTTTAACGCTTCGTCATACTCTACTTTTTTTATACTTTTTTTGTGACGGTTACTGTTTCTAGTTACTTTTTTTAGGTTTAGCAATACCAGGCAATGATCTGTAATTGTTGTTTCGAGAACAGATATAAGTGCAGAGTTACTATTTGTGTTTAATTTAATCATAAAGTGGTCGAGGCAGTTTGTATCTCTGGTAGGTAAAGAGTGACCAGTTAAAACTCCGTGAGAGGATAACATATCTAAGTAGTTAAGTCGGTTGTTACGTCCCTGTGAGTGATCATTAGGTCCTGGACTTAGGTTAATGTTGATATCTCCGGTTATTATAATATTTTTACAGTTTGCCATAGTGTGTAGATGTTCATTTAGGGAGTTGATAAAGAGTTCCGCGTTTGAATTTGATGGAGATCGGTATACTCCAATGATCACAATGTTGTTTAGAACCACCTGTAGACATGAGGCATGTTGAAGGAAGATTTCTCTTACGCATACAACATGATGATCTTTTATGTATATTACAACACCATCAGCTTTGTTCAGGTGATTTGTAGTAGCATACGATTGGTATTGAGTAAGATTGGGTATTGGTTTATTACAATTTATTTGGCATTCCGTTAAAACTTGTATATCTGGTTCAAAATCCAGTTGCGATATTGTTATTTGTAGATCGTCAAAATTGCTGTATATGCTTCTAATGTTTTGGGTGATTATATTTAGGTCGGAAGTATTTTTATTGATATGTTTAGGTAAGTCACTTATGTCACATTTTATTGATTTGGCAGCTTGAATTTGGTCTAACTCGTTCATATTTTTTAGTGTATTATTCATAGAAATTGGTATTATACAGAGATACAGTATTTAGAGATTCTCTTTTTTGTTTATGTAATAGGTTGTATAATAGAGAGGCCAGCAGATACTTTGACATGTTTGTAAATAAAGCTTTAACATTAATATGTATGTAAGTAGATGTGTGTTTAAAATTTTTATAAGTGTTATTGGCGTAAGATGTGTTGTGTGTTTGTGTATGGCAAGCATTGGTGTTCGTAAAATTATAAGTGTATAATATGTGTGCGTGTGTAGATTTTGTGTATAAAGTAGCTATTTGTAAACCGCTGTTTGCAATTGGCAGTTGATTTATAACAAAATTAGACAGAGAAAAGTAAAAGATAAAATAAAAATAATAAAGTCATGCTTCCTGTATGAGAATGTTCACTTGTGCCTCATTTTTTATAATTATTATAGGTGAGTTATCCTCTCTTCTGACGTATACCCTGCCAAAGCTGGTCCAGCAGTATTTGTATGCCTTTGATTTGGCTAACTCTCTAGCCAAAAAAAACAATCGGGAGCCCTTGGCTGTCAGTTGTTCGGTGACATAGATGGGCGTGTCTTCATTTTTAGTCAGACCTAGATGTTTTGCACAGAGTTTATCTTTCGTTTTTGCGTTAAAAGACTTACAGTTTTTCAATAACTCACTCCTTAAAATTGTTGAAGACGTTTCCAAAACAATTGGTGTGTTTCTTATTCCTTCCTTGGTACTTTTCACTCTGTAAATGTCCTTTATATCAGACTTATTCAAGTGAGAACCTACGTTCTTTGCCAAAGTTATAGTCATGTTTAATAAGCTAGTCCTATCTTCATCTTTAGTCCTTGGGACATTTTTTATTTCTATACTTTGTTTCCTTTTTTCTCTCTGCAGCTCTTCTATTTTGTCTTCCAATAATGCTATGTTTTCCCTGTCCTTTCTTGCTTGAGTTTCGAACAATTCCATCTTCTTTCTTAATTCCTCATTTTGAGCAGTGAGAAACGAAAGAGAGTTCTCGATGTTGCGGTTTGTTTCTTGAAGGGTAATGAGTGTGGGTGTGATTTTTTTCATTTCCTCTTGCGACGAGATCAGTGACTGAAACATTGTTTTTATTTCTTCCTTGAATGAGTCCAACTCCTCAACACAATCACACTCTCTTTTTCTCTTTACAAGTCGTTGGGACACAAAATTAGGTGGTGTTGTTTGATCAGTAGTACTCGCCATGTTTATGTTTGAGTCCGAATATGATTTGTCCATTTTCCTTAAATTGTACTAGGATAGTAAGAGTGTTGAAGAGGTAACAATGGTATGATGTGTTTACAACAAATAAATGTCACCTATTATTTTCGCAACTAAAGAGAGTTGTGTGGCTAGCGAGTGCTCCAACAGTTAGGAGCGCAGAACACAACAGGAGGTCACCTCGGCACAGGTTAGGTACCCGTCTTCAAGTCGTAACGCGTAGCACTTGTAGGGACGTAGTAAGTGGGCGGACCCTCGCACTTAGCTCAACGCAGCACTCGTAGTCGTAGCACACATCGGGTTCGTAGCGAGTTGTATGGCGAGAAGAACGATTGCTGCTTGTTTTATGCTCGCCTGGTACTTTTCCGTGGATTGAGCGTAGTGTTTCATTAAAAATTTGCTCGGGCTGTACCAGGATCACAGTGGTAGCCTGGAGCAAAGCTGGCGAATGGCGTAGTAAAAGTGAGGAGCGAGAAGCGTCTAGTGACGTAACTTACGTGCACTTGTTGGGGCGTGACGATAACAACGACCTCTTCTATGCCTATGCACTCCTATTTTATTATCCGTTTTTGTTGTGAAACTTTTATATTTAGATATTTATTAAAAAAAATTCAAAAAGGTTAGTGAGACGTCTACTCGTAATCGAGGTCCGGGAGGAAGGGGATAATAATAAAAGTCAAATGATTTATCAAGTTTGGTCAAGGTGAATAGTATTTTACAGACATCAAAAGAAATTAATATGTCGTTAACTTATAAAAAAAATAAAACTAAAATATTAGCTTGCACACATCTAGGTACACATCTTACATTTATTAAGTGTATGTGTAAGAAAATCTTTCACTGAATAAAATAGGTGTGCCATAAGCCATTTATGTAACTCTGCTAGAAATTGTTTTACAATAAGTTTTCTAATTGTTTCAGGCAATTTATTAAAAATACTTATGCACATCCAGACACAATTCTTTTGCATACGAGTGCTTTTTGGAACAAAGGCCGACATCAACCTTTTTCATTTCTAGTGTTTCGGGGATACATATCTTGTGCTGTTTCAAAATAATGATGGTTAAGTTTGACAAATTTGGCTATTTCAAAAATGTATAGACATGGCAGGGGTAAGACTTTTAACCTTTTGAATAAGGGTGCACATGGCTCATCTGGTGCAGTGCCACAGATTGCCCTAATACATTTTTTTGAGCGATAAATGCTTTATTTGTGTCTGTGCTGTTTCCCCATATGATTAAACCATAACGGAGGATGGACTCAATATATGCAAAGTATGCTGTGAGTGCTGCACTTTGAGAGGCTACTTTAGTGAGTTTATATAGTGCAAAAGTAAATCTATTTATTTTACAACATATGTTTGTGATCTGTTGCTTCCAGTCCAACTTATGATCAATTTGTATACCCAGAAACTTAGTTATATTTGTGCCATGTAGTCCTAGTCCTTGATAGTGTACATTTAACGTTTGATAAGGTGTATTATTAAAATTCATGAAATAAGTTTTGTCAATATTAATGAAAAGGTTATTATCTTTAAGCCAATTTATTATTAAGTTGATTGTATTGTTAATTTCATTACTATGGTCATTTAATGTCAATTTCTTACTTGTAGTCACTATGATTGAGACATCATCCGCAAATAAGATGCAGCGGTGCTTTGTCAGTTTTGGTAAGTTATTTATATAAGTGAGGAACAAAAATGGGCCCAAGACACTCCCCTGGGGCACCCCAAACTTGATTTCTTTAAACTCAGATAGATATTTTTGGGTTATATTATTTTTATCGAGTTTAGCTACTTCAACGGCTTGCATCCTATTGCTCAAATAAGTTTTTAGCCAATTTAGTGCCGGCCCCCTAATGCCGTTGTTTTCCAACTTTTTTAGTAGGGTGTCATGTAAGCAATAATCGAACGCTCTAGACATGTCAAGGAAAAGAGCTGTTGTGTACCTATTTTCATTTATGTTCATTAGTATTTCATTCACTAGGTTGAATATGGCATGGGTTGTGGATTTCTTTTTTTGAAATCCGAATTGATCTTGATTTAATATACCATACTTTTCAAAAAACACCATCAGTTTCTCAAGTACAATTTTTTCATAAACCTTTGATATGATTGAGATTAGTGTAATGGGTCTGTAGTTGTCAACTACTGTTTTTTCATTTTTTTATGCAAGGGTTTGACTAGTGAATACTTAAGCCTGTCTGGGAAGGTCCCAGAGGATATTGATAGGTTTATAAGAAATGTTAGAACAGGGGCTATTTCTTCATTGCATGCCTTCAGAACCTTTGTACATATGTTGTCATACCCTTCAGAGTTTGTGTTTTTGAGGGATTTAATAGTTTTTCTAACACAGTACTCATCAACAGGAGTCAGATAAATGGAATTTATCAGATTACTAGTTTTCCCATGCAAGTCATTATTTGTTTTCGCATGCGTGACACCTGTGATATTGATAAAATGGTCATTGAACTTATTGGCAATTTCTATTGGATTATTTATATTATGTTGATTATAGTCTATAGTTTCAATATAATTGTTACATGTCGGTTTGGTATTTGTCTCCTCGTGTATAATTTTCCATGTAGCTTTGCATGTGTTTTTTTTACTATTATTAAAGATATATTTATTATTTGACTGTTTTTTTGCCTGTAGTATGCATCGTTTTAGTATTTTTGAGTATGTTTGATATTTCTTTTTTGTGTTGTATGTTTTCCTTTTATAGTGATTAAGACGGTGCGCTCTACTTGTTGCACAGCTTTTTTTAATACCCTTAGAGATCCAGTGCTGGTTAGAGTTAGTGTTTATTGTGACTTTGCAAACTGGGAAACATAATTTATAAAGTAAACAGAACCAGTCATGGAATTTATTAAATGCTTCATTAGGATTACTTTCATTATATACATCTGTAAAAGTGAGGCATGAGAGATGTGTTCTGAACTTAATAAAATTTTCGTCAGAATAACCTCTCTTAAATGTATGTATTTGTTTAGCTATTTGTGGTTTTCTTTTGATGTGGAAACTAAGTATCTGTGCAGTGTCATGGTCAGATAACCACAACGGAAGGATTGTGCTCTTTGCACCTTTTATATTACTAAAAATGTGGTCAATGCATGATAAGCCTCTTGTTGGTTGGGTTATATGTTGCTCTAGATTATAATTATTTAATATGCCTTTTAGTTTGGTGGTAATGTTATTGTTTTGTAAAGTGTTTATATTAATGTCCCCAACAATAATTATTCTTTGTTTGTGATGTTTATGTTGGTATATGTACAATAGTTGTTCAAATTTTTCTAAGAATAAATCAAAATGTCGTTTATTTGAAGCGGTTGAGCTACGGTATAGGCAAACAACTATAATATTGTATGATGGAATAGAGATAGAGCAGCATTCAAAATGAAAATTCACAGGAAGCTCATCGAAAATGTTAACTTTATTGTATATAGTCCCTTTTTTTACCAATATACATGTGACGAACGATTGTCCAAAAATGTTTTGGTACGTGTCTTGATGGTCAGCACGGTATGAGGGTGGCTTCTCAGACCTGCACGCGTCGATCTGGAAAGGAATGGAGAGGGAGGATTGAGATTTGTACAGTAGTATAGATTAAGCAACTTTTGTCGTGAACTAAACAATATACAATTCAGAAAACGTTTAGAATATATATTTGCTGTAGCCTATTTAATTTTAAGTGATCTTTAATATTTAATTTGTAAAAATATTTGTTTGTTTCAATTACATAAATATAATTGACTGAATCTAATATTTTAATACCATTTTGTATTGTAATTTAATTTAAAGATGGGCTGGGTGCTGGTATGGGATGCAACCTGTTCTGACACGCTGGCCCCTTCCCATCTACATGGAACCAACAACAGAGCTGGTGTGGCTTGTGAAGCGGCTGAAAAAGCTAAAGCATGCAAATACAGGGGTCTAGGCTCCGAATATGATTTTGTCCCATTCGGTGTAGACACCCTTGGTCCGTGGGGTCCTAGCGGTACAAGGCTTTTTAAGGAAATAGCAAAAAGGTTAGTCGACATTACAGGAGAACGAAGAGCTGGCAGCTACCTCGGACAAAGAATTAGTCTAGCTATTCAAAGGGGGAACGCTGCCAGTTACACTCTACCGCAGTCACTGTCCCGCAGTCAAATCAATATCGGACGTTAAATGAGGCGTAGTTGACGTCATTAAATATGGCTCATTTTAATTGGGTAGGTGACTGGGTATTCTATTGGAAGCCTTTTTTTATAACTGTCAAAACGGCTTTTTACAATAAAAATTGTATGAGAATTGAATGACGTTACTATTTTGTTCCGTCAATTCTTCTGTCAACCACTGACCGGTTACACAATACACATCATGTGGGTCGAATTTCTGCCATTTTTCCACAATGTTCCGTTTGCAAACACGGTACATTTATCTGTTGTCTAGTAACCATTAAACGAGTTTCATAACAAAGCTTCTCTTGGGCTAGATAATTGGTGTAAGTGTCGGAAAGTTTATTTATTTATTTATTGTTACGTTAATAGTAAAAGTTAGTCTTTAATAATAGTACTTTTAATTGTCATCTATCTTGTTGCTGGCCGCCCATAGACCAAAATGCCCATTCTCCAAATCAATTTGGACATCTCATTTTTATACATTAATGGCAATGTTGCCAGCATCCTTGGGACCGTTCCCATGAGCCCACAGTTGGAGGACATCTTTTATTCATTGAAATGTATTTTTTTTTTTGTCTTGACAACTTTTTTGCCGGATTGGTATGAGGTGGCGGATGATAGAGAAGAGTGGAGAGAGGGGAGGCCTTTGTCCAGCAGCGGATCACAACACACTATATAATTTAAGCCTATTATTAGGCTTATACTTTTTTTTTTATTACAAGCCTACAAAGTCTTACACAACTTTAAACAATAATCCCCTTTTAAGATCATCAAAGTGTTTGTTATTTGTAAAGTAAAAACTGAGTGGGGACACAACAAAGGTGAGGTTGGACTAAAACTTTTATCTCTGTAGGCTTTTGTTCGGTTTCCACGTAATCCTGTACCCCGAGACGTTTTAAAAGAAAGTTCTGGACACCACTTACATTGTCTGCGTCTACGTGTTCAATTGTATGACTCGTGTTGTATTAACATGTAAACAATGTAACTCTTAATGCAATGCAATAAGAGCCAAAACTAGTCAAAAGTGTATACTTTGTAATGCTCGAACAGGCCAAAACTTTTCATTTATCACCAGTTCTTTTATGTTTCCACCTTTGGGTAAAGACACTACAGAGAGAACGGGCCATAAACCACCACGCGGGCCTATTGCGGGTGCATTGGTTGTTTACTCGTAGTTACTAATAAAATACAAAATAACTTTATAAAAAAAAACACAAATATTGAAAAAAAATCCACGAGCAGGATTTGAACCCGCACCCTTCTGACAAACCGGGTCAGGTGCTCTTCCAATTGAGCTATCGTGGTGCGGGTTCAAGTCCTGCTCGTGGAATTTTTTTCAACATTTGTGTTTTTGTAATTTGTTCGCAACAAAATTTGCGTTAAAAATTATATTAACATTTTTACTTTATAACAGCTATTGATTAGCTTAGAAAAGCACGTCAAGCCGTTGGTCCCGGCTGCAATAGCAGTAGTTAATAACCACCAATCCGTAATGGACCTGCATGATGGTATACGGCCCGTTCTCTCTATCTATCCAAAGGGAAGGCTCGTGTCCCAGCATTGGGGACATAAAATGAGCTAGTGATGTATTGATTAGCTTAAAAGCGATTAAACAGCCAAAAAATAATCTGTATTGCTTCAAAAGTGTTAGCTATCTATTATATATATTATATATCTAAGTATTTATTGCTGTTCATGAATGTGATACAAAGGTAGATTCATCAATAGTATTCCAGTACAACATGATACCCATTTAGCAAATGAATGAATGAATGGATGGTATCTATGCTATTGTTCAATATAAATAGATTAAAAAACCATTTGTCCCATCGATAAGTGAGCCGTAACTTAATATCGAGGAAACTGGCTTTGTCACGTCCTGAAGCTGGGAACCAACCGCTTAAGCACTCAAGATAATGCCACTTAGCCCACAATATAATGATAAAGTGTCTACGATATACGTAGACTGAAACGTCTACGTCGTAGTAGGGCTACGAGCTACGACAGGCCATTAACCTGTCTTACGCTGTAAAAGGCTTTAACAGCTGGGTTTCAATTTATAGTGTCATGTAGAGAGTTATGCGTTAGAATTTGCTAAGGAAAGTGTGTGGTTGGAGATGTTTGAAGTTTGTGAATGTATATTTATATGGTTTTATATAAAATTTTACGTAAATTTTGTTGCAAACAAATTATAATTTGAAAAAAGACAGTTGGTTTCAACACTGTCTTTTTTCAAAAAGTAAAGTAATGTAGTGATAGGCAGCAACAGCTATAATAATAATAAATTATAATAAAATTAATTTATTTTCTCTCCACAAAACTACAATAGACAATGTGCTTAACCTATAACATAAATTTAATATTTGTGGGAGACTGGAGTCTTAACTATGTAGTGGCCAGTCGGTAATTTTAGAACTCCAGGCCTCCGACCCTCGTAATACATGGGTTTTACTTATAGGTACATCATTGCATGTTTTTTCTAGTATAATTTTATATGGATGATTAAATTGATACAACAGTATCTTAACAGATACTCTGTAGTACCAAGTGGGTTAAAAAAAAAAGACGGGTTGCACTCCGGGAGTACCGGCAGAAGTGAAAATTTGAACATTAACGTTGTGCATTTTTGATATTTTGGAATGGTTAAGGAATAATTTTGCACGAATTGCTTCAATTATCAGTATAAAAGTACTATCATTTATGTGGTAGAATACAATATTTATTTATTGCGCTATCGTACACAAACATGACAATTTATATTACATTAAAAACACTCGAACATTCGCGCAAGCGCCCTGCGCCGCCTAAACGAAATAGCAGGCATACATTTTCGCCGCGCCGTAGAAAGAGAGGGGGATACTTCCTCTCCTACGCCGCGCCGGCTGTTATCCGTCTTACAAATTTTCGATCAGGCCACGTGTCCTGACGCGAATTTAACATTTTTTACCCATTACAAAAAAAGTGTACAACACCGCTAAAGAAGTTTTCACTTCAAAAAGAGTTTAGTAGGCCAGTAGTTGTGGATTCTGGTTGAAGTGCGCTCAAACTTCATCTCACCGTTACTTTCCATTAGCCCCTCGATTCCATTATTAAAAACGTAACGCTACGTAGCGTTGAAACCATTTTCTTACTGTCATCCGATTTTAAAGGCGTTCGAACGAAGTTCTAACTAACCGTATAGTGATAGGTCTCAATACGGTTGGTTGGAACTTCGTTCAAACGGCTTTAAAATCAGATCGATTGATGGGTGTGCAAACGCAAATAGTTTCAACGACTAAGTCGCTACGTATCCGTTCCAATATACGTTCCCTAAAATATGGTTGAGCGAAGCGATGGCTGATTCATATGTCATACTCGTGAACGGATGCCGCCTGTGGAGGCTGGTCTGCTCTTGCATACTTATCTTATTTTTAGCATTATTAACTATAGTTTGACTTTGTTTTACTTAAACAATTTTTGACTTTAACTAGAGTACTGTAGTGGTACTGTATGACATTGTGGAAATTGAAACTTTTACCTGATGTAACTTTGTTAACTTAGTTTTAACTTACTTTTTTTTTACATGTTGTGGTTGTCTTTTATATTTTTTGTGTTTATTTGTAATGGAAAGTGTCCTTCTATGATAGGGCATTTTCCAATATGTTTGACGCTGTAAGGGAGAAAAGAGCTTGACACTTGCTGAGTTTCTTTCCGGTTTTTCTCAGTACAAGATCTCCCGCCCAGAGTAGACTTACGAACCGATGGCATAGTGACATTCACAAGAGCTACTTGTAGCCTAAACTGAATAAATGATATTGAATATTTAATTTTTTGAATTTTATCGTTACGGTTTTTGTTACGGGAATCAGGGCACAGGTCAGATAAAAAAAGGAATCCTTCACATTCGAAAGCACTGCATTTAAATTTCCACCAACATTTCGCATCTGTTAACGCGCCAAATAACTCCGAAGTACGTTAGTGGAATAACAAATGAATAAATTATGAAGCGTCGAGCGTACCACAAAACCACAGATAATATTTTAGCCAAATCAGATTAACTCCTGCCGGATTGGAAATTAAACTTTTCGGTTGCTATTCTCACTATAGCGGTTCAACGTTGCACGAAATTAGCTGGTTATTATTTTGCAGTGGGATTTGCGTTAAACACATGAGGGCTGCTTCGAGCCCTCATGTGTTTGGGATGTGTATTGTTTATTACTATATCTTGCATTGTTTCACATCACAACGAGGGATCGCGTCCCGTATTGTTTACGTATCGGTAACAAGACAAGACGAGTCGATATCAAGACAATGGATTGTCAAGCGTTTTGCGCTCGGCCAAGACTATTGGCGTTTTGCGGTATTTCTCTGCTTACTGCTTTCCTGCTATTAGCGTTGACTAATAAGCTCGATGGCGCAGTGGTTACCGCGCCCGGTCTGTGCTGCAGTTAAGCAACTTTCGCAAAGGCCGATCATCGGATGGGTGACCAAAAATTTATCATCTCCAGCTCCTCCATGCCTCGGAAGGCACGTAGAGCCGTTGGTCCCGGCTACATAAGCAGTCGTTAACAACCACCAATCCGCATTGGGCCCGTGCCCCAGCAGTGGGGACATAAAAGCTGAAGATGAAACTTTCGTAGTAAAACGCGCAATGAACTAGAAATTCTATTGCTATGTAGCAAAACGTTCCTGCATGTTACTGTAGCCCGCTTAAGCTGCATTTGATTGCAGGCTACTGAATATTATATTCTAGTAGCTGTAACGGCGTCTTCATTCGCCTGGACTTTTACTCCTTCATAATCTAATTTAGTCTACTTCATCAGTGTTTTGCATTTTGTTTTATACAAACTTTTGTAATCTCATTATAATTATTATCCCCAATAATACTTTTTTATATTAACGGGTAAGCACAGTGCCTTAATCTTACCTGATGTTAAGTGATAATAAGGCCAATGATGGAAGCGCACTTCACCCGGGATCCTCAACTAGTGAGGCACTGGCTATCTTATGTCTAGCTGCCGAAACACAACAATGCTGCGAACATTGATGTTATGGCGACATATTTAGATAAGATAACGGTAGCTAGCCAGGCGGTATCAAGCCCTACCACCAACCAAACCGTGTAGACTAATATGTACCCCCCACTGGGAATCGAACCCGGGACCTCTGGGTCTAAACCGGTGGTCTTAGCCACTATACCACGGAGGCGGTTAACAAAAATAATTAATGATTATTTAAATATAACCTTAAGCAAATTTTGTTGCAAAAAAATAAAAATTAAAAAAAAGACTAAGTTTTCAAAGAAATCCAGCTACGATAGCATAGTTGCTAGTGCAATTGACCCGGCATGTCATGGGGTGCGGGTTCGAATCCCGCTCGTGAATTTTTTTCAAAACTTTGTCTTTTTTAAATTAAAAGAATCCATCTAAAACACTTGATTACCCTTTCCTTTTTCTGTATGTAATTGCATGCTCAAAACAACTTTCTCTAAGGCTTAAGGAACTTAGAATAAAATGCCTAAGAATAGATAGTCAGAAACCTGCCGCCCTCTAAACGTCAGAGGGCGGCAGGCTTCTGACATTTTGTAGTGATAGGTACTTAACGAAGTACCTGTCACTACACGTCGCGTACAAACTCATTTGATCGCTTCATCCTTTTTTGATTCTACTTGGGATTAAAGGGAACGTATATAGACTGTTTGTAACTTATGTAGTTAAGGGCTGGTTTTTTGATACTTGCTCGAAACTTAACCACCTCTGTGGTTTAGTGGTTAAGACGACCGGTTTAGACCCAGAGGTCCCGGGTTCGATTCCCAACGGGGGGTACATGATGTGTTCTCGGTTTGGTTGGTGGTAGGGCTTGTTTGCCCGCCTGGCTAGCTACCATCATCTTATCTAAATATGTCGCCATAACATAAATTTTTGTAGCATTGTTGTGTTCCGGCAGCTAGAGATAAGATTGCCAGTGCCTCACTAGTTGAGGATCCCGGGTGAAGTGCACTTCCATCATTGGCATATCATCACTTAACATCAGGTGGGATCAAGGCACTTAGGCTACTTACCAGCAAAATTTAAAAAAAAACACGCGTTTTTAAATACTGCGCTAGGTGCCCCTAAGATCTGACGTTGATCAACGTAGGTCATTATTAAAAACTAAACCACCATCCCGATTTTGGAGTATTTTTTTTCAACACCTTTCAGAATTATTGTAGCCGTACCGGTGTTTAACACAGTAGGTAACCCAAAGTTCGACAATAGTTTTCGTAACAAAAAAAAAATTACTGGATGAAGGCCTACAAGCAGGTGGTCTGTATTCAATTGTTGCTAAGTCACAAATTACTTGTTGACCCCCATTTGCAATGGTTTAAGGCAAAAAATAACGAGCTAGCCTTACGGTAGTCGCATATGATGTGTAATATTTGACATCTCACCTTAGTAATAAACAATTTTAAAGTTATATTCTGAAAAAAATGGATCAGGTATTACGTACATCATTTTAGAACTATAAAATAAATGCAGTAAATACTCATTAGAAGACATTTAACATATCAAAATGACCTTTGATAGTCAAATGACACAATATGTCACATATAATAATAATATGTCATGTTCACAATATTTACAAAATGGCGCGGGCTTCGCGCTTCCCCGACTTCCTGTTACAAACAAATAAAACACAACTTCAATTTGAATTCTAAAAACTTATACTTACTTAATATTGTGAGGCCTTACTTAACTTGATATTGTGAGGTCAACTAGGTCCCTACCTGAAGCAACACGTACCTAAACTGAACACATACCTACGTTGCCTCCGCCTTTGAATAGTGTATTGACGCAAACATACCAAAAGGTTGCATTAACGTCGATAAGGAGGAACTCGATGGCGCAATGGTTAACGCGCCGGGTCTTCGAGTGCTGAGGTTAAGCAACTTTCGCAAATACCGGTCATCGGATGGATGACCAAAAATGTATCGTCTCGAGCTACTCCGTGCTTCGGGAGGCACGTAAAGCCGTTGGTCCTGGCTGCATTAGCAGTCGTTAACAACCACCGCACCGCACTGGGCCCGCGTGGTGGTTTATGGCCCAGTAGTGGGGACATAAATGAGCTGATGAGGATGATGGTGATTTCAACCTTTCCGATTTTGGCTACGGTGACTCGTTTCTGTGGTTAGAGTTATTTGAGCTAAGATGGCGTGCTCTTTCATACCCAATTGATATACCCAATTTTTGGAAAAAATGTAAATATATATACATATATATATATATATATAATATATATTTACTGCAAAAAATGGAAGCGAGTCACCGTAGCCAAAATCTGTCTTTATCTTTGTGCTCAATACATTATATTGAGCACAAAGATAGAGTTATATTATATATGGCTATTGTTCTTCCCAACCTTCTCTTCTGGGACGTGGTGCCTATAAAGCAGACTTACACGCTTGACAGATACCATCTTTTAGCAATAGCATATTTGTTTATAAATATAAGTAAACTTGTTTATATTTACTCCCCCGATCGCAAACAGAACGATCGATCAACTGCACCATAAAACACAATGTCATAAACATGAATGAAAAACGGATATTTAAAATATCAGACGAGACGTAGACGTGAACCGTAAACGAACTTGTGTACATATTCATTTCTTTGCTGGCAGATATATCGATCTAAGAACTCTTTTATTGTCTTGGACTCTTTGATATACACGGTGTTATGCACACCTTATATATCTGTTTAAAAATACCCTAGAAAGAATTCATTATTTTATCACTCACTAGCTGACCCGGCGGACTTCGAACCGCTTTGACAGTTTGTATGACAACAAAACAAACAAATCGTATTAATATTTATTTATCATTAAGAAATTTTTTTTTCTATTAAAAAAAAGCATATGTTACTCAGTGCTAATGTAGCATTCTAATAATGAAAGAATTTAATAAATCGGTTTTTATTTTTAAAAAACAGTGCTGTCAGTTTTAAATGAACTTTTTTTTTTGAGAGAGATTGTTGATTGCCTTAAACGGAATTTTAAGTGTCACCAGGCTTTTTTGTGGGCGGCGATGTACATAAAGGGTATCTCAAGCCGTGTTGAAACGAATTAAAAGTGCGCGTCCCCGTGCCCTACTAGATTCTCCGAAAGGTTCGGATCGGATCGGGTTGAATGAACTGATATAAAAAAGGTTACGGTTACTTCAAGCATCCTTACGCGGCTCAATTTCAATAAACATAAACTGAATCTAATTTAAGCAACCACTTCGACATATTTCATATCGTTTAATATTTTTAACGAGCCCATTAAAGCTCCCACTCACGGGGTAAGGGCTGCCATTCACACAGTTTATTATGGAGGAAGCGGTGCTAATTCTTTACAGCCCCCCATAAAAGTTTTACTACTCCAAATGTGTTAATTTAAATGTATGAATAATCTTGTGCCTATCTGAGTTTTTATTGCCACGCGTTTCCGTGGGCGGTGCCTTCGGTAAAGTTGATTGAGTGGCCATTCGATAGTACACGGGAATTACTGAAATTAATGACTCTTCAAATGGAATGCTTTTTACGGATTCACATTTAATTCATAACACCTCAGTGGCCGAGTGCCTATACTCTCAGACCAATATCTAGTGGTTCTGAGTTCAATACCCCGGTCGGGTAAAGTGTATCAATAATTTTTGTTGTATATCCCCGGTTTGTGATGACCGATCCGCATTTGATAATGATGGTGATGCCAATACCCATCCATTGTAGCGATGAGTTGATTTCAACGATGAAGGCCTTTACTAGCACTTAATCTTTTCCCTGGGAGTTGAACCCGGAACCTTTGAGTCTTAGACACTAGTAGAACACATAGAGGCGGTTAAAATATATGATTTAAATAATAGAAGCCCTTGTCCAGCAGTTAGACAGTACCTATATTGACTTATTAAATACTAGCGACCCGTTCCTGCTTCGCACGGGTGGACATTTTTATTTTAATATAGCTATTGTTACTCAGCGCATTAGCGCTACATTAGTGCTACATTAGTAGCATTCTAATGATAAAATATTTTTTTAAATCGGTCCAGTAGTTTTTGAGTTTATTCGTTGCAAACATACATACATACATACATACATACATACATACATACATACATACATACATACATACATACATACATACATACATACATACATACATACATACATACATACATACATACATACATACATACATACATACATACATACATACATACATACATACATACATACATACATACATACATACATACATACATACATACATACATACATACATACATACATACATACATACATACATACACACACACACACACACATACATACATACATACATACATACATACATACATACACACATACATACATACATACATACATACATACATACAAAGGTTTCCTCTTTATAATATTAGTATAGACAACAAGCTGAAGTGGCAGTGGGCCGGCCATATTAGCCGCAGAACCGATAACCGTTGAAACGAGTTCTCGAGTGGAGAGCGCGTATCGGCAAACGTAGTGTTGGACGCCCTCAGACTAGGTGGAGCGACGAACTTCGCAAGGTGGCTAGTAAGAGCTGGATGAGAGTAGCTGGCGTGCACTTGGAGAGGCCTGTGTCCAGCAGTGGACATGCAAAGGCTGATGATGATGATGATGATGATGATTCATCATATTATTCAATCATAGTATTTCAATACAACAATACAGAAAACTTTTCACATTAACGACGACACCTCGATTTGTGAACATATAAAAGGCTGATCCTTATTGACGCTGACATAAGGTGGATAATACGTAGCGCCTGCGACAATATAGACCGCATATTAACAGTTAACCTAAAAATATTCAAGAAAGAATATTGGTTCTTTTTTAATATTACGAATAAGGTCAAGGGATACTCATCCCAACTTACCTGGCCGGTAGTTTGTGGTATAGTATACGGGTATGCGACCCCGGCTTCCCTAGCTATTACTGTCTTATCCCTTGCCATCCTGGGCGGTAATATCCTTCATTTCCTATTTCCCACTCTAACTTACCAATCTTCCTTTTCACACCACCTATCCTTCCCTTTCCCTATTCCTACCCTCTCCGCCAATCCAACGTCTGCCGCGCGGATGGATGCATGGCTAGGGGCAAGTCTAGTCGTTAATTAAAATTAAAATTAAAGGAACGAAAAGACATAGTGAGCCTCTCGGTTGAGCGAACAATAGAAATAGCTTGTGTGGAGCTGGAGCGACTTGTTGTATTAAGTGTATACAGGCCTCCGTCAGCATTGTATGATTATTTTGAAAAAGTAATGGATGAAGCATTATATAAAATCCGCAATGTAGGTAAAAAGATAGTTATTTGCGGTGATTTTAATATTAATTTGTTAGAAAAGTCTACAGGTTCTATCAAAATTAAAAATTTATTTCAATCGTATAATTTAAATAATTTATTTTTGGAGCCAACTAGAATAACTGCCACTTCGGCCACTTGTATTGATAACATATATACCGATCTAGTACCACTGTCTAAACTCATTATTAATAAACTGGACTCTGATCATTGTGGCCAAATGGTCAGCCTTCCACATTAGTGTAAGCAAGTGAAGAAACAGAATATCACTGTTGTACCAAAAACTGCAGGTCGTCTAGAATGGTTTAAAAACAATCTTTATGATAATATATGTTTTTTAAAATATAATGATAACCCAAATGAATTTTATAATGATTTCTTTCATAAATATTGTACAGAATTTAATAAAACTTTTATTCCAAAAAGGATCTCGGTTAGTGGTACTGTTACTTTTAGTAAATGGGCTACAATTGGTATCCACAAAAATAGAAAGCGACTTTATGAGCTATATTAAAATAGTATGTCGATTAGCAAAGGCAAAGTTCCTGAGTTCAAAGATTAAGCTAAGTGATAACAAAATAAAAATGACATGGAATATTATAAATAGTGAAACTGGAAATGTCAAAAGTCGTAACAATGAGTACAAATTGAGCTACGAAAATCAAACCTTAACTTCCGATGCTGATGTTGCTGCGGCATTTGAGAAGTTTTTTACTGATATTCCAGTTTCAACTACAAAGGCTTTGGACTCCTCCCCCACTGTAGCTGAAGCGGTTCTAAAGGAAAATGTCAAACCTAGTGAAAACTATTTTAGTTTTCAAAAAATTGATTTTAGAGATATAATTAAAACTTTTAATACTCTTAATAAAAAGAAGACTGCTGATCTGTGGGGTAATTCCGTCGACGTCACTAAATCCGTTATTGAGACAATAGCTCCAGTTTTAGCTTGCATATTTAATGAATGCATTGACTGTGGTGTTTTTCCTGACCTAATGAAGCACAGTAAAGTAATCCCATTATTCAAATCAGGTAGCAAATGTGACCCCTCTAACTTTAGACCAATTTCTGTGTTATCCACATTTAGTAAAATATTTGAAAAGATAATTCTAGACCAAATTCAAGTTCATTTTTATAGAAATAAACTTTTACATTCTAGACAATATGGTTTCACTAGGGGTCGCTCGACTACTGACGCTGGTGTTAAGCTTTTACTTCAAATATTTAATGCCTGGGAAGATTCACACGATGCCGTAGGGGTTTTTTGTGATTTATCCAAGGCCTTTGATTGTGTTTTACATGAAACCCTGGTCAGGACGCTCTACCACTATGGAATTAGAGATGCATCACTGAATCTTCTTATCTCATACTAGCTGTGCTCGCGACTTCGTCCGCGTGGAATAGTGACTTTCGGCAGCATTTTTAATTTTTTAGGCTCTTTTCCCGTTTTTGCAACATTTTTTACTGATGCTTCGCTCCTATTGGTCGCAGCGTGATGTTATATAGCCTAAAGCCTTCCTCGATAAATGGACTATCCAACACAAAAAGAATTATTCAATTCGAACCAGTAGTTCCTGAGATTAGCGCGTTCAAACAAACAAACAAACAAACAAACAAACTCTTCAGCTTTATATATTAGTATAGATTTGAGTGATAGGGTTCAGAGGGTTGATGTTAACGGTAAAAGATCTCCGGGATCGGTGGTTACAATGGGAGTTCCACAGGGTTCAATTCTTGGTCCTTTCTTATTTTTAATTTATATTAACGACTTGCCTTACTTTGTAAAAGACAAACATGAGATAGTATTGTTTGCAGATGATACCTCACTTTTATTCAAAGTGAAACGACGACAGCCGATTGATGGCGATGTGAACAATGCTGTCTCAAAGATAGTTCATTGGTTTAGTGTTAACAATTTGCTATTAAATGAACAAAAAACCAAATGTATAAGATTTGTATTACCCAACGTTAAGGAGGTAAAAACCAGTGTAAGAATTAAAGATAAGAGTGTGGACCTTGTGGACACCACAGTGTTTCTAGGCATTACGTTGGATGCAAAGCTACAGTGGGGCCCACATATAGAAAAATTGTCGAGTAGACTGAGCTCTGCGGCTTATGCAGTAATGAAAATTCGTCAGATCACTGACATTGAAACAGCTAGACTTGTTTACTTTAGTTATTTCCATAGCGTAATGTCGTACGGCATTTTACTGTGGGACAATGCTGCCGATATTCAAACTATCTTTGTGCTGCAGAAGCGGGCTTTTCGAGCAATTTATAATCTAAAAGCTGGTAATTCTCTTAGGGAGAGATTTAAAGATATTAATATAATGACAGTTGCATCACAATATATTTACGAGAACCTAATGTATGTATATAAAAATATTGAAACTTTTTCTAAAAACAGTGATATTCACAATGTAAACACTAGAAATAAAAACAAACTAGCAGTACCTAATACTAGGCTCCACAAAGTAAATAATTCATTTAGAGGCCTGTGTGTACGTTTTTACAATAAAGTTCCAAGTAATATCCAAAAACTAGATATTAATAAATTTAAAATCGCTATTAAAGAAAAGCTTTATTAAAAAGCTTATTATAAAGTGTCTGATTACATTGAAGACAAAACAGCATGGGTTTAAAATGCTCCAATCTATTTCTAATCCAAAATATTGTTAAGATTTTTTTTTTTTAAACTTGTATAACTTGGTAACGTAACGGCATATAATTTTGTAAATGTCGTTACATATTGAATTAAAGCTGTGGAGTTTCTTGCGCCCATTCTTCTCCACAGCTAAAATATAGACGTCCTGAATGGGTAGTAGGTAAAAAAAATATGAACGATTCAAAAGCACTTTTCTAAAGTTTATTTGAATAAAGAATATTTGACTTTAAAAATAAAAAATAAAAATAAAAATAAAAATAAAAATAAAAATAAAATACTTTTATTTCAGACCAAATGGTCCATATTCACATTTCACTTTGACTTTGACTTTGACTTTAGCGTGCCACACTGCCCTGGGACCGGGCGACCCAGAATTAGGCCAGCCTTACCCTGACATGCGGGGCTCTGCTGGGGTGGACAAACTATTCCCTCGCTATTCGTGGGAACGCAATGGATAATTTAATTAACCAAAATGGCGGCGATGTGGTTCGCCACCCATCACGTCTCGTTTCTCGCGGGGGTGAAAAGCGGTCCATGGAGAGCCGCTTCGCTACGTTGAATGTAAGAGGAGGAATGGATGGTAAGGTAGATGAAGTATGTCAGATGATGGATGAGCGTTGCATAGATATTCTGTGCGTGAACGAAACGAAGAGGAAAGGATGTGACACCACGGTTCATGGTCCCTACACGGCATACTGGTCGGGAGTCCCCCAAACCAGTCGAGACTGTCAGGGAGTTGGTGTGATTCTGTCCTCTCGAATAGTTGAATGTGTGATGGAGCATGAATGTGTAAGCCCAAGACTCCTCTGGATTAGGTTAAAAGTTGGACTCACTCGCTTGTTTATCCTTGGGGTCTATGCACCGACGGACCTGCGCGGAGGTGGGTCATTAAAAGCCCAACAAGAGAGAGAGGAATTTCGGGATAGCATGAGAGAGGTCTTGAATAAATGCGGAGAAAATGAACGGTATGAAGAAAATAATGAAAGTGGACGAAGCGAAACAAGTATGTATGGATCGTAGCAAGTGGAAAAGAGTGGTCTCTGCCTACCCCTACGGGAAAGAGGCGTGATTATATGTACGAATATTGATGTTATTAATATATTTGAGTGGTTTCCAAGCATATAAATTAAGTAATTTTGTTGTATTATCAACAATAGTGATTTTTTTTTGGTGTTTTCGAAAATAATTATGATCGAGTCAAAATTATACAATCGTGTATTTGAGCTAGAAAATTAAAGATAAAGACATGAATTAACCTATATTAACATTTCAGATACGTAAGTCATATTATAGTCCTAAACTATTCGACGAAAGTTGGAACATCTTTTCAGTGTGTCGTCGCCTTAACTGTTTAATCAAGATAATCGCTGTATTCGATCTATCGGTATACTGACACAATGTAAGATCTTTTTCTGAAATGTAAGAAGGACGACGAGACAGTATAATGGACAATTAAACCTTAATAAGATGATCTCACTTTCCTACGTCTAATTAACGGGAAAAAGGAAATAAAGTTTAAAGGAACAATAAAATGGTGACAAGCGAAGGCTCGGATTAAATCTGATCTCTGTTTCTGTGAGGCAGCAAAAATTAATTTATTCAAATTAAAGTGTCAAAAATTTTGCATGAAATTTATACTCACAGATCTCGTTTATGATGAGAGTTTATTTTATTTAGAGCAATTTCTTATAAAAATGTGTTAATTTAATTTATAACGCCTGGGCAGAGGAGTGACAAAGCGACTCGACCTGATGAGTTTCTGGATGTCATAAGGTTCAATTCCCATGTCCAGCCAAGTGTGCTTCAGATTTATCGATGCATAGCCCGGGCGTGTGACTGGCCATGATAACGCAAGCATAGTAATTAAGCCAACACCCATCAATTTAGGGACGACTTCATATTCAAATGCAAAATAATCCTTGCCTTTCCCAGCAGTGGACCATTATATTGCATAAATCTGTATTTTAACAAAATTTTATTATGTTTATACTTACAAAGAAATACTGAATTATTAAAGTTAATTCAATGACACTGTTATTTCCATAAACTAAAAGAATTTAGAAAAAAAAGTTATACTATTTATGGGCTGATTTTTCAATCATCGGATAAAACTTATCCATCTGATAAAGTATTACGCTATCAAGCTAAAATGTCACCTGTTTAAAAAGAAAAGTCATGATAAGACTATACATTTTTAAAATGGTTATCTAATACTTTATCAAACGTATAAGTTTTATCCGTCAATTGAAAAATTGGCACTTAGAGTCGCACTTAGTACAGATAAAGATAAGGGTAAAGATAAATGGCATTTATTTGCATAAAAACATGGTAACATAATAGTGAAAAAAAAAAGTTTTTAGCCGGTACAGCATGTTTTTTACCAGTTCGGTGTACAAATATGTTGGTTAATAAATTAATCAGAGTATAATTTAACCTAACATATCAAACATAATTCAAGCAAATGTCAATCAATGTTTAAAATACAAATATTAAAATTAATTATAATCACCAATATAATAATAATAGTTAATTAATAATACAATAAAATCCAATCAAAATGCATGAATCTCAAAAACTAACGCTAAAATAAATAAAAGTTAATAAAATGTATAAAAATCAGTGTGCACTACTTATTAATGTCGCAAGCCAACTATGAATTTTGGTTGTGAAATGTTTTAGATTAAGCTCCTTAATGTCCTCAGGCAGATGATTAAATATTTTAACTGACATAAAATGAGCGTATTTTGTAAAAAAAGAATAGAAAAAGACAGACAAAGATATAGATTAATCACCAGCTCACTTATGTCCTCACTGCTGGGCTGAGCCTTATCTATGGATGGAAGCACCACAGGAAGAACGGATTTGTTAGATGTATTTTCAGATATTTTTATTTTCTTGTATAAAAATTCCGATCGTCTTTTTTCACTGTAGACAAATTTCCGAACGCCTTATTTCCCTATAGACATATTTTCCCATATATTTATTTTCTTGTATAAATATTTCCGAACGCCTTCTGTCCCTGTATTTTTTTTTAACATACGCAAAATTTCGTAGTCATTAATTTTACTAGGGGCAAAACTTCTTATTCGCTTGTGAAATAACGTCGTTGATTTTTATTAACTTTTTTACAGGTTTATCATGGAGGTATACATGTTGCAAAGTTCAGAGAACTTTAAACAATGTGATAACGAAGTCAGAGAATTTTTTCGATGTAACAAAACCTAACCTAGTAGATTATTAACCTAATCAAGGGCCTCATTCTACTATGGTTTTACACCTATTGTAATCATAAAATACCTAACTACGCGGATAAACTATATAGAGGATTAATAGGCGTATTTCTATCAAGTGGCTAACTGATTATGTACCACATTTCACTCGTATGATCATTGATCACTGATAGGTAAAATTTCGTATTATAGCCTTAATCATTTCCTATCGAGAAAAATAACCATTAAAAAATCCATACAAAATTGCAAACAGGGTCACAAGCGACTAAAAGTTTTGCCCCTAGTAAAGTAAGGACTACGAAATTTTGCGCATGTTAAAAAAATACAGGGAGAGAAGGCGACCGGAAATATTTATACAAGAAATATATCGGAAAATATGTCTATACGGAAATAAGACGTTCGGAAATTTGTGTACAGTGAAAAAAGACGATCGGAAATTTTTATACAAGAAAATAAAAATATCGGAAAATACATCTAACAAATCAGGCTTTACCTACGTGCCTTCCGAAACACGGAATGAGCTCAAGATTTTACATTAGATTATACATTATTAGGTTTGCGATGACCTGCCCTTGCGATAGTTGCTTAACTTCAACAATCGCAGACCAAGCGTTAACCACTGCGCTTTAACATTAGACCTTAAGGCCTTTGAAATAATGGTCTTTCATTCCTAAGCAGACGATCTCCTTCTATACTTCGTCTCACTTTTCCGCTTTATGAATAGCTGTTTGCTATCACCTAAGTTATTTCCGTTAAAACTGAGTCTTATGCTTTCGATAATAAAGTACGGAATTGGCAGAAAGTTTTTTTATTCACGTAATCCATGCGAGGGTGCCATAGGAATAGGCGATAAGGCGTGTTCGAAAGCAAGCCAGCTTTATTGAATGGGCACATGCGATAAAATGTACGCCAGTGCGAATTGACCTGGTGGTGCATAGTGAAGTGCTGGCACCTGCAGACCAAGTAACGTTTGCTCAATTGCGATAGTCAAACAGAACAAAGGCACGGTTGGTTTATTTGGATACAGTTTTGTGTGATTACAGTTTTGGTTTATGGTTTGTAGGTTTCTGGTTGTTGTTTTTATTGTTTCTGGTTGTTTTTTAACGTTAAGGCGTGGAAGCGCGAGTCTTTATCTCAGCTGATGATAAGTAAATCGTTTTGCTGCTTCTGATGTCTAGTGGTTGCACACCGGTCATAAGTTCAGACCCCAGTGGGAGTTTATTTTCGTATCGGTTTGGTTGTTCCGCAGTATTCCCAACAAACAAAATATAATGAGCTGATGATGAAAAACTATCGTCTTTTGTTAAATCTAAAAATACATTACAGCTACGAATATTAATTATTGTATATAATGTTAATTACAGTCAAAACTTTTTTCGGAGACAGAAACAGCTTTTGGTGGGGACACTTTCATTAAATTTTAGTATGGATTAGGACCGAAATAAATTTCGGTTAATTGGTTTTTTTCAGTAATTTTTCTCACATTTATTTTTTGTTTAATTGCTACTTAGATCGCTTAATTACTGTTCTGGAGCTCGGGAGCTGAGGGAGAAGATTGGGTGTTTTAAGGGATGTCGGATAAATTTATTTTTAATATTTTTTTAATATTTTTACCTAGTGCTAGGCTATCTTAAATGAATGGTCTTATTTATAAAATAAACATTTGAATTCATATCACATATGAAACAATAATTAATAACAAAGGGAATCTTATCTTTAAAAACAGGAAAAGTTAATTACTTTAGTGCCTACACACAGTTAAAAAACAGTTACATCTAATTTTGGCAAAAAGGCGGCCTTATCTTTACAAGTAATCTTTTCCAGACAACCTTTGGTTTAAGAGTCTTGGAAGGAGACAGAAGAAGTTGTAACAAGCCCGAAGGCTGAGAGCTAATCTGCTAAACCTACAAGCTAAATGTAAAGACTAAATGTAATAAATGTACTTTAAATATAGTTTGTGTTATGAATCGTTTATGGCCTTTGATGGTAGCATATCTCCTTGAAGATGATCTACAGGGACGGCTTTTGCTTGCCCTTAGCCAAACAAAAGATATCAACAAATTATGTCGAAGCCATTTTGGCATATAGAATTGGAAACCTTAATTTCCTCAAATTCAGTTTGTATTGTAATAATACCATCTGTAGGTAGATATATTCATTTAAATGACAACAGAATAAAATAAACCCAATGAACAATTAATAAATAAGATAATCTTAAAAAGAAATGTCTAAATTATCCGACGTCACCAAAATATAGATTTTACTATTTAAATGTAGGCTGTGGTAGCAATTGTTGCAGACTTTCGATGGTAGTACATCTCCTTGAAGATCTCTACGAGGACGGCTTTGCTTGCCTCAGAATCTGAACAAAGATACCGTCAACTATGTATAAGCCATTTCGGCATAACAAAACTGGAACCCTTAATTTCCTCAAAGTATTTAAGTAGGAAAATTTCTAGTTAATTTCAGTGACATCCGAATAAAATAAACCTAATAAACTACTAAGCACGGTTTTCACACATCCATCAACACACATAACTTGACCCTACTTAACTAAAACACCACCACCAACTTATTGAATACCTGTTATCATGCAACGCTTTATTATTATTAACGCCAACGAATATCCCTTTTTTTTTTAAACGATTTTATTTATGACAACCTAGCTTATAACAGTTTTTGGATCATAAAAAAAAATTGAGTTATCCGCTGAGACCTGAGACCACCTACTCCATTCCGCAAGTCGAAACGGTATATAAAGCAACACATTATTATACCTAGGTACCTACATAGTGTTCACACAATAAACTCTCATCTCGGTTACCTACCTACACACTTATATGCTTACCTATATCTTAAATCATCTAAAACGTAGGTAGATACTTCGAAATAACACGTACCTACTCCTAACCAGCCTAATTCCCTTTTATAATGTAAACCGTTTCTAACCATTATGCAAAATCTAACACCCTATAACATTCCTGCTCTTCTACCTATTTCACGATATCGCCGTTAATCAAACACAACACTTTCAACATAATAGGTATAAAATTCACAAAATAAATTAAAATGTGTAGTGAGATAGAAATTAATAATTTAATTAAGTACACATAAACAACAGAAACACAAAATATAAGATTGAAAGGATAAGGTTTTAATTGTTGGATTTTCTCACTGCCGCTCGTGCAGGCTCACACGAACGATCAGATATCTGACAGCTAAAGGTGTCTTGGCCGCAGTGAGAGGGTTTGTGGGTGAAGGAAGGTACATAGGATAACATAGTCACAACACATCAAAGAAATACTATGATAATCACAACATTTAAAAGACATGCAATAAGTTTCAAAATAACTACAAATTTATAATTTGCACAGTTTAAAATCAAATTAAAGTAGCAAAGTTTTACTTACAGTTTCCAGAGCAGTCTGACACTCACTATCACTATCTCCGAAAGAATATGAATACTGAATGAATCAATACTGAATACTGAATCGATACTGAATACTGAATCCTGAATACTGAATGATTCACCTTCCAATGTCCAGCCTCCTTTTATACCCGCCGGCACTAGGTATCTTTCCTTACCCCCCTGCTGTCTTCCTATTGGTCCTAGACTTCGAGTGATTATATCTCGCAAAATACTGTTTCAATCAAAGTTTTATTAATATTTACTTATGTTGAAAGTTTCCACCGTCAATTTCCACTTACCAACAATACCAATAACATGATAAATAGCTTTAAATTCCTCAAAAGAAAAACACGAGCAATAAAGTGTGAGTATAGTCATGCCAAGGTCCACATTGCCGCTACTCCCCGCTGCGCTGGCTAGTAGCGCTAGCTGTATTCATTGATAAATCTCTCTGCTTTTACTCATACATAGACAATCGAAAAGACTAGCATATCGTATTATTGGATACAGATTACTGCTACTTCCTGTGCAGAGGCGCCAGATTCTGATGCATTCATTGGCAGATTTAGGGATGCCCAATGCGATGTAATTCATCAGAATATCGATACAGCATTACATTATATTACTTATTATGATTTCTATTATTACGATATTAATGTCGTATGAATGTATCACATTTAGTATGTTTATAATAAAATGTATATGTGTCCCAATTAGATAAACAAAATATGATGGACTAAGACGTAACATTAGATATCATTATTATAATGTGATGAATGTGAATGACTTGAACAAACTTGTATCAAAGACTGTACAAGTACCAGCCAGTCGACTTTGTTTAGCTTTGTAGATAGATTTTGATTATTTTAGATGTAGACTCTGTATGTAGATATCGACAAATTTGTTTAGATCAACGTTTAGGTTTTTGGTGTGTTTTCACTATGTCGAGTATCATTGACACATGTCTTATTAGAGCTCTGCCAGTAAAGTCAAATGTTTATAATAATCTTATTAAAACCCATGACGGCGGAAATGTAAAATAAACCATGAATTATTTATTAAAACTATAAATAATACTATGTACGAATTTGTTAACTCATTTTGAAAAGACATCATAAAAATAAACTGAATTTTAGTAAAAGATAATATCGTGCATTGACACAAACTCATGCAATACGTTATGATACGATATATCGATACAAAATATATACTTTCCCCTTTTTGGCATCCCTTTATCCAAGACACGCGAAAGCTACTGCTACTCTCCGCAGGGCGGCGCCAGAAACATTCATTCATGTACCCCTCTATTCCCTCTGCTTTTACTACGGTTAGAATACTGCTACTATTTCCGCTGGATGGCGCTAGCAGTATTCATTGATCGATCGCCCTCCCACCTCAATTATGAATTTTACTCACGACTCAGTGCATTACTTACATTTTAAATAACCAAATGATTGTAAGTTATCATATTCTGACCGGGTTCATGTGAGAAACTAAACCTACGTTCGTATGACAATGTAAAAACCTGTAAATACTACATAAAACGCAATAATTATATATAATTTATGAAATGCAATCTGTAATATTAAAGTACAGACTTCTATTGTATCCTAGCATCTTTATAGTCTACCTAGGTTAGTGGTGAGCGTAAAGTTAATTAAATTCGTTAACTAAAATGAATGTTTAACATAAATATCCACGAAAGTAATATTTGTTTAGACACTTGATTTTCATATTAACGAACGCCATCTATTACTATGATCCGGAAAACTACATACTCAAGTCGAAGATGACAAGTAATATAGAATAGAAATTATTTATTGTTTAACTGTTTACAATATAGTTCTTAATTATTAAATTAGATAGTGTATAAAGGTTATAAACGACGGTAGATGACGCTAGATGGCTCGCATGCCTCAATAACCATTTTATTTCTAAGTAATAAGGTTTATTATTGCTCGCTTAAAAGTAAAATAACACTGTTATTAATGGAGAAAGGTTGATTCTATTTGGTATTTAAGTCCTAGCAAATAATGCTTAATTTTATTTGAGTATTGTTGATTAACCTATTAGTTATTTAATAACATTTAGCCTTAATTTTATTTTGGATTTTTATAATTTTTATTTATTAATTTAGAAAATGTTCTGGTGACGTATGGACCGTTACATAAGTATGCAAGAGCAGACCAGCCTCCACAGGCGGCACCCGTTCACGAGCATGACATATGAATCAGCCATCGCTTCGCTCAACCATATTTTAGGGAACGTAACGACCCGACGCACACGCCACCACCGCAGAGACAGTAAAGAGAGCATGACTGACTCAAGATACTCTAAATAAAAACTTAATGATCTATTTAACGCAACGCTGTTTGTTATCTGTAGGACATCTGTATCTGAAGATGATGATAATGATGAAAACTTCCGTAGTAAAAAGCGCAATGAACTAGAAATTCTATTGCTATGTAGCAAAACGTTCCTGCTTGTGACTGTAGCCCGCTTAAGCTGCATTTGATTGCAGGCTACTGAATATTATATTCTAGTAGCTGTAACGGCGTCTTCATTCGCCTGGACTTTTACTCCTTCATAATCTAATTTAGTCTATTTCATCAGTGTTTTGCATTTTGTTTTATACAAACTTTTGGTGGTCTTAGCCACTATACCACAGAGGCGGTTAACAAAAATAATTAATGATTATTTAAATATAACCTTAAGCAAATTTTGTTGCAAAAAAATAAAAATTAAAAAAAAGACTAAGTTTTCAAAGAAATCCAGCTTCGATAGCATAGTTGCTAGTGCAATTGACCCGGCATGTCATGGGGTGCGGGTTCGAATCCCGCTCGTGAATTTTTTTCAAAACTTTGTCTTTTTTAAATTAAAATAATCCATCTAAAACACTTGATTAATTACCCTTTCCTCTTTTCCATATGTAATTGCATGCTCAAAACAACTTTCCCTAAGGCTTAAGGAACTTAGAATAAAATGCCTTAGAATAGATAGTCAGAAACCTGCCGCCCTCTAAACGTCAGAGGGCGGCAGGCTTCTGACATTTTGTAGTGATAGGTACTTAACGAAGTACCTGTCACTACACGTCGCGTACAAACTCATTTGATCGCTTCATCCCTTTTGATTCTACTTGGGATTAAAGGCCCATCTCTCACCCCTCCCCCCTCCCAATTCCTACTCCCTCCTCAAGATCCAACTCCTTTCCAAGGTTGGCAACGCATCTGCGATAACTTTGGTTTTGCGGGTGTCCATGGGCGGCGGTGATTACTTTCCATCAGGTGACCCGCCTGCTCGTTTGCCTCCTTTTAACATAAAAAAAAAAAAAAAAATAGGCTGTTTGTAACATATGTAGTTAAGGGCTGGTTTTTTGATACTTGCTCGAAACTTAACCGCCTCTGTGGTTTAGTGGTTAAGACGACCGGTTTAGACCCAGAGGTCCCGGGTTCGATTCCCAACGGGGGGGTACATGTTTGTGTTCTCGGTTTGGTTGGTGGTAGAGCTTGTTTGCCCGCCTGGCTAGCTACCATCATCTTATCTAAATATGTCGCATAACATAAATTTTTGTAGCCTTGTAATGTTCCAGCAGCTAGAGATAAGATAGCCAGTGCCTCACTAGTTGGGGATCCCGGGTGAAGTGCACTTCCATCATTGGCATATCATCACTTAACATCAGGTGGGATCAAGGCACTTAGGCTACTTACCAGCAAAATTTAAAAAAAAACACGCGTTTTTATATACTGCGCTAGATGCCCCTAAGATCTGACGTTGATCAACGTAGGTCATTATTAAAAACTAAACCACCATCCCGATTTTGGAGTATTTTTTTTCAACACCTTTCAGAATTATTGTAGCCGTACCGGTGTTTAACACAGTAGGTAACCCAAAGTTCGTCAATAGTTTTCGTTGCAAAAAAAAATTAAAAATTTATTGAAATTTTACTGGGTGAAGGCCTACAAGCAGATGGTCTGTATTCAATTGTTGCTAAGTCACAAATTACTTGTTGACCCTCATTTGTAATGGTTTAAGGCAAAAAATAACGAGCTAGCCTTACGGTAGTCGCATATGATACATTATGGTACATTTGACATCTCACCTTAGTAATAAACAATTTTAACGTTATATTCTGAAAAAAATGGATCAGGTATTACGTAGTTACATCATTTTAGAATTATAAAATAAATGCAGTAAATACTCATTAGAAGACATTTAACATATCACAATGACCTTTGATAGTCAAATGACACAATATGTCACATATAATGATAATATGTCATGTTCATAATATTTACAAAATGGCGCGCGCTTCGCGCTTCCCCGGCTTCCTGTTACAAACAAATGAAACACAACTTCAATTTGAATTCTAAAAACTTATACCTACTTACTTATTATTGTGAGGCCTTACCTAACTTAATATTGTGAGGTCAACTAGGTCCCTACCTGAAGCAACGCATACCTAAACTGAACACATACCTACGTTGCCTCTGCCTTTGAATAGTTTATTGACGCAAACATACCAAAAGGTTTCATTAACGTCGATAAGGAGGAACTCGATGGCGCAATGGTTAACGCGCCGGGTCTTCGAGTGCTGAGGTTAAGCAACTTTCGCAAATACCGGTCATCGGATGGATGACCAAAAATGATGATGATGATGGTGATGTCAACCTTTCCGATTTTGACTACGGTGACTCGTTTCTGTGGTTAGAGTTATTTGAGCTAAGATGGCGTGCTCTTTCATACCCAATTGATATACCCAATTTTTGGAGTAAATGTATATATATTTACATATATATATATAATATATATTTACTGCAAAAATTGGAAGCGAGTCACCGTAGCCAAAATCGGTCTTTATCTTTGTGCTCAATATAATATATTGAGCACAAAGATAAAGTTAGCGATTATTCTTCCCAACCTTCTCTTCTGGGACGTGGTGCCTATAAAGCAGACTTACACGCTTGACAGATACCATCTTTTAGTAATAGCATATTTGTTTATATATATAATTATATTAAGTAAACTTGTTTATATTTACTCCTCCGATCGCAAACAGAACGATCGATCAACTGCACCATAAAACACGATGTCATAAACATGAATGCAAAACGGATATTTAAAATATCAGACGAGACGTAGACGTGAACCGTAAACGAACTTGTGTACATATTCATTTCTTTGCTGGCAGATATATCGATCTAAGAACTCTTTTATTGTCTTGGACTCTTTGATATACACGGTGTTATGCACACCTTATATATCTGTTTAAAAATACCCTAGAAATAATTCATTATTTTATCACTCACTAGCTGACCCGGCGGACTTCGTACCGCTTTGACAGTTTCTATGACAACAAAGCAATTGTTATAGTAATAAATATAGCTTATGTTACTCAGTGCTAATGTAGCATTCTAATGGTGAAAGAATTTTTTAAATCGGTCCAGTAGTTTTTGAGTTTATTTGTTACAAACAAAAATACAAAAATATAAAAATACAATGCTTTCCTCTTTATAATATTAGTATAGATTATTATGATTGAGTTCATTATCATCATCACCAGCTCATTTATTATTCCCACTGCTGGGCACGCCTAGAGTAGCCTTCCCTATGGATGGATAGAAGGAAAGGGACATACACCACCACGCGAACCCAGTGCGGATTGGTGGTTGTTAACGACTGCTAATGCAGCCGGGACCAACGGCTTTACGTGCCTTCTGATTCCGAAGCACGGAGGAGCACGAGGTAATACTGCTTTTGTTGCGGAAACCCATAACACACACTATGCTACTGTTTAAAATTAGGTTACACCTTAAAATCTACAAAATCCACTCACAGTTCCATGCCGCTCCCGCCGTCCAGAACGGGATCCATATGGTCTGATGGGGCCTGAATACGAGTCCGGGTCTTCTCGGGTTCCCTAATCACACCCAACGGCTACCCCAAGTGCACTTTCCCCCAAGGAAATACCTGTTTCTCCAGCAGCAAAGACGCCGACATCCAGAACACGGGATGGCGAATTGTACTCCCGATGCGATTCGCTTACGACGTACACACCCACAAAACACAGGTTGCACAATACACTTAATTAGAGTAATACGGCTCCAAATGCCCTTATTACTACATAAAATCTATTTAATTATCAACACACGATAACCTATAAACCAGCCATTGTTGCCTTCCCGAGACAAGTGTACTAACAAAGAAAAAAAGAACAATTAGTGATGGGGCCATTATGCCACCAAACAAATTGAATCTCGATTATCGATTCGTCCATAATACAAATCAAAGTTTTATTTCCAACAAAAATAAATGCCTGTTTATTTGCAATATCCCGCCACCCAAAGCGGACGTACCGCTTTCTAGCCTGAAATCTTAAACTAGTCAACCGGTAATCGAGCTAAGGTCGCGACTGCGCGATTTAGCACCGATCCATCAACCAACACTTGCGCCACACGCGGAGTCCCGTCCGCGCCCCAGATTAACTTTAAAATGCGACCTCGTCTCCAAAATAACGATGGCAAATTAGCCTCTTTTAATAAAACCAGATCCCCCTCCGAAGGGGGCGACGTCCGGTCTGTCCACTTTACACGCTGCTACAATAAATGCAGATACTCCAGTGACCAACGACGCCACAAGTCCTGACTCATTTGTTGTATCATTTGAAAACGAGACATCCGGTGTCTGCGTTCATCCTTCCAGGGATACTCAGGCAGGGCAGTGAGTGGCTGACCGACCAAAAAATGACCAGGGGTCAGGACTTCCGTGTCATTTGCGTCAGAGGAGAGTGGACAAAGCGGACGCGAGTTGAGAACCGCCTCAACCTTATAAAACACAGTTGTAAGTTCCTCATACGTGAGGGTAGTTTCCCCGACTACCCGGCGCAAGTGGGTTTTTGCCGATTTTACCGCGGCTTCAAATATCCCGCCCCAGTGGGGACAGGTTGGCACACTAAATCGCCATGTGATTCCCCGCTGTGCGAGAGCTTGACTTATGCTATTACAATTTTTATCCAGAAAATCGTTCACATCTTTTAAGTAGTTGGCAGTGCCTCGGTAGTTGGTACCGTTGTCGGACCGAATGAGAGAAGGTAAACCCCGTCGCGAAACAAAACGATCCAGCGTGGCGACATAGGCTTCCGTAGACAGAGCCGAAACCACTTCCAGGTGGACGGCCTTAGTGGCCAGGCAGACAAAAACGCACAGGTATGCTTTCGTGACCCTAGTGTTACGATAGGCTGTGGTTTTCACCAGAAACGGTCCAGCAAAATCCGTACCGACCCCGTCAAACGGCCTAGTTGTCTGACAAACCCGGTCAGAAGGGAGATCCCCATCTGTGGCTGCATAGTGGAGGCCTTCACCCGATAACAAGCCACACACTTAAATAACACGCTGCGAACCACTCTCCGAGAGGACAAAATCCAGAACTCCCTCTGTAATATCGCCAGTAACGCATTACACCCCGCGTGAGCGTTTTTCAGGTGTCTATCCGAGACCACCAGTTCTACCAAAGGTCCTCCTTTGGGGAGTAGCAGAGGATGACGGCTACCGAAGGGCAGGTCGGCATTTTTGAGGCGACCTCCAACGCGTAACAGTCCATCCGCATCCAGAAATGGGTTGAGCCGAGAGATCGCTCCCTTGAGCTTTGCGCGACCGACGCGCAAAATCTTCAGTTCGTCCTCGAACCGGTCAGCTTGAACCAGCCGTATCAAGGCCAACAGTGAACTCCTGCGTTCCTCAGCACCCGCCACGGGTGATAACTGCCTCTTGTCTGGATGGCGGCAGTTATGTAGAAATCTCCGGATCCAGCAAGTTACACCTAGCAATTTGTCCAGTTTGCTGTATCGAGCCGTCAACCAATTCGGATCTGGCCTTGACTCGTTTGTTGTCACCAAAACTTTTATTCCAGGGAGCATCCCTAGAGAGCCATCGATCATGGTGACCGGCCATGATGACTCACCCTCCTTTAACCACTCTGGACCCCACCAGAGGGCATGCTGCACCAATTCCGGCGCGGTGCAGCCCCGAGAGGCACAATCGGCAGGATTCCAGGGGCCGGGAACGTGCCTCCAACAAATTTCGATGCCCGAGTTCTGTACCTGAGATATCCGATTGGCCACAAACGTTTCCAATACGTGGGGTGCCCCGCGTAGCCATGCCAGAGCTACCTGACTGACAGACCAGGCGTAGACATTCCGGATGTCCACCGTAGACGTCAGTTCCTTGTGCACGTGGCACAACAGTTTGGCCAATAGATGCGCCCCGCAAAGCACCAGCTTCGGGATTGTCAGCCTAGTTTTGAGGGGAGCCACCTTGCTTTTAGCCAGAAGCAAGGAGACGGCGACTCGACCCTTCGAGTCCACCGTTCGCAGATACACCACTGCGGCATACCCTCGTTCTGACGCATCGCAGAAGCCATGTAGGCTTGCCCTGTATTTGCCCCGTGGCAAGATCCGCCGCGGCAACGCCACCTGATTGATCGCCTCGATCGTAGAGATCAGAGCGAGCCAAGTGTCGAGTGAGAGCCCTACCAGTGGCTCATCCCACGAGACTCCGAGTGTCCACAGTGTTTGCAATAAACACTTCGCCATAAAAATGCACGGGCTGATCCATCCATTTGGATCAAACATCCGAGCGATGGTGGAAAGGACCGTCCTTTTCGACCAAACTCTTGTAGTTTCCAGTTCTACCCGGAATGTGAAAATATCGTGAACCGGCTGATATTTAATTCCCAAAACGGCGATAGAGTTCGGGTCCCCTGCGTCCTCGAATAGCTGAGGATTCTGTTGGTGATCTTCCGGAATCCCAACCAGAAGCTGTGGCTCGTTGGATAACCATTTTCTCAACTCATAACCACCAGCCGCGAGGAGTCCGATCAGCTCATTCCTGATGATGAGCGCCTCCTCCAGAAAGGCTGCCCCTGTGCAGATATCATCTACGAACACGTCACGTGTCAGTACAGCGGCTGCCCGGGGAAAGCGAGCCCGTTCCTGCTCCGCCAGTTCCAGCAGTGACCGGATGGCAATGAAGGGACTCGACTTCAGGCCGTACGTGTTGGTGTTAAGCTCGTAGACGGTGATGGGATCCTCCGAATGTTCCCTCCAGAGTATTAACTGAAACCTCCTGTCCGCAGGATGTATTACTGTTTGGCGGAACATCATCCGGATGTCCGCACTGATCACCACCTGGTGTCTTCGGAAATTTAAAATGATGTCGACAATGTCCCGATGTAACTTCGGACCAGAATGGAGACATTGGTTCAATGAAACTCCAGTCGACGACGGTGCCGATCCGTCAAAAACAGTCCGTAGTTTTCCAGATGAGGCCTTCAATACCGCGTGGTGAGGCAAGAAAAAATGATCTGTCGTTGTCCAGTCGACAGTCACCCGCGACATATGCCCCAAGGCCTCGTATTCTCGCATGAACTCGATATACTTTTCCCGAAGTACCGGATCGCGAGACATACGACGCTCCATGGACAAGAGTCGTTTCTCTGCCAACGCCCTCGATTTTCCCAAGAGAGGGGGACAGTCGATAAAGGGCAGTCGAATTTCGATCCTACCCGACGCCATCCGGCGTGTGTGATCTTTATAAAAGGTTTCGCACTCCACATGCTCCGGATCCAGACGGGAGACCATGGGAGGCTCTTCCAGTTCCCAGAATTTTTGCATCGTCCTAGCGATGGAGGTAGTAGCGACGACAGGTGAGACATCCCGCGTCTCCTGGTCAAAAACCGGTCCCATTAAAACGTGTCCAAAGATGGTAGGTATAGCTACCAACGAAGAGCGGCCCAGAATCCGCTGAGGCCCTAAAAGGATCCAGCCCAGTACATCCGCTCCCAATATGAGGTCCACCGGAGCCGGCTCCTCGAAATGAGGGTCTGCCAGCATGAGACCTGATGTGTCAGACATTGCGTCCCGCGGAATGTCTGTCGGTGGATGCCAACCCAGCAGATTGTCGAGTACGATCACGACCGCCGCAATCGAAGCGGAATGCACAGGAGAGAGGAAAATGTGGGTCTGACCGGACAGACCCCCCACTTCTGTATCTCCGACTCCCCGAATCGGAACTGAGGGAGGCGCGCACTCCAGACGTAGGCGCCTCGCTACCCTCGTAGTAATTAAGCAGCCCTGTGCCCCAGTGTCTAGGAGGGCTCGTATCCGGACGAAGTCCCCCCTAGGTCCCCAAACGCGTACCTGCGCGATGATCAAAAGAACCGTCCTCGGTTCCGACGTAGCCCGACCACAGGCTAGTCACGCGTCAGAGCCAGCAGCCGACCCTGTCGAACCGTGATGACTCGGCCAGTAAGTCGGACGCGTGCAGACCACCATCCGGGGTGGTGCGTATCCAGCTGCCCTACCATACCGGTGATAGGGTGGGTGGTATTCCAACCTCGGGTACTCGTGCAGTACCGGTGAGAGCTGTTGACGGTTCTCATGTCGTTGTTGTTCCGGTAACGGCGGCGGAGGATACGCGTACGAGTATCCGGGTGTTGGGTCCGGAGGTGGGGCTCCCTGTACCCAGTGGCCCTTAGAGGCACCAACTCCTGGTTTTGGTCGCGCCGGGTGCCGGGTTGTAGCCAGAACCTGGCTCCGTTCCGGCGGTCCCCAACTCACCTGAGCCGGGGTGTACGAGGGGTTGTAGTGTGGCGGCCTTGGCGGACTCCGTCTTTCCGGAGGCGGAGTTGACCCCGGCCCCAAACCGCCACCCGTGGGAGATCCCCTCTCCCGAACCGGTGCTGAGCCCTCAGCACTACGGGTGCACAGTAAGCGATGGTGCGGTCCGCCGCACACATCGCAAGGCCTCGCCTGGGGACACTCATTATACCTATGTCCTCCCAGGCAGGCATAACACAATCCTCGTGTCCGAACGAGGTTTCGGCGCTCTTTTGTGGGCAGCCCGAGAATTGCTGGACATAGCTGTTCCAAGTGCTGCTGTCCGCAAACCCGGCATCCAGAACCGGGGTTGATGGCGGCCGCAGCCACCAGCCTGCCGCGACCCTTCCCTGGGTTGCGTGGCGGCTGGGCGCCGTAGACTTCGGAAGTGCGGGCCGGCGCACTTGTCGGAGCCTCCTGGGAGGCTAGCTGGTTTTCCAGCAGGCCAGCCTCCTCTTCCAGGAACTCCAGAAGTTCCCCTATCGAGGGCAGGACGCTGCCGAGATCCTTGTGGACCAGTCGATTCCGCTCGAACTTGTCCCTCATCTCCTGCGACAACTTGGCCAGAACGATGTGCAGAAGAAGGAAGGACCACTGGTCGACGGGCAGTCCGAGCGTCCTTAACCCGTTTAAGGACACGGTGAGCGGGGTGATCAGCTGCGCCCTCAGCTGAGCCCTATGGTTGACCCTCGGCAATCCCAGCAGATGGGTCACGTGCGCGTCCGCCTGAAGACACGGCTTCTCGTACCGCTTCTCCAGCAGCTGCATGGCGGTGTCGTAGCTCGCATCCTGCAGCTCCAGATGCTGTACGAGCTGTCTGGGTTCTCCGTCTAGGAAGGAACGGAGATATGCCAGCTTTTCGGCCTTGGTGAAATCCTTCCGAGTATCCACCAAGGCCAAAAACATGTTCCGGAATCCAGCCCAGTCCCGCATACATCCGGTGAAATGCGGGACCTCCAGGGCACCCAATCTTCCCATGGCGCTGGGTCCAGGGGTGTGGAGCGAAGCGGGGCGCGCAACAGGCTTCCCCTCCCGCAGTCGCTCGATGTCCTTCACCCGCTGAAGGACCTCATCGTAGATGTCTTGGATGTGCTCCAGATCCTTGACATATTGGGCGTGGAGAGCCAGCTCCTTCTCCCCGACCGCTCGGCCAACAAGAAACGACCCTGCATTTCTTTCGAACGCGTCTCCAAGGCGTCCTCCCGGTTAGGCCGATCTATTAATGCAAGCAGCCCGGTGAACCACCGGAGCTGCTGAGCCAACTCCTGCCGTGACGCTGTCATTATAAATAATTTAAACTAAACAAACCTAAACACAAAATTAAAACGAGTCAACGAAAACACGGAATCGATTATCCCGAATCGACTCGATGCTTTCAATTGAAAGAAATTAAATAACAATTAACGTTCCGAGAAATGTCCCAGCCCAAATACAACGGTACTACCAACCTTACAATTCAACCGCACCTGTCCCGGAAGTGCGATTTTACACGAAATGAGCTTAACCTATTACGAACTAACAAAATACACAAAATTACACCGATTAACCTAGAGGTCCGGTAGTAACCACGCTCTGCTACCAAAATGTTGCGGAAACCCACAACACACACTATGCTACTGTTTAAAATTAGGTTACACCTTAAAATCTACAAAATCCACTCACAGTTCCATGCCGCTCCCGCCGTCCAGAACGGGATCCATATGGTCTGATGGGGCCTGAATCCGAGTCCGGGTCTTCTCGGGTTCCCTAATCACACCCAACGGCTACCCCAAGTGCACTTTCCCCCGAGGAAATACCTGTTTCTCCAGCAGCAAAGACGCCGACATCCAGAACACGGGATGGCGAATTGTACTCCCGATGCGATTCGCTTACGACGTACACACCCACAAAACACAGGTTGCACAATACACTTAATTAGAGTAATACGGCTCCAAATGCCCTTATTACTACATAAAATCTATTTAATTATCAACACACGATAACCTATAAACCAGCCATTGTTGCCTTCCCGAGACAAGTGTACCAACAAAGAAAAAAAGAACAATTAGTGATGGGGCCATTATGCCACCAAACAAATTGAATCTCGATAATCGATTCGTCCATAATACAAATCAAAGTTTTATTTCCAACAAAAATAAATGCCTGTTTATTTGCAACAGCTTTGATAACCCATCCAATGACCGGCCTTTGCGAAAGTTGCTTTACCTTATCAATCGCAGACCATCTGCGTTAACCACTGTGCCATCGAGCACAGAGCGAAAAAAGAAAACATGGTACACACCACCCACAAAACCAAGCATAGGACCAAGCAATAAGGACCTCCCTGTGGAAATTGAAACCGGAACCTCTAGGTCGCACATACAGACGTGATTAAAATATATACACGTCATCATCAGTAAAGATATTGCTGGACAAAAGCCGCTCAAATACACATAAATTTTTATTTAAAAAAAACAGTGCTGGCAGTTTTAAATGAACTTTTTTTTTTGAGAGAGATTGCTGATTGCCTTAATCGGAATTTTAAGTGTCATCGGGCTTTTTTGTGGGCGGCGATGTACATAAAGGGTACCTCAAGCCGGGTTGAAACGAATCACCTTCGGAGGTTTTCTAGAGGGAACGACATCGCATACTTAAAAGTGCGCGTCCCCGTGCCCTACTAGATTCTTCGAAGGGTTCGGATCGGATCGGGTTAAATGAACTGATATAAAAAAGGTTACGATTACTTCAAGCATCCTTACGCGGCTCAATTTCAATAAACATAAACTGAATCTAATTTAAGCAACCACTTCGACATATTTCATATCGTTTAATATTTTTAACGAGCCCATTAAAGCTCCCACTCACGGGGTAAGGGCTGCCATTCACACAGTTTATTATGGAGGAAGCGGTGCTAATTCTTTACAGCCCCCCATAAAAGTTTTACTACTCCAAATGTGTTAATTTAAATGTATGAATAATCTTGTGCCTATCTGAGTTTTTATTGCCACGCGTTTCCGTGGGCGGTGCCTTCGGTAAAGTTGATTGAGTGGCCATTCGATCGTACACGGGAATTACTGAAATTAATGACTCTTCAAATGGAATGCTTTTTACGGATTCGCATTTAATTCATAACGCCTCGGTGGCCGAGTGGCTATACTCTCAGACCGATATCTAGTGGTTCTGTGGTCGGGTAAAGTGTATCAAGAATTTTTGTTGTATATCCCCGGTTTGTGATGACCGATCCGCATTTGGTAATGATGGTGAATAAGCCAATACCCATCCATTGTAGCGATGACTTGATTTCAACGATGAAGGCCTTTACTTAATCTTTTCCCTGGGAGTTGAACCCGGAACCTCTGGGTCTTAGACACTAGTAGAACACACAAGCCTCTGTGTTGGGTTAAAATATATGATTTAAATAATATACGCCTTTGTCCAGCAGTTAGACAGTACCTTTATTGACTTATTAAATACTAGCGGCCAAACGGTTAACATTTTTCTAAATATAGCTATTGTTACTCAACGCTAATGTAACATTCTAATAGTGAAATATTTTTTAAATCGGTCCAGTAGTTTTTGAGTTTATTCGATACAAACATACATACATATATACATACACACACACACACACACACACACACACACACACACACACACACACACACACACACACACACACACACACACACACACACACACACACACACACACACACACGCATACATACACATATCACAAGTTTACTTTTTAGGGCAATATTTATTTGTAAATTGGTGTTTGTTGCAATAAAAACATTTTTCATTTTCATTTTTCACCTTTCTGTGTATTTTTAAATAAAATATTTTAAGAGACGCTTTAACACACCCTCTCTTCATACACACATTCACCATTTTTTTTATATAGGTAAGTATTTAGAAGCGCCGCTGGCGCTGTAATCCGAGCACACTCTAACTATGGGCGCAAACTAAAGTTTAACTTTAACAATGTTTTTCTAAGGAAATGTCTAAGTTTCTAACGGTATCCGAACGTCCTCTCTCGAGTTTCGCAGCCGAGGTGAATGAAGGAGTTAGTGCTACCACAAAATAAGACTGAGACTACAGTAGGTAAAGTTCAAACAAATACACTCGAGCAACACATTCATAGACAACCAAGACATAAAGTCTCACAACAGCTCGCAACAGACGGAGATAGTTACATCCAGTTACATCACCTACGCCAAAGTACCTGGTGAAGTGATCTCAGGGCGTTTTGATAAATATAACGTAAAATATTTTTGTTTTGTTTATATAATTTGTAACGCAAATTTTGTTGCGATCAAATTACAAAAACACAAATATAAAAAAAAACCCACGATCAGGATTTGAACCTGCACCCTTCTGACATACCGGGTCAGGTGCTCTCCCAATTGAGCTATCGTGGTTTTAACCAGCCCGCCGAAATTATTCAACACTATTTACTTTTTACTTTGAAAGCCAAAGGCGCCCATTCAATGTCAACAACTACCGTCATTAATTTTCAAATATAACATATCGGTAGAATCATTGGTACGTTTTTATTTCATATAAACAAAATTACAAAAATCATTGAACACAGCTCTACACGTTATTTAACATACAAAGATCATTTATTATGTTTATAGGTTACACCATAAAATGTGTACGCTTATTCATTATTTCCTAGGAACATAATTTCTCGTTCAAAAACAAATGCGTAAAACGCACGCTCTGCGACACGAAGAATCACTTTTTTCTTGCTTTACTATTTCTTGTGTTACTTTGAATGTAGCTCATTATATTCCAATTCCAATGTGTTCTTATCAATGGTTGTACAATATATTTATTTTTCTATCGGCCGCTCTAAACTTTTCATCAGTTTCTACTACGACGATGCATTCTAAACGAATTTATTTTTGTATGGATTCCTCCATCTGTACTAATTTATTTTGTGTCGTATATTAGCGAGAGAGGCAGCATTAAACTCTACAAGGACAATTTATTTTCTCCTATCTGCTATTGAAGGAGTTGGAATCACATTTTTGTTTTTTGTACATCAATCTGTTTGACAAAATTATATGGCAATTCGGAAAATAGCTAACAATGCTGATAACAAAAGAGTCGTATATCAGAATCTGTATATTTATATACTATAACGTTAAGCAAAAACTTTGTACCCCTTTTTTACGAAAATTGCGCGGACGGAGGAGTTTGAAATTTCGCACACTTATAGTTTATATAGAGAAGGTTATCCGAATGTTAATATTTCTTTTTAATAATGTATAAAAATACATTAAAGCGATAAAACAAACATTACACACACTACCATGTATTTGATACTCACGCTTAAATACTCTTTTCAAAAATCACAAAAATGGAGCTAAGGAGCGACCTTATTCTGTCACTGCCAATCCAAACTCACATTCTACCTTTTTTTAATTTTTCATTGCTTAGGATACAATCCGTGCAGCCTTAATAAAATTACGGTCGAATTTCGACTATTGGGCGACCACTAGTTATTATATAAAAAAACAATTGCTGTTCGTTTGTCTAAAACTTGAGAATGGCTGGACCGATTTGGCTAATTTTGATTTTGAAATATTTTTTGAAGTTCAGGGAAGGTTTAAGCGGTGAGAAACATAAATAATAAGTAACGGAGAATACTAAAAACGACAATTTAATTTCCCAATACAAAATGTTCCACGATTTGTTTGTTTGGTTGTCATAGAAACTGTCAAAGTGGTGCGAAGTCCGCCGGGTCAGCTATTCTTAAATAAAAATGGGAGAAAAAAACACAATAAATTGCTGAAAATCGAAAACGGCACAAATACGCAAACCTGGGTCCAAATTATGTATTTGTTCCGTTTGCGGTGAAGACATTGGGTCCATGGGGGCCGGAGGCCAAGCAGCTTGTTAAAGAGTTGAGTGCTCGTGTTGTAGCACCATCTGGAAACTAATTGTGTTGCAATCAATCTAGACAATGTATCACGTAAGAGTAGCTCCTATATTTCCCGCAAACAGCGACAGTCTGCCAATATATAAAGGCCTGCGCGCCCACCACTCATTCTCTTTTCACGGCTGCAACAAGGTTGAGCACAATATGTACCTTAATAGTTACAGGTGGTTTCACTCGCCCAAACTCCTCACAGCTCGCCTTGTTGATGCCTCCGGTGACAATAAGGCTAGCAGCTACCTCTGCTAGCGTATTAACTTGGCAATCCAAAGAGGTAATGTTGCCAGCATTCTTCTGACCGTTCCCATGAGCCCACAACAGGAGGACATTTTTTATTTATAGTTTTTATTTTGTCTTTAATTAAGTTTTGTTTCTTTTATTGTCTTGACATTATCATCAGCTCATTTTTTATGTCCCCACTGCTGGGGCACGAGCCTTCCCTTTGGATGGATAGGGAGAACGGGCCATAAACCACCACGCGGGCTCAGTGCGGATTGGTGGTTGTTAACGACTGCTAATGCACACACAACACAAACTTAACCCATACAAAAAAACAGAAAAGTCTTTAGAAAAATTCAACAGTATGCTTTTTTCGACTTATAGAAGTAACAAAAAAAAAGGAAAAAAATCAGGTATGAATGCAAAATTTACTAAAAAGAAGGTAAGGTTTATAGCCTTACGAGCCTGTCCCTCAGTCATGAATCAGTTTACTGCACAACTAATGAGACTTTGTCACGCCAACCATATATTTTATTACGTACTTTTTACTAAACTTACTAACTACTAACCGCCTCTGTGGTCTAGCCGTTAAGAGCATTGGTAGACCTAGAGGTCCCGGGTTCGATTCCCAGGAAAGGGTACATGTTTTTGTACTCTGCTTGGTTGGTGGTAGCTTGTTCGTCCGCCTAGCTAGCTTACACCATCTTATCTAAATATGTCGCCATAACATCAATGTTTGCAGCATTGTTGTGTTTAATAGTCAGTAGTAGTGATGAACGCTTTCACTTCTTGGGCTTCACTGGCTGCTTTCCATCAGGCAGGGTGAAGCCATTTTGGCGTGCCACAATAAAAAAGTAACATTGTAACTAACTTTGTTGTTAGGGCATACTTAAAGGTAAATGTTGGTAGCTAGCCAGACTACCAGACTAAATAGACCAGACTTAAAGTAAAGTCTGGTCTATTATAATCTGGTAGTCTAGCTCTCTTATCTCTAGCTCTAACAGTCGGAACACTACAATTTAACTAACTTTATTGTTAGGGTTAAATACTTAAGGTAAATATTGGTAGCTAGCCAGACTACCAGAATATCATCTTCATCTCAGCCAAAGACGTCCACTGCTGGACAAAGGCCTCCCCCAAGGATATGAGGGGTATTTGCCGTAATCGCCACGCTTGGCAGGCGGGTTGGCGATCGCAGTAGGTTGAGGGTAACCTCAGAGAGAAGCTGCTGCCCATCCTCTGGAACGGTCCCTTAGTCGGCTTTTACGACACCCATAGGAAGAGATGGGGTGGTGCAATTCTTTATCCCCGGCACCACACAGGGAAATACCAGAATACCAGAATATAAAGACCAGAATTTACTTTTACTTGTATAGTAGTTACTACTACTAATGTCTTAGTAGCTCAAACTGGAAGAGTGGCTCGAACATTAGTATGTGGGCACTTCATCTGTCTCCTTTCAAGACTCTTAAACCAAAGGTTGTCTGGAAAAGATTACTTGTAAAGATAAGGCCGCCTTTTCACCATAAAATTAATGTAACTGTTTTTTAACTGTGTGAGTAGACATTAAAGTAATTAACTTTTCCTGTTTTTAAAGATAAGATTCCCGTTGTTATTAATTAATCAAACGAGGCGTGAAGAGGCACCTTGTGGGCCGGCAGGGTGAGGGTGACTGATGCTGCGTTGTTTTCTCGCTGCACCAGTTGTCCTTACGTCTGGACTCCATTTCCACTTAACATCAGGTGGAGTGGAGTCATTTGCCGAGCTATGTATAAAAAAAATAAAAAAATATTGTTTCATTTGTGATATGAATTCAAATGTTTATTTTATAAATAAGACCATTCATTTAAGATAGCCTAGCACTAGGTAAAAATATTAAAAAAATATTTAAAATAAATTTATCCGACATCCCTTAAAACACCCAATCTTCTCCCTCAGCTCCCGAGCTCCAGAACAGTAATTAAGCGATCTAAGTAGCAATTAAACAAAAAATAAATGTGAGAAAAATTACTGAAAAAAAACCAATTAACCGTAACTTATTTCAGTCATAATCCATAATAAAATTTAATGAAAGTGTCCCCACCAAAAGCTTTCTGTCTCCGACAAAAGTTTTGACAGTAATTAACATTATATACAATAATTATCATTCATAGCTGTAATGTTTTTTTAGATTTAACAAAAGACGATAGTTTTTCTTTATCAGCTCATTATAATATGTTCTCATTGTTGGGGCACGAGCCGTTCCTATAGATGGATAAAGAGAACGGGCCTTATGCCACCACGCGGGCCCAGTGCGAAATGGTGGTAGTTACTGACAGCTAATGCAGCCGGGACCAACGGCTTTTCGTGCCTTCCGAAGCACGGTAAAGCTCGAGATCCTTAATAATACTGCGGAACAACCAAACCGATACGAAAATAAACTCCCACTGGGGTCTGAACTTATGACCGGTGTGCAACTACTAGACATCAGAAGCAATTTCAATACGATTTTCTTATCATCAGCTGAGATAAAGACTCGCGCTTCCAAGCCTTAACGTTAAAAAACAACCAGAAACAATAAAAACAACAACCAGAAACCTACAAACCATAAACCAAAACTGTAATCACACAAAACTGTATCCAAATAAACCAACCGTGCCTTTGTTCTGTTTGACTATCGCAATTGAGCAAACGTTACTTGGTCTGCAGGTGCCAGCACTTCACTATGCACCACCAGGTCAATTCGCACTGGCGTACATTTTATCGCATGTGCCTATTCAATAAAGCTGGCTTGCTTTCGAACACGCCTTATCGCCTATTCCTATGGCACCCTCGCATGGATTTCGTGAATAAAAAAACTTTCTGCCAATTCCGTACTTTATTACCGAAAGCATAAGACTCAGTTTTAACGGAAATAACTTAGGTGATAGCAAACAGCTATTCATAAAGCTGAAAAGTGAGACGAAGTATAGAAGGAGATCGTCTGCTTAGGAATGATAGACCATTATTTCAGAGGCCTTAAGGTTTAATCTTGAAGGCGCAGTGGTTAACGCTTGGTCTGCGATTGTTGAAGTTAAGCAACTAACAAGGGCAGGTCATCGCAAACCTAAAATGTATAATCTTGCGCTCATTCCGTGTTTCGGAAGGCACGTAGGTAAAGCCGGATTTGTTAGATGTATTTTCCGATATTTTAATTTTCTTGTATAAAATATTCCGATCGTCTTTTTTCACAGTAGACAAATTTCTGAACGCTTTATTTCCGTATAGACATATTTTCCGATATATTTATAACTTGTATAAACATTTCCGAACGCCTTCTCGCCCTGTATTTTTTTAACATACGCAAAATTTCGTAGTCATTAATTTTACTTGGGGCAAAACTTCTTATTCGCTTGTGACCCTGTTTGCAATTTTGTATGGTTTTTTTTAATGGTTATTTTTCTCGATAGGTAATGGTTAAGGCTTTAATACGAAATTTTACCAATCAGTGATCAATGATCATACGAGTGAAATGTTGTACATAATTAGTTAGCCACTTGACAGAAATAAGCCTATTAATCCTCTTTACAGTTTATCGATGTAGATCATTTTCTGTCTATGACAGAGTTTATGACATATCTGTCTTTGACTTTGAAATTGTCATTTATTATCTTCGCCTTGACTTTGATGTTGTAAGTACGAAAAAATTGCGAAAATGGAGCCTGCTGGCCCCAGTGAAGTAACAGTGATAAGAAATGATATAAATTTATTTCATTTTATATGGACGCTTATACAAGAATCAATTTTGCAAGACTTTGAAAGTCAAAACGAACGAACTTGACGTGTATCGCAAGAGGGCTCGAAAATCTATCAAAATGGACAAGAAAATTCAAAAAATTGTTAATGCTATGTTAGTTGGTGACATAACCATAAATAGGTGCATAGAGAAGTTATCATACTTAAAATACTGACTGTCCTTAAGTTTAAACATTAATTATAAGTAGCTTTTTCTTCAAACTTGTCCGGTCACATTGCCGCGATGCCGTGTGTCTAGATTAAGATTTTTATGTTCACAATAAGTATGTTTGATATATTGTGTGAGATATGCGTGAAATGCTTCTCTCTTTTTTGTATCAATTTTATATATTAGGTTTAATTCGGAATCGGATTTAGAATAAATGCTTAAAAAATATCGTCGCTGATTTTTATTAACTTTTTTACAGGTTTATCATGCAGGTATACATGTTGCAAAGTTCAGAGAACTTCAAACAATGTGATAACGAAGTTAGAGCATTTTTTCGATGTAGCAAAACCTAACCTAGTAGATTAATAACCTAATCAAGGGCCTTATTCTACTATGGTTTTACACCTATTGTAATCATAAAATACCTAACTCTGCACGGATAAACTATATAGAGTATTAATAGGCGTACTTCTGTCAAGTGGCTATCTGACTAAGTACTACATTTCACTTGTATGATCATTGATCACTGATAGGTAAAATTTCATACTATATCCATAATCATTTCCTATCGAGAAAAATAACCATTAAAAAATCCATACAAAATTGAAAACGGTCACAAGCGAATAAGAAGTTTTGCCCCTAGTAAAATTAATGACTACGTAATTTTGCGTATGTGAAAAAAAAATACAGGGACAGAAGTCGTTCGGAAATATTTATACAAGAAAATAAATATATGGGAAAATATGTCTATAGCGAAATAAGGCGTTCGGAAATTTGTCTACAGTGAAAAAAGACGATCGGAATTTTTATACAAGAAAATAAAAATATCTGAAAATACATGTAACAAATCCGTTCTTCCTGTGGTGCTTCCATCCATAGATAAGGCTCAGCCCAGCAGTGAGGAAATAAGTGAGCTGGTGATTAATCTATATCTTTGTCTGTTATAAGTGCGACTCTAAGTGCCGATTTTTCAATTGACGGATAAAACTTATACGTTTGATAAAGTATTAGATAACCATTTTAAAAATGTATTGTCTTATCATGACTTTTCTTTTTAAACAGGTGACATTTTAGCTGATAGCGTAATACTTTATCAGAAGGATAAGTTTTATGCGATGATTGAAAAATCAGCCCTTATATAATATTATTTATTTTTTTCTAAATTCTTTTAGTTTATGGAAATAACAGTGTCATTGAATTAACTTTAATAATTCAGTATTTCTTTGTAAGTATAAACATAATAAAATTTTGTTAAAATACAGATTTATGCAATATAATGGTCCACTACTGGGAAAGGCTGTGCATCATTGAAATGAAGTGATATGCATTAGGTGATTATTTTGCACTTGAATATGAAATCGTCCCTAAATTGATGGGTGTTGGTTTAATTACAACGCTTGCGTTATCATGGCCAGTCACACGCCCGGGCTATGCATCGATAAATCTGAAGCACACTTGGCTGGACATGGGAATTGAACCTTATGACATCCAGAAACTCATCAGGTCGAGTCGCTTTGTAACTCCTATACCCAGGCGTTATAAATTAAATTAACACATTTTTGTAAGAAATTGATCAAAATTAAAAAAAACTCTCATCATAAACGAGATCTGTGATTATATTTAACACCAACAAAATAAAATTTCATGCAAAATTTTTAACACGCACTTTAATTTGAATAAATTACTTTTCGCTGCCTCACAGAAACAGAGATCAGATTTAATCCGAGCCTTCGCTTGTCACCATTTTATTGTTCCTTTAAACTTTATTTCCTTTTTCCCGTTAATTAGACGTAGGAAAGTGAGATCATCTTATTAAGGTTTAACTGTCCATTATACTGTCTCGTCGTCCTTCTTACATTTCAGAAAAAGGTCTTACATTGTGTCAGTATACCGATAGATCGAATACAGCGATTATCTTGATTAAACAGTTAAGGCGACGACACACTGAACAGATGCACCAACTTTCGTCGAATACTTTAAGACTATAATATGACTTGTAAATTCATGTCTTTATCTTGAATTTGCTAGCTCAAATACACGATTGTATAATTTTGACTCGATCATAATTATTTTCGAAAACACCACAAAAAATCACTATTGTTGAAATTACAACAAAATTACTTAATTTATATAATTGGAAACCACTCAAATATTTGATAACATCAATATTCGTAATTTAGTAGCTGCATATTTTGATAACTAAAACCAATTCTTTTTTTAAATATTTTTTGTCGATATTGTCGCAGGCGCTACGTATTATCGACCTTATGTCAGCGTCAATAAGGATCAGCCTTTTTGAATGTTCACAAATCGAGGTGTCATCTTAATGTGAAAGGTTTTCTGTATTGTCGTATTTCATCATCATCATCAGCCTTTGCACGTCCACTGCCACTTCAGCTTGTTGTCTAGTTACTAATATTATAAAAAGGAAACCTTTGTATGTATGTATGTATGTATGTATGTATGTATGTGTGTGTGTGTGTGTGTGTGTGTGTGTGTGTGTGTGTGTGTGTGTGTGTGTGTGTGTGTTTGTGTATGTGTGTGTGTGTGTGCGTGCGTGCGTGCGTGCGTGCGTGCGTGCGTGCGTGCGTGCGTGCGTGCGTGCGTGCGTGCGTGCGTGTGTGTGTGTGTGTGAGGATGTGCGTGCGTGCGTACATTTCAGGCACGGAAAGTAACACGACACGTACTATGCTAACTACAACGTATCAACAGCGTACCATACCCGTGCATAAAGGGTATAATGACATCCGTCAACAATAAAACTGTTGGCGAGAATATTTTTTTGCCTGACACGTTCCTAGCACAGTCATACGGTAAATTTTTTTCAAAACACAAGACACAATACCACCACTCTTCCTCAGCAGTAGACCAGCAGACCCAGTGTCCCTAGGTTATTTTAGGGGCATGTTGTAAGTCTGTCTGATGATACCAATTAGACCGAAGAAAGAAGAATGAATGTATTCTCAACTACCGAGGAAATGTCTTGCTTGGAAATGTGGAGTCGAGCTCCTCATTTCCAAGCCTTGTCTGCGATTCTAAAGGTTAAACAAACTGCGCGATGGCCGGTATCCCATGGGATATGTGACCAAAAATGTAACATCTCGAGCTTCTCCGTGCTTCGGAAGGCACGTAAAGCCGTTGGTCTCGCCTGCATTAGCAGTCGTTAAAACCGCCAATCCACACTGGGCCTGCATGGTGGTTTGTGGCTCGTTCTCCCTATGAATCTTTAGGGATGGCTGGTGCCCTAGCAGCTAGTGGGGGCATGACGTGAGCTGGTGATAATGAGAATATTAACCACCTGTGTCGTCTAGTGGTTTAGACCACCGGTTTAGACTCAGAGTTCCTGGGTTCGATTCCCAGCGGGGGGTACATGTTTGTGTACTCTGTTTGGTTGGTGGTAGGAGTTGTTTGTCCGCCTGGCTAGCTACCACCATCTTATCTTATTATGTCGCCATAACATCAATGTTTGTAGCATTGTTGTGTTCCGGCATCTAGAGATAAGATAGCCAGTGCCTCACTAGTTGTGGTTTCCGGGTAAAGTGCGCTTCCATCATTGGCCTTACTATCACTTAACATCAGGTGAGATCAAGGCACTGTGCTTACCAGTAAAATATTTAAAAAAAAGAAAAGAAAGAGAGAAATAATGAAAAACATTTACTGACACACTCACACGATTTACAGTACAAATGTACAAATGTCTTATATCTTACTGTGCAATAATAGGATCACAAAAGATAAATGTTCTTGTAAGACGAAAGCAAATAAATTATGGAAGTTCAAACAGTTATTTGGCTCTCTTAAAAATGCACATTTTCGACTTTTCTTTTTTCCTGAGGTTGCGGTATGGGCTATCATTCGCTGAAAGCTATGATACCAATTATTTCGAACATGATAACACAAGTTTAACTTGAAGAATTGGGACGAATTAGCTCAGGATAGAGATAGGTGGAAAGAGTGAGGCCTTTGCCCAGCAGTGGGAAAGTAATAGGTGATAATAATAAAAAATACTAACATGCTTCCTAACACTGATGTTATGCGCTGGATATAGATACGAAAGTAATAAAATAAAAATAAACTTTTCTGCACTCACACCAATTATCTAGCCCAAGAGAAGCTTCGTTATGAAACTCGTTAAATGGTTATTAGACAACGGATAAACATACTTAACCCACGTCCCGCGCCTTAGGTATATACGTCCGACGACCTTATGTACGACGGTGCGAACATATGGCGCGAGAGGGCTTAAAATATATACTTATTATACATAGAAAACACCCAGACCCGAGACAATTTAGAAAAACAATAATTTTTAAATTGACTCGACCGAGGATTGAACCAGGGACCTCAGAGATTGCGACACCATGAAAACCGGTGTACAAACCACTCGGTCAAGGAGGTCGTCAATAGTTATATTAGGTAGCCACTGCGAATTAAACGTTTTAGGTCGATGGACAGAACCACGACAGCTTAAAAGTGCGTCTGATCAAATCTCATCTCTCATCAAATCACGCTCAGGGTGTTTTTTTCAAAAAGTTTCCGAATTTATAACTACATCACGTCTTGCACACCGTTTAACGCATTTCAGTTCTATTAATGCAACGCGAACATATAAAACCTCATAATATTTACATTGTTGAGAATGAGCCAACACAACTACGCAGCATACACCTACAAAACAAAGATGGCAGCCACGAACAGCTGTAAAGCAGGCTACCCACTTAAGGGTATAGCACGTCTATAATACGAGTAAGTATTCTAATACTGTTTCAACTTACAATGTGTAAATCTACACAAGTTACTGCGTATCCAAGTACGAACCTTAGAATCCACACTGCGAGCGCCTTTGCAAAATAAACCAAAAAAACTAAGAAAATATAAAAATTAATAACGATTGATAAAAAATATAAAAACCCCTAACGTGCCACTCACTTGACCCGATACGACCTAAGCCATCCGTGAGGAGACCCGGGCAACAGTCATCAATGATCCCGAGCCCAAACCCGCTACGGCCGACTGCCTACCGTCGACAAAAGTTAAAAAATAATCTCATTTAATTAATTTTTGCTTACTTATCTTATCATAGCTAACTGCTCCCACCGACTAAGTTATTTGTTTTCATTCACTGTAAAGTTAAAAAAGAACATGCTGCAAACTTCTAACGAGCGACTCGTAGTGACCTCGCGCCTATGTACTCACTTGATACTGTATCAGATTCATTACATGTTACACCATCAAGTGGGTACACTGCTTAAGCACCCGGCTTCCTTGAAAACACGTATTTTTAATACAATTTTTCCCGGGAACATCTGGCGTCGAGTAGGGAAATTCCCCGGTCTCAAGTTTCTCCTAAATCTTTTAGCGTTTTTAAGTTGTACCCACCCGAAAGTTGGCAAAGCTATGTCAGTACGAAGAGTTTATTTATAGGTTATTTTGTCTCAGTTTCATCATGTTTGCGATCCTTCCGTCGGATGGTAGGGGCTTTTAATTTTGTATTTAATTTTTATTAACCTACATCGTCAAAATACAAAATTCAAAATCATTTATTCAGTTTAGGCTACAAACAATTCTTATGAACGTCATTATGCCATCGGTTCGTAAGTCTATCTACTCTGGGCGGGAGATCTTGTGCTGAGAAGAACCGGCAAGAAACTCAGCAAGGTTCCAGCTCTTTTCTCCCCGACATCGTCAAAAATATTGGAAAATGCCCTACCATAAAAGGACACTTTCCATCACAAATAAAAACACAAAATATAAAGGACAATCACAGCATGTAGAAAAACACAAAAAGAGAAAATAAATGAATCAAATATATAAGTTTAATTTTTTACAATGTCATACAGAACTAATAAAAGTCAAAACCTGTCTAAGAAAAAACAAAGTTAAACTATAGTTAGAAATAATAAAAATAAGACAAGTCTATTGGCGGTCCCGTTGGTTCGCACGCAAACGGCAAAATATGCACCCACTGCCCAAGCTTTGGGTCTATTCAACGCTTTGATCGCTCAGCAACCAGATCTTGATATTTTTTGTGTATCTATTCATATATTTATAAATAGTGTTATACGTTTTTTAGAAATTAAGTAGTTACTTATCTGTCTACACAAAATGTAATTGGCCTACTGCACGCTTTGGGTAACTGTTAGTGTAGTGGGCAATTCAGATTTAAATAAATAAATAAATAATAAATAAATAAATAAGACAAGTACGCAAGAGCAGACCAGCCTCCACACTCCGTCACTATACTAAGCAGTTTATTTTTAATTTCTTACAGCTGAGGTCTTCATCTCATCTAATATTAAGTGATGATTAGACCTAAGGTGGAAGCGCACTACACCAGGGATCCTCAACCACCGAGGAACTAGCTATGTTATCACTGACTTTCGTAATACAAAAATGCTACTAACTTTAATGTTATCCTACTAATATTAAAAACGCGAAAGTTTGTAAGTATGGATGGATGTTTGTTCCCCTTTACGTAAAAACTACTGAATGGGTTTGGATGAAATTTAGCATACAGATAGTTTATATTATAACCTAGATTAACACATAGGATAGTTTTTATCCCGATATTCCCACGGGAACGGGAACCACCACGCGAGTGAAACCGCGAGCGGCCGCTAGTAGTGACAAAATTTTGATAAGATGGTTGTGAGCCAGGCGGACTAAAGTATCACACTCAAAAATAAGCCCTACCACCACCCGACCACACACACACAACACACAAATTAAGGGTGTAGGGCCGGTGGTCTTAGCCACAGAGAGGACGATTAAAGCGGTTGGTCGTTGATTGAAATTGAAGTAAAAACAAAAATGTAGCAAATATGTAATTATTAAAAAAAAAAAAAAAACTTTTCTCAGCACTGTAGAAAAGACAACGAAGGGTCAACGTGCTACTAGAGGGGAAAAACTCAAAAGGCGCTACGTACCTTTACATCATTTATTAAGGCTGCACGGATTGTATCCTAAGCAATGAAAATTTTTAAAAGATAGAATGTGAGTTTAGATTGGCATTGACAGATTTCGACCGCTCCTCTTCCATTTTTAAAATTTTTGATAAGTGTCTAAATAACTACGTGTGTGTCAAATACATGGTAGTGTGTGTAATGTTTGGTTTATTGATTTAATGTATTTTTTATGCATAATTTAAAAAAAAATATTAATTTTCTGTACTCTCATACTCCTCCGTCCGCGCAATTTTTGTAAAAAGGGTTACAAAGTTTTTGCTTCACGTATTAATATACAGGGTCTAACAAAATCAATAAGCGAACGTTTAAGGGCGGTATCTATACATCATTCTGAATACAATAATAAAAAATGGGCTCCAGTTTTATAGTGATTTTTCAAAGTTATGTTTTCTAACAAATTAAATCAATTAAAATAATGCACATTATGAAACATGCTGTATCTTTACTAACACGCACGCAAGCATTAATAAAAAGATAGTGTACAGATACACGCACACAATTGGCATGTTCGTCTATCTTTGTGTGTGTGTAGTGCAGCAGTAAGGGTTTGGAAAGGGTGTATTTTTTGGTGAATTAAGATAATGTTTTTTGATTATCTCGGTAACGAGCCTGTAGTTTTGGATCAAATTTGGTGAGCATGCTCAGTGTGATGTATAGATGCTCCCCTTAAACGTTCGCTTCTTGATATTGTTAGACCCTATATAGATATTACACTATCGGTTTCTATTAAGAATTACAATAATATTATCACTAAATTGACTGAAATTCACCCCCTTAGTCACTTACTTTTGATTAATTCCTCGTACACCTTGTTTATTCTACTCCGAAATGTATACTGAGGTAAGAAAATAGAAAAACACTCAATGCCATCCAATGAGAGCCTTCACGAAGCTAGGTCTCCAATTATCAGGAAAAACATTTTCACATTACGACTAAGGTTTTCTGGCTTTCTGTGCCGAAATGATAAGAAATGGTCGGTGTTTCTATTTGTCATAGTGGAATTGTGTTCTTCAAGTATGCAATGAACATAGCAATATATATACTTATTTTTCACTGGTACTGTACTGCCTTGAAAGCATTTAGAACAGATAAGCGTATAGATTTTATGTAATTAGTACTTTTATACAAATGCTAGTAAGCGCTTGCGGTTTCACCCGCGTGGTTCCCGGTTTCACCCTCGTCGTTCCCGTTCCCGTGAGAATATCAGGATAAAAAGTATGCTATGTGTTATTCCCGGTTAGAGGAGGAGTAAGGAGGAACCGGGAGATTATCAACTATCTGTATGCCGAATTTCATCCAAATCCATTCAGTAGTTTTTACGTGAAAGAGTAACAAACATCCAAAGAAACTTTCGCGTTTATAATATTAACTAGCTGTGCTTGCGACTTCGTCCGCGTGGAATAGTGACTTTCGGCAGCATTTTTAATTTTTTACGCTCTTTTTCACTGATGCTTCGCTTCTATTGGTCGCAGCGTAATGTTATAAAGCCTTCCTCGGTAAATGGACTATCCAACACAAAAATATTTTTTCAATTCGAACCAGCAGTTCCTGAGATTAGCGCGTTCAAACAAACAAACTCTTCAAAAGACAATGACAATTTAGTATGAAGGTGAAGTGACAATTTAGTATTAGAAAATCATGTTAAAATGACATTAAAACTGTGCAGGTTCTTGCGCCCTTTCTTCTCCACAGCTAACAGCTCTTTTTGGCGACACCCACGGGAAGAGATGGGGTGGTGCAATTCTTTATCCCCGGCGCCACACAGGGAAAAGACAATGACAATTTAGTATGAAGGGGAAGTGACAATTTAGTATTAGAAAATTATGTTAAAATGACATTAAAGCTGTGCAGGTTCTTGCGCCCTTTCTTCTCCACAGCTAACAGCTTTTTTTGGAGGGAGTTTGTTGATTGCCTCTGTCGGCATTTTCAGTTTCACCGGGCTTGTTTGGGGGCGGCGAGAAACTTAAAGGGTTCCTTAAGCCGTGTGAAACGAAGCTCCTTCGGAGGGATTCTAGAGGGACCAGCATCACGCACTAGTGCGTGTCCCCGTGCCCTTCTAGATTCTCCGAGGGTTCGGATCGGATCGGGGAGCTAACAGCTAATCGACGTCTTAAATATGTAATTTTTGATTATTATAAATTTTACATCAACAAAATTATAACCATAAAGCATGCAATTTATGTATGTTCGGAACAGACTGTTAGGCTGTATGGCCCAATGGTCAGTTTCGCGGTGCCTTAAATTAAAGCTAAAATGGCAACTGATTGTACTGGCATCACTACTTGGATGTCACTTCACTATTGTAAAATGTCAGATTGAGTCACGTTCGAAAAGCTTCGGAAGGCACGTAAAGCCGTTGGTCCCGGCTGCACTAACAATCGTCAACAATCACCGCACCACACTGGGCCTGCGTGGTGGTATACTGGTAACTACTGCGGAGACCTGTTAATAACAGGTCAGGTGTTATTATAGCTACAAATTTAAAAGTAAAGATCGCTCGCGCTCATTTGAGCACACCATATGACGTCGACGTATAGTGTCGTGAGCTGTCTGCAGGTGCTGAGGGTAAGCAACTTGCGCAAAGACCGGTCATCGAATGGGTGACCAAAATTTGATCATCTCGAGCACCCCCGTGCTTCGGGAGGCACGTAAAGCCGTTGGTCCGTAAAGCAGTCGTTAAAACCACCAATCCGCACTGGGTTCGCGTGATGGTTTATGTGCCTTTCTCCCTATCCATCCATAGGGAAGGCTCGTGCCCTAGCGGGTCATAAAATGAGCTGCAGGAGAATTTGGCGTATAATTATTTTTTACTACAACCACCTCCACGCACTGCTGTGAACTCAAAACAACGTGTCCGGAATCTTAACGGATTTTTAAAACCCTCGTTCACTTTTTGTAAGCCGCCATAGCTGCCGCGCTAAGCTAACAAGGGCGTAGCTAAACGAAATAATGCCCGCTGACGGTTTATAGACACGTACTGCTAACAATTTTACCTCTCCCTCCCTCCTGCCCCTCCCCGGTATGTATCCACCCTTTTTCATGTATTACGAGCACGCTTACACGGCGGTGTTAGTGGCCTTAAAGAGTTGTTACATTATCTGCCGGGTAAAAGCGTCACTTAATACATATAGGCAAGGCTTGGAACCGGTAACCGAAGTAGATGTTCTGTATCAGTAGGTATGTATAAAAAAAGAAGGAAAGAAAAATTTATATTGAAATGTTTTTGTTTTGTTTATATAATTTTTAACGCAAATTTTGTTGCGAACAAATTACAAAAACACAAATGTTGAAAAAATTTCAACGAGCAGGTTTTGAACCTGCACTCTTCCGACATACCGGGTCAGGTGCTCTCCCAATTGAGCTTTGGCTTTCAAAGTAAAAAAGTAAATAGTGTTGAATAATTTCGGCGGGCTGGTTAGAACCACGATAGCTCAATTGGGAGAGCACCTGACCCGGTATGTCAGAAGGGTGCAGGTTCAAATCCTGCTCGTGGAAATTTTTTCAACATTTGTGTTTTTGTAAAATTATATTGATCAAGCATTAAGCGATTCTTGTAAATAGCCTATGACTATCTCACTGCTGGGCAAAAACCTCCATCGATGAAACCAAGTCATAACTACAGTTGATCGGTAATGGCTTCATCACCACGCTTGCCAAATGCGGGTTAATGACACACCCGGTATAAGCGTCATAGAATCGAAAAAGACGCACTTTGTCCGACCTGGGAATTGAACCCGGGACCTTCGGGTTTCGAGCCGAGCGCTTTTGTACTCGACCACTGTGGTGTTCTTGCTATTACAAAACGATTCTTGCCATTACAGTAACTAGGTACTGGTACTCCACCTTACAAGTGCGATCATCAGCATTACCATGTATGCACTTTTGATTGAGGAGCTCGATGGCGCATTAGTTAACGCGCTCGGTCTGCGAGTGCTGAGGTTATGCAACTTTCGCAAAGGCCGGTCATCGGATGGGTGGGTTGGGTGACAAAAAAAAATATCATCTCGAGCTCCTCCGTGCTTCGGATGGCACGTAAAGCCGTTGGTCCCGGCTGCATTAGCAGTCGTTAACAACCACCAATTCGCACTGAGCCCGCGTTGTGGTTTATGACCCGTTGTCTCTATCCATCCTCGTGTTCTGATCTGGCGTTATGACCTGACGTAGATGGTCCCTTGCGCTTGCGTAAGGATGTCTGACACCTACTTTGTAACCGGAAGGTTGGTAGGGGGTGTCAGTATAAACTTTAAAGTAGTGTGTAGCAGGGTGTCCCTATCCATCCATAGGGAAGTCTCGTGCCCCAGCACAAATGAGCTGATGATGATGACTTTTGACTGTTATTTTATTGAATTATGAGTTACATTGTTTACATGTTAATGTTTGTGACTGTACCTGTACCCAATACAAATTCAAAAAAGAATTCAAAATTCTTTATTTCTTTTTAAAGACTTACATAAACTAACTAGTTAACGGAGCCTCCTTTTAGGCTTATAGGCCTGTTTTAGGAGGCAACGCTCTGCATAACTATGTGTGCATTATAATAAAAAGTCTAAAAAGTTAACATAACTAGGGTCTTATTTTGACTAAATTCTTATTACTAATTTTTAAAATTATACCTACTTATTAGTCTAATTTCATACTGACGTGTGTGTTAGTATGTGTAAGGATGGTTGTGTAGTGTGTTAAGTATGGTATGTGCCTGTGGGATATACAGGGTCTAACAAAATCAACAAGCGAACGCTTAAGGGCGGCATCCATACATCATTCCGAATACAATGACAAAAAATGGACTCCAGTTTTTTAGTGATTTTTCTAAGTTATGTTTTCAACAAACTAAATCAATTAAAATAATGCACATTATGAAACATCCTGTATCTTTGCCAACACGCATGCAAGCGTCAATAAAAAGATAGTGTACAGTAGAATCCGTTTATTATGACTCCGCCTATATTGACCAGCCGGTTATTATGACGTAATTGCACTACGAAGTTTGGTTTTCATACAAAATTCTTTATAAAAAAGTCGGATATAATGACTTCCCTTACAGTGACATATCGCTTATTATGACCCATTTTTAATAAATTATGTCCGGTTATAATGACCGACATGATTCTTTACACTTTCGGTATTGTTCGTTGGTTCCCGACGACGTTCGGCACGTGGCTCGTTCACAGCAATATTGAAAATGATAATTTGACCATAGCTATGACTTCTATACACAATAGTATTAGAGACTGTTTTTACAATAAAATGAAAAAACAAAAGCAGACAAAAATTACAGATTACTTACAGTAAAAAATACATTTGTATGTGTTATTATAATAATGTGCTGATTACGTGCAATTTTGATTTTGATTTAATATGTATGTATACATACATATGTAATTACATATGTACTATGTTTCTGTATTAAAATACATACTTAAATACATACATATTTACATAAAAAAAGTTTTTCATTTCACATAACGCTTTATATGACGTCCGCTTATTATGACGTGTTTGTCAATTCCTTTCGATGTCACTATAAACGGACTCTACTGTACTTGAAAAACCATTGGGTATCTTTGTGTGCGTGAAGTACAGCTGTACGGCTTTGGAAAGGGTGTATTTTTTGATGAATTATGATAATATTTTGTTGATTATCTCGGTAACGAGCCTGTAGTTTTGGACCAAATTTGGTGAGCATACTCAGTGTGATGTATAGATGCCCCCCCCCCCCCCCAAACGCTCGCCCATTAACATTGTTAGACTTTATATAGTGTAATAGGGGTGAAAAGTGGATGTGAGATGTGTAGCAGTGTGCACTGTGCATGTATGTATGAAAATGTGGGAATGTGTGTATTTGTATTATAATTGTATGAAAGTTTGTGCTTTAGTTTAGTTTAGTTTCTTTTAGCTGCCTCATGAATTGATTAAAGCCTCAGTTTCAGCGTAGTCTAAATCTTGTAACCAGTTACTTGTTTCAGACTTACACTCGGAGAATGGTTTCTTATGTATCTTTAGTTTTTTAATACAGTACCCTCCAACGGTTTATAGACACGTACAGCTAACAATTCTTTCACCCTTTTTCGCCTAATAGAGTTGTTACACTAACCGCCGGGTGAATTTGAGATGCGTCGCCTAATAACCGGTAAAAAATTATACAAGTTCTGTTTTAGTGCTGGTGCCTGTGTGACAGGTTAACGCTTAGCTCAGACACCAGTCTCTCACAGTCTTTATTTGTAACAAAACATTGTTTTGTATACGAGCAATTTGCCAATTAAAACAGACAGATACTTGTATGCCACACTTCATTCGCTTAAATTTATTGACAATGCCATGCATGTACATTTATGAAATAGCCCTGTTGGCGCGAAGTAACAGAAATCTATTTGAAAGTCACCACAGATCACGCACTAAGGATTAGCTGTGCTTGAAGTCTTGTAAAACTAGTTTCTTATCAAAAGGAGTTGTGTGTATGGTACCAAAAATAATAAATAACTTACCAAAAAAAATAAGGAAAACTGAAAATTTTCACAAATTTAAAAGCGCATTGTGCTAATTCCTCATTAAAAAATGTTATAACTCAAAAGCGGAATTTTTCACTGACAGGGATAAATAATTATTGAATTTGACATTTTAATTTTAATTATAATTCTTATTGTACAATTTAATTTTAATCAATGCCTTTTTATATGTAAAATATTATTAAGTAGATAACATTGACATTCAAGAATACTTATTGCTTGCATTCTAAATCATAAATATATTTAAAAATAATTATTGGGAATAATTCTAGTTGTATTAATAATATTACTGTAACTTGAATATATTTTGTATGCTCTTGAGGCAGATCATAGTGGCTCTGATTTGAGGCTCTGATTTGATTGTGTAAGACTGCATACCATACCTGTGTTTCACGAAATAAAAGAATTTGAATTTGAATTCGAATTTGTTTTTGTATCTTAAGATGTACTTTTAAGATTGTTGAGAAAAATAAAGAATTACTTTCTTACTTACTTACTTACTATGTAGTACTAACGGTTATTGGCAACAAGTCCCTTAGGCAGTTATCTGTAGTTTTTGTTTTGTTCCTTTTGTTTTTAATAGTGTCTGTAGGTGTCTGTGTATTTAAATGTGTCTTTTTGGTAGCTTTTTTAAACCCACATGACTACTAGCGCCGTTGTCAAAGAATCAAAACGGGGATTAATGCAAATTAATTAGTAATAGGTATCATATCTACTCGAATTCCTTAGATAGAAGCCCTTATAAATTCTTTGAATACTATGAAACGCGAAAGTAAAATCACCGGAATCACCGCTTCACTGTCTCAAATATTCCATCGTGCGCTAAGAAATTTGGTGACTCGTTTCTTTGTCACACCTCCAAAACATGGAATAGTTTGCCAGCACACGTTTTTCCTCCTTCCTATGATATGGGGTCCCTCAAACGAGGCGTGAAGAGGCACCTTGTGGGCTGGCAGAGTGAGGGTAACTGATGCTGCGTTGTTTTCACGCTGCACCAGTTGTCGTCGCATCTGGATTCCATATTCACTTATCATCAAGTGTAATGGAGTCATTTGCCGTGCTACGTATAAAAAATAAAGGTGTACTTATATACCAGCGCCTGAAGCGCGTTTAATTTGGATTCAAAACAGCGGTTTTTGCTATTTTGGCAACTGGGTACTCCACCCAACAAGTCAATACCCAATTCACCCGCCGCCGCATGTCTAACTAACGTATTCTAAACAGCATAAATATTTTAGGTACCGGTTTTGGCATCGGTAGGTATATGGATACATGAATACTGACCAGCCTCAGTATGTGTTGGTCAGTGGGTGTTCCAGTATTGATTACCAAGGTAAACGATAAAGGTCCCATAAAAACCAGTATCTCAAAGCATGTCTACCAACCTCGAGTCTGCTAATACAATAACGCCCGCTCTGGAGAGGCTGAACATAGAAATCCAAGCAGGTGTGAAAGTTGAACCGGCCACTTTTGCGACTCTCATATCAGGCAAATATATATAGAGATAGCTTCTTAAAATATTGTACCAAAGTTATAGCAATAGTTATAAAGCGAAACAAAACATAGAAAATATAGAAAATAATTATTGTTAAAAATAGATTAATAAAATAGAAAGGACAAATACCTGCGTGTACAAATGTCTATTTCAAATAAAAATTACATAGTTATAAAATTAATTATAAGATTTGTATACCAATTAATAGATATAACATAAGGAAAAACAAGTAACTAATTGTAAGCTGCCCAAATGGGAAAACGTAAAATAATGTTAGGTTATAAATAAGAAAAAATGTATACTATAAGTCTCTGTTTCCCATACTGTAATTAAAACGTGCCCCGAAGAACTTATTTACCCTGAATATATATAGAACTACGTAAAATAAAATAAATAGATTAATAGACTTTTATAAATAAAAGGCGGACAACCTTACTGCCTTGGAATAAAAGATGAAGAATGTATGTGAAGAATGCTGAATAAAAGTGCGAGAGGAAAAAATGCGAGAACTAGTATGAATGAGAATTGCTAAAACAGGCTCCGATAATGTTGGAGGTAGAATAAAAAAAAATAAAAAAATAATACAATAACGCCTCAATAGTGTGAGTAACTTAATACTTTATTTGACGATGATGGATCGACATTAAAGTGACGCATTGAAAATTTACGTGGCGGGGATCTTGATTTTTCCCAACAATTACAAAACATATGAAAGTGGTATTTGATAAAAAAAAACCACAAATGTTGAAAAAATTTCCACCGACTTCTGACTTCTTCGGTATGTCAGAAGGGTGCAGGTTCAAACCCTGCTCGTGGAAATTTTTTCAAAATTTGTGTTTTTGTAATTTGTTCGCAACAAAATTTGCTTTAAAAATTATATAAACATTTGTGGTATTTGATGACATGATTTTTCATTTAATTGACTTCAGTTTGCTAGTTGCAGAAACACGATTTGTCAACTTTTATAACAGAGAAAAAAATATCAAATTAACCTCTTTTAAAACATATATTTGCATTTTACAGGCAAACCAGACCAAAGTCAAAGTCAAAGTCAAATATTCTTTATTCAAATAAACTTTAGAAAAGTGCTTTTGAATCGTCCATAATTTTTTTACCTACTACCCATTCAGGACGTCTATTTTTTAGCTGTGGAGAAGAATGGGCGCAAGAAACTCCACAGCTTTAATTCATTATGTAACGACATTTACAAAATTATATGCCGTTACGTTACCAAGTTATACAAGTTTAAAAAACCTTAACAATATATTGGATTAGAAATAGATTGGAGCATTTTAAACCCATGCTGTTTTGTCTTCAATGTAATCAGACACTTTATAATAAGCTTTTTTATAAAGCTTTTCTTTAATAGCGATTTTAAATTTATTAATATCTAGTTTTTGGATATTACTTGGAACTTTATTGTAAAAACGTACACACAGGCCTCTAAATGAATTATTTACTTTGTGGAGCCTAGTATTAGGTACTGCTAGTTTGTTTTTATTTCTAGTGTTTACATTGTGAGTATCACTGTTTTTAGAAAAAGTTTCAATATTTTTATATACATACATTAGGTTCTCGTAAATATATTGTGATGCAACTGTCATTATATTAATATCTTTAAATCTCTCCCTAAGAGAATTACCAGCTTTTAGATTATAAATTGCTCGAATAGCCCGCTTCTGCAGCACAAAGATAGTTTGAATATCGGCAGCATTGCCCCACAGTAAAATGCCGTACGACATTACGCTATGGAAATAACTAAAGTAAACAAGTCTAGCTGTTTCAATGTCAGTGATCTGACGAATTTTCATTACTGCATAAGCCGCAGAGCTCAGTCTACTCGACAATTTATCTATATGTGGGCCCCACTGTAGCTTTGCATCCAACGTAATACCTAGAAACACTGTGGTGTCCACAAGGTCCACATTCTTATCTTTAATTTTTACACTGGTTTTTACCTCCTTAACGTTGGGTAATACAAATCTTATATATTTGGTTTTTTGTTCATTTAATAGCAAATTGTTAACACTAAACCAATGAACTATCTTTGTGACAGCATTGTTCACATCGTCATCAATCGGCTGTCGTCGTTTCACTTTGAATAAAAGTGAGGTATCATCTGCAAACAATACTATCTCATGTTTGTCTTTTACAAGGTAAGGCAAGTCGTTAATATAAATTAAAAATAAGAAAGGACCAAGAATTGAACCCTGTGGAACACCCATTGTAACCACCGATCCCGGAGATCTTTTACCGTTAACATCAACCCTCTGAACCCTATCACTCAAATATGAGATAAGAAGATTCAGTGATGCATCTCTAATTCCATAGTGGTAGAGCTTCCTGACCAGGGTTTCATGTAAAACACAATCAAAGGCCTTGGATAAATCACAAAAAACCCCTACGGCATCGTGAGAATCCTCCCAGGCATTAAATATTTGAAGAATAAGCTCAACACCAGCGTCAGTAGTCGAGCGACCCCTAGTGAAACCATATTGTCTAGAATGTAAAAGTTTATTTCTATAAAAATGAACTTGAATTTGGTCTAGAATTATCTTTTCAAATATTTTACTAAATGTGGGTAACACAGAAATTGGTCTAAAGTTAGAGTGGTCACATGTGCTACCTGATTTGAATAATGGGATTACTTTACTGTGCTTCATTAGGTCAGGAAAAACACCACAGTCAATGCATTCATTAAATATGCAAGCTAAAACTGGAGCTATTGTCTCAATAACGGATTTAGTGACGTCGACGGAATTACCCCACAGATCAGCAGTCTTCTTTTTATTAAGAGTATTAAAAGTTTTAATTATATCTCTAAAATCAATTTTTTGAAAACTAAAATAGTTTTCACTAGGTTTGACATTTTCCTTTAGAACCACTTCAGCTACAGTGGGGGAGGAGTCTAAAGCCTTTGTAGTTGAAACTGGAATATCAGTAAAAAACTTCTCAAATGCCGCAGCAACATCAGCATCGGAAGTTAAGGTTTGATTTTCGTAGCTCAATTTGTACTCATTGTTACGACTTTTGACATTTCCAGTTTCACTATTTATAATATTCCATGTCATTTTTATTTTGTTATCACTTAGCTTAATCTTTGAACTCAGGAACTTTGCCTTTGCTAATCGACATACTATTTTAAATAACTTAGAATAATTTTTGACATACAATTTAAAATCTTCACTAGTGTTATAGTTGCGTTCATCATATAGCTCATAAAGTCGCTTTCTACTTTTGTGGATACCAATTGTAGCCCATTCACTAAAAGTAACAGTACCACTAACCGAGATCCTTTTTGGAATAAAAGTTTTATTAAATTCTGTACAATATTTATGAAAGAAATTATTATAAAATTAATTTGGGTTATCATTATACTTTAAAAAACATATATTATCATAAAGATTGTTTTTAAACCGTTCCAGACGGCCTGCAGTTTTTGGTACAACAGTAATATTCTGTTTCTTCACTTGCTTACACTGATGTGGAAGGCTGACCATTTGGCCACAATGATCAGAGTCCAGTTTATTAATAATGAGTTTAGACAGTGGTACTAGATCGGTATATATGTTATCAATACAAGTGGCCGAAGTGGCAGTTATTCTAGTTGGCTCCATAAATAAATTATTTAAAAACCGATTTAAACATCTTAATTTTTTTAGTAGATTAGTCTTAACACACACTTCAATATGCTAGTTCATTTTTTTAAATAATTTGTAGTTTTAATTTGAAGGAAAAAAACTGTTTTTCTTATGGTACAGGGCGCAAACGCTCCGTATTAGATTATTTGTTTAGCGGTGCGGCGCCTTAAAAATTCTAAAAATGATCACTTTTAGAGCTGAAAAAAAACCATAAAAAACTTTACTAACCCGCTGTGGCCGAATAATTGGAACTCGTTGCTTTTTTATATACTTTTTTCTATTCACTAAGATTACACCGGAAAAACAGATTTTTTTAACGATGTTTTAAATTCACTCTCATTCGAAACAAAACAATTTTTTTATGTAATACAAATCTTATCTAAGCCAAAATACCCTCTCGATTTTCGTACACTACCTGAGTTGTTACTAAATAAACAAACATTTTTAAATTTAGCCATTTCTGATTGTGGAGATAACACAGTCTCACGTTGGTCTTAACAATCTAAATAGGCAGTCATATCCGCCGCCGCAAACGTTCGTTATTTCTATAAACAAGCCATTTAAATTCTCCATGTAATCCTTGAGAGTTACAACGAATATTTACAGCCTCCGCTTGCTTGACGCCGTTGATACACTGGAGCAATGCGACGCGACGCGATGCGGCAATACATTTAATTAATACTAGTGGCCGCTCACGGTTTCACCCGCGTTTTTCACCCGCGTTTTTCACCCGCGTTTTTTCACCCGCTTGGTTCCCGTTCCCGTAGGAATATCTGAATAAAAAGTATCCTATGTGTTATTCACGGTTATAAACTATCTGTATGCCGAATTTCATCCAAATCCATTCATTAGTTTTTACGTGAAAGAGTATCAAACATCCATAATTACAAACTTTCGCGTTTATAATATTAGTAGGATGTTAGCCAACCCGTATGACATATTGTTTTCTAAAACTTACGCAAACACCACACATTTAAATGAAAGTACTTTTACGGATCTACTCACGTTCATTTCACACATTAGTTTTATTTAGGGTCTCACAAATAAAGATAGAATAAGCTGCTAGTTATTCCTCCGTGTTTTGTTCCTGTCATGTAAACTTCATTTCAAATTAGAGTAAAAGAGACAAAACACGGAATAACTATTCGGACCTTATTCTTTGTTTATTTGTAAGGCATATTTGTGTGGCACTGGCTATCTTATTTCTAGCTGCCGGAACACAACAATGCTACAAACATTGATGTTATGGCGACATATTTTTGATAAGATGGTGGTAGCTAGCCAAGCGGACAAACAAGCCCTATGATCAACCAAACATGTACCCCCGCTGGGAATCGAACCCGGGACTTCTGGATCTAAACCGGTGGTCTTAGCCACTAGACCACAGAGGCGGTTAAAATATGTGTGGCGTAGCATCGCGTGGCTATCTCACGTTCACCTGTGACAACAGCCTGGCGACACAACCAAACATGATAATAGAGTTGTGTGAGATATGTGTTTGTGTTTTGCATAACAAACACACAGTTTTAGGTCTAAACACAATGTACAACCGTATACTCTTGTTGACTGTACTAACTAATGCTATTTACCGGGTAAGTTTCACGTTACAAAGTGTAAAACCTCAGTATTGTTTTCTCTAGTGTACGCAAACACTTAGACATTTTGAAATGAAACACTTTATAAGCACATACTTACGTCTTGCGTTGATTATTTAAAATTGGCTTTACAATGGTATCTTAGTAGCGTGACACGAGAGGCTGCGAGTATTTAACTAATTTCTGTTGAAAATGGTTGGAATTTGCCTAGGAGTCCATTGTAGTGGTATGTGGTTGTATGGTAAAAATATATATTATATTTTTTTATTTAATTCTCCTTTTTATGACCCCACTGCTGGGGCACGAGGCTTCCCTATGAATGGATAGGGAGAACGGGCCATAAACCATCACGCGGGCCCAGTGCGGTGCAGTGGTTGTTATAACGACTGCTAATGCAACCGGGACTAACGGCTTTTAAGTGACTTCCGAAGCACGGACAAGCCACGATTTCGGTCACCCATCGGCTGACCCAAAATTACAAGTTAAATAAATAAATAAAATAAATGAACTTTCCTACACTCACACCAATTATCTAGCCCAAGAGAAGCTTCGTTATGAAACTCGTTAAATGGTTACTAGACAACGGATAAACATACTTGAAATACTTAAATACATATTTATTATACATAGAAAACACCCAGACCCGAGACAATTTAGAAAAACAATAATTTCTAAATTGACTCGACCGGGGATCGAACCCGGGACCTCAGCGATGGCGACACCATGAAAACCGGTGTACAAACCACTCGACCAAGGAGGTCGTCAGGTGCTTAACATTTAAGATCAAAACCGGTGGGTTATGATCTCGCACTAAGTGTAGTGCGAGTTTAATTTTCCATAAAATCAAGTTTACGAAAACGAGATTTTAAATAGCAAAATTTTAACTGTCCTTGATTACTACCATGAGGCGATGCTTCCTATCAAATTCGTTTTCGTTAACATAATTGAATGACAAATAAAACAGCACTAGGCATCTTAAAAGCACAAGCGGCTGCAACTTGGAGCTGCGCTTATAGTCACAGTAAGTATGAAATAACCATATTACACGGTACAGTAATTTTCAATATCGTTGACAAAAGCCGCGTATTTTCAATATCCAATCCTCCTTCCGGTAGTTCGTCGTCGTCGCGTAACCGGATTATGTAGATTAAGATAAGACGCACAACCTACCACGCAAGCGCGTCATTGTGGTAAATGCAAGTTTAATTTAAAACATGGCAATTTAGGATTCTGTCTAGAACCCGACTGAATGGCGAAAACTTTTATCATCAGCTCATTTTTATGTTCCCACTACAGGGGCAGGAGCTATTCCTATAGATTATTCTTATTATTACTATTATTATACTCGTATACTTTAACTTTGTTTTTCTTAGACAATTTCGGAATTAGATTAGTACTGTATGACATTGTGAAAATTGAAATTGGTACCTACATGATGTAATTTTTGCAAACTTAAACATTTTTTATTTTGTTGTTTTTTTGTGTGTTGTGATTGTCCTTTATTTTATTTTTTGTGTGTTTATTTGTGATGGAAAGTGTGTCCTTTTATGATGGGGCAGTTTCCAATATTTTTGACGCTGTAAGGGAGAAAAGTGCTGGACACTTGCTGAGTTTCTTGCCGGTTTTTCTCAGTACAAAATCTCCCGCCCAGAGTAGACTTACGAACCGATGGCATAATGACATAAATTTTGAATTTTGATGAGAACACCACAGGAAGAACGGGCCATAAAACACCACGCTGGCCATATGCGGATTGGCGGTTGTTGCAGCGGGGACCAGCGGCTGATTAGCAGCCACCTTTTTGTTTTGTTTTTTGTTTTGTTTTGTTTACCTATAACTTCTTTGCAAGCTACGCATACTCTTATGCCAGCTCAATAACATGTGTTTACGCTATCATCATCATCAGTTCATTTTATGTCCCCACTGCTGGGGCACGAGCCTTCCCAGTGGAGCGTGGACCATAAACCACCACACGGGCCGAGTGTAGTTTGGTGGTTGTGAATGTGTAGGTATGAGTGATGGATAATGAAGATTACTTATTTATTAATTTATTATCTTAGGAAGTCTATCAACTTATGCAATAAATGAATAGCTACAAACTTATAGGTAAAACAGAAAAGTCATTTAAAAGTCTCCACTGTTAGAAACGACTTAAATAACAAAGGAGCAATACTCGAACCAAAGCACAGTTATAAAAAATGCTTAACGTTAAAGCTAACTACAATCACATCAGTAAATTTCGGGTATTTACACATGTGCTCTATATTTAATTATATTTTTATATTTAATCTTATACAAAAAAAATATCGATTTTTTTTAAATCCTTATTTACATACTAAATAATTTAACTTATGAAGAAGCCTTTACTAAGTTGCCTTCTGAATGAAGGTAAGCTGATATTGAAAAGATCAATTAAACAGGTTCATTCTAAACATCGCAATGAATAAAGAAGGTGAGTATTAGAAAGTGTCCTTGTATGACAGGGAGGGACATTTTAAATCATCATAGAAAGAGAGAAAAGAATGCCCTTTCTGAATTATTTTATGGAGAGAGTTGGCTGTTAGCCTCAAACAGCGTTTACAGCGTCACCGGACTCTTTTGGGGCGGTGAGAAGCTTAAAGGGTTCCTCAAGCCGTGTGATCGACACGGGGAGTTTATAGAGGGAATGGCACAACGCAAGCGTATCCCCGTTCGTTACTAGATTCTCCGAGGGTTTTGGATCGCATCGGGCGCCTCTAAAGGCTAAGACCTTGGCTAGGGTTAACCATTAACCAGATCAAGGTCAAAGTCAAAGTCACGTTACTTACGAACCGATGGCGTAGTGACATTCTTATGAGGGCTGCTTAAGGCGACGCATCGCTAAACAATTATTCTAATACGGAGCGTTAGCGCCCCGTACCATAAGCAAAACTGTTTTTTTTCTTTCCAATTAAAACTACAAATAAGTTTGAAAAAATGAACCAGCATTTTGAATTGTGTGTTAAGACTAATCTACTAAGAAAATTTAGATGCTTAAATCGGTCTGGTTTGCCTGTAAAATGCAAATCTATGTTTTAAAAGAAGTTACTTTGATATTTTTTTCTCTGTTGTAAAAGTTGACAAATCGTGTTTCTGCGACTAGTTAAATGAAGTCAATTAAATGAAAAATCATGTCATCAAATATCACTTCCATATGTTTGTAATTGTTGGGAAAAATCAAGATTCCTGCCACGTAAATTTCCAATGCGTCGCCTTAAATTAAATGGAATAAGTTAAAATATCAAATACTAGCGGCCCGTCCCTGCTTCGTACGGATGGACATGTTTTTTTTTTAATGTAGCCTATGTTACTCAGCGCTAATGTAGCATTCTAATGGTGAAAGAATTTTTTGAATCGGTCCAGTCGTTTTGAGTTTATTCGTTACAAACAAAAATAGTAAAATACAAAGCTTTCCTCTTTACAATATTAGTATAGATAATACTAACTGGAAGCATCGCGGACCATATTTGTTTTACAGCAACATAACAAAGCATAATTTAATGAATGAAATTGAAAGGGTATTCAAAGTCGGGTGTACGTGAGCGCCGCGTCGGCTGCGGCTGATTGTGTTAGCCAGGATCGAAGCACGTCCTGAGAAACAGGCAGATTGCTACAGATCCATTCCATTGAGCTAGCGTACCTACGCAGATACGGACTGTGTTGTAGAGCTAACAAACGGATATACAGAGTAGTTCAATGTACTGTATTACTATTACATACTAAGATAAAAAGTTTACAAGATACAATTTTACTAGAAAAGAAATCAACCAGCCTCAGGAAGCTTAAGTGAGAATCGAACCGCCTCGAGGTCCAATGCACTGACCGGTAAGCTACCAAGACCCCAGAAGAAGAAGAAAATGTTTTCTGTACTCTGCTTGGATGTGACCCTTCGATTAATAATGAACTAGATTCCCGATGAGCGCTTGAAAAACGGTCCGCAACTTTAGTGCCACGGAGACACAATAACGTTTGTGGCGATGACAGTCAATATTTAAGTACAAATATTTTGCAACCTTAATTAAACTTTATGTTTAAGACTTAAGGTTCACAGTAAGCTGAAGTTGTTGATGCTATTCAATGTTTATTCAGATTTTGTTATTCAAAATTTAAATGTATAGGGTTGAAACAGGACCTCTTTCGAGATGCATATATTTGATCCGAATTTTTTATCTAGTACAGTCAACAAAAGTAGATGATATTTACTAGATTTCAAAATTAAGTTTCGATAGTGTAAGTCGGTATTTCCTATATAACTACAGTCAAAGTCTGCAGGTATTAGTAGACACTCGAAGGTTTTTCGATATGCGTTTAAAAAGTTTTGATTTTCATACTGATTTCTTATTTTGAAACTTCACCAATCATCAGTTACCTTTGTTGTTGACTGTACAGTCGGCGGCAGATCAATCTACCCAAATCTGTCAAATTCTCCAATGCATATTGATCCCTAAAACAAAATAATAAAGTTCAAAATTGATTGCAGAAATTTGACAGTTTTGGGTAGGTTGGTCTGCCGCCGTGTGTACCTACATAATTGATCGAAGATGTTACCCCTTGTGTAGGTACACTGATTTTTTTTGTTGAAGGCAAATAAAGTTATTTTATTATTACTATATTAGCATTATAATTATAGCATGTTAGAGATACAACCACCAGTTCAGAGTAGGGTCTGCTGGGCCCATAGAGGGGCCAACCAAGCTGGCAATGTGGAAGTCTCCGTCTATTCAGGCGGTACTCAGCTGACCGCTCCTCGGGGCGGCTAAAAGGACAGCCCACGTTAATCTATATGATTATAAAATCTTATAGGGACTTACCCGGGCTTACAAAATTAACCAAAATTTACAAAATTCTCTAATTCTTATTTCTAATAACTTACAAAATTCGCTAATTAAGCAACAATCAACGCGCGGCCATATTTCTTCCGACCCATTTGACATTACATTCTACTAAGCATTCTAGTGAGATTTCTTGGCGGAAAAGCGAAGAGTCATGTCTGCGGTTTTGTTTTATTTTCTAAAATTTGTGTTAAGTCGAATATTAATGTGAAATAATGGTGGATTATTAACCGTTAAGTGTTCGTGAGTGTGCATGAGTGTTGGCAAATGAAACAAAACAGTGCAACGGCACTTTTCAAATTCTCTCAAGAATTCCGCATGAGGACTTAGTAAAGCCCCACATCTTTACCAAGATACTCGAGGGGTTGGGGGGTATATCGTTCTCACTTCTCATTTCTATTATCATTCATCATCATCCTATTTAGTTTATTACATAAATAACTAATGAATTTAAGAAACTAATGACATGGCAGCATGGTCTATGACCTTAGCCGGTTCCTCAGGGAACAACCTACACTTTAAAAAAAAGCATTCTAGTGATGTTAATTCGATTAGTTGCCATTTGGTTTTCAATTTACGGCAATGCACTCAATGGTCTTTTGGCCGTATAGTCTTTTGCGAACATAGCAACAACAGCTGTATTTTATAAATTTTATAAATATTTAGTTTAGCTTTAGTGAAGCAATTAGCATTTGAAAATAAAAAGTAAATATTTACTATAGCAACAATTTTTATCTAGATTGTAAGTAGTACCTACCTTTAATCTGTATACGGTTAGTCTGCGACTGCTGAAGTTACCTTTCGTAAAGGCCGGATGGGTGACCAAAATTGTATCGTCTCGAGCTCCTCCGTGAAAGGCATATAAAGGCGTTGGTCCCGGCTACATCAGCAGTCGTTAACAACATCAATCCGCATTTAGCCCGCGTGGTGGTTTACGGCCCGTTCTCCCTATCCATCCATAGGTACCTCTTCATATCGGGTTATAACGGTAGTTGTGAAATAAAATATATTATAAAAAGTTATGCATTGCTTTCGCAAATCACGTGAGCACGTACATCGCTTAGTGCCTCAAAGCGAGTGGATTCCCTTTAAAGATTCCTGGCCATGTCGGATATGCAAACTGGTAAAGTAAAGATATCGGATCCCATCTGGTGCCGGTTTCAGCTAGACGTCAAGCGGATCGAACCGGTTTGAGCTCACAGTACGTACGTGTTAGGGAAACGAGATCTTTTGTAAGGAATCTAGATATTGGTATGGCAAGCCGAACTGGAATGCTTCAGTTGGTTCCGTTTTGAGAGTCTGAAGGCGTGAATTTGTTTTAAGATACTTTAAAGATAAATATATATTTAAGTGATTTTATACATTTAGTTTTACACTGATTTTGTTGCGAAAAAAGTTACAAATTGAATAAAGGCAAAGAGTTGGATTGAGCCACTCATCATCATCATCTCAGCCAAAATACGTCCAATGTTTGACAAAGACCTCCGCCATGGATCTTTCAATGACCGGTTTTGTGCTGCTCGCATCCAGCGGCTTCCTGGACCTTCACCAGATCCTTGTTACATCTACATCTACATCTTGTTAGAGGCCTGCCCACAGGCTCCAGTGGCCATCAGTCCTGCGAGCTATGTGCCCTTATACATTAACAAACCTAAAATTGTGACAATTTCCGATACTTTTTGATGAATTGTTTAGCTTGAATATGTGGTGGCGATTTCCTACCATAGATTAGGACATCACAATTCACAGCATGTTATAACCTCTACATCATGTTGTGTCTGCTTCAAGGGTTTTGTGACACGGCTTACAGGACCCCAAACGACTTACACATATGGTAAACACAACCCTCCTTTGCATGCAAATCTCAGACATACTAACATTGCTAATTCCTAATGTCGATATCTGGAGCAATCCCACTGTGTACATATGTTAATTGTATCCAATTTGATATCATCTGATTTTGGTAGACATTGGTTAATGTAAGTCTTTTATGATATCAATTAATCATCTTCGTGTGGAGAACCACACAAACAGGAAACGATGTATACAAAAACTTTGAGCAAATATGAACTTATCTTGAAAAGAGATCTTAATAGAGAAATATAGGCAAGGAAAATAATAGAAAAAGAATAATGTCCTGGCGCAAAACCTGGCGCCAGTTGGACAGTTCAGCGAGAACAATATCATTGTTTCGAGCTTTAGACCTTGAGATTTTTGACTTTGAAGCTTTTTTGGACAATCTAAAGTGGCCGTTAAGATCGCCAAGTTTCGTTAGTAGGTGGCATATGAAACAGGAGATTAATGCATACCTAATCAACAATACCATTTTAAACTTGAACAATTAAAAATCTATTACAAGATACGCATGAGTTGATACCAAAATTGAAATGGAATGAAATGAATCTTATGTAAAATACATAAAAATTAAAGAATGACATGTCTCAGGAATTTTGTTTATTTTTCTTTAAAGAAATAAAAAAAGGGGAAAAGGTTTTTTGAGGAAATCGTTATTTTTAAAGTATTAACTATCAAAATGAATATTTTAAGCGATCTTTAGATTTTTTAACAAAAAATAGTAGATTCTAGCTTTTGTTCGCGACTTTGCTTCTACAAAAAAATCAATCATATATATTTTTATAAGATTTTTTTGTTACTGATATTTTAACGTAGAGGTAAGTATAATAATAAGAACCGATTTGAATTTGAATTAATATTAAGAAAAAAAATACCCTTCATTATCATCTGCCATTAGACCATACATTATTTGGCATAAAACGTTCCGTATGCCGCCTCTATTGCACAACAAGCTGTCTGAAAATTAGTCTTTAAAATTGCCTCTATAAATTCAAAGGTTAACTCCATTTCAGGTTAGCTTCCAGGTGATCTGGAGACTCGCCAGCTCCAAGTTTAGACGTAAACATAGTTACATAAACAAGCGTAGTTGCCGAAACTAGTCGTTGTATGCTGTATGATTTTTCGTTCACTGACATCGAAAGTCTGTACTTCTGTCTGTCTTCGAAAATAATTGGCTGGGGATACTTAGAATCGATAACAGAAAACGTTCCAACAGTTTTTAGAATTTTTGTCTGTTTGTCTGTTTATTTGACCGCGCATCACGTGAAAATGGCTGAAAGGATTTTGATGAAACTTTGCACATAGATAGACCATGACCCGGACTAGGATATAGGATACTTATTATCCTGGTAACAGGTACCTGTGGGATAGTGTAGTCTCGCAAACGAAGTCGCGGGCGATAACTAGTATTATAATAATAATAATACAAGTTCACAAAACAAAATTAATAGCCAAACGAATACATGCTCGGTGTTGCGGAAACCCACAACACACACTTAAAATTACACATTAAAATTAACAAAGTCCACTCACAGTTCAATGCTGCTCCCGCCGTCCTGAACGGGATCCATATGATCCGATGGGGCCCGAATCCGGCTCCGGGTCTTCTGGGGTTCCTAAACACACCCAAACTACCCCAAAGTGCACTTCCCACGAAAAATACCTTTTATTTCAGCCGCGGTGTGGCCGACATCCCGGCTAATTGTTTTCCCGAAACAATTAGTTTACGACGCACACACAATTTGCACTATCCACTTAAGTAGAATAATACGGCTCCAAATGCCCTTATTACTACATAAAACTATTTAATTATTCACACACGATAACCTATGATCCAGCCATATTTGCTTTCCAGAGACAAGAGTATAAAAAAAAGAACAACTAGTGATGGGGCCATTATGCCACCAAACAAAATTGAATCTCGATAATCGATTCGTCCATAATATAAATCAAAGTTTTATTTCTAACAAAAATAAATGCCTGTTTATTTGCAACATCCCGCCACCCAAAGCGGACGTACCGCTTTCTAGCCTGAAATCTTAAACTAGTCAACCGGTAATCGAGCTAAGGTCGCGACTGCGCGATTTAGCACCGATCCATCAACCAACACTTGCGCCACACGCGGAGTCCCGTCCGCGCCCCAGATTAACTTTAAAATGCGACCTCGTCTCCAAAATAACGATGGCAAATTAGCCTCTTTTAATAAAACCAGATCCCCCTCCGAAGGGGGCGACGTCCGGTCTGTCCACTTTACACGCTGCTGCAATAAATGCAGATACTCCAGTGACCAACGACGCCACAAGTCCTGACTCATTTGTTGTATCATTTGAAAACGAGACATCCGGTGTCTGCGTTCATCCTTCCAGGGATACTCAGGCAGGGCAGTGAGTGGCTGACCGACCAAAAAATGACCAGGGGTCAGGACTTCCATGTCATTTGCGTCAGAGGAGAGTGGACAAAGCGGACGCGAGTTGAGAACCGCCTCAACCTTACAAAACACAGTTGTAAGTTCCTCATACGTGAGGGTAGTTTCCCCGACTACCCGGCGCAAGTGGGTTTTTGCCGATTTTACCGCGGCTTCAAATATCCCGCCCCAGTGGGGACAGGCTGGCACACTAAATCGCCATGTGATTCCCCGCTGTGCGAGAGCTTGACTTATGCTATTACAATTTTTATTCAGAAAATCGTTCACATCTTTTAAGTAGTTGGCAGTGCCTCTGTAGTTGGTACCGTTGTCGGACCGAATGAGAGAAGGTAAACCCCGTCGCGAAACAAAACGATCCAGCGTGGCGACAAAGGCTTCCGTAGACAGAGCCGAAACCACTTCCAGGTGGACGGCCTTAGTGGCCAGGCAGACAAAAACGCACAGGTATGCTTTCGTGACCCTAGTGTTACGATAGGCTGTGGTTTTCACCAGAAACGGTCCAGCAAAATCCGTACCGACCCCGTCGAACGGCCTAGTAGTCTGACAAACCCGGTCAGAAGGGAGATCCCCCATCTGTGGCTGCATAGTGGAGGCCTTCACCCGATAACAAGCCACACACTTAAATAACACGCTGCGAACCACTCTCCGAGAGGACAAAATCCAGAACTCCCTCTGTAATATCGCCAGTAACGCATTACACCCCGCGTGAGCGTTTTTCAGGTGTCTATCCGAGACCACCAGTTCTACCAAAGGTCCTCCTTTGGGGAGTAGCAGAGGATGACGGCTACCGAAGGGCAGGTCGGCATTTTTGAGGCGACCTCCAACGCGTAACAGTCCATCCGCATCCAGAAATGGGTTGAGCCGAGAGATCGCTCCCTTGAGCTTTGCGCGACCGACGCGCAAAATCTTCAGTTCGTCCTCGAACCGGTCAGCTTGAACCAGCCGTATCAGGGCCAACAGTGAACTCCTGCGTTCCTCAGCACCCGCCACGGGTGATAACTGCCTCTTGTCTGGATGGCGGCAGTTATGTAGAAATCTCCGGATCCAGCAAGTTACTCCTAGCAATTTGTCCAGTTTGCTGTATCGAGCCGTCAACCAATTCGGATCTGGCCTTGACTCGTTTGTTGTCACCAAAACCTTTATTCCAGGGAGCATCCCTAGAGAGCCATCGATCATGGTGACCGGCCATGATGACTCACCCTCCTTTAACCACTCTGGACCCCACCAGAGGGCATGCTGCACCAATTCCGGCGCGGTGCAGCCCCGAGAGGCACAATCGGCAGGATTCCAGGGGCCGGGAACGTGCCTCCAACAAATTTCGATGCCCGAGTTCTGTACCTGAGATACCCGATTGGCCACAAACGTTTCCAATACGTGGGGTGCCCCGCGTAGCCATGCCAGAGCTACCTGACTGTCAGACCAGGCGTAGACATTCCGGATGTCCAAAGATGGTAGGTATAGCTACCAACGAAGAGCGGCCCAGACTCCGCTGAGGCCCTAAAAGGATCCAGCCCAGTACATCCGCTCCCAATATGAGGTCCACCGGAGCCGGCTCCTCGAAATGAGGGTCTGCCAGCATGAGACCTGATGTGTCAGGCATTGCGTCCCGCGGAATGTCTGTCGGTGGATGCCAACCCAGCAGATTGTCGAGTACGATCGCGGCCGCCGCAATCCGTATCGAAGCGGAATGCACAGGAGAGAAGGAAATGTGGGTCTGACCGGACAGACCCCCCACTTCTGTATCTCCGACTCCCCGAATCGGAACTGAGGGAGGCACGCACTCCAGACGTAGGCGCCTCGCTACCCTCGTAGTAATTAAGCAGCCCTGTGCCCCAGTGTCTAGGAGGGCTCGTATCCGGACGAAGTCCCCCCTAGGTCCCCAAACGCGTACCTGCGCGATGGGCAAAAGAACCGTCCTCGGTTCCGACGTAGCCCGACCACAGGCTAGTCACGCGTCAGAGCCAGCAGCCGACCCTGTCGAACCGTGATGACTCGGCCAGTAAGTCGGACGCGTGCAGGCCACCATCCGGGGTGGTGCGTATCCAGCTGCCCTACCACACCGGTGATAGGGTGGGTGGTATTCCAACCTCGGGTACTCGTGCAGTACCGGTGAGAACTGTTGACGGTTCTCATGTCGCTGTTGTTCCGGCAACGGCGGCGGAGGATACGCGTACGAGTATCCTGGTGTTGGGTCCGGAGGTGGGGCTCCCTGTACCCAGTGGCCCTTAGAGGCACCAACTCCAGGTGTTGGTCGCGCCGGGTGCCGGGTTGTAGCCAGAACCCGGCTTCGCTCCGGCGGTCCCCAACTCACCTGAGCCGGGGTGTACGAGGGGTTGTAGTGTGGCGGCCGTGGCGGACTCCGTCTTTCCGGAGGCGGAGTTGACCCCGGCCCCAAACCGCCACCCGTGGGAGATCCCCTCTCCCGAACCGGTGCTGAGCCCTCAGCACTACGGGTGCACAGTAAGCGATGGTGCGGTCCGCCGCACACATCGCAAGGCCTCGCCTGGGGACACTCATTATACCTATGTCCTCCCAGGCAGGCATAACACAATCCTCGTGTCCGAACGAGGTTTCGGCGCTCTTTTGTGGGCAGCCCGAGAATTGCTGGACATAGCTGCTCCAAGTGCTGCTGTCCGCAAATCCGGCATCCAGAGCCGGGGTTGATGGCGGCCGCAGCCACCAGCCTGCCGCGACCCTTCCCTGGGTTGCGTGGCGGCTGGGCGCCGTAGACTCCGGAAGTGCGGGCCGGCGCACTTGTCGGAGCCTCCTGGGAGGCTAGCTGGTTTTCCAGCAGGCCAGCCTCCTCTTCCAGGAACTCCAGAAGTTCCCCTATCGAGGGCAGAACGCTGCCGAGATCCTTGTGGACCAGTCGATTCCGCTCGAACTTGTCCCTCATCTCCTGCGACAACTTGGCCAGAACGATGTGCAGAAGAAGGAAGGACCACTGGTCGACGGGCAGTCCGAGCGTCCTTAACCCGTTTAAGGACACGGTGAGCGGGGTGATCAGCTGCGTCCTCAGCTGAGCCCTATGGTTGACCCTCGGCAATCCCAGCAGATGGGTCACGTGCGCGTCCGCCTGAAGACGCGGCTTTTCGTACCGCTTCTCCAGCAGCTGCATGGCGGTGTCGTAGCTCGCATCCTGCAGCTCCAGATGCTGTACGAGCTGTCTGGGTTCTCCGTCTAGGAAGGAACGGAGATATGCCAGCTTTTCGGCCTTGGTGAAATCCTTCCGAGTATCCACCAAGGCCAAAAACATGTTCCGGAATCCAGCCCAGTCCCGCATACATCCGGTGAAATGCGGGACCTCCAGGGCACCCAATCTTCCCATGGCGCTGGGTCCAGGGGTGTGGAGCGAAGCGGGGCGCGCAACAGGCTTCCCCTCCCGCAGTCGCTCGATGTCCTTCACCCGCTGAAGGACCTCGTCGTAGATGTCTTGGATGTGCTCCAGATCCTTGACATATTGGGCGTGGAGGGCCAGCTCCTTCTCCCCGACCGGGTCGGTTGACAATAGGGCGGTTACCGACCGCTCGGCCAACAAGAAACGAGCCTGCATTTCCCTCGAACGCGTCTCCAAGGCGTCCTCCCGGTTAGGCCGATCTACCAATGCAAGCAGCCCGGTGAACCACCGGAGCTGCTGAGCCAACTCCTGCCGTGACGCTGTCATTATAAATAATTTAAACTAAATAAACCTAAACACAAAATTAAAACGAGTCAATGAAAACACGGAATCGATTATCCGAATCGACTCGATGCTTTCAATTGAACGAAATTAAATTAAATTAACGTTCTGAGAAATGTCCCAGCCCAAATGAATGAACGAACAAAACAACGGTACTACCAACCTTACAATTTAACCGCACCTGTCCCGGAAGTGCGATTTTACACAAAATGAGCTTAACCTATTACGAACTAACAAAAAAATACACAAAATTACACCGATTAACCTAGAGGTCCGGCATTAACCACGCTCTGCTACCAAAATGTTGCGGAAACCCACAACACACACTTAAAATTACACATTAAAATTAACAAAGTCCACTCACAGTTCAATGCTGCTCCCGCCGTCCTGAACGGGATCCATATGATCCGATGGGGCCCGAATCCGGCTCCGGGTCTTCTGGGGTTCCTAAACACACCCAAACTACCCCAAAGTGCACTTCCCACGAAAAATACCTTTTATTTCAGCCGCGGTGTGGCCGACATCCCGGCTAATTGTTTTCCCGAAACAATTAGTTTACGACGCACACACAATTTGCACTATCCACTTAAGTAGAATAATACGGCTCCAAATGCCCTTATTACTACATAAAACTATTTAATTATTCACACACGATAACCTATGATCCAGCCATATTTGCTTTCCAGAGACAAGAGTATAAAAAAAAGAACAACTAGTGATGGGGCCATTATGCCACCAAACAAAATTGAATCTCGATAATCGATTCGTCCATAATATAAATCAAAGTTTTATTTCTAACAAAAATAAATGCCTGTTTATTTGCAACACTCGGGTTGAAAGCGAGAATTGTGGTTCAATTCTCATTGCTCCGTTTTAGACTACAGGCGTAAGACCCATAGTTTTAAGCATATTAGCTTTCTAAAACTTAACAGTACTGTTACTGATTTTCTACAGTCTATGCTGCGCTAAGAAACTCTATTGGTTGATTTTCACACTCTGAACCGCTGAATTTCGCTCTACCTCAGTGGTGTGTAAGACTCCTATTGTTATTACTGTTGGTCGCCTAATGGTCGTCTAAAGAAACCATTTAAACGGCAGTTTTTGCGGTATAATAATTATAATTCACAGCGGTGTTATTTTTATTCTAATTGACTAGAATCTTCTCTCGCTATTACAGATTGCGACCAATCATTTGTTCGAATGTCAGCAACCTCACAGAAAGATGCGAATCATTTTTTCACCGTGGGTCCGAGCGTCAGATAATATTTTATCTTCCAACATAAATCCTGGCTATTAACCACGCGCTCCACTAAACGAACGGTGAAGAAATCCGCATAGCCCACTCCTCCACCAATAAATTACGTATCAGTACATCCACTCCGTTTGCCGAGCCCTATTCCAATAAATCTCTGGTTCCTTCCCATTCCGACCTTCCCGATAATCCCTAAAACGGAATTCTGCATCACACTGTGCAATAGAAAGTTATACTGAACAGTTTTAGTGCAGCTGTGCGGCGAGAATTACGCAGTTTGATAGTTTGGTCTGATTTCATGGTTGGACAATAACGTCGTTATGTTAAGCTTTTGGTTTTCCCAAAGATTCCATTAATAAACTAATAAACTTTCCTACACTCACACCAATTATCTAGCCCAAGAGAAGCTTCGTTATGAAACTCGTTAAATGGTTACTAGACAACGGATAAACATACTTAAAATACTTAAATACATACTTTATATACATAGAAAACACCTAGACCCGATACAGTTTAGAAAAACTGTGCAGTTTTTACAATCTTTTAAAGAGAAATTTTACTGGCAGGTTTTCGTGAATTTGGATAGATGTTTATGTACAGTGTATGAGGGTGGAAAACGTTCGTTCCTGCTGCCTCCAAGAAGGTTAATTGAACACCACTTACCTCTATTCGACCAGGTGGAAGATGCTCGGATCCAGGCGTACACGGCACGCCACAGAGAATCCAGGTGGATTTCGAGGGTTAGCACGGCTAATCTAGGTTCAATCGGTCTCGGAAGAAACACACTACACGGCAGTGAGTCCACACACACAATACGGATGTTAGAACGTCTAACAATGAGGTTTCGACACGGTCAAAATTGAGAGGAGAGAACGTCCGTCCAGCTCAGCGCGCAATGGCTACCTGCCGCAGCACTAGCGGCCAGCCGTCGAGTCGAGTTCAGTGGTGATTTACCAATCTACCCTCAATTCAACAGCAGATATCGAACATACCCCTCACCGAAATCAATATGATTGATTTCCCTAAAATGAATGAGAAGTATAAGTATACAAAAAAATAAAATAAAATAAATAAACTTACGAAACTGATAAAATTAATGTTAAAGTGTTCCAAAAGTGGAGTGTACCTACCTAAAGGTGTTCATAATAATAAACTTAACTAAATAATATATTTAATGCGAAGTTATTAATTTGCATAGGGTAATGGACATACTTTATTTGTCGGTCTCTAGATCAAACCATTTTTAGTTCTTAAAGTTAAAACGCGGTTAACTTTGTCAACGCCACTATGTACTTTGACTACTCGAGCTAAAGTCCACTGAAGAGGTTTAGTCAGATTTGACTTAAGCAAAACTAAATCACCAATGTTTAAGTTAGGTGGAGATTCAAACCACTTCGCTCTTTGCTGGAGAGTGTGAAGGTAGTCATCTGACCAACGTCTCCAAAATGACTGTGAAGCCTTCTGAATGGATTGCCAACGTGACAATCTGTTCGTAGGAACATCATCGAAGTCATATTCCGGTACAGTTAATAAACATTGACCTATTAGGAAATGACCCGCGGTAAGAACATCAAACTCGTTTGGGTTGTCTGATAAGGAACACAGAGGGCGTGAATTTAGAACGGCTTCAACTCTGCAGAAAACAGTACTCAACTCTTCAAAGGTGAGTGACCGATCACCTACCACACGGTGAAGGTGATGTTTGGCAGACTTTATTCCTGCTTCCCAAAGTCCACCCATACTAGCTGCATTGGGCGGGTTGTTACGCCATTCTACGTGACGAGTTGTCAGTCCATTGATAATCTTATCTTGACTATCCTTATTATTTAAAAAGCTTACGACTTCCCTTAAATGCTTGGCGGCTGCAATAAAATTAGTGCCACAGTCCGAATAAAGGCAACTGCAAAGTCCGCGGCGAGCCACAAAACGATCAAATGCAGCTAAAAAACAATCGCAACTTAAATCAGTTAACACTTCTAAGTGCACAGCTTTTGTTGAAAAACAAACGAAGAGACACAAGTACGCCTTGTAGACTTTTGCGTTCCGCCTTAAACTTTCCTTAACGAAGAAAGGCCCACCCAAATCACAACCAACGTGGTTGAAAACCTTATCTGGTTTTAGTCTAGACGCGGGTAACGTACCCATAACGGGCTGAATTGATGTTGGTCGGCATCGAAAACAAATCTTGCACTTAGATAATACGGATCGAATAATGCTACGAGCACTAACTATCCAATAGTTTTTACATAGTACCCCTTGTAACGTACGCGGCCCTATGTGTAAATACAATCGATGAAAATATTCAATGATCAATTTGGTCGTGTGACATTTAGGTAGAAGCACGGGATGCTTCATATTGTAGGGTAAGTCGGACTGCACGAGCCTACCCCCCACCCTGAGGAATTCCCTGGAATCTACAAAGGGTGAAAGCTTTCGCAAGGAAGCTACATATTTATTTTTACGCAACAATGCGATTTCACTGTGATAATGATTTATTTGCACCACCCGAACGATGGTGTCATGAGCTGTCTTCAGCTCTGATGACCTGAGGGGTCCACCTGACCTATCAGATTTATTATATTTTAGGTTAAACACAAATCGATGGCACCATGCTATAACACGGTGCAATCTACTAAAGGAGGAGAATTTATTAAATATTTCTTCTAAATCATTTTTTAAAATCATGTTTTTATCATCCCACGAATTCAAAACAAATGTATCACAATTCGATTTATGTCAGGAATTTTAAAACCGTCTTTTACATAAAATGGTTTAATTGGCCATTTTGCTTGATCGTCATATAACCACTCGGGGCCGTGAACCCACTCCGTAGCACCTTCCACGAAGCGAGCCGGCATAGCACCACGCGAGCAAACATCGGCTGCGTTATTCTCGCTGTTCACGTGAAACCAACAATTTGATGGCACCACAGCGGTCACCTGACTAACACGGTTAGCCACAAAAGTTTTTAGTTTATAAGGTGGCGTTTGTAGCCACGCTAAAACGTTATTCGAGTCACCCAATGCAGTGATCGAAACTTTAAAATCAGTTAAGTTTTGTACGACAAAACTAACAAGCTTAGAGAGGAGCACGGCTGCCTCAAGTTCAAGTCTTGGTATTGACAAAATTGGATTTAGAGGCGCGACTTTAGATTTACTCGTCAACAGCCTTACCTTTATGCGACCATCCCTATCTAGGCTACGTAGGTAGACACAAGCTGCATAGCCGCGCGATGACGCATCGCAAAATGCTATCAGCTGTACTTCATTGAAGTTCGAAATTAAAACATGACGCTCAATTCGCAAGTTACCTAACGCTGATAACTCGGTGATAAACCGGTTCCACTGGGAAGTCAACTCCGATGGCAACTGATCATCCCAGCCCAAGCCAAGTTTCCAAAGATCTTGCATTATACACTTTGCGACAAAAGTACAAGGTGATATAAAACCTACCGGGTCAAATATACTTGCGAGCAGTTTTAAAACAGATCGTTTAGTTTGCCTTGCGTCAGTCAAGTTGTAATTAAAAGAGAAAGAGTCACATGAGGGTAACCATGTCAAACCTAAAACTTTGAGAGATGACGATAACGTATCGTCTTGAAAGTTGATAGCAGTAACCTGGTCCGATTGCATTCTAGTTAGCAATCCAGCACAGTTACTTGCCCATTTTCGTAAATCAAAACCCCCACTTTTTAGAAGGGTGGTTAAATCATCTTGCAACGTGCAAGCTTCTTCCTGACTTTCACATGACCACAAAATGTCATCAACGTATGTGCCCTCTTTAAGTATCTCAGCTGCCTTGGTTCTTATCTGTTCAGTGTGAACCAGCTTACCCTTGGCTATCTGTAGCGAGTTACTAAACGGCTGGTCATTGCGAGCCAGCTCATCCGACGCCAGCTGGTGCAAAGTGCGTACTGCGACAAATGGAGCACTACGGAGGCCATACGTATTTCGAGTCAGCTCGTAGGTACGTACTGGTTCCGTAGGATGGTCACGCCAGAGTATATGCTGGTACTTCCGGTCTACCGGATTTATTATCACAGCTCTGTACATTTTAGAAACGTCAGCAGTAAAGCACACATCGTAAAGTCTGAATTTAATTATTATTTTAAGTATATCTTGATGTAGCTTTCTGCCAGTTAAAAGTGTATCGTTGAGTGAAGCACCAGAAGTAGTTTTGGCGGAACCATCGTAAACTACGCGCAAGGGCGTCGTAGTACTCGACGGACGTAACACACAGTGGTGTGGAATAAAATAACCTGAGGGTTCTGTACCCTCATAGGGTTCCATGTGACCGAGGGTCTCGTACTCCTTCATGAAGTCGATGTAGGCCTTACGAAGGTCCGGAGATCGAGCGAGACGCCGCTCGACCTGAGTGAGTCGCTTCAGAGCAGTGTCATACGAGTCACCAAGTGGTTTATTATGCTCAGGATTCAATAAAATAGGAGAAACATATCGGCCAATTTCATCGCGATAATGTTTTTCAATATAAATTTGTTCCGCTAGTTCCTCTAACGGATCAATGGGAACTTTGCACGGCGAAGCTTCCACTTCCCAAAAACGTTTGAGAGTCTCATGAAGTGAGTTCTCTTCAACGGTGTACGACACCAGCGATGTTGTAGCCGCTACAACATGGCAATTGTTGCTTGAAGATTGCATTTCTAGTCTTCCCGTCACAACATACCCAAAAACGCTACCTAACGCGATTGGAACATCGGGATTAATAATTAATTTCTTCCCGTCATAAATATACGGAAAAATGTCAGCAGCTAAAATTATATCAATTGGAGATTTTTTATAGAACCACGGATCAGCTAATTCTAAATCTTTGTAATGATGAATAACATTGTTAGGTATTTGAACAGTAGGTAGCTCGGAAGTTAAGCGAGTTAATATTACAGCGTTTAAATCGAAACAGGGAGACGCGCAGTTACGCGGCTTTATGGTACACGATACCATTCCGTTCGTTTTTACATTTTCGCCACCTAGACCATAAATATTGTACGGGCACTTTTGAGCAGATAATCCTAATCGTTGAAAGCAGTCCAGCGTCATAAAATTCGATTGCGCGCCAGAATCAATCAAAACGCGGCAAGTTTGGTAGTTGTTAAACGAATCCAATATATGCACTACAGCTGTCCCTAGTATAACTGCATAGTTATGCGTAGACGCAAGGTGGTTGTTACTATTGAGTGCGGGCGAGTGAGTATTGCATGGAGACTGCTCCGACGACGCAGCGGACTCGGAATAGTAAACCGGTTTTGGCGCACTATCGCTTGACTCACGGTGCAGTAGTATATGATGCGCTTGTTTACAGACGTAACATTTAAATTCACTTTTGCACTCCTTTGACGTATGATTAGGTTTTAGGCAATTGTGGCATAGCTGCAGGTCATTAGCACGGCTAATGCGCTGAACGTTGCTCAGATTACGAAACTGATTACAACGGAAAATCATGTGATTTTCTCCACAATGCAAACACGTAAATTTTGTGTTAGAAGAAGACGCATGCGAATAATGATTTTTACCCTGCCTAGGTACAGTAAATTTTCGTTGGTTAGTTTGCTGCACGCTTGAACTAGCTGAATAGGACGAAGAATGATCTAAAACTTTGATATGATTTTGAACGAAAGTAATCAAATCATCAAAAGTTGGTATAGATTTTTGATTCAATTTCTGTTCAAAGCATTTACGTGTGTAGGGATCTAAGGCCCTTAGTGCAATGTGACACAATACGTAACTGCTCAAGTTTTCAAAATTTAATGCTTCTATAGCTTTATATGAATGATCAAAGTTCTCAATGAACGAGTTTAAATTATCAGAAGTTTCTTTTTGAAGCGGCGAAAAGCTTAACATTTTATCTAAATACCTACCGACCAACATTCTGTTATCTTGATATTTATCAAGGAGACTTTTCCAAACGAGTTCATAGTTACCAGCAGAAATAGGTACGCTTTTTACAATATTCAACGCAGCACCCTTTGTGCACGATAACAAATAATGGAATTTATCTATTTGCAGAATACTCGTCTGATTATGAACCAGGGAACAGAACGTCTCGTAAAATGTATTGAAATTTTCAATGTTTCCATCAAATGTAAAAAGTTCTAACTTTGGAAGACGTGGTCGAGATTCTACTGAGCGAGCGGGAATTTCCTCCTTAATGCAATGGACACTAGGTTTAAATTTCGATGCACTCAACTTGACTCTAAAATATATTTCATCAAAACTCGTTAATTCATGACTACGAAGTGATGATTTCGGGTCGTCATGAAGTTCTTTTTCTAAAATTTTAAAGATTATTTCCTCGAACGAAATACGTAATTTATCGATATCTACCACGTGCATCAAAAATAAATCAATCGACTCAGAATCCGAAATTTTAATTGATAAATCATATGCTTTTTGCATTTGCTCGAACATTCGTTGTTTCTTATGAATTAACACGGTTAAATCATGATTTGGAACTTGAACCTCCTCAGAATCGTCAGCTTTTTTCGAACTCTTAGCGGGAGGCGCCATTTTGTTTCACTAACTACGCAGCAACGTGGACAAATAAAATGTTCAAAATTAACGAAGATTAACGAATTAAACAATGCAAAATAATCACAAATACACTAAATAATATATGTACGACAAATATATGTGTGTGTAATGTGTAAATATATAAAAATGAAGCTGCCAGTAAAAGACAACAAATAGTTAACGAGGGTTGTTAAAGCTAATGACGGAATTTAACAATGAGTATTACACTGGAAATATAATAAAATAAGGGCAGTAAAGAACGTCTTTACTAAGAATTATCAAGCTACGAGCTAGATAATACACAATTAGGTATCTGATGTAATCAGAAATAGAAATATTGGGAAGTACAAAACGTCTGTACCTACCTACAATTTTACACTAACTAGGTACGAGTTAGGTATGAAAATATGAATCTAGCACGGCTAGAATAGAACTACGAGTTCTAGATAAACAAAAACCTATCCGGCTGACGAAGGACCAATTTGATTGTGCAGTTTTTACAATCTTTTAAAGAGAAATTTTACTGGCAGGTTTTCGTGAATTTGGATAGATGTTTATGTACAGTGTATGAGGGTGGAAAACGTTCGTTCCTGCTGCCTCCAAGAAGGTTAATTGAACACCACTTACCTCTATTCGACCAGGTGGAAGATGCTCGGATCCAGGCGTACACGGCACGCCACAGAGAATCCAGGTGGATTTCGAGGGTTAGCACGGCTAATCTAGGTTCAATCGGTCTCGGAAGAAACACACTACACGGCAGTGAGTCCACACACACAATACGGATGTTAGAACGTCTAACAATGAGGTTTCGACACGGTCAAAATTGAGAGGAGAGAACGTCCGTCCAGCTCAGCGCGCAATGGCTACCTGCCGCAGCACTAGCGGCCAGCCGTCGAGTCGAGTTCAGTGGTGATTTACCAATCTACCCTCAATTCAACAGCAGATATCGAACAAAAACAATAATTTCTGAATTGACCCGACCGGGGATCGAACCCGGGAACTCAGAGATGGCGATACCATGAAAACCGGAGTACAAACCACTCAACCAAGTCGCTCGTCAAAGTCGTTAAAGTATATCATACACCTACTTAATAAACACGAGGACTATGCACAGATGTTGAATTGTGAACTGCCTTATATACAATTAAACAATCAATCAATCAATCGCTTTGTAATATTATAGTGTAATAAGAAATAAAGAGCAACTTTTTTTAATATGGGTCAATATAACAGTCATAATGACAAAATGTCAATTTAGACTACACAAATAAGCTCAAATGAATTGGTTTGTAAGTTTACGGGAAACCTAAGTTAGTCGTGTTGTTTTTTTTACATTATCTAATATGGATATTGCTATTATAGAAATGTTAAATAAATATTGATATTTTCAATTAAAACCCTTGGTGTTCAAGAACCTAATTTATCCAAAATAATAATTGCAGTCATTTGCGTTACAAAAATAAAATTACTTAGAAGTCTAGTGGGTTGGAGGTAGTCGTTATTTAATTCAATCCAAGTTATTTGGTGTAATAATTATTGTACTTAATATTATTTCTTTTTTAGAGTAGGCACTGATGGAAACTGCCTCTTTTACATAATCTGGCCACTTATTTAACAGCTGTGCTTCTTTAAAATGTAATAGCTTTGTGTTATAGTCCGTTCTCGATTTAGGCATGATTAATTTGTTCTGTCTTCTTAGTGTATTTTTCGGCAATTCAAGAGATAAAATAAATATGATTCAAGAATAATTCATTATTATTTTGTAAATAATAATAGGACAAATAGAGCTTAAGAAACATAAAACAAATAAAACCTATTTCAACAACCTACTTAAAATATAAACCTGCATTAAATACTTTACAAAAAAACATTCAACTATAGAGTCAATAGCGTCCGCTCGGGGTCTCACCCGCGTGGTTCCCGTTCCCGTAAAACTTTTGGGATAAAAAGTATTCCATGTTTTAATCCAGGTTATAAACTATCTATATGCCGAATTTTATCCAAATCCATTCAGCAGTCTTTACATGAAAGAGTAACAAACATCCATCCATACTTACAAACTTTCACGTTTATAATATTAGTAGGATGGACATGGTACCTAAAACCAAAACTAGGTACTATCGTCGTATCAAAACATCGTTATATTAAGCTATTGGTTTCCCTAAAGATTAAATTAAAGTATAGCATTATATACCTACTTATTAAACACAAGGACTGTGCACAGATGTTCCATTGTGAAATGCCAAATTCAAATACAATTCAACAATCAATCAATCATGTCGGAAATATGCTCGTACATTCGTAAAATTCATTATTGTTACGGGCGAACTGACTTTACTATCCCAACTAATAAATTGTTTTACATATCGCAAAGAACTAATTCACTTTATAGAATCATATTTTACATAATTATTGTATAATTTTAGTACCTACGGTACTTCTTTTTACATATTTGTTTGCCCAGCAGTGGGAAGACAGTACTCGTATAATTATATGCTAATCACTTAGGTACTACTTCAGAGTATTGAGGATATGTTTTGATTTCTTAATTTATTTTACGTTGTCCTAACCTAGAGTAATGGTTTTTATACTAGCTGAACAAACCCTTGGTCACATCTACTACTCGAAGAAACAAGAATTATAATTTTATTAATTGTTACTAACACTATATGGACTTTGTCTGAAATAAAAGGATTTTTTTTTTTTTTTTTTTTTTTTTTTTTTTATAATAAAACTCTGCTAAAGGACCACAGTTTTTAATCATATCTGGCTTATATCTTCTTCTTCCTAATCGTTCGTTCACTGCTGAGGATCGTGACTCCGCTTCATCCGGTCAACCAGCTGTCTCCATCGGTTGCGCTCAGTTGCTTGATGGAGTGCGGCGCTGACGGGCATCTACAGATTTTCGGAGATCTGGTCTGACCAGCTCTTTGGCTCCGGCCTCTGGGTCTTTTACCTTCTATTTTTCCCGTCACCATCAGACGCTCGAGGTTATCTGCACCTCTTCGTGCAACATGACCAAAATATCGCTCCTCGTATCTGGCTTATATAGTACGTACAAAAACACTGACATGAAACAGCGCAATTCAGTTTCACCTGCGGCCATAAGAACCAAATAACAATTTGAATATTTTAACTTTTCTTTTATTGTCCGTATAGCATTATGGCCTGTACACTAGCATTATTTAAACGGTAAATAGTCCTCGTATTCTAAACGATCGTGCTTGGGTGCAGCGATCCTCATGCAGTTCTTATGATAAGAAGTTGGAAGTTGGTAGCTAGCACAATTCGCATACACCACATCCGTAAAGGAACCAACTTTGTTAACTTATCAAGTTAATGGTCAAAAGTTTGGAATTATAATAATCATAATGTACGTGATTCAATATTTTTGTTCCCATATATTGATACTAGCTGTGCTCGCGACTTCGTCCGCGTGGAATAGTGACTATCGGCAGCATTTTTAATTTTTTAGGCTTTTTTCCCGTTTTTGCAACATTTTTCACTGATGCTTCGCTCCTATTGGTCGCAGCGTGATGTTATATAGCCTAAAGCCTTCCTCGATAAATGGACTATCCAACACAAAAAGAATTATTCAATTCGAACCAGTAGTTCCTGAGATTAGCGCGTTCAAACAAACAAACAAACAAACAAACAAACAAACAAACAAACTCTTCAGCTTTATAATATTAGTATAGATTATGTAAGTAAACTGAATCCTTTCTTTGTATTACTAATCACAAAATTAAGCGAAAAACAATTTATCATTCAATGGTTACGTACGCTTTTATTGGTTATGATAATCATATTTTATTTTTTGTCATCGCTTCATCATCATCATCATCTCAGCCAAAAGACGTCCACTGCTGGACAAAGGCCTCCCCCAAGAATCTCCACAACGACCGGTTTTGTGCTGCTTGCATCCAGCGGCTTCCCGCGACCTTCACCAGATCGTCGGTCCACCTTGTTGGAGGCCTGCCCACACGCCTGCCATCATCATCTGCCTGTCATCGCTTAATATAAATTAATGTTTAGGAAAAAGCAGTCAAATTTGCTTTTAGGTTCGTTTTCCTGTTAAAAACCTAACTAAACTAAACGAGGTGCGAAACTGCGCAGACTCAGATTTCAAGCCTTTTCTTGAAACCTGAGCCAAATTAAAAATGTATAATAATTTTTGTGAATCTTTTTACATACAATACCTACTAAATATTTTTATATTATCTAGTTATTATAAAAAGTATTTAAAACTAACTCAGTGTAATTTAGGTATCCTATAAGCCGACATTTCGACAGAGTTCCACGGGCTGTGGTCACAGGCTGGCTGTTGTCTAGCATCATGATATTATACTAAGGACTTGATTAAATTATTGTTTTAAAATATCCTTTAATTTGCGTTAAATGCCTTCTTTGGTCACAAAAATCCACCCTGGTTTGTAACCGCTGTGGGCACTCCGTAACATTTAATTTCAAACGCCATTAATAAGACTCTCTATAATTTTATTCGCTAAACAGTCAAGGGTTTAGTCGCACTGGTCGCTACATACCGCAGCGCATTTCTGTAATTTCTCACAGCGATGCATCGGTTAGGTGGGGGAGGGGTGGGCATTGACGACATTTTTGCACATATCGAAGAATGTCTTGAAGATCGAAGTACTATCTCGCTCTTTATCGAATTTTACATTTAGTGTTTGGTGCAAGTAACAAGAGAAGCGGTGTTTATGGTTATAACAATAAACACTTCAACAACAATTATAATTAAAAAAAAAAGAAAGGAAACACTTTTAAAAAGTCTCATTAGATAGGTAGTTAGATAGATAAAACATTATTTCTAAATCCACACACACAAACACACATATAAAACTATAAAACAATGCATGAATATTTTTTTTTTATTTGGCCTTCTCTTTTTGGCATATGCGTGTCCTGCAGCAGTGCAAAAAGGTCGTAGTTCAGCGATACATGTGCCCGGGCGCAAAACGCTCATTTTCAGCCACAACCACTATGACAGTGCGGAGACATTATACCAGTCCTTCAAGATGTTCTGACCCAAGAATCATCAGAGGTTTTCTACAGGCAATGGTGTCACGCAAGCGTGTTTCTATCCCCTACTAGATTCTCCGAGGCATTCGAGTCGGTTGACGATAGATCAAGCATTATACATATGAAAGGCTCTTCGGTCAGCGGGTACCTAAGCGCGCTCTTAGTCATACTTTGTTAATTAGCAGTATTATTAAGCCGAAAGATTATAAACATTTCTCGTAGGATTTTGCACCTGTCTGTTTAACTACTATATCGAATATTTGACAACCATCAGTGTTAAAGACGCATGTAAATATAATACGTTTAGTTCTAATAGTTCCTACTAGATGGCGTGGCGCGATTCCTCTTCTGAATCGCGCTATCAAAGTTTCGTAGCAAATGGCATAAAGTCCATGTTATTTTTCGATATAGTTATACCACTAGTGGTTTCATTTCCAACTCTATTAGTATTACCCTACCCATACCGGGTGCCTAGTGTGAGTTTTGTTTACTATCCGTATTCATTCGATTACGAAAACGAAAATTAGTATGGCATTGAAGCAGCGCCTCCTGCCCCCCAATTTGCTATTTATTTTGATCTGAAACGAATCTGGAACGCTATAGTTTCAACGTTCTCGTATTCTGCTACTACGAAACTATTTTATGTGTAACATCTTTCCGCTCGCTTTCTATCTCGCAATTTGTGGGAGTGATTTTGTGAAATGGGACGGAAGTATGTGTAACAGTGTAATAAGGAGTTGATTTCGTAGTTAGCAGAATACTAAAACGTTGAAACTATAGCGTTTCAGATTCGTTTCAGATAGCGGAATTGGGGGGCTGGCGGCATACGAGAGGAGTTAACATTTTGGTATACAAATTCTCGTTTTCGTTAACGTGATCGAATAGCGAATGAAACTCGCACTTGGCACCCAGAACATGGTATACACTACAGTTTTACAAATCAGCCTCTTTCAGTACTATGATCTAAAATCGAATTATTTGAATAATTTGAACCAAAATTTTAAAATAAACGCCAAACTCTTATGCCATTTGGCATTTACCAAACATTGGAATACAACAGTATCGGGAACAGGCAGCATCACTGTGTTCTGTGGGCAGCAACATTTAATATTCATACGAATACCTATGTGAATACTACTAGATTTCAAATTTAAAGTATGAAATTATTACATTTTACATTCGTATTAGAAATGACGAACATGATGGTTGTCGAATCGATTAATATGTATTATGTTTCGTTTCAAGACAATTGCTGAATATAAGAAAGGCGAATGTATTTGGAATATATAAAGCTCTTGCAGTAGTTTAAAGTGAAAAATACTAAATGTTTTGGTAACGAACGCCTCGGTGACAGAATGGCAAGGCGCTCGGCCCGATACCCAAATGTCCTGGGTTCAACTCCCAGGTCGGGCAAAGTGTGTTTCGGATTTTTCGATGCATAGCCCGGGTTTGTGATCACCAACCCGCATTTGGCAAGCGTGGTGATTAAGCCATTACCCATCAATTGTAGCGATGACTTGATTTCAATGATGGAGGCCATTGCCCAGCAGTGGGACAGTATATAGGCTGTTTACTTACTTTTTGGTAACGATTAGGTATATGCTTTTGTTAATGTCGCTATCAATAATAAATCTATGCAGTTTTTTGCACCTATTCACAGCTAAAAGACAGCTTTTAGGACGGTTCAAAGTCGATTATTGAAGTTAAATTAATACAAGTCTCTGTAAATCAAAGAACATGGAAAAAAGGAGCACTAATCATTGTCTCATAAGTAAACAGCCAGCTGCTGTATAAAGTACATACTACTTACTGCCGTATTCAGAGCCCACCATGAGACCTGGTTGGGCTCTTCCAAAACAGACCACGCAGGCTGAACTGCCCACGCATTCGCACTCACGCATGATCTGATTCAACTGGTTCTCCAGCCCACCAGAATTCCGGATATATCAGGTCAAGCGCCCTCCTTGCTAGACTTACTGCTGACGAGTCGACCAGCCGGGTACAGAGTGTCGATAAGTGCTCCGTTGGGCACTTCTGACCATTGCCTGGTTGGTGCCACCGTACTGCGCCGTAAAAGCTCTCCCTCAGTGGAGTCTAAACGGCGTTTGTGGCACTACTCGTCGGCAGATTGGGATGGTATGCGCGACTATTTTGCGTCCATCCCGTGGGGCCAGCGCTGCTTTGTGGGAAGGGACCCGTCGGAGAGTGCCTCTGCTGTTGCTGACGAGAACATGTTGGGGATGGAAAATTACATTCCTTACACTGATGTCGTCAGCGGAAGTAAGGCGCGCCCTTGGTTCAATCGCGAATGCGCCAAAGCTGTTGAACTTAAACAGGCGGCGTATCGCGCTTGGACCAAGGCTCGCACGCTCAACGATCGTAACACCCCTTCACTCAAGGTAGTCTTCAACAAGGCCACCAAAGTCTGCAAGAGTGCTCTCTCGAGAGCGAATGCCCAGCGCGTTGCTCGCGTTGGCCAAGAGCTGTTGTCGCACCCAACGGGTAGCCGAAGTTATTGGCGACTGGCCAAAGCGGTGCAAGCCAACTTTTGCGCGCCTTCTCTGCCCCCACTGCGGTACCCTAATGGCTCGTTGGCCCATTAGCCGCTAGACAAGGCTAACCACTTAGCGAAGCTCTTTGCGGCGAATTCGTGCGTCGATGACTGCGGCGCGGAACCACCTGCCATCCCTCACTGTGGCTCCTCAATGCCTGACGTCCAAATCAGGCAACGTGACGTCCGTGCTGTGCTGCAGTCACTTGATGTGCGGAAGGCTAGCGGTCCTGACGGTATACCGGCAGTCGTTCTAAAAAAATGTGCTCCCGAGTTGTCTCCAGTATTGACTCGCCTATACCACCTCTCGTACTCTACTGGGATTGTGCTGGAAGCTTGGAGAAAAGCGAACATCCAGCCGGTCCCCAAAAAAGGGGATAGGTTCGACCCAGCCAACTATCGACCTATTGCTGTCACCTCTGTCCTTTGTAAAGTTTTTGAGCGAATCATAAACAGGCAACTCATTCGCTACCAAGAAGATCATTCCCTGATTCATGATCGACAATACGGGTTCAGACCGAAACGATCAACGGGCGATCTCCTAGCGTTCATAACACACCTGTGGGGTGAAGCAATGGACAAGCATGGAGAAGCACTGGCTGTTAGCCTGGACATCTCCAAGGCTTTCGATCGAGTTTGGCATCGTTCGCTTCTCTGCAAGCTTTCGGCATACGGCTTGCCACCTCGCCTATGCGATTGGGTCGCCGGGTTCCTGCATGAGCGCAGCATTCGCGTACTCTGCGAAAGCAGTGCCTCACAGTTTCTGCAGGTGAACGCCGGAGTGCCGCAGGGTTCTATATTATCGCCCACGCTGTTCCTTCTGCATATCAATGACATGTTATCCTTGGGTAACATTCATTGCTATGCAGACGACAGTACAGTTCATCGGCGTTATTTGGGTCACCCTGCGGCAAAGCAAGCCGATATAGTGGAGTCAAGACGTAAAATTGTCATTGAGCTGGACGAGGAATTAGACCGCATTTATAAATGGGGCTCTGATAACCTCGTCCAGTTCAATGCCAAAAAGACACAGGTCTGCGCTGTCACTGCCAAAAAGTCCGCATTTCTCCCCCAGCCCTCCTTCCAGAGCAACCTGTTACCCATCCAGACTGGTCTCAGTCTCTTAGGTATGGACATACACAGCGACCTCAACCCGAAGAGCTATATTGAGAGCATCATAACCACAGCCTCACGTAAACTCGGAATCCTGAACAAAGTGAAGCGGTTCTTCACGCCTGAGCAACGTTGTCTTTTGTATAAGACTCAGGTGCGCTCCTGCGTGGAGTATTGCTCTCATCTTTGGGACGGATCCGCCAAGTACTTGCTCGAAGCTCTTAACAGGTTGCAGAGACGTGCTGTCCGTATCATCGGTAACGATGACGTTACAACCAGTCTGGAGCCGTTACAGCTATTGCTTCCCTTAGTGCTTTCTACCGCCTTTACCACGGTGAATGCTCTGAGGAGCTCTTTAACCTCATTCCTCCCTCTCCATTCCTTTCCAGATCGACGCGTGCAGGTCTGAGAAGCCACCCTCTCTGCTGACCATCAAGACACGTACCAAAAAGTTTGGACAATCGTTCCTTTGCCGAACTGCCCGTATGTGGAATGCGCTTCCCGCATACGTGTTTCCCTCCTCTTTCTCTCCCGGGTTATTTAAGCGGGGCGTGAAAAAGCAGTTATGCAGGCCGCCATAGTGTGAGCGTTCGGCATAGCGTGGTAGCGCTGTGATGAACGCTTTCACTTCTTGGGCTTCACTGGCTGCTTTTCATCAGGCAGGGTGAAGCCATTATGGCGTGTCACAATAAAAAAAAATAAAAAAAAGAGAGACGTCATTAAATGACAATTAAATCTCTTGCTGTCACTTTCGTAGATACTTGGACGCCCAAGCTAACCACAGTGCCATAGAACAATTGAATTTCTATTGTGTCTGATTTAAGAACAACTGAGTGGTATAGTGCTAAATAGAAAAGAAAAGACATTTAATTGTCATTAAAAATAATTGACGTCTCTGAGTACGGTAGTAAATATTATTTAATTTGAATTTGGAATGCTAATCTCTTATTGATTATGTGATAAATAATAATTTTAGAATTTTAGTCCTCAAAAATACATTACAACAGTTACTTACATGAGTTGAGTTGGTATAATAATTACACTTGTATACTAGTCGTGCATATCTTTCTACTAGTATACAAATATGTCTATCTAGTGTATTTTTAAATTATACAACATTTAGGGATCTACTCGCGTTTATTTTACACATTGATTTAGATTATTTTATTCTGGTCCTTGTTCACAGAGACAATGTATAAAACAAACGCGAGTAGATCCGTACAAGTCGTTTTGTTTAAATGTAAATGTGTAGTGTTCGCGTAAACTTTAAAAAACAATAAAAGGCAAAGGCCTAAGATTGACGAGCTTGATGAGCTCTCAAAGCAGTATTATGCAATGTGATTGCAGTTGTGAAAACGAGACGCGTGTATACGCCGCTACACGCATCTCGTTTTCACAACCGTGACACTGATACAATCCTTCTAAGTAAAGGAGAGGCCACACAAACATATTATACATAACTATGCTATCTAACAATGTTACAAAACATTAAATATAAGGTTGTTTTATTGACCCTTATCATCCACATTAATAAAACATGCTACTTAACCTGTGTACATAACTATGCTATTTAACATGTTTTGTCATATATTCTGGACGCATCTTTAGACATCAGGGGCCTTACCATGACTTAAAGCAGAGTTATTGCAGATGTGAAGGCGAGACGCTTGTATCGGCGTAGACATATGCGTCTCGTTTTGCACAACTGCAATAATACTGGTTTAAAAGCTCTTGGTAAGGCCCGAGACTCCCAAGCCTTTATTCATTCACATTTCTCGAGACACCAGATGCAAATTCAAAATATCAAAATAAGATTTGAACGAACTCTTTCGTTGAGTTGAAATTGAATTCCGCAGCGTTTCGGGGGGCCATTGCAGCGGAACCGCAAACTGAAATTGGCTTAGTCGGGGATCGTCTGCGCGAAACTCGACTCTAAAACTATGAGCATAGAAAGTTTTATAATCGCACCGCCACGTAGCAACTTTTAATCGGATCTGCGGGAAGACGCGGTCGAAGTATTTATACTGTCTCCGGAGTTTGTCCCCATAAATTTGCAAAATAGTAAATTTCAAGTAACCATCCGAGCTCTATCACCTGCCGACGGAGATATTGGATTAAAGTGTTCTAAGTGGCTTATATAGTTTATTATATAACGCCGCCGTGGACGAGTGGCAAAATTTTGCTACCCGAGGGCCCTGGGTTCAGTTCCCAGGTCAGGCAAGTGTATCATTTTCTAAAGTTTACGCGAACACTACACATCATCATCATCAACAGCTCATTTATGTCCCCACTGCTGGGGCACGAGTCTTCCCTATGGACGGATAGGGAGAACGAACCATAAGCCACCACGCGGGCCCAGTGCGGATTGGTGGTTGTTAACGACTGCTTATGCAGCCGGGACCAACGGCTTTACGTGCCTCCCGAAGCACGGAGGAGCTCGAGATGATAAAGTTTTGGTCACCCATCCGATGACCGGCCTTTGCGAAAGTTGCTTAACCTCAGCACTCGCAGACCGGGCGCGTTAACCACTGCGCCATCGAGCTCCTCAACACTACACATTGAAATGATACTATTTCTACGGATCTACACGCGTTTATTTTACACATTAATTTGATTATATGTTTATTCGAACGTTTCGAACGCTTTGCAGGGTATGTGATCACAGGGAGACTGTGTAGTAGTAGGAGAAAGTTGAACAGAATATAATTGAATACCTACTATATTGTAATAGGTCCATTTCGACGGGCAATGTGTGTTTCGGATATTTCGATTCTTGGTAAAGGTTTGCCATCAATACCACGAGCGCGTTTCGTACACGTATCTTCTGATAAACTAGGTCAGCGTTACAAGTTATACCTAAAGCCAAATTAAAAAGTTAAAAAAAATCAAAATTCAAAATCATTTATTCAGTTTAGGCTACAAATAGCTCTTAAGATTATTAATAAATTGTTATCTATTTTTATTATTGATAAATTGTAAAATGTAACTCTCTTTTTTTTAATTTTAAGTTTTTTTTATAACTTTTGTGTTACTTTTTTTTTTCATGTCTTTAATGTTTGAAAAGCCGAATAAATGTTTTTATTATTATTATTATTTTATTATAAGAACGTCATTATGCCATCGGTTCGTAAGTCTACTCTGAGCTCCGAGATTTTGTACTGAAAAGAACCGGCAAGAAACTCAGCAAGTGTCCAGCTCTTTTTTCCCTTACAGCGTCAAAAATAATGGAAAGTGCCTCATCATAAAAGGACACTTTCCATCACAAAAAAAATAAAAAATAAAGAATAATCACAATACACAAAAAAACAACAAAATAAAAAATGTTTAAGTTTGCAAAAAATACATCAGGTACCAGTTGTAGAATCTCTAAGTTTACAATAATTAAATTGCTGCGATCCCATTGCTGGGCAAAGGTCTCTATCGTCAACGAATTCCGTCGGTGATCACAATCCCGTGCTAAATCTCAAAAACTCTAAAACACTTTATCCACACTGCATAATTAACTGAACATAGAATCTTCGGCCCGAATAAATGCCTATAGCCTCTCATAGAAAACTCATTATTATTTAAAACTTAAATTCATGCGAAAGTTGCAGATAAGGTTCCTACACAGTACCCGCAACTTTATTAAATATTAAACATCTCCTACCGTTTGTTTGAGCCTCGTGTTTTAATAAAGGTTAGCGCCTTAACGAGTTTTTTTTTTAAATTAGTACTTTTTGCTTCAGTAATAAAAACAATAACTTTTTTTCATTAGCATTTTAGTATTGGCAATCGGATATTGACCCGATTCACAAATATGATGTCAAATTTTATTTTGTTTTTTATAATATACTCATATTGAAAAATATGTTCCTGTTAGTATTTTGTTCCATTTTCAGTGTGATATTATTACTCGATTTATTTACATATGAACCAACCAAGAAAAAAAAAAGAAAAAATTAAAAAAATAACCAACCGAGCCCCCAAGCTAACGCCAACATAACACCGAAGTTATTGTAAAAAGTTCGCCAAGTTCGGCACACGTTCGTTAATATGTATTCTCAACTCAGTCGGATATGTTTTTGCTGGTACAGCTAGTGTTGTCAAAAACTCGAGTGCACGAGTCTACATTTTAGTATCTCACTTTAATCACAAAACTCGACTCGCAAAGTCAGACTCTACTAGCCCAATCAACGGGGCTTTTGTAACCCGAAAAATTCCTCTGTCTCTGTGGCATGTGGTGAAGCTAGGTAATACAGATTATAAATGTACAGTAATCCAACAAAATTTGTTACAAGAAGTTAGGTTAAGTTAGTTCGTTAGTTAGTATTTTGTTACTGTTTGTTGTACTGCTCGATGCGTTACGAGCATAATCAAGTTTTCGAATAGACTCAAGTTTGTCTTCGGTGCTCGAGTCTGTTTTTTTAACAATATGTGCTCGAGTCTAGTAAGTACGAGAGCTCAGTGATCAGTGACAGTTTGGTGTGGAGTCTTACGATTGAGATTACGTACTCGAGTCTTGTTGAGTAAAAGTTGCCACGAGTCGAGTTTCGAACTTTAATTTAAACTAGACTACAAGTCGAGTCTTTATTAAACTCGGATCCATGCACAGGAGACACACGCTCAACTATACTTTTAACTCGTGAGTGTTGTACGCCACCGAGCTATGCAAAATTGAGTCGAGTTTTTGGCTCTCTGACTCGAGGTTTTTACAACACTGGCTACAGCTATTTTTAATAAAGGTCGTCTTTGACTTTGTGTACTTTGCCTGTGAGGTATTGGAAAAGTTGCCGAACTTACTATAAAGAGTACTTACATATACAAAGAGAAAACTTTGTATTTTTAGTTGTGTTTGCACGTTTGGTGGTGAACAACAATTACAACTTTGAAGTTAGGCCGAAAGTGAGATGCTTGATGGCGCAGTGGTTAACACGCTTGGTCTGCGATTGCTAAAGTCAAGCAACTTATGCAAAGGCTAGTCATCGGTTGGGTGACTAAAAAAGTATCATCTCAAACTCCTCAGTGCTTTGGAAGGCACGTAAAAATAAATAAATAAATAAAATAAAATTCGTTTATTTTCAGACCAGAGTCCATAGATTGTTAGTACACAAAAAACCTTGATTTTATGTTAGTATTAATAATAAAAATAAATAATAATAACACTCTTTTCACCACTTTGCCTGTTTTACATGCAAAGCAGTGAAACGGGCAAAAAAGGGAGTATCTAGCCTCTCCGACATCATTTTTAAAACACTGCCAGGCCCATCCCGAATGCGACGCAATGCAGAAACGACGAAGGCCCAACAGTGCTCTAAAAATATTATTGTACAACACGCGCAAAGCATTGTAGACCCCTGGTTAAAATTAAACCATAGTCCGCTATCATAAAAGTTTTGACAGATGAAATAAGATAATAAGATAAGATAAGATAAGTGAATAATAAGTTGACGGCTTTAAACAGGAAAAGTAAATCCAGTCCCGGTTGCATTAGCAATAGTTAACAACCGTCAATCTGCACTGGCAAAGGCTCAGCCCAGCAGTGGGAACATGAAATAAGCTGGTGATGATGATTAAGTTAAGCTTAGAGTTAAGCGAGCCAGGCTGGCAACCACCACAATATTTATTTAGAGAAGATCTTGAACGAAAGACTGAGAGAGGATTTGGCCCTAATATAATTGTAAGTTGATTTTGAGAGATAAAAAAACGATCATGTTCGGTTACCCATCTAACGTAGAGCATAACGTAGAGTAAAAGCGTTCTCACACGGACGAGAACAAACACTCATTACACAGAACAGGACTGTGAGAGCGCATAAAATTCAAGAAACTCGATTTAAACCAACCAGGTGGAATTTCTTTGTGGATCTTTAGCTCAGACGAATAAGTTACCTCAAGTTTAGATAGGAATTTATGTAATCCCCCCTTTAACACACGCTTCGCTAATTCAGACATTTGTTAGATAAAAAACTCAGATTGTTCGTCTTGATAGCAGCTAAATCTCTCTTTAATTTGTTCGGGATGTCAAGGAGTGGCAAGGTCGAATTAAATAAGCACTTGAAAACGGTGACTGGGCTTTTAAGAGTCAAAACCACGACCTTTTTCAATGGCGGTGAAAACACTGGCGCTGGCTTGCTACTGAGCTGCCGTGTCGGTTGAATTATTATGAATCAGATGGTTAATAGTACTAATAATGACTTTGCTAGTTCCAATTAGGTACTTCCTGTAAAGAATGTTGTTTGGAAACAAACAAAGAGAGGTGAGAAGATGTTAACAACAAAGAAATTTATCAGCTTCCCAAGAGCTTTTACGAAAATTGTTATATTTTAAAAATACTCGTATTAATTCTACAGAATGTTTGGTAATATGTGAGTCCCGATACACAGCCATGCACTCAAGTATGAAAAACACCGTGGTAACATGCAAAATCGTGTTTACATAGATTTACTTTTCCATACTAAATCTCAAATTTAATAATTACAAGTTTATGTACACACATAAAAAGGTAACAAAATAAGCTCTACGAGTAAATGTAGTACAAGGGCGCTGCTTATTTCAGTTCTGAAATATCTTCCAGCAGGCCCGCTAAAGGAAACATTATAAATAGATGTAGAATTAATGTGTACCTGCTGCAAATTTAAAATATACTTACTTAAATAGTTATAATACACATACATACTAATAATTGCATAAACAAAGGAAATTTAATATACAAAACAAAAATAAAATATTATAAAAGAAAAAAAAATAGGACGACAGAATCAACCAGACAGGTAGTGTCAAACGCTTTTTAAAAAAGCTGATGTTAGGAGAGTCTTGAATATTAGGCGGCAACGCGTTCCACAACCTGACAGCATGCACGGAGAAGGAGTAGGAGAAAAAACCAGTCAATCAATTTATTTTATTTCTAAATTTTTTTCCTGACCTGTTTTGATTTTGATTTTTATTGGACAATTAGGATTCGACTGAGAACAATGTATCAGTTTGACTTAGGGTTGCCACTTTGCAATTTTACTTAGTACAACCTATATATATATCTCGGCCTTAAGGTGCTTTTCAGGCATGTTCATAATTATCTGTGATTCTATGCACTGTACCCTATTTGCCATATTCAGGACTATATAGGTATTACTAAACACCCTGTTTAACTCATCATCATCATCGTCAGCTCATTTTTATTTCCCCACTGCTGGGGCACGAGCCTTCCCTATGGATGTGTAGGGAGAACGGGCCATAAACCACCACGCGGGCCCAGTGCGGATTGGTGGTTGTTAACGACTGCTAATGATGCAGCCGGGACCAAAGGCTTTACGTGCCTTCCGAAGCACGGGGGAGCTCGAGATGATACATTTTTGGTCACCCATCCGATGACCGGCCTTTGCGAAAGTTGCTTAACCTCAGCAGCACTCGCAGACCGGGCGCGTTATCTACTGCGCCATCGAGCTCCTCCTGTAACTACCTACCAACATTTCAGAGAGTTGGAATTAACGATACGTCATATACAGGTGAAGCTGCGCGCTAGTGGCAGTTTAATATAATAAGATGTTGATGTTTTTTTCATACACCACAAAAAAGGGCTTTAGGTAATTGCCTCTCACCTGAGGGTAAGTGAAAATAAGGCTGACGGTTGAAACTTCACCCGGAATTCTCTACCACTGAGGTTTCTTGAATATGAAACATTAGAACTTTCTGTGCTGAAAGGAATCCTTAACCACTACTTTATTGGCTATATTATCTCTTCTGACGTAACAAATAATGCTACTTACATTGCTGTTACAGCTACAGACCTAAATACTACGGTGGTAGACTTTAAACAAGCCCGTACGTACTAATCAAACTGAGTACAAAAATATGTAACACCCTTCTGGTTCTAAGATCGGCCGACGAACCACTAAACCACATGCGGTTATGTATCTCTCGATATTTCAATTAACCCTTAATTACTCGCGTGATTAAAGTTACACTTAGACTCGCGTGGGGTATATATAACCCCAATATCAATGGTAAAATAAAAACACTTTTAACCACTTTTCACAAAGTTTATGATAACAATTATACAGAAGCTACTTTAAACTAAATGAAAACAGTATTCATTATCAACATTTATGTTAAACTAATAAAAATATAAATTTATACATCTAGGCTCTTTTTAATCAGTACATTAATCACATACCATGATGAAGTGGCCATGACAGACCTGCTGGTGGTATTTAGCACACAGAAACGTTATATTTTTATAATACGATATTAGACATTTAGGGCATCATTTAAAAATTGAAGATGGGCTGCCTCCGGACGTGAAGCAAGCATCTTGAACTTCACCCTTGAACTTGACGTTTTTGTATGATTCGTGGCAGTTGCGGTATTGGTAATCGAGTTTGTTGGTAAGTATTTGTTAAATCAACTACAAGAGAATCTCCCTACTCCATAGTTCGTGGTCGAATTTGTTTTTATAAATAACCTATGCATTGATACCAGCAACGTTGAGAATGCAGTAAAATATTTTTTATGGCGTCTTCCGACGTTGTTATTAGCACTTACATATGGTCATTAGTCAAGTTGCCATTTTGAGAGTTTTGACTAAAAATATAATAAATTAAATTTTTTGATTATGTGTTGAAAAAATTGTTTTTTTTTACATTTACGCAACATAATTTGCGTAAAATTTAATGTACTCATAAATTTAATTGGTGATAACTGTTAAACTCAACATTTTTAACCTAATTACACATTCAAAAAATTTAAAATAACTTAACTAACTTGTAAAAAAAAGTAACACTAACACTCGCGTGGGGCAATATATACCCCAGACGTGACCTCTTGACATAACAAGAGGGTACAGAGTGGAGTTTGCTACTGAATCGGGATATTCAGGCAGCTAATGAAAACGCTGTGACGATTGTTTTAAAAATGGCGGAGTTACAACACTTTAAAATCTCTGTGTGGTAATATATACCCTACGCGAGCAATTAAGGGTTAAATGAAAGAGTTGTCACCTGGATTGCGAATGGTTCATTTGTTAAAACAAATATTAAATGTATGTTAAGTAAATTATTTATGTTAAATTTAGTAATATAACAGTTAGGATAATATTTTGACTACTTGTATTTGAAATAGGAAAATTGCCAGCAATCTTGGGAATGGTCCCATGAGTCTCGTAACCCCACAGTTGGCAAAAATATTGTATTTTATAAAAAGGTATTTAGTTTAAATTTGTTATTTTTCTTTTGTGTGTTAAGTTATAGTTTCTTTATTAGCTATTAATACTCGTATTGTATATACATATTTTCTCATGTACCTAAATAAATATATGAGATGGAAGAATGATACAAGAACAATACACATACGAAAACTTAACATAGAATGAAGATTGTATTAAAAAAGCTCTCCGCTTATGCCTAATGTTATATTATACATAAATAAAATATAGTTCTTCAAAGTTTCTTAAAAATAAAATGAAATAACAAAAGCCTGTAACTAAATTCTAGCAAAATATCCTCTCCTCTTTCTTCAGCTTTTTTCTCTTATAATCTATAAAGTATATGTTCAAAAGATTACATGGCAATTTATGCGTTAGTAACACGATCCCAATTCCTCCTTATCGTCGAGTTACCATGAGTAAACGTTTTCACGAAAGCGAGGAAACGATGAGATTGCATAACGTCCGTCGTTCGTAGTTGCGAAGGTAAACATTACATTAATTTAATTAAAAATATATGTTAACGTTGTTACGATGCAGAGTTCGTTCGTTTTTCGCGTGAATAATGATTTGGTATTTTTTTTTATGGCACGGATCTGTATTTAATTAAAGTCAAAATTGAATATACTTAATTGTATATACAAAGGAAAACAGTACCTGCTATATCGCAGCAGGTACTGTTTTCCTTTGTAACTTTATTTAATATAATTTACATTAGTTAGTAACTTCTGGAAGCAAATTGGTGAATCAGAAAATATATAAATACTAGCTGCCCGCTTGCGACTTCGTCTGCTTGAGTGAACATCCGTATCCTATAAAACCCTACACCAGCGCCACCTACCGGGTCCAATTACATGTATGTATGCATGTATGCCATCCCATCGCCTGCCAAGCGTGGCGATTACGGCAAATACCCCTCATATCTTTGGGGGAGGCCTTTGTCCAGCAGTGGACGTCTTGGGCTGAGATGATGATGATGATGATGATGATGATGATGCATATAAACCTTCCTCCTAACACTATCTATTGCTGAAAACTGCATTAAAATCCGTTGCGTAGTTTACAAGATCTAAGCGTACAGAGCGGGAGCGACTTTTTTATACTATGTAAGATTATCGAAAAATTAAATTAAAGTATACTTTTGTTTTTATAAGATACAGCTAAAACCCAACGCTTGGTTACACCTAAACTTAGTCGGGCAAAACTAGGTGCAGCCGATTATAACTAGTCGCAACTAGTTATGTAATAGCTATTTGCCATTCGTGATCCTAAGTCATTCCTGTGGCAGAGAAGGGAACCGCTTTTTTGGTCTAGTGGCAAAGACCACCGGTATAGACCTAGTTAGTGCCGGCTTCGATTCCCAGCGGGGGCACATGATTGTGTACTCGGTTTGGTTGGTGGTAGGGCTTGTCTGGCTGGCTAGTTATCACCATGTTACCTGAATATGTCGTCAAAACATCAATGTTTGTAGCATTGTTGTGTTTCGGCAGCTAGAGATAAGATAGCCAGTGCCTCAGTAGTTGAGGACTCCGGGTGAAGTGCGCTTCCACCCCTAGACCCGGTGTATGAACAAAACATTTTCCAAGCTTAAAAAAAGGTAGTACCTGCTTGTCTCCCTAAACGCCTTAGTCGCCAAGTGGCAAATCGCTCGGCCCGATGCCCTAAGGTCCCAGGTTCAATTCCCAGTGTGTTTCGGTTTTTTTCGATACATAGCCTGGTATTATGTTCACCTATCCGCATTTGGCAAGCGTGGTGATTAATCCAATACCCATCAATTGTAGTGATGACTGGATTTCAATGATGGAGGCCTTTGCCCAGCAGTTGGGCAGTTACAGGCTATTTACTTTACTTACCTATTTGTGATACTTTTACAATGTTAGCCGCAGTAGGGGCTGGCATTTTTCCGGTGAAAGTCACCTGAAGCACAGTAAATCAGACAAGCAGCCACCTAATCCAGTCGTTTGTTACGAAAGCGATAAACTGAATATATTTGGGCCACAACTGGTCTTTATTAAAGTTGGGCGTCGGAAGTTATTTATGTCAGCTTATGGGGATTCAATTAGGTGAGGACGCTCTTTGTTAGAGGGGCTATAGAAAAATGTGCTAAGTCTGAACTGAGGTACCTACATTGGCTTTAGTATATAGTCGTATGTAGGTACTAGTACTAGTACTGACTGAGATGATGATGATTGTTCCGTATGTCGACGTGTGAGGTTGTGACGATGGAGAGTTCCATGGCGATGGTAAATAACGACTGCGTCTCTTTATGTGATGTTGTATATTTACAGTGACTACATTGAGACCGACTTATTATCTAAACCTTACAGGGCTTATTAATAAACAAAGTGTAAGCTTGGAGTAGTTACTCCGTATTTAGTCTCTTTTACTCTAATAAGAAATGAAGTTTACATGACGGGAACAAAACACGGAGTAACTACTCCAAGCTTACACTTTGTTTATTACTCACAAAAAAAAAAAAAAGTCACAAAAAAAGTTATTGTTACATACTTAAATATCTGTAGGTAAATTAATAATTTTAATATTGTGGCTTATAAGTGATGTGTAAAACTTACTCCGAGGGTAGAGGCGCTTAATGCTGAAATACGGGACCCAGTCCCATCCCAGTTCGGTAGCAGATGCTACAATTGTATACAAAATCTACATACCAGTTATAGGCTTTAAGTTGGTGTTTATATTTTGTAAATGTTTCTGGTAAATAAATAAATATCATATCATATAATATCATTAATACGGGGGTACAAGACTATTTATACAATAATAACTATGTAGATGTTTGGAGGGAGGAGGCAATGTCTTATCTTAATTAGAACTACGTACACGCGATCAGGAATGCGTTTACAAACTCTTTAACCATACGTGAAGATAAGAAATTATATGGCGACAGACACTATTCATACACACACACACACACACGCACGCACACACACACACACACACTCATTATCATAAAGTAAGAATGACAGCAAACAATTACCAATAAAAATATATGTGTGTTTGCCGCAGCCTCTCAAAACTTTCGTTATCGTTATGTCACCAAACATCATCGATGCAGGTTCTGCATCATTGATGCTACAGTAGCAGTATGAAAAAATTCACAAATAACCATAGTGTATTTTTTTTTAATTCACTTGCAGATGTATTTATAGTAATAGACCCAATTTCAACATACAATGTTAGTTAATTGAAAATTGTAAAATAGAGTTTATTAAATTGTGTATTGAAGTATACTGATTAGCTAAAATGAGTTTCACATTTCAGTAAATTAAGTTACCATACGTCACTTTTAAGTCTATTTTCGCTTTAATCATAAATCTTGCCAGTGCTACTCAAACACATTCTCGAATCACATTAATATAAGGTTTATTTCTCTTAAACATCAAGTTTTGAACCACTTACGTCTCTGTTAATTTGATATTAATTTGATTCTAGCCGCTGCTGGGGCACCTTAGAATTCGTCGTAATTATAATTGGTGTCAAGTTATAAACATCACATAATTTCAATTCTCACATTGAAATGCATAAAAGAAAGCAGCTGTCATGTCTAAACATGTTACTTGAAACTTTATAATTTGAAACATTTATTTCGAGCGCAATATAAACCTACCGCAATTTATTATGGAACGTTAAATAAGGGCTTGCGCAGATAAACGATTAAAATAAATAAAAATAAATAAACTTTCCTACACCAATTATCTAGCCCAAGAGAAGCTTCGTTATGAAACTCGTTAAATGGTTACTAGACAACGGATAAATATACTTAAAATACTTAAATAAATACTTATTACACATAGAAAACACCCAGACTCGAGACAATTTAGAAAAACAATAATTTCTAAATTGACCCGACCGGGCATTGAACCCGGGACCTCAGAGATGGCGACTCCATGAAAACCGGTGTACAAACCACTCGACCAAGGAGGTCGTCAAAAAAATCAGTATACTGTTTGTAATGTAACATTTTTTTGTTTTTATGTAAAGATTAGTATTAATGCGCTACCAAAACACATATTTCGTATTACTTGACGTAGAACGCTACTATAGCGCCACAAGCGAGCGATTGAAGAACTAAAAGTGCATTACAGCGCTCTGAAATAAACTGACCGATTGTAGCAAGCGCACGCATAGTAGCAGTCTCGTTGCCATTCAGTAAAGCCTGTGGAGCATATCCGTTCGACTATTACCGACAGTTCAGTGACAATAAAACATAGAACTTGGGGGTTAAAGTTACTCGCGTCCGTAGGTTTACCCTTGAGACCCTACACGTGACCCCTGGGTGGTGCTAAATGAGTAACACTGTATGAGTGGTAGAGCCACGTTGCGTTGCAGCACGAAATGGGCCGGCTCGCCCGGCGTAACACCACCCTCTCACAGAATATCGGCGTCAAACAACGGCGTTGCTGTTGTGTTTCGTCCGGTGAGTGAAAGTACCGGAGGCCCATCTCTCACCCCTCCCCCTCCCAATTCCTACTCCCTCCTCAAGATCCAACTCCTTTCGAAGGTTGGCAACGCATCTGCGATAACTTTGGTTTTGCGGGTGTCCATGGGCGGCGGTGATTACTTTCCATCAGGTGACCCGCCTGCTCGTTTGCCTCCTTTTAACAAAAAAAAAAATAATAGAACATTTAGTTGAATCTCTCTGAAGTAGCTCGATGGTGCAGTTGCTTGTGCTTCGATCCGAACACTTCGGAGAATCTAGTAGGGCACGGGGACACGCACTAATGCGTGTTGCCGTTCCCTCTAGAAAACCTCCGAAAGTGATTCGTTTCACACGGCTTGAGGAACCCTTTAAGTTTCTCGCCGCCCCCAAACAAGCCCGGTGAAGCTGAAAATGCCGTTTGAGGCAATCAGCAAACTCTCTTCAAAAAATAAAAAAGTTGCTTGTGCGTATGCGTTGCGATCGCGGAAGTTAAGCAACTTTCGCAAAGTTGGTGCATCAGATGAATGATGAATGAGCAAATTAGCATTCTCTCTAGTTTTCTTACTTTGAAAATACCGTTATTTATTGGCCCTGGTTGTTGTCTAAGGAAGTTGTTGTTAAAACACACTAACTCTCTCAGTAGGTCAGCGAGTTGGGTTATGGCCTGATCTCTCTTTGTGCCCAGCAGTGGGATGGTTATAGACTGATTATTTTTATTAAGTATCTTGATTTAGATATGTATTGCAGTAAGGAATAATAATTATTTTATTTTTTATTACGAAAACAAACAGACATGTTTAAAGACCCGGATGTAATACCTAAAAAGAATAGCTTTAAACCGAATTGCACTTTTTCTGTCTGCTAGGTAAAATTCTACATAAATATCAGGTATTAAAACTACAAACACTCGCGCTGATTAAAATAGTCCGTCTCGCGAAATCGTCGGACAATTTTTATCGAGTCATCTGAGTAATGCCTTAAGTACACACAGAATATAATTAAAACTTTATTTACCTGTACGCCTGGCTAACTCTTTGATGGGAAACTTGTCGAGCCTCCGAAAGCGATACAAGAGTGCGTCAAAGGTCTTTAATTAAAAGGAGTTCTTCATACTACGAGTGAGTTGAGCAAACAAACTGTTTGCGGAGGATACGTCTCGAGAGCGTGGAATTATTCAAATATTGTGGGCATAAGAAAGTTGTTGTCGTTGAATGGTATTCTATAGCTGCGTGCGCCTCGATCGCCGAGTGGCAAAGCTCTCGGCCCGATACCCGAGGGTCCCGTGTTCAATTCCCACGTCGTCGAGCCAAGAGTGTTTCAGATTTTCAATGCAAAGCCCGGGTCTGGGATCACCAACCCGCATTTGGCAAAAGTGATGATTAGGTCGAGGTCAGGTTAGGTTGAGGAGCTCGATGGTGCAGTGGTTAACGCGCCCGGTCTGCGAGTGCTGAGGTTAAGCAACTTTCACAAAGGCCGGTCATCGGATGGGTGACCAAAAATGTATCATCTCGAGCACCTCCGTGCTTCGTAAGGCACGTAAAGCCGTTAGTCTCGGCTGCATTAGCAGTCGTTAACAACCACCAACCCGCACTGGGCCCGCGTGGTGGTTTATGGCCCGTTCTCCCTATCCATCCATAGGGAAGGCTCGTGGCCCAGCAGTGGGGACATAAAATGAGCTGATGATGATGATGATGATGATGATGATTAGGTATTTACTCATCAATTGTAGTGATAACTTGATTTCAATGATGGAGGCCTTTGCACGGCAGTGGGACAGTCATAGGCTAAATTGATACGTGCGCGTAGAAAATATTACGATGTACACAAAGTGAATACTAGAAATAAGGATAAACTTGTAACACTCTAATTCGATTTGACGTAATTTTTTTAATCATTCTTAAAATAAGAGGTCACTAGTACATGAAATGGCATATGAAATTATTGTTTTGTCGTTCGACAAATTAATTTAAAATTGATTTTATAAATACTTAATTCAGCTAAAGTGTACCTAGCAATTAGCACTTAAAAATAAAAAGTAAAATTTACTATAGCGTTGTGTTATCAAGTTTGTGGTATTTCATCTGTAAAGATGAATCTGCATAGCCATCGGTTGCAATAACCGTTGGATAGATTTTACCGGCACTGCTGCCGCTAAAAAACAGTCAAAAATCAAAGCAGTAAAAAAAATTTAGTGCTTACGTTAGCCTTCCCGGTAGCATAAGGTAATGGTCAGTGCAGCCGCCCGGATTGTGAGAGACCCAGGTTCGATTCCTGGCTGGGTCGAGTAGGCATTTAATTTTTTCATTGTATTTTATAAATATTTAAATACTTAAAATTTAAATTTAGAACCATTTACTATATTTAATTTTAATTTGATTTGTATTTGTTGTTGTTGCTTGTATTTTCGTGAAATTATTCGCCTGCTGGCTTCTTTGTTAGTGCTGTATGACATTGTGAATATTTTAACTGGTAACTGATGTAAATATGCAAACTTAGATATTATTATATTTTCTCTTTTGTTTTTTTTTTAACATGTGTGATTGTCCTTTATATTTTGTGTTTTTATTTGTGATGGAAAGTGTCCTGCTCTGATAGGGCATTTTCCAATATTTTTGACGCTGTAAGGGAGAAAAGAGCTGGACACTTGCTGAGTTTCTTGCCGGTTCTTCTCAGTACAAGATCTCCCGCCCAGAGTAGACTTACGAACCGATGGCATAATGACGTTCATAAGAGCTATTTGTAGCCTAAACTGAATAAATGATTTTGAATTTGAATTTGAAAATATGAATTTGAATTTTGCCTTAGCCGTGAGTATTCTATTCTAATCTATTATATTCTGTAAGCCAGCAAACTCGCATGTTTGTGAATAAATGATAAATAACTTCGTTCACTTAGGACTCTAATGGAGTAAAACGAATTGAACCACGACTCCTCGCATTCAATTTGTGATCTATCCGTTTACCGACGGCTCTAAGTCCAACATTCCTTAGATAATACACGGCCAAATACTTGAGTCGCAAATACCAAGTACAACTTAACAAATCTACCAAAATTCAGTACCCTCCGACGCCTACTTCCAACATGTCCCGAATTTGGGTGTATTAATGAAGGACAAAGGATAAACGAACCGTATCTAAGCCCTCACGAACTTATTAATAAGCATCAATTCAATCAGACGGGTATTGAGGCGCGACTCAATTCCAATCGAGCGGGAGTTGGGTAGTTTAAATTTGTAATTAATGGTTAATGAATGTTGAACGAGGGATCGCGGCGCGGTGTAGTGACTTGGTGTTAAGGCCATGATGGGGCTTTCGTCACGCTAGATGGGTGACCGGATTTTGCGGTATTAAGAACCGCCGTGCTTCTGTATTAACACGCCACATTTGTTTATGAGGAGCTGGATGGCGCAGTGGTTAACGCCGGTCATCGGATGGGGGACCAAAAATGTATCCTCCTCCGTGCTTCGGAAGGCACGTAAAGCCGTTGGTCCCGGCTGCATTAGCAGTAGTAAACGCCAACCCGCACTGGGCCTGCGTGATGGTTTATGGCTCGTTCTCCCTATCCATCTATAGGGAAGGCTCGTGCCCCAGCAGTGGGAACAATATGAGCTGGAGATGATGATGATGATGATTTGTTCATTGTTGTTCATCAGGCATTCTATATACTAGTGACCTCGTCAGGTCGCGGAGCTCGATGGCGCAGTGGTTAACGCGCCGGTCTGCGTCTGCTAAGGTTTAGCTATTTTCGCTAAGGCTGAAATTTCGTCGTAATCGGATGAGTAAAGGGTCCTAGAGAACCGTAATTATTATAGGCTTCAATTATTTATGTTTGTCTAGATAACATTTTGAGCCGTACAGAAAAGCCAAAGTTATATTTTTATAGACTTGCCAAATAGATCAGTGTTATTTTTGTGTTACTAAGCGGTAACGTGCTCAAGAAAAATAATATAAAATGCCAGTTTGTGCTGTTAAATTGTATCGATACTATGTAGAAAGAAGTATGTTAGAATAAACATCTTTCATTTGAAACAAAATACATTAAATAACGGCACTCGTTGCTGTTGTGTTTCGTCCGGTAAGTGAAAGTACCGGAGGCCCATCTCTCACCCATCCCCTCTCCCAATTCCTACTCCCTCCTCAAGATCCAACTCCTTTCCAAGGTTGGCAACGCATGCGATAACTTTGGTTTTGCGGGTGTCCATGGGCGGCGGTGATTACTTTCCATCAGGTGACCCGCCTGCTCGTTTGCCTCCATTTACCATAAAAAAAACTATCTGAGAAAACTGTCTATATGATGAGGAGTATGCCTATTACAACAATAGCAAGATCACGTTACATCTATAAGTCTTTTTTATTCCGTCTAAATTAAAGGAAAGTTAAGTATATTGGTAATCCATATTGGTAGGGAAAGAACTTATATAGGACCAGCAGGCTTTCAAACACTTTTTTACTTCGCCGTGATTTATAGAGTGCCAATTTGTACCAGGATTTCCGTGTTTTAGCGAGCGCAGGCCGGAAAATGGAGCGGGTCTCGATTGGAGGTTGTCTGTGAATTTGTCAGTGCAAAGTCTAGATTTTTGGGAAAGATTTTATTCGAAAGGAAGTTAGTGCATTTGAAAAACTTTCATGAAAATTAGTAAGGGCATCATTTTGCAGAAGCTACTTGATTTTTAGGTTTGTTTTCCTAATAACTTTCCTTCTTTACATTAGTTCAAGTTTAGTCCTACTTTGTTAAATTCTTAAATGTTGTGTAATGCGGCTGCGTGTAGCTTTGAGTCTTGCTATTGGAAACATTTTAAGAACTTTTTGTTTTAAGAGCGTTTACGCCGCACACTAGCGCCGCTAATGAAAAAAAATATATATCTAGTAATTAGAGATAGAAAATCAAATTATGCTCAACAAACTATTTGAATGAAGTAATTTAGCATTTTTACATCACCTAATGAACACCTGACATGTCATAGTTTAGTTAAATACGGCGTTATAGTTAAAAGTGGCCGTAACGTCTTATTTAACTAAACCATAACATGTCAGGTGTTCATTAGGTGACGTAAAAATGCTAAATTACTTCATTCAAATAGTTTGTTGAGCATAATTTGATTTTCTATCTCTAATTACTAGATATGTTTTCTTTTTCATTGGCGGCGCTAGTGAGCGGCGTAAACGCTCTTAATATATCTTCGCAATGAAATTGTATAAAATTATATATACCGAATCTATATGCAACGTTATTTTATTGGAAACGCTTTCCGTCTCCGAGTCTTCACCAACCTGTTGATTTACCAGCCAATAAAAAATCTCCACCGTACGTATGACAGCTTAATATTTCACAACGAACACAATACAATAATGTGTTTGCGTCTGTCCGAGCAAAGTCATAAATTTGAATTTAGCCGAACAACTAAAGCAAGTGTGTATTTCTCTGTACAGCAAACAAATAAAGTGTTCACGGGCTGAGACGTTACGCCACTAACGGAAAATTATACAAACACATTCTAAAAGTATCCCCCGGGAGCGCCGCATAGCTACACGTATGCTCACGAAGAAGTAAAGTTCTAGAAACGGCATGAACTATTTACATAGTTTGAGTGATGTAAAGGACTTTCGCGGCTAAATCGTCGGGGCTGTGGAACTTCGCCGGTAATACTTCGCAAAAGTGTCGTGTACAAAGTTGACGATAGGATGTATGTTTTGTATGTTTGTGACAGTGTGAATAATCCATTTTACAAAAAAAAAAGGTAAATGTGTATGCACTTGTTTTAACATGACAAGCGAATTATAAAAATATATTTATTAAACTATTAACAGGACCATTAACAACCATTAACCATTAAAAGAAAACATTGAATTTCGAAAACAATAGGTACTATTTGATTTTTAATTTTATACTTAGCCTAATAATTTTAGCTGGCAACTCAACGTCTTCTATAATTTCTTAGAAGAATAACTAAAGTTATTATTCTGATTATCATTATTGTATCATAGAAGGGCTTCATTTGTTATATATTTTGAATAGAAAACGATATATCTACAGTACGAGTCTCAATATTATCAAAGATATACTTACAGCCCGCAACAAACAATAAACATTATATTTGTTTATATAAGTGTAGGTATATAAGCTATATATAAATTGTATATATGTAGGTATATAATGTGCGTTTTATAATATATTGTTTTTATTCCTAAAATTTTTGTCTTCACCCAATTGCACCTACCTTGTTATTCTGCACCACCCTATGGTTGACTGGTAGAGAATGCCTCAGGTATTAAGTCCGCCATGTAATATATGTTGCAAAAGTTTTAAATAAATAAACAAAGAAGTATAGTCATAAAAACGACAGCAAGAAACAAACGACACAAAACAATTACACAATATTTTTTTTGTTTTACTACAACAAAAAAGTCATCATCATCTCAGCCAAAAGACATCCACTGCTGGACAAAGGCCTCCCACAAGGATCTCCACAACGACCGGTTTTGTGCTGACAAACAAACAAAAAAGTACTGACTGGTATTTAAAGAAAGAAAATTTTTCGAGCTCATATTATTTGGTTCTGCTTAATATTTTCTTTTACAACAAAAACCATCATCTTTGTCGCCATAACATCAAAGTTTTTAGCAATGTTGTGTTCCGGCAGTTAGAGATAAGATAGCCAGTGCCTCACTAGTTGAGGATCCCGGATGAAGTGCGCTACCATCATTGGCCTTATCAACACTTAACATCAGATGAGATCAAGGCAATGTGCTTACCCGCAAAAATATTTTTAAAAAAAACTAGATTTCGTTTCTCTATGTGGCCCGTTAAATTAATTGATGACATGTACAAAGTTTGGTGTCGATCGGCCCACAGCCCACAGCTTGTAAATTAAAGCGAAACTCCGTTTGTTCGAGCCTTGACCCTCCAACTGAAACCTATTCTACTAAGTCTACTGAAAATTTATCAAACTCATTGAAGTTAGATAGATTGTAAAACAAGAAATATCTGTTAAAACTCAGGATTAATTTCTTGGCTAAAAAACAGCTTTTATTGCAAGCGATGTCTACCTTTAATACGTAGGTTGATAACAAAATATTAATTACTAATATTAATTATTTACCTTGGTTAGTGCTGGCGCGGCAGCTTCAGCGGCTGAGGACCTCAAACGGCGCAAATATAGTTCTCTAAGCCTTGGGCACATATTTGCGCCGTTTGGGGTTGAAACTTTGGGACCATGGGGACCGGCAGCTCGAAAACTATTTCAACAAATTTCAGCTCGACTTAAAGAGACCACTGGTGACCCTCGAGCTGGCGCGTATTTTTGCCAACGCCTAAGTTTGGTCATCCAAAGAGGCAACGCCGCTAGCGTCCTGGGCACTCTCCCGCTTGGCAGCGATTTGGGGTCCCTTTTTTATTTGTAAAAATTTAGGTGTAAATTTCTTTATATATTATATATATATTTTTTTTAACTTCTCTTAATTATAATATTTATACTTAATATAGTTAGTTATGTTAAAATAATATAAATCTATCGAAAAAAAAAATACTAGAAAACATTTAAATACCTACAATGAAAATTAAATAACAAATTTTAAAAAAAATTAACAATTTTATAACGTGACCTAAGAAGTGGTTAAATTTGAAGAAATAAGTATACCGATGGTATATTAACTTTATGAATTTTACACACACAAATGTCATCCTATTTCGGTTTCTTTTGACAGCTCGTGTTTGTTGCTCTATTCCGTTGGTATATTAACTTTGTGGGAACACCACAGTTGGCTATTCCCATACAATTTCTATTAAAAAATACGAAAAAAGACGCTAAAAGTGTCTATTGATTAACTTTACTGTCCATTAAGTTCGAAACCACAATACTATTTGTTCAGTAACTCTACGTCCTAAAGTATTAGCTGGCAATGAATCCAGCAAATAATTCCGAAAGCAGGTAGCTAACCAAGCTACTACTGCTACTGCTAGCTGCTAGAAAACCAAATAAAAAAGGTAGGTACATTAATGTTAAAACTAAGCCAAAATAAATTCCAATCCGGCACATAAATCTAAGTTCAAGAGAGGAGGTATTATTCTTATCTTCAGTGCCAGCGAGCTTCAGATGAAAAGTTGTTAAGCCTTCACCTGTTCTGGTGAGAAAGGATCAAAATGTTTCAGTGCTTCAGACGCGACCTACATTATATTCCTTTTTGAGGTTCTCTGTCGGAATAGCAGTTCGTATTTAATTATATTAACATAACGCAAATAGTGACGTAATCGTATCGCGAAAAGTGCAATGTACGAAATATACCAATAGCGACATAGTCGTATCGTGAAATGTGCAATGTACGAAATGTGCCAATAGCGACATAGTGGTATGGCGTAATGTGCAAATGTTCGAAACATACCAATAACGACATTAGTCGTATCGGGAAATGTGCAATGTACGAAATACACCAATATCGACATAGGTAGTCGTATCGTGTAGACGTTGACGACCTCCATAGCCGAGTGGCTTGCACGCCGGACTTTGGGCGGCGCTAACTCTAAGGTCCCGGGTTCGATTCAAGTCTCCGGTCGGGACAATGTCAAAAACGAACTTTTCGATATTAGGTCGGGTCTGGGTGGTTTTGGTACTGTCGTTGTTTCTGATTTCCATGTAACGAATGCTTGCAGAATATTGTATGTGAAGTTGTCTTAAAAAAAAATAGCGACATATTCGTATCGCAAAATGGGCAATGCTAGTTTTTTATTTTATTTAGGATCTGTTTTTGTTGTTCGATGTCTTTTATTTTGTATAATCTGTGTCTTAAATAGTGTATTAGTATGTTCATTTTAATATATTTAAATATATTTATGAGTATCTAGGTTTAGTTATAATATAAGTACTTATATCCAAATATAATTATTATATTATATTTTTCTTATATAATGGAAACGTTCGTCACCTCGCACAGGCCCTGCCAGATTACCAGCGTCGTTGCGATGTGACTTGCTCACACCGTAGCGGCATATGCTGAGGTAGGTTCCTGATTGGCTCGTCACACTGTTGTCTTTGTTATTTTTATTGTTTTTATATTTCATGTCTTTTTATTTTTTATTTTTTCTATTTTTAATCATATGTGTTGTGACAGTCAATAAATGTGTTTCTTTCTTTCTTTCTTTCTTTCTTTCTTGCAATGCACGAAACATACCAATAGCGACATGGTCGTATCGCGAAATGGTCGGTTGCCGACTCTTACACAGAACACATCTCCAAGCCTCCCTATGCTCTATTGTATGCGTATTATAGAAATGCTGCTCCGTAACACCAGCACAGTCCAATTCATAATGCTGATTACAACCGCTGCCAGTTAAAAACCTTCTACTCGTATTCTCTATAACAAACCGACAACCACCGCAAATCATTTTTTTACTCGACATTTCACTGTCTTCAAAGAAATTATGCCGATGTTTGTATTTTTTTCTGTATGGGCAACACTTTCATCTAGTCAAAGTCGTATATGACGTTGTCAATTGATATTGACAGTTATAAATTAATGTCAATGAAGATACTTTGTATCAATTCAAAATACAAAAGAATTAAGGGTAGAAAATTACAACTTATCTTCAGCACTTTTGGTGATTTGCAGTCTTAGAATCTCGTTAATTACGATATCACACGTTCTTTAATATGAGTTCTTCACTTTTCAAGCACTGTGACTCAAATTTATCAAATATTTACGAGTAAAAATGTACAATATTATGGAGCCTGTAGTGTAATTATTATTTTTTAATTAATTAATTAATGACCTTGGATACTAGTCCTTCAGTCGAAAACTTAATTTATACGTTTCTCAAAATTAAACTCTTTATAGAATGATGATGAATGATAATAGAAATGATATACCCCTCGAGTATCTCAGTAAAGATGTGGGGCTTTACTAAATCCTCACGCAGACTTCTTGAGAGAATTTGAAAAGTGCTGCATTGCACTGTTTTGTTTCATTTGCCAACACTCTTGCACACTCACGAACACTTAACGGTTAATAATCCACCATTATTTCACATTAATATTCGACATAACACAAATTTTAGAAAATAAAGCAAAACCGCAGACATGTCTCTTAACTTTCCCGCCAAGAAGTCGCCCGTTGTGTCTCGCGACAATGTTACCAGTGCAAAAAGAAGCGACATAGATGAATAGCTACTTATTTGAAATAATATTTAGGTACAACGCAAGTTAGGCACACTGCGTTTTAGGTATACAGCGAGCAACGGACGGAAATATGTTAAGCTGATTCTCCACTTCTCATTTCGGCGAATGGTTGGAACCTGTCGAGAACATCAAGATAGCAATTATTTATTTATGTATATTGCAAGATTACTTAGTTAGTTCAACTAGTAACTAGTTAACTGACTGCATTACTGTTACAAAAGGGAAGAGCACGAGCCAGCGCTACCGTCACATTAATAAAAAAAAAAAATTAAAAAAAAAAAAATTTAAAGAAATCTCAAGATTTTTTCCAAGAACCCCTTCTTGTATCCCCGCGATCCGAGTTGTAACCTAATAATGTCGTCCGTGGTGGCGATAGATCACTGGGCCGTGACAAATAAAGATGGATTATGTGGCAATATTGCCAAGTGCTCCCACGGATCGAGTGCGGAATATTCATGAACGCTAGTATTGTGAGCTTGAACGGCTTACCCCGCTTATGGCTAGCTTTGGCTGTAACAGTTCAAGAAATGGTTTTAATTAGACAACGTTTAACATTTACGTTACAGTACAGGTAATAGGTACGCCTTTGTCGCTACCACTTATCTATATATTTAAACAACGTGTAACAGAAAGGTGAAATTCCTTTCACTGCTAGAATGCTCATTCCCTGTGGGTAAAATAGGCTGTATTTTATTTTGAAAAAAAGGGTTTTTTATAAACTTTTTCAATTTTTTTTTTTGGGAATCAATTAAAGTCCGCGTGACCGCAGTCGCAGGAAAATGCTAGCTATTAAATAATATTAAGCTCCCATTCCAGCTTAGGTTGGGTGGTATAAAGTTCTTTTTTACTGACCATATTTGGAAAAAAAAACCTGTATACAAGAAACTCGATTCATTTTTAAAATTCCTATTTGATTACTGAAGACAATAGAATGCTAGAAAGTTGAAATAGTCACCAGGTAGTTTGAATGAGAAGAAATTGACTTTAGTGTTGAATTGTCATCTTCATCACCATCATCGTCATCAAGTCTATTAATTTCCCATTACTGGGCTCAGGCCTCCCTTAACACGACATCATGAAATCCGATCTAGTTGTTACTCGCTCCACAACGAAAGCAGACGTCAATCTTCGACTTTTGCAATAGGCCTTCAAATTTCGACAGCTAAGAATTTTCACGAAGTCCCTTCTCAAAGTAGCCACTTCACTTTACGATTACATTCAACAAATAAAAACAAACAACCTTAGAATATATTCAAATGCGGCGGATGGCGCCGGACACATTTGCTATCAAAACTTAGAGACCGCTGGGTGCGTCCGAAATCCACTTCAAAGAACTCTTAACGATTCCTTCATTGCGCACAAACTTAAAACACAAATTCGGACTAACAATATTCCATTCTATCACAAAGAAAATAAGAGTTACCATAACAGCAGATCGTCATGAAACTTGTTTATGAATAGCCAATTTTATAAAAGCATTGTACAATGAAAATAGTGCTTTCCTACCTCCGTTATAAGGTTGCAGTCGTCAGCTTCCATAAACTGGTCTAAATGTATGACAATAGTAGCAATCGAGACAATTCATGAATAAATGCATGAATGGATTTGAAATAGTTTTCGTATTTGAGGTTGGATGTGTGTGTGTCCGAGTTTTTCTCTATGAATATTGTTTGATAAGTGATTTATGCTCCCATGGAAGGTTGGGCGGTTATGACATATTGATGTGCGGGAGTATGGAGTGTTTTATGATCCATATGATGAGGGTCACGACTCGCGAGCACTCGGAATACTGATTGAATCTGGTCTGGGATTGCGTTCTACAACTCATGTGTCCGGCCAATGATTTATTTTGTACCGAAACCGCTGTGTCAGTTTGTAAATCACGATATAAGCAATTGTTTGGTACGCCACATAGTACGCGAAAGGATTTTACAGGGGATATTGTCACACAAACAATTAATAAATCATACTGTATAACGGAGATTAACGAAAGCTTATTAGTATAGGTATCATAGGCATACCTTTAAGCCCGACGGACGTTTCGACCGAGTTGCACGGTCGGTGAATACGGGCTGACTCATAGGCCTATTATATAAATATTATATGTACGCCGTTATAATAGTGTTCAAAATGGAACGTGACAGTTTAAAAATTATAATTAATCACAGTTGTTATATCTCCTTCTACTATTATCATGTCAGTTTTTTGAAGAGGTTAACAGCACATCAATAAAAAAAAAAAATTAATAAATACTTTAAAAAAATGATAAGCATATACATGACAAAGAATTTAAAATTAAAATTGAAATCGTACAAAGGGCGGCCTTATCACTAACAGCGATATCTTCCAGACAACCTAGGGATGGAGAGGATTGATAATAAATAAAATGGAGATTGAAAAAAAGAGTGTACAGTAATACCTTATTATTACTTAAATATAAATACACATATATACACACATACATATATTGTATACATACATACATACAACCATATAAATATGTAGAACATAACATAACAACCTTTAGTGATAGATGATCTCGATAAACCGCCAATAATCGAGTGTAATGTAAGGGTTTGCGAGAAGACCTTGTCTAGTTGTAGGGCGAAATAGACAACATAAAAACAAGATTTATTTAGCATTCTTTGGAAATCACTTTATATACTCGTATAAACAAGGAAGTATACTCTCTATAAAATACACAAGACATACGTTGATTTCTTTTCGGACATATAAATGATAACCAAATTGTTTTTTTTAATGTAATTTTTATTTTAAATTTTAAATTAATTTAATGTATTGACCAAATGTTTCTTTTCAAGCAAGACAAATCTATTAATTTTTATCACTTTTGATTATTATTAATTTTTTACTGCTATCGCGTGACATCTGTAAATAAGATCGTATTTGGAATAATGAACTATTATGTATAATATTTACTCATGAATGATTTTGATTTTGTTGATGTTAGTAAATAAATAAATATCATCATTATCATTATCATTTATCGGACACATCATTATTTTCATCCAATTTTCGAGTACTTGTAGTCTTTCGTAGTCTACTACTTACATAGACCTCTCCCAACGCTTCATGGAGCCCGGTCTTCAGCTCTCTGCTCCACCATGTTCACCATTAAATACGTCGAGTTTTAATCTGTAACAATCCAAAAATAACGTACAAGTATAACAGGCTGACAAACGATCGTTATAACTTTGACAGTAAACAGAAACGTTACAAACGCTCCAGCCTCGTTATTTGTTCACTGGAAACTCCACTTGTGTATAAAATGTAGATAATAAAAGCTCATTTTATTGTGAACGTGGTAAAAAAATGAAGTGAAATTGCCGGCAATTGAGAACTTGGACAATTTGTATTTAGTCGGCGAATGGACTTGGTTTGTTTCCCTTTTTGTTCTGAGCCAATACAAAAAATAATGATGTCACAGTATATAGGCATAATTAAATTTTAAAAAAATTTTTTTTTTCAACATTTGTGTTTTTGTAGTTTGCATCAAAATTTGCGTTAAAAATTATATAAACATTTTTTTTTTTTGCATGTTCCTTTTTTTTTGTTAACGTGATTGAATGGCGATTAAAATTCGTACTTGGCACCTTGTTTACACGCAGCAGAGGCTCGCCGTGTAGACTCGTAGTGTAGTGTAGGACGCCCTCGGACTAGGTGACAATAGACGATCTCCGCAAGATGGCTGGCAAGAGCTGGATGAGAGTAGCCGCGGGTCATGTTCAGTGGCGCGCACGTGCCTAAATCCAGCAGTGAGTGGACTAACCTAGGTAGATGATGATGAGGTTAAAAGACTCTCCGCACGTAATTACACGGTGCTAGACCACATTAATTTCCTTAGTTACTTTAGTTTTTATAATATAACTAGCGGCTGCTCACGGTTTCACCCGCGTGGTTCCCGTTCCCGTGGGAATATCGGGATAAAAAGTATCCTGTTTTAATCTAGGTTATAAACTCATCTATATGCCAAATTTCATTCAAACCCATCCATCCGTTGCAGCGGGAAGAAGCAACAAATATACACACACACATACACTTAAACTTTCACATTTATAATATTAGTGTGATTAGAGATTTACTAGAACAGGCTCTATCTTGTACTTGTTAGACCATATAAGATCCGGTTTTGCTTCCCAGTGAGGGGTGCATAATATTGTAGGTATTTGGTATGGTTATTCATAGGCCTAGCTCTAAGCCCGCCTAGCAAGCGACCACCATCTTGTCTAAGTCTAAAGCCATAACAGTAATATGAGAAGAAAAAACGTATTTCACTTAAGTTAACATTAACTTTAAAAATAATTTAAAAAAACGTTTAGACAACTGGATTTATGCGATTAGAAACTTTCAATAGAGAACTATACATCTATATTATTATGATTATAAGGTTTTTGTAACAGTTTCTTCTTAAATCTCTTTATTTTCCTCAATCATAAGAAGTGATAAGGAGTTTTAAAAATGTGTAAATTTTAGTGACAAAATTTGCACATTTTTAAAACTTCTCTGAGATTTCAAACAGGCAGGTATAAACGCACTTAAACGGGGTAATCTTTTGATGACTATGCCTCGATGAATTCGCTATGCTAACTGTGGAAAAGCGTTTTAAACTTAAAATCTCCAAAATATAATGCAACAACATTTCCCGGGGCCATTGTTTTAAAAGCATGCAAAAACATTTGCACAAAACAGAATTACCCGCATTCTAGTAAAACGCAGCTATTCTGACAGTATGGTCGGCATATACATACACACAGGGTCTGCGACATGGAATCACTCGTACGGAAATTATTTATTATTGCCCGCGCGATGATTTATGTCTAGAAAAAAGGTTGTGATGCGGTATAGGCCTTATTTGCTTTGAGGGATGGGCCTTAATAGACTCTAATTAAGAGTAAAGTAAAAACATTGTCACTGATTTGTTGTTATTTTGTAAGAACTTTAGAATTATATAAGTAAATGATTATTAATATTATTATTAGCTACTGTTTATAAAGTTAAAAACAATCTTAAGTGATGATAAGGGAGACCGCCTTGATTTATAAAAAGGACAAAATGACTTCCCGAACAATTTTTCGCATAATTTCATTTGCCAAATTATTACTTGGAAAATAAAATCTTTACAATTAATAATTTTATTGTAATACAAAACTCATGTTTGGCAAGTGAACGATTAAACCAACTCGCTTACCAACTAGTACTTTAACCAATTTTAATGTAGTCAAATGTTCAGTTAGTTAACTCACCTAATGTTAATAAGTGATGTTAAGCGCACTTCGCTCAAAATACGCAATTATTAGGCACTAGCTATCTAGCACTAGCTGCCGGAACACAACAATGCTACAAACATTGATGTTATGGCGACATATTTAAATAAGAAATAAAGAAATAAATGAACTTTCCTACACTCACACCAATTATCTAGCCCAAGAGAAGCTTCGAACATTTCAAAATAAAATAAGCAAAATAATTTGTATCGTCAGTTGTCTATTTATCATTCCTATTCAGTCAATTCCCTAGTCAATGACAAATGATTTGCATCTCTGTGTCAGTTGCACAGGATATACAAATTAAATTACAATATGTTTGTTATATTGTGGGCAGATGGTAAATATCATAAATAACGCTCAATGTTGGTTATTCATGCATCACACTATCACTGTGTTTTTTCCACTTGGGACAAATTCTAAACTGGTTATAAAGTATTTAGAGTCAAATAATATTAATTACTAGCTGTGCTCGCGACTTCGTCCGCGTGGAATAGTGACTTTCGGCAGCATTTTTAATTTTTTAGGCTCTTTTCCCGTTTTTGCAACATTTTTCACTGATGCTTCGCTCCTATTGGTCGCAGCGTGATGTTATATAGCCTAAAGCCTTCCTCGATAAATGGACTATCCAACACAAAAAGAATTATTCAATTCGAACCAGTAGTTCCTGAGATAAGCGCGTTCAAACAAACAAACAAACAAACAAACTCTTCAGCTTTATATATTAGTATAGATAACGCTCAATGTTGGTTATTCATGCATCACACTATCACTGTGTTTTTTCCACTTGGGACAAATTCTAAACTGGTTATAAAGTATTTAGAGTCAAATAATATTAATTATTGGTTTTACATTAAAAAAAATGTTTCTGGCGTTGTATGGTCGTAGTTCTGACCTAAACTAATCTACTTTTCTAGTAGCGTATTATAACTTACTCAGTACGTACACACGGCGGCAGATCAACCTACCCAAAATTGTCAAATTTCTACAATCAATTTTGAACTTTAACATTTGGCTATAAGGATCAATATTCATTGGAGAAATTTGACAGATTTGGGTAGGTTGACCTGCCGCCGACTGTACGTACGCATTTTACTCTCTTTCTCGCACCTCTTAACAAACAATTTGACAAAATGTTTATTGTTTAAAGATTGTTTGCTGTAATAAATCATTTGATAAAAGACCTAATACCCAAATGTAACTTTCCTTGGTAATATTCTATTAAATCATTCCAAATATTGTCATCATCATCATCATCATCTCAGCCAAAGACGTCCACTGCTGGACAAAGGCCTCCCCCAAGGATATGAGGGGTATTTGCCGTAATCGCCACGCTTGGCAGGCGGATTGGCGATCGCAGTAGGTTGAGGGTAACCTCAGAGAGATGCTGCTGCCCATCCTCTGGAATGGTCCCTTTGTCGGCTTTTACGACACCCACAGGAAGAGATGGGGTGGTGCAATTCTTCTATTCTATTGTATTGGTATAAAAATGATTGCTAAAATTTGTTTGGATAATGAAATTTTGTCAAAATAATTTTGGCAAAACGGCAGGATCCCGATGACAATGCCAATGGTGGAAGGGCACTTTACCCGGGATCCTCAACTACTGAGGCACTGGCTTGCTATCTTATTTCTAGCTGCTAGAACATAACAATGTTACAAACATTGATGTTATGGTGATATATTTAGATAAGATGGTGGTTGCTAGCCAGGCGGACAAACAAGCCGTCCCACCAACCAAACCGAGTACTCAAACATGCACTGTACCTATAGGTCTGATACCGGAAGTCTTACCACTAGACCATAGAGGCAGTTAAGGTTAGGCTATCATAGCTCTATCAACCCGTGCAAAATTATTAACTTTGTAAGCCAAAGGAGCCATTAATGTCAACAACTACGTCATCAACGTTTAAATTTTAACATTTTATCATAGTTATTATGAATAGGGAAGCTAGTACAAGTACAAGTATAAGATTTTATTAATCACTAGCGACCCGCCCCGGCTTCGCACGTGTGCAATGCTGATACACGCAACCGCTATGTCCTTGCATTTTAAATCTGTACTATCTTCGAAAATATTCATTTAAATTACATGCTGTAAAGGGCCATATTGATCTATATTAAATGCACAATGTAATTAAACTAAAACTCATATTTTATCTATCATAGGGTTATGGAACGAACTCCTTTGTGCTTTGTACTTCAAAAGGGCTCAGCTGTCGGACTTATTAGGTACTCGTATATTGTTGAAAAAGCATTTATGCAGGCCGCCATAGTGTGAGATGAGCGTTCGGCATAGCGTGGTAGCGCTGTGATGAACGCTTTCACTTCTTGGGCTTCACTGGCTGCTTTCCATCAGGCAGGGCGTGGCCATTTTGGCGTGCCACAATAAAAAATTAAAAAATAGGCTGATGACGATTTTTATATATCCGCTTAATAGGATTCATAATGAATGTTTTCTGGAATATTGGATATACTGGAAATCCGGATTGCTTTTGTGTTGCGAATGACGATACAATTTTAAACTGCAATATTTACAGAACTGCACTTTAAAATATAAATATATATTTTGTTTTAACATATTTACAGACTTTATAGTTATATTTATTAATTCGAGAAGTTTCAATTGTTATAAATAATATAATTTTGAACTCTACTGACAGAGATATCTTAAGTTGCAGTAATAGCACGTAATCTATATATTAATACGTGAAGCAAAAACTTTGCACCCCTTTTTACGAAAATTGCGCGGACGGAGGAGTATGAAATTTCGCACACTTATAGTTTATATAGAGAAGGAGTGCAGAATGTCATTTTTTTTTTCAATTGTGCATAAAAATATATTAAATTAAATAAAAATTGTTTCATACTTTTTCAAAAATTTCAAAAATGGAAGAGGAGCTGCCGAAATCTGTCAATGCCAATCCAAACTCACATTCTATCTTTTTAATTTTTCATTGCTTAGGATGCAATCCGTGCAGCCTTGCAGCTTCATCATTCAGCCGAAATAGTAAACAGCTTTTTATAAAAATTACGGTCGGAACCACTGGGCGATCACTAGTAATAAATAAATTAGCCTATTATATCTTCCATTACTGAACGATAGCAGAGATGAGCTCGATGGCGCAGTGGTTAACGCGCCCGGTCTGCGAATGCTGAGGTCAAGCAACTTTCGCAAAAGCCGGCCATCGGATGGGTGACCAAAAATTTATCATCTCGAGCTCCTCCGTGCTTCGGAAGGCACGTAAAGCCGTTAGTCCTGGCTGCATTAGCAGTCGTTAACAACCACCAATCCGCACTGGGCCCGCGTGGTGGTTTATGGCCCGTTCTCCCTATCCATCCATAGGGAAGGCTCGTGCCCTAGCAGTGGGGACATAAAATGAGCTGATGATGAACGATAGCCTCCATCATTGAAATCAAGTCATTGTTATTTGATAGTGGGCTTTAACGCTATGTTTGCCAAATGCGAGTTGGTGTTGACGAACCTGGGAAAACATCGTAATAAGATTTTTAAATCTTTAAATCGAGCAAAAAATTTGCAGAAATGTTGACGTGAACAGGATTAAGGAACAGGAAGTAACTACATTGTTTTTTCAAATGTAAAATTCTAATTTTACAATCTATCTAGACAACTAAAAATCCTGACCGCCTCTGTGGTCTAGTGGCTAAGACCACCGGTTTAGACCCAAGAGGTCCCAGGTTCGATTCCCAGCGGAAAGTATATATTTGTGTACTTGGTTTGGTTGGTGGAAGGGCTTGTTAACGCCTGGTTAGCTACCCCATCTTATCTAAATATGTCGCCATAACATCAAAGTTTTGTAGCATTGTTGTGTTCCGACAGCTGGAGATAAGATAGCCAGTGCCTCAGTGGTGGAGGATTCTGGGTGAAATGCGCTTCCACCTTCGATCTTAGCATCACTTTACATCACCTGAGATGAAGGCATTGGCCTTATCATTTGTGCACCGTAAGATATATTTAAAACAAAAGATATGGCCACTCACGAATAACACTCTTTTATGTATTTGATAGTTTATTTCGGAACAAACTTTACTAACAGCACACAGTAGGTATGTTGTTCATGACAGCCTGAGGCTGTCTGTAATGCGCTAGCGATTAGAATTTTTTAATTGTGGAATTAACTTATTCTTTTATCCTACTTAATATTATAAACGCGAAAGTTTGTAAGTATAGATGGATGTTTGTTACTCTTTCACGTAAAAACTACTAAATGGATTTGGATGAAATTCGGCATACGGATAGTTTATAGCCTAGGTTAACTCATAGGATAGTTTTAATCCCGATATTCCCACGGGAACGGGAACCACGCGGGTGAAACCGCGAGCGGCTGTTAGTATTATATATTTTTCAAAATGATTGATAGGTATACTAACCCGCAATGTATTATTATTTCATTATTTATTTATTTATTTATTTATTTATTTATTTATTTATTTATTTATTTATTTATTATAATATCGCCTAGTAGCAAAGCGCTCGGTCCGATACCTGAAGGTTCCGGGTTCAACTCCCAAGTCCGGTAAAGTGTGTTTCGGATTTTTCCCTGCATTAGCCCGGGTTTGCGATCACCAACCCGCATTTGGCAAGCGTGATGATTAAGCCATCAATAGATAGTGTTGATTAATATCGGTGAGTTGGATTGAGCCACGATAGCATAGTTGGCAGTGCACCTGACCCGGCATGTCATGGGGTGCGGGTTTGAATCTCGCTCGTGGAATTTTTTTCAACACTTTGTCTTTTTTCAATTTGATTTTTTTTGTAAATGACGATAAGGCTGAAAGTAGATGATTTTTTCACTCGCAGCCCTTAACCACTGAGGGACGGGCTATCTTGTTTATAACTGTCTATAAAATTCTGGTAGATAGGCTTGAAACAACCCTACCAATAACTAAACCACACACAATACACTGGAAATCGAACTCGAGGGCACGAGAATTAATTTACCATATTTTATTATACAGTACAATAACTGTTTCAGTACAAACCAAGAGTGAAGTAAACAATGCAATCTAAAACAAGTCCACCGTATTAAAGTCACCGTTTAAACTGGTATAAAGTAATGAAATATCTGGAGCTGGGAATATTTCACCTGCGAACAGAGAGATCGGAGCAACAAACGTGCAAACAAATTTCTCACAACTGTAGAGGCACCACGCTTTATATTTTACTAAGGATATGCTAACGACACTCAAAATGTAGCACGATAAATCGAATACAGTGACCATCAGCATTCACTCAAACTTGGTTTAAAGCATTCAGATCGCCTTCTTTCACCTCTGTAGTTGGTTCATTCATTCATTCATTTTTATTTATTTTCATACATATTATCCATTAGACTTGTCGATTTGTTCTGAGCTTAAACACCTTACCTGGGAACCGGTTTCGAATCGCCTCTTATAAGAGCATTCTAACTTGAAAATTCAAAATTCAAAATTCAAAATCATTTATTCAGTTTAGGCTACAAGTAGCTCTTGTGAATGTCATTATGCCTTCGGTTCGTAAATCTACTCTGGGCGGGAGATCTTGTACTGAGAAGAACCGGCAAGAAACTCAGCAAGTGTCCAGCTCTTTTCTCCCTTACAGCGTCAAAAATATTGGAAAATGCCCTATCATAGCAGAACACTTTCCATTACAAATAAACACAAAAAATATATATAAGACAATTACAACATGTAAAAAAACAAAATAAAAAATGTAAGTTAACAAATTTACATCAGATAATTATGTAAAGGTTTCAATTTCCACAATGTCATACAGCACCACTACAGTACTCTAGTAAAAGTCAAAAATTGTTTAGGTAAAACAAAGTCAAACTATAATTAATAATACTAAAAATAAGATAAGTATGCAAGAGCAGACCAGCCTCCACAGGCGGCACTCGTTCACGAGCATGACATATGAATCAGCCATCGCTTCGCTCAACCATATTTTAGGGAACGTAACGACCCGACGCACATGCCACCACCGCAGAGACAGTAAAGAGAGCATGACACACTCAAGATACTCTAAATAAAAACTTAATGATCTATTTAACGCAACGCTGTTTGTTATCTGTAGGACAATGCTGTTAAAATAAAAAATGTAAGTTAACAAATTTACATCAGATAATTATGTAAAAGTTTCAATTTCCACAATGTCATACAGCACCACTACAGTACTCTAGTAAAAGTCAAAAATTGTTTAGGTAAAACAAAGTCAAACTATAATTAATAATACTAAAAATAAGATAAGTATGCAAGAGCAGACCAGCCTCCACAGGCGGCACCCGTTCACGAGCATGACATATGAATCAGCCATCGCTTCGCTCAACCATATTTTAGGGAACGTAACGACCCGACGCACACGCCACCACCGCAGAGACAGTAAAGAGAGCATGACACACTCAAGATACTCTAAATAAAAACTTAATGATCTATTTAACGCAACGCTGTTTGTTATCTGTAGGACAATGCTGATAAAGGCTGTCATATCAGTATAAAAAGTATAAAAAATAATTTTAATAAATTGATTCAAATATAATATGTGATTTTTATTATAACCAGGCTGTTTTATCATCTAAATATTCTTTGACTGTATAATAACCTTTTATAAGTAATAAAGACTTCACATGTTTTTTAAACTTATCTAAAGGTAAATCTAGTACAGAATTTGGTATTTTATTGTAATAGTGTATACCTTGCCCCAAGAAAGAACCAAGTACCTTCTGTAACCTGAACAGTGGCATTACAAGTTTTGTCTTATTTCTAGTATTGAAATTGTGTACGTCACCGTGTTTAGTAAAGGAGTTGATGTTGCAACGAACAAAAACTATACAATTATAAATATATTGAGATGCAACTGTCAGGACATCAATCTCCTTAAAAAGATTTCTTAGGGAAGTTCGTGATCCTAGTTTATAGATTGCTCTTATTGCTCGTTTCTGTAAAATGAATATAGTTTCAATATCAGCCGCTGTTCCCCACAGTAGGACGCCATACGACATGACACTATGAAAATAACTAAAATAAACTGTTCTAACAGTTTCAACGTCTGTTAACTGCCTAATTTTTCTAATGGCATAAGCAGCAGAACTGAGTTTACCGGCCAATTTCGATATATGAGGATTCCATTGAAGTTTTGAGTCAAGGGTAATGCCTAAAAAGACTGTAGAATCTACCAAATCTAATTGATCACCGTTTATTCTAATATTGGTTGGTTCATTTCTGACATTTGGTAATATAAATTTAACACATTTTGTTTTCTTAGCGTTAAGCTGTAAATTATTAATAGTAAACCAATGGAGTACCTCTGAAAGAGCTTTATTTACATTTTCATAATTAGTCCTACACCTAGTCACATTAAAAATGAGTGAAGTATCATCTGCAAATAATACAATTTCACAGAAATTCTCTACAAAGAATGGTAAGTCATTAATATAAATCAAGAACAGAAAAGGACCAAGAATCGACCCTTGTGGAATTCCCATTTTTACATGAGAACCAGATGATTTAGTACCATTTATATCGACAGTTTGAGTTCTAGAGCTGAGATATGACTGTATTAAATTTAGTGCAAAATCTTCGAGACCGTAATAATGTAGCTTCAACACTAGAGTCCGGTGCTCAACGCAATCAAAAGCCTTGGACAATGTGGACTTGTAGTCCTCAATCGTGTTTTAGTGATATTTGGATTATGGGAAAATTAACAAAACCAAGCTACTGCCACAAAGGACGTTATACATTAATGATGGTGCTGACAAAGATAAAGAACTCCTACATTGGCATTTGATATCAAAAGCGGCTTGAAAATTGCGAACAATAACGAATTCAAGAGTCCCAATAGCTGTTAAACTTGACATAAAACCTTGGCCAACCTACCAAGCTATTTATTCGAGTCAAACCCTGGGGCGATGCCAAGGCGCGATCTCGGCGAGAATTGTCGAATACGTATCTCCGTGCGTCCCGGCGAGCAAGAACCGCGGTCGGGGATGTGCGCTTAATATTTCATTTGTAACGAGTGTTCTGAGAAACGTTAACGCGACGGGGTCTAGTGTCTATGTTTATTTTAATGTTTTTTTAACGAGATAGCAATGTAAGGTTTTGCTTACAAATGTTTATCGGTTTCTACGGGGTTTTGTTTTTTTGTTTTCACTGTTGCTAATCAGTTCGTAATTTGCTTGCTTTTTCCTTTATTTTCGTTATGCGAGCGCTTGTTGTACCCCTGTAAAGAAACTTAAGCCACATATATTTTTTCTATATTTTGTTTGTGTATGTTTTGGAAGTTGTCCTAAAAAGTTTATAAAAAATACTTTAAATATACTATATAATAGACAATGGGCCAATGAATATGGGAATGGGATGCAATGTCTTTAAATATTCATGTCTTTCTTTAACCAGTGTCAGTTACCTTTTGTACAAATCTAATATTTAGTATTGATAAGTGTTACATTAAGCTGTATGTTTCCCAAGGCGCGCTCCGACGAGCGTGAATCGCGGTCGGAGTGTGTGCTTAATATTTTAATTGTAACGAGTGTTCTGAGAAACGGATTGTTTTCGACTGCATTTGTTGGAACTGTTGGAATATGTTTATTTAGATATTTTCTTAACGAGACAGCAAATGTTCAAATAGTGTAGTCTGTTCTATGTGCTTTTGTTTTGTGTTTTTGTAGTTGCTAATCAGATTGTAATTAGCTTAGTTTAGTTGTAACGAGATGTTGTCTACGATGTTGTTGCCTGCATTTTGTTGGAATTGTACTTGTAATGTGCATGTGAATGTTTTTATTTTTGATGTGTACCATCTTTCCGCTCGCTTTCTATATAAACAATTTGTGGGAGTGATTTCGTGAAATGGGACGGAAGTATGTGTAACAGTGTAACAGGAAATCGGGGAAGCGCGTAAGCGCGCGCCATTTTGTAAATTTAAAATCGATATTATGAACATGACATATTATTGTTATATTGTGTCATTTGACTATCAAAGGTCATTTTGATATGTCAAATGTCTTCTGATGAGTATTTACGGCATTTATTTTATAGTTATAAAATGATGTAATACATGACCCATTTTTTCAGAATACAATGTTAAAATTGCATATTACTAAGGTGAGATGTCAATGTTACACAATGTTTTCATATGCGACTACGTAAGGCTCGCTCGTTTTTTTGATTTTACTATATTTTGGACAACAAACAGTCACGTATACAATTACTTGTAAAATAACTATAGTCTAATCTAGACATTGAGTGCCAACAAAGACTATATTATAACAGTTAATGTAAATGGGGTCGAAATAGGTATTTACCATTATAAATGATGTTTACTATTTCGGTTGAATGGTTTGTAGGTACCTACCACAGGTGTTTGACATTGACAGATTCAAATCATCCGCATTTTTTTTTGTGTCACAATAACATACATTTTATCTTTCTGCACGCCTTCTTTCTTTTTATGGACGCACCCACGAAAACTTTAAAAACAATATCCATATGACTTTTGAAATAATTTACGTCCGCCATCATAGATCTCGAAATAGATGTTATTTTCATAATCGGCAAACATGAAAACCTTAGAAACGATACCCTTAAGCTTTTCACCGCCCAACTATCCTGCACGCGATGTCCCGCTGTACGCCAACGTATAAATGTATTTTAATAAAGTAGGTACAAAGAAGAACTTCTATAGAAGTGCTGGCGTGGACACCACGAAAATCTCGAACTTCTATAGAAGTTGTTGGCGGTAAAAAGGTTAAACACTTTTTTTTAATTACGTCTGCCATTTTGGATCACGAAATAGATGTCTTATTTATAATCAGCACCCACGAAAACCTTGGAAGCGATACCCATTTCCTTTTTTTTAAAATCACGTCCGCCGTCTTGGATCTCGAAATAGATGCCTTATTTATAATCAGCACCCACAAAAAACTTGGAAACGATACCCAGTACCAATTTTTAAATCACTTCCGCCATCTTGGATCTCGAAGTATATTACAGTTTTGCAAATAGTTTTTTTTTTACTAAAAATAGTACGGTGTTCTTTTTAGCACGGTTCGCGATATAGGTAATGAATTCATGCGGCCGAGATGCTAAGTCTTCAATCGGCGCTGCGTGATTTTGCCTGAAGTGTCCCAGAGCCAGTGAAATGTGTTATACCGGCAGTACAATGCCAAATGTTTTATTTAGGCTGCATGGAATGTATTCAAATTATTTCAAGCCCAAAGTTAAAAAAAAAAAATAGAATGTGTTTAAATTGACATTGACAGATTTCGGCCGCTCTCCTTCCATTTTTGAAAAACGTATGAAATAATATTTATTTAATTAAATGTATTTGTAAGACATATTATACATATATTTTACCGTTTGTGAGATCTACTCCATTGAAACTGTAACTATACCAATTCTCACACCCCTCCATTCGCGCAATCTTAAAAAGGGATCCAAAGATTTTGCTTCACGTATTAATATATAGATGTTTTCATAACGAGGTAGCAGTGTAAATCTCTACTTTCAAATCTGTACTGCGTGATTCTGATTATTGTGTCGTTTATTTTAACTGTAATTAGTTGTATTTTAGCCTATTTTTTTATATATATTCCATTTAAAAACGTTTGTTGAAGCAGCATATCAGAAAACAACAACATAATTTAATACAGATAACTCAATTAGGGAATATCTATGCCATGTTTCTATCAGTGTTTATGTATACTTTAATCTTTCATCTCCCAGTGACTCCATATGGAGCCATAGAACAATTGAATTTCTATTGTGTCTAGTTTTATGGATAACGAGAGGTTAATGCAGGATCCTTAAAAGGCAAACAATGTTTTAAAATATCAAACAAAGCAACGTTAATGAGTGACGATGGATTGAATAACAATTAGCATTCCTCCTTCAATAACTCCTTGAGTTTCCGTAATTAGTTTACTTAGAAATAAAACAGTGCATCGTTATTATTGAAACCCGCGTCAGGCTTCAATAATAACGATGCACCGTTTTTTATAACTTGCCAAATTTTTTGCACGTTCATAAAATACTTACCGATTTATACGTCACTAATGTATGACCATATTTTCGGTAAATTCTAAATTCTAGAACATACTCTTCACACTATCGCCAAAAAGTTAAAGACTCTTTTCACTAGTGTTTTTTAGACCTATTTATTTCTCCTCCCTACCTACGAGTATAAGCTGCAGTATTCGCTTTTCATAGGCCAGTACATTTAAGTTGAAGAAAAAAAAACAATACACCAATCATTTAGCTTTATCATTACCGCTCATAGACTTTTAAATTACTTTTTTCGCCATCTACTAAGTAGGTTCTCAAAGTCATTACAAAACTCCTTTCTTTGTCTCTATTTATTTTGGCAAAAAGTTTTGATTTGAATGAAAAAGAAAGCACCCTTAATTGAGACAAAGGAATAATTATTCAGTCTGCGAATGAAACCACTTTGTAAATTTAAACTGCGGACATTTTTCATCGGCTTCATAACTGGGGTGTTAAAAATGGGACGCAATTAGATTGTAGAGTCGCAATAAAAACGTTGACAAAGTAATTGTCTAGCGCTGCCCTACTGGTTTCCTTTGTGTTAGTGGAAAGGAAGATTTCCAAAATTCTCATGTCTATAATATTTTACAGATAATTAAATTTGTATTGCTATAATTATTAAAAGTCTTTAGTAAAATAAAAAAAACTTAAAACTAATATTTATCGATTATAAAACGAAAACCGCATTGTTGTGTTTCGACAGTAGCACGAGTATTACAGCTAACTTCAATAAAATCAAAATCATTCTATGTCAAGAGAAGGCCCACGGAAAATTTTGCTTGAAGCACATTTTTGTTTTAATTAGGTACCTTACTAGAATAAATTATGTTGTCAGCCCTATCTTCATTATAACTGTATGTTATATCTATTGTTTTTTATTATCACTATAAATAGGGGATCTGGGCAACGTTAGTTAAAGGCAAGTTGTCATAAATTTTCTTTAAAAATAGTTTGTTACAAGCTCCCTTTTTAACTATTTATTATATCTAAAAAAAATTGCAGCCTATATTATACTGTCCCACTGCTGGGCAAAGACCTCAATCAGAGAAATCATGGCATCGTTACAATCGATGGGTAATAGCTGAATCGATACACATGTCAAATGCGGGTTAGTGATCACTAGAGACCGGTTTAATTGCAACATAAAAACTTGTTATATGCATGCAAACATGCATGAAAAATGCTTAAAATAAGCACGAAAATCAGCAATATATGCAAAATTAAATAATAAGTCTTGTGAACTCAAAAATAAAAAACAGCTTATTTTAATTTTTTTGTTTAAAAATCAACATCGAATATGTAAATTCATCCATTAATACATAATAATAAGTACAGTATAACAGTATTACAGTATAACGTTTAATATTACTAATATATTTGTAAATGTAACTAGATCTTAAGTAAAATATGCTATTACCGCTGAGGATGGCTTATGTATGCAAATGCTTAAGCAAATATACAAATGCATATAATACGGTCACTACTCATCACGAACCCGGGCTATGCATCTAAAAATCGCATAATACTTTGCCTTACCTGGTATTTGAACCCACTCGATCACTTTTGCGACCGCGCACCGGGAAAACTAAGTGTGTGCAGATCTCTAACAAGGTAGACCGACGATCTGGTGGACGATCAGGAAAATCGCAGGTAGCCGCTAGATGCAAGCAGCACAAAACCAGTCTTTGTGGAAGTCTTTAGAAAGGCCTTTGCAGTGGATGTCTTCCTGCTGAAATGATGACCATTTTTATATTTCATTAATTAAATTACTTTAAAATGAGTAACGTAGGTTTAATTCATTATGAACATGGAAATCTGACTAAGTCACTTAGTTAATTGCTCTAGCGTTATTAAAACTCATCAACTCCAATCTCTAGCAGCGCAGTCAAATCAATTCAAATCTGATTAAACTTTATTTTATTTTGCATACCGCCCGCTTTTGCGTAATAACTGTAAATATACATTTTGGTCATAAATTTAAACTGTAACGTATTATATAACTTGACATGTGACAAAACTAAAATTATATGAAAAATTTTTACTTTTTATTTTCAAGTGCTGCACTGAAGCTAAATTAAATATTTATAAAATTTTATAAAAATCCCGTAAGCATAGCGGTCAGTGCAGCCACCCGGGTTGCGGAAGACCCAGGTTCGATTCCTGGCTGGGTCGGGTAGGCGTTTAATTTTTTTATTGTATTTTATAAAATTTTATAAATATTTAAAAGTATATGGTTCTTTTATTGACACCTATCGTCCACACTAATAACACGCAACATAATTATGCATGTTCTGTCATATAAACTGGATGCACCTTTACATATGAACAGGTATATTTGTAGTAAAAATAAAGTAAAAGTTTCTTCGTGATTTTTTTCTATCAGCTAGTCCCGTAGTTAATCAAATAAGAGCAAGCAATATTAAAGTACAGAAAATATATAGTTTCAAGAGAGCCTATTCACCACGTGTTATAAATAAACAAACATTACCAAAGCCTATAATACAAAAATACTTGAAAATTTTACTCTTTAATAAAAACTTTATTAAAAAGTGACAACGTTGCTTTCAATCTCGCAAACTCAAACTTATACAAATATTGACAGTGTAAACGACCCGTCTACGAGATGTCGTAGCAGCTACTACGAACTACGATAATTCGTAGTCGAACTCATATGCCCCGTAGACGGTCATTAAACTTTGTTTTTTTTTGTGCTTTTTAAATATTATCGCTTTTACGAGTTGCTTTTAGTGGGCGTTAAGGTTCTGTTTTGAATTTTAAATATTAAAAGTGCCAGTGGGAATAATAAAGAGCTAGTTTTCTTTCCCATTATTTTTGCATTGACGTACACAAAATGGTATCAGGATTAATTATTCATTGGAAAAGGATTTATAAAAATGCAAAGAAATACAGTTTATTGAGCATATATATTGACCCTAGCTACGTTAACACAGCTATCTGCATTGAAGCAGAACAAGTAAGTCGAGTGAGGAGCTCGATGGCGCAGTGATTAACGCGGCTGGTTTGCGAGTGCTGAGGTTAAGCAACTCTCGCAAAGGCTGGTCATTGGATGGGTGTCCAAAAAAATTATCATCTCGAGCTCCTCCGTGCTTCGGGAAGCACGTAAAGCCGTTGGTCCCGGCTGCATTGGCAGTCGTTATCAACCACCAATCCGCACTGAGCCTGCGTGGTGGTTTATGGCCCGTTCTCTCTATCCATTCATAAGGAAGGCTCGTGCCCCAGCAGTGGGGATATAAAAATGAGCTGATGATGATGATGATGATGATGATTACGTCGAAAGTTTTATATTGAGGAAATTCTTGACATCACATTTTTACAGGGTTTTATTACGTTTATTGCTATGATTTACATCCGTAAAAAGATCATTTCAATGTAAAGTGTTAGAGAAAACTTCAGAAAACAGAAAACCTTTTTTTTAAATAAAATCCTTAAAACCTCTAAAGAGGCCAAAGAATCGGTACCGACCGACACTGATGTAGCTAAGTTAATCTTTGTACTCCATTCATGTTGCACCTTTTTGGCGATAAAAGATTATTAACATTCCTTTACCTTTTTTGCGTTGTTTTCAATTTACTAGGTAGGTATATGCATTTCAATAATAATAAGTATATAATTCATTACTACGACGGGCAAACTGCCACTCAGACTTTTAAAAAAAATCTAAAGAAAAATATTGACTGTGGTATTAAAGTGAAAACGCAAGATTAGCTCACTTCTAAAAGTATTTTCACGCAGTATCTAACATTGCCATTCCGCATAAAATGAAATGTTCCAATTTAAAATGCCAATCGCACCAGCGCCAGATGGAGAGTGGAAAGCCCGCCAACGTTCCAATAGCGCGCATATTTGCGAATCAACTTTCTCTGAAGGAACGCATTCCTAGATTGGGTGCAGTGCCGACAGCCCTGCCGGTTTGGGCAAAAAACAAAACGCTAACGTTAACAAAATTATGTGTTATGTGCATTTATTCGTTATACATCAAATGTGGCACTATGCATGCTTCGCTATACAATTATACATTTTATGATTATGAACTGGGCTATGCAATATAATATCCGAAACACAGTTTGCTCTACCTTGGTATTAAAACCAGGAACTCCGAATATCGGGCCAAGCGTTTTACCATTCTCCCACTAACAAACAGCGATCTTGAAAATAATGAAGCTTTCAAAAACACAAAATGGGTGTCCAAATTAAATATGTGTAGCAGCGGGATGCGGGATGTCTATAGGCTGACGTGTTTTTATTAATACGTTGACAGCTTTAAATAAAAGCAAAATAAAAGTTTAATTGTTTATAAGTCACCGTGACAGTAAAATTTATCCAAAAGCCGATTCACAACAAACTACGTTCAGGGTGTGCGTTGATTATGTTACCTATAGGTAAATTGGTCAACGGGACTGCACCCAAGATGGCGACATTCGATCTCGTCTAAATGCGGCGACGGAACGCTCAAGCCAGCGTGCAATAAAACTGCAGTCGGCGAAGCAAGTTGTCGTGTTTTTGCTCTTATCGCCAACCACTTCAAGTGGTGGAATTTTGTTTTATAAATGTCCACTTAGACTGAGTGAATTGAGATGGATCTAGTTTCCTGGACTGGAGAGGTTATTGTTGCTGACTCTTTATACTCCTTTTTTATTGAAGATTAAACAAATGACTCCACTTATTTTTTTCTGTAGTTGATGGCTTGTTAATGCGAGGTTCTAGAAAGAGGATAGGTCGACTAATGATGTACACTGATTGGATATTACGAGATTTCATTAAAACTCTTTGAATGCAAAAAAAATGCATAATTAATAAATATTATTAATTAATTTTTAATTATTGTTTTGGTTGTCATGAAACGTTCAAGGACTACAAAAGCGACTTGTATTTGATAGACAAGAGAAAAACTGACGAATAGACTTCCTCCCAAACGTATACGTTCGAATGTATTTAAATATACTATACTCGTATACATAAGAAAAGTAAGACTTAGACTGATTGATGAACGACAGACATCGCACAGCTTTATACCTAGAAATCTGAAAATGTTTTCATGACATATGCAAGAAATTGCATCAGGTCTACTGGATATAGGTGTTCACTCGGACTAAGTTGTTACTGTGTTATTATTTGCTTATATGCACGACACCAGAAAAAAATATATTTTCTTTCTTCTTTTTCTCAGCCGTTCTTAATCCTGTGGATCTCCTGAGGCCTCTTTAATTTTTTTCCATTTTTCCCTGTTTTGTGCTCTATCTATTCCCTTGTAGCCGGCCACCTTCTTCAGGTTATCATACCAGCGCATCTGAGTTCTGAGGCGTTTTTTCCCCAGGGTCTCCAAACAACGAGCCTCTTGCACCATGAAACATGTTTGCGGGCGACATGATCAGCCCATTCCCAGTTAAGTATGGCCATTCGCTTGGTTATATCCGTAACACCGATTTGCTGGCGTAGACACTCGTTCGTCTTTCTGTTCTTCAGTGATACACCAGGTTAAAATATATTTTCTGTAGTTGAAAACAAATCAAAATTTTAAAAAAGATTTTAGCACTTTCACGTGTATTTTCTTTATGTTAGCTACGGTGAAAACGTTAATTTAAACAGGTACTCTTACTCACATACGGACAGTAGGTAAATCAACTGACCTTCGAAGGAAGCCGCATTTAATTTAATGACTGTTATACCTTCTTTTTACGACACTGCCACCATAAAATAAGAGCAATGATTTTTAATAGTCCCCCAACTAGATATTACAATAGAGGACTGGACGATGTCCAAAAACAGTATTTATAATGTGCCCATGATATACCGCTGGCAATTTCACCCATTTTTATACTCTGTGACCTGGATAACGGTCGGCGGCATTTTAATAATGGACATTTTCACTTTAAAAAGATCCCATCTACCCGTACATTTGTGCAACGTGCGGATTTTCTATGCAAAAAGCATGTTTCAGCAGATTGAATACCTTAAATTGTGAATGATTTACGTTTTAGTCGGGTGTTAGAGTTTATTGGACATACAGGTACATTCAGCAACAAAAATAGCTGACCACTTTAGGACATAATGATAATTCGATATTAAAAAGCGCCTGTTACATTAATTAATTACTTTTTGTTTTTAGAGAACAATCAGTTAGATTAGATAGTCAGATTAATGAAAATTAAAATATTTAAAAAAAATTATCATATAGGTTTAGTAAAATTAACGAACTTTTATGTTATTGATCTGTTATTCAACAAGATTTATGTATTATAATTATACAAAGAAAATTTGATTAGAATTTTCTAATTGGTTTGAATTGCAATTACTTATCTATCATTATTATTGTTATTATTAAGTTATTATATTAATAAGTACTTATTAATAATAGTTATTATTATTAAGTTTAAAGTATGTATCTTTGGGGGAGCCTATGTCCAGCAGTGGACGTCTATTGGCTGACATTATGATGATTATGATGATCATGAATCGGATATAGAAATTGATGTATGGGATATCAAAATATAGAAAAAAACGTAACAGTTTCAAGACGTTGCTAAGGTCAGGAATCATTAGACCTAGTCCAATAGTGTTTATCGCGAAGCCCTATAGCATTTACCCGGTTATCTAACAGATACATAACATTTAATGGGGATATTAAGAAATCTGGGACGCTATCGATGTTAAGAAGCGCCGATATACTTACCCGTAACATACAAGGTGTTTTAAACTAATGGACCGTGAAGGGAAACTAGTTCAACCGTTGATGTAATGAGTTGGCAAGCTGGGCCCTGGCTTCGATTCTTGGTGATCGTCAATGAATCAGGTTATTTATTTTGCAATTTCAGACCACTATTCGATCTGGAGTCCATGTAGGTCTTTCTCTATTTTGTATTTCTAGCGGAAAAGGAAATTCCACAAAAATAAATATGTTGCGTTGCGGTGCTGAATACAAACACCACCACAACGACGCTGGTACTTTGATAATTCCTATGTGTGTGACTGTAGTGCGTGTGCGACGACGGAAAGACGCCGGACAAAGCAAGATTTCTCCAATGAATTTAGGCCTGGACCCTATCGATTTTTCTGTTCTTTCTTCTTCACTGCTCAATTTCGCGTGAGGGCTAATCTAAAAAAAATATTTTATTATACTTATTTATAAACTTCCTTGAGGAGCGCGATGGTGCAGTGCTTAACGCGCCCGGTCTGCGAGTGCTGAGGTTAAGCAACTTTCTAAAAGGCCGGTCATCGGATGGGTGACCAAAAATTTATTATCTCGAGTTCTTCGGTGCTTCGGGAGGCACGTAAAGCCGTTGGTCCCGGCTGCATTAGCAGTCGTTAACGACCACCAATCCGCACTGAGCTCGCGTGGTGGTTTATGGCCCGTTCTCCCTATTCAATCCAAAGGGAAAGCTCGTGTCCCAGCAGTGGGGATAGTAGCCAATTTGAAAAACTTTACATTTTCGGAAGTGGTCATTTAGGGAAGTAGTCAGTTTGAAAAAGCTAACATTTTGGGAATTGGTCATTATAGCAACCAGACGTCGTGGGAACCAGACGTCAAACCCCTAAAGGGAACTGATGATGATGATGATGATGATGAAACTCCCTCAGTCATCAAGAAGTCTCCACACATATTCATAATCATCATTTTTATCATCCTACAATCTTCCCACTCCCGGACTGCGACTTTCCACACAATCAATAGAGATCAGGCAATAACTATCTAAGCATAATTATCATTGTCTGACCCATAATATTTACGCATTCCCAAAAATTACCGACTTATTGTGACGTCTCGGAAGACTAAATTTACGAGCCGAGTTGAGCTAAACCGTTCACAGATATGCGAATTCACTTAACGTATTGAACCAGCGATGCGGCGAGTGTATTGGTTGCCAGAAAAGCTGGATTCTACATAAACTGGCCAGCTTGAAAGTTTAAAAAGCATTCTTGTAAACACATTGAAAACCAACCTTTTTCCGTTTGTTTCTTTCAAAGTATTTGGAATCGCACCAGGCTCTATGCAATGTATTCATATTTGTCACCTTAAATAGGCAGTCTCTATTGATAAATAAACATTGAAAAGTGTAATAAGATTAGCAAGCGTAGCAATAAACGTAGCAAAGATAGCAACATACGTAGCAATCATAGCAATAAGCGTAGCAATAGACGTAACAAGCTTAGCAATAATCGTGCAAGCGTAGCAATAGGCGTAGCACTAAGCGTTGCAAGCTTAGCACTTATCGTAGCAAGCGTAGCAAGAGACGTAGCAAGTTTTGCAAAAAGCGTAACAAGCGTAGCAATAGCCATAGCAAGCGTAGTAATGGCGTAGCAATATACGTAGCAAGCGTAGTAATATGTGGTGACGATTTCACATTCGATTCTGGAAGTCCTGAGTAAAATTCCCAGACGAATTTCGAATTTTTCAATGCATCATCATCATCATCATCTCAGCCAAAAGACGTCCACTGCTGGACAAAGGCCTCCCCCAAGATGGGGGGTATTTGCCATAATCGCCACGCTTGGCAGGTGGGTTGGCGATCGCAGTAGGTTGAAAGTAACCTCAGAGAGATGCTGCTGCCCATCCTCTGGAATGGTCCCTTAGTCGCCTTTTACGACACCCACGGGTTGAGATGGGGTGGTGCAATTCTTTATCCCCGGCACCACACAGGGATTTCAATGCATAGCCCAGGTTTAATAAATTTAATCTATTTAAATATAGTCCACATTGCATGCCGTGGCAGCCTTTAAGTAAGATGACACTGAACTTATGACCATTTTTGTACGAAAACAATTTTGCTTGTATTTGTGTTTATCTTGTTGGTTGTCTTATTAAATAAAATAAAATAAAAAACGTGATCATCAACTTGCATTTGGCAAGCGTGGTGAACAATTTATTGACTTATTATTACTTTACTTACTTGTTACTACAGAGCCATTATTGCGTTATACACAAATAATATTACTTTTCAAACTAATTGATTTAAAAAAGACCATCACCTCAGTCTCGCGGGTATTCGTAGTAGTAGTACAAATGCGATGCCTGGCCTCTACGGATAAGGCTGTAAAGGATTGAGTTTTATGAGCCATGAACGAACTACTGATCTGGAGCTCTAATGGTGTGTCTCATTGGATGCTGAATTATGTGTTTTATAAAAAATAAATGTCAGTACATTTAATTTACGAGTATTATATGAGATTCAGTGATATTACAGGTACAAAAATAAATATAATTAAAATATTGTATTAGACAATTTCATTTAATGTTGAAATATATATATAATGTTTTTGGTTGGTAAGCCATTTCAATAAATAAATATAAAATAATAAAAAAATTATAATGTATTGAGCAAAAAGCAATTATTGTTTGAAAGATATTTCCATTTAAATAAAAACAATACTCACGTGCTGTCTCGCTTTTTCCAATGATTAACAAGGAAAATAATTAATAGTACTTGTGCTAACAAGCTTGTAAAATAATTAAGAATTTGTAATATTTTTTTATTAATTGGTATTTTAAATCTTTCTATTATTTTATAAATGAATTGTAATGTAATGTTAATGGATTGATTTTGTTTTTGTATTTGTTAATGTATTTTTTTAATATGCAATTTGTATATTAAAACAAAACACATATACAATTTACTTTGATACTGCATTAGGTACCTGCCTGCAATGATAGTTTTAAGTGTTTTAATAAATAAATAAATTATAGAGAAAATAAAACCAAAACAATGTCAGAAAGGGCAACTTCGCTACACACGACTTTAAAGTTTATACTGACACCCCCCACCACCGTTAGGTCATAAAATAGGTGTCAGATAACCTTGCATAACGGCAGATCAGGACGCGCCGAAGTGCATTCTTCATCTGGAATTCTTAAGACTAGTGTCTCGAGCTAGTTGCCCCGTGGACACGTTTAGTCTACTACCTAATATCCAGATAGGTTACCGGAGCTGTAAACTCGCTCACTTCTCGTTGCACTAACAGTACAACTCGCATATACCACTGCTCGGGTCGTCCACTCTAAAGTCGAATACCAAATGGCCTCTTTGGTGGCGGAGTTGTAAGCCCACTCACTTCTCATTACCCATCCAGGTATCTCGCCAGTTCCACAATCCCACGCGGCTGGCTTAGCTAGACACATTGCATCTAGCGGGCGCCTCTACTAGTTATCCAGACTAGTGCCTGAGATGTTGGAAGCCTACTCAATGAAAACCACCGAGCAGAACAACCAACTATGAACAACTCACGTGCCCCGCAAATCCTTTCGCTTCGGGCTCCACCGAGACCGCTACTCGGACCCGCTCGCTGCGCACGAGATGGAAGCCTGGCCAGACCCAAACCAGACAAACGAACATTCCCACCTCTACAGCTAACCACATAGCCACCCCGAGTCCAACCCATGTCCGGGCCCTGCCAGAGACGCCTGCGAAAGCATAACCAGCAGGGGGCTTAGGATCCGAACTCCCGTAGTACGCTAGAAAAGACAACCGGACCTGTAGTTCCAGATGCCATACCCTATCTATCAGGGTCAGTTATAGATAGGGACTGTCAGGAAGGGCACCCTGCTATACACTACTTTAAAGTTTATACTGACACCCCCCACCAACCTCAAGGTTATAAAGTTTGGTGTCAGACATCCTTATGCAAACACAAGGGACGATCTACGTCAGGTCATAACGCCAGATCAGAACACGCCGGTCCCGCATCCTTCATCCGGTACTTTTAAGACTAGTGTCTCAAGCTAGTTGCCCCGGTGACACGTATAGTCCACTACCTAATATCCAGATAGTTCACCGGAGCTGTAAACTCGCTCACTTCTCGTTGCACTAAGAGCACAACTCGCAGTGTACTATTGTCAGGAAGGGCAGTTAAAAATCGTCGAACGTTTTCGTAGTAACTGTTACGTTTTCCGAATATTTGAATGTCTCGTAAATTACGTTTTTGACGCCCGACCGTTTCCACCGGGTTCTCGACAGAGCTACCAAAACTAAATTTAGTTTCAAATAAATCAATTTACCTCAAACAACATTGAGTGAAATCCCCACTTGAAAACATCGCTGACTGTACGTACAGGTTGCTGCAAAATGTTTGACATGCTAAATTAAAAATGTTAAATAAAATGAAAATTCATAATGTCTCTGATTTGAAGAATTTAAACGAGGATTATCGAAAACTAAATATCTAGTAAAAGGTATCACACCTTCATTGTACCTGACGGTCCGACAGAGTTATACCAGCTAGCACGGGATAACTATGGAATGCGAGATTTTAAAAGTGTATATCTCGGATTTGATTTCTAGCAAGTGCATATTGTTTTTGGTATTAGCTGCTACCACCATATTATCTTAAATTATCTTCATTATGATCATTTCAGCCCGTGAGCACCCACTGCTGGGTATATGCCTCCTATTTAACACTCCAACTCAGCCGGTTTTACGCGAGCCCTATCCACTGCCTTCCAGCTACCTTGATGACATCGTCTGGCCATCTGGCAGGTGGTCAGCCTTGACACTTTCCATCTCTGGGCGATATATGTAAATTAAGTCTCTTTAACAACAATACTGAAAAGGCTAGGAGTAATCCTAGCCCTTCCAGCTTGTTGAACAAGTATTATACCACTTTTAAATTTTAGCTTTTTATAAGTAGCCTGAAAAGTGGACGTTTTGGGAAATGGACATTTGGGAAGTGGTCGTTATGGGAAATGGACGATCTGGGAAGAGGTCGTTTTGGAAATAATCATTACGGGAAGTGGACGATCTGGGAATGGTCATTGTGGGATGTGGTCTTTTTGGGAAGTGGTCATTTTAAGAAGTGGACACTATGGTCCTAAAGAAATCTAAGTAGCATTGATGATTTTTACTAGAATTTATTTATTTCTGACTAAGATGGTAGCTAGCCAGGGCGGGCTAAAATCATCATAATCATTTAGTGCCATCTTCATGAAGTTTGGAGATCAGTAGGTATACAAAATTTTCGGCGATCCAATATAGCTTGTTTTAAGAGCGTTTACGCCGCACACTAGCGCCACTAATGAAAAAAAAAAGATATCTAGTAATTAGAGATAGAAAATCAAATTATGCTCAACAAACTATCTGAATGAAGTAATTTAGCATTTTTACGTCACCTAATGAACACCTCACATGTTATGGTTTAGGGCGTTATAGTTAAAAGTGGCCGTAACGTCTTATTTAACTAAACCATAACATGTGAGGTGTTCGTGTCGTAAAAATGCTAAATTACTTCATTCAAATAGTTTGTTGAGCATAATTTGATTTTCTATATCTAATTACTAGATATGTTTTGTTTTTCATTAGTGGCGCTAGTGTGCGGCGTAAACGCTCTTAATAAGAAAAAAATAAAGAAAGAACAAAAGGAGGGCTTAGAATAAGAGCAAAGAAATAACCGAGTGAAATTTGTACCTACCACTCCACTCGTTATGAATCTAAACTGGAGTTTCTGAATCTAAGACTTCTAAACCTAACCATTAGACCACAGAGATAGTAAAATTTATATACAGCATTACATCGCCATTTTATTCGTTCGGTGACATACCCTGATAGAAAACAATTGTTGTGTATCTATACTTTGCTTTTCCAAACACCCTGTGTTCGTAACTTCGGGTGCAAAGTTTCCGCGTTGGAAACGAAGTTTGGGAGCGTTCATTTACGCTGTGGGTATAAGAGGAGAGCAAGCTATTATCGCTGAATATTCTTCTGGAATTAAATTTATTATTTATCGTTAGCGTAATTCAAATCTCGTTACAGAAAGTATCAACGGTTGTTTACTTTTAGAAGATTATTCATCACCATCACTGACTCATTTTATGTTCATTTATAGGGATGGACAGGGAGAACGGGCCATAAACCACCACGCGGGTTCAGTGCTGATTAGTGGTTGTTAACGACTGCTAATGCAGCCAAGACCAACGGCTTTACGTGCCTTCCGCAGCACGTCTTAGCTCGGGATGGTACATTTTTGGTCACCCACCTAATGACCGGCCTTTGCGAAAGCGAAACCACAGTTGATGATTTTTTTGTTAATATACCTGTAATAACAACATCAAATTTAGATTCATCACCGGAAGCTGCACAAACTTTACTCCAAAAATATGTACCAAAATGTAATCTTTCCTTTCAATTTAAATACATTGATTCAATGAATATTATTAAAACATTCAAATCACTTAAAATGAAAAACACGAGTGATTTGTAGGGTATATCTATTAAAGTAATTAAGAATATTATTTATTTTATTGCACCGTATCTTGCTGAAATTTTTAATAAAAGTGTCGATAAGGGAATCTTTCCTGATCTTATGAAGTTTAGTAAAGTAATACCTTTATTCAAATCAGGAAACAAAGAAGACCCCAGTAACTATCGGCCCATTTCAATATTACCAGCGCTAAGTAAAATTTATGAAAAAATTATACTCGAACAGTTGATGTCATATTTTAACACAAACAACCTTTTACATAGAAAGCAATATGGTTTTACTAAGGGTCGTTCTACTACTGATGCAGGCGTTGCTCTAATAAAACATATATTTGATGCCTGGGAGAAGTCTCAAAATGCTCTTGGAGTTTTTTGCGACTTGTTTAAGGCTTTTGATTGCGTTGAGCACCGGACTCTGGTGTTGAAGCTACATTATTACAGTCTCGAAGATTTTGCACTAAATTTAATACAGTCATATCTCAGCTCTAGAACTCAAACTGTCGATATAAATGGTACTAAATCATCTGGTTCTCATGTAAAAATGGGAGTTCCACAAGGGTCGATTCTTGGTCCTTTTCTATTCTTGATTTATATTAATGACTTGCCATTCTTTGTAGAGAATTTCTGTGAAATTGTATTATTTGCAGATGATACTTCACTCATTTTTAATGTGACTAGGTGTAGGACTAATTATGAAAATGTAAATAAAGCTCTTTCAGAGGTACTCCATTGGTTTACTATTAATAATTTACAGCTTAACGCTAAGAAAACAAAATGTGTTAAATTTATATTACCAAATGTCAGAAATGAACCAACCGATATTAGAATAAACGGTGATCAATTAGATTTGGTAGATTCTACAGTCTTTTTAGACATTACCCTTGACTCAAAACTACAATGGAATCCTCATGTATCGAAATTGGCCGGTAAACTCAGTTCTGTTGCTTATGCCATTAGAAAAATTTGGCAGTTAACAGACGTTGAAACTGCTAGAACAGTTTATTTTAGTTATTTTCATAGTGTCATGTCGTATGGCGTCCTACTGTGGGGAACATCGGCTGATATTGAAACTATATTCATTTTACAGAAACGAGCAATAAGAGCAATCTATAAACTAGGGTCACGAACTTCCCTAAGAAATCTTTTTAAGGAGATTGATGTCCTGACAGTTGCATCTCAATATATTTATAATTGTATAGTTTTTGTACGTTGCAACATCAACTCCTTTACTAAACACGGTGACGTACACAATTTCAATACTAGAAATAAGACAAAACTTGTAATGCCACTATTCAGGTTACAGAAGGTACTTGGTTCTTTCTTGGGGCAAGGTATACACTATTACAATATAATACCAAATTCTGTACTAGATTTACCTTAAGATAAGTTTAAAAAACATGTGAAGTCTTTATTACTTATAAAAGGTTATTATACAGTCAAAGAATATTTAGATGATAAAACAGCCTGGTTATAATAAAAATCACATATTATATTTGAATTAATTTATTAAAATTATTTTTTATAATTTTTATACTGATATGACAGCCTTTATCAGCATTGTCCTACAGATAACAAACAGCGTTGCGTTAAATAGATCATTAAGTTTTTATTTAGAGTATCTTGAGTGTGTCATGCTCTCTTTACTGTCTCTGCGGTGGTGGCGTGTGCGTCGGGTCGTTACGTTCCCTAAAATATGGTTGAGCGAAGCGATGGCTGATTCATATGTCATGCTCGTGAACGGGTGCCGCCTGTGGAGCCTGGTCTGCTCTTGCATACTTATCTTATTTTTAGTATTATTAATTATAGTTTGACTTTGTTTTACCTAAACAATTTTTGACTTTTACTAGAGTACTGTAGTGGTGCTGTATGACATTGTGGAAATTGAAACTTTTACATAATTATCTGATGTAAATTTGTTAACTTACATTTTTTATTTTGTTTTTTTACATGTTGTGGTTGTCTTATATATATTTTTTGTGTTTATTTGTAATGGAAAGTGTCCTGCTATGATGGGCATGGATGGCATTTTCCAATATTTTTGACGCTGTAAGGGAGAAAAGAGCTGGACACTTGCTGAGTTTCTTGCTGGTTCTTCTCAGTACAAGATCTCCCGCCCAGAGTAGACTTACGAACCGATGGCATAGTGACATTCACAAGAGCTACTTGTAGCCTAAACTGAATAAATGATTTTGAATTTTGAATTTTTGAATTTGAATTCAGCAATAGCAGAAAAGGCGCTTTAGCAACTGCGCGATCGACCTAGGCGTTGCTACGAACCTTTTTTTTGTCCTTTAACTTGATTGAATAAAACAAAAGAGGTTCTGTGTATCAAAAGAACATCGGGGAACCGCGTTCTCATCAAGGGGGTTAGGGAGTTAACCCTTTCGCGGTGAAAGGACCGCTGACGTCAATTAAGTAGAAAAAGGTATTTTTACATAACAAATTGAGTCAAGTAATACATTTCGGGTATTAATTTGATTTGTAAAGGTTTGGGTTAACTGGTGACTTTTTACTGACTAGGGATTGGTTGTTAAACAAATTTTTTTCTTCGGTAGACTCTTTTTTATTAATGCCATTCTTGTGGAAATATAATCACCGCGTTCGAAGTGTAGTGGTTCTACCATCGACCTCAGATTTGTAAGTATTTGTAAGTTGTAAGTCCCAGCTACCACCGCGACTGTCTCTTATAAATACAACACTTTTTTGATAACACGTACACAAATTAAAACCTCACATGCATCCATCTATACCTATTAACCCGACCAGACCATCTACCACAGGGGCCAGACTGAAAATCAGCGCTAAACCTAGCTTAGCACCTTGCTTTGTTCGCAGCATCCTAGATATAAGTAGCCTCGTAGTTGAGGATTCCGGGTGAAGTGCGCTTCCACCTTTGGTCTTATCATCACTTAACATCAGGTGAGTTGAAGGCCAAGTGCTTACCCATAAAAAAAAATAAAAAATAATTATTTATTCTTTAACAGTCAGTTTATTTTATCTCGCTAATATTGTAACAATAAAATATTTTAATTATTATTTATTTATTAGTTTCTCTCACATGGTAAATCTTAAACTATTTTGACAATTTTAGTATGTTTTGTGAGAGACTGGTACCTGAGATCGGTTTTTTAAAAAAAAAAACCCGTATTACAGAGCACCAGTGCCCCACTCTGCGGAAATTATGTGGTATAATCAAATTATAATACTGAAGCTTTTAGCTTTTACAATCTAGGTTAGCATTATGTGAAAACATGTGGAGATAATAGTGGTGTAAAGTGAGCGTGAGTAGGTGTGTAGTGCTTGTGTAATGAGTTAGCTGTGTGGAGTGTGGTGTGAGGTTGCCGGCAAGGTTGAATTGATGGGTTAAAAAGAAGTAAAAAACAAAATTAAAAAATTTAAAATTAAAAGAATAAAAAAAAGAAAAAATTGGATAACAAATAGTAATGTTTACGTTAATGGGCAGAGGAAGGTTTCGGTATCATCGTAGTTCAGCGATGTGAGCCAATTCGTAATGAGTCTTTTGCATTTAGCTTTATGAAGAGGATAAATAGACAATATTTGGTTTAATTTGTTATATATAAACGGGCCGAGGAAGTGAAAAAAATTTTGGGAATGGCTAGTTTTATGTGCCGGAACGTAGCGGACGTTAGTGTTTCTGCGCTTACCCCTACGAAGATCGGGGTCGTACTTTAGCTGAGATTGTTGCTTAAGGGCAGTCTGAAGAATGAATGTTTTCCTTACTGAGAGGACCTCCCACTTCTTATAAAGTTCAGTAGTGGGAAAGCGATAAGGGAGAGCTACACCCACCTTCAGAACAACTCTTTGGGCTCTCTCCAGATGAATTAGGTGAGTTTTTGCTACACCACCCCAAGAAGTAATGCCGTATTCAACTATCGATTGACAGAGCGCGTAGTAAACCATCTTAATAACCTTTTTGTCGGCTATCAGCTTTAGGTTTTTAAAAATATAAATTAGTTTGCGCAGTCTCGTAATTAATTTTATTTTTTATCTAAGCTTAGGGCTTTTGTTTAAGTTGAGGAGCTCGATAGCGCAGCGATTAACGCGCCCGGTCTGCGAGTGCTGAGTTTAAGTAACTTTCGCAAAGGCCGGTCATCGGATGGGTGACCAAAAAATTTTCGTCTCGAGCTCCTCCGGGCACGTAAAGCCGTTGGGCCTGGCTGCATTAGCAGTCGTTAACAACCACCAATCCGCACTGGGCCCGCGTGGTGGTTTATGGCCCGTTCTCCCTATCCATCCATAGGGAAGGCTCGTGCCCCAGCAGTGGGGACATAAAAATGAGCTGATGATGATAGCTAAAGTTAGACAATGCTTAAAACAGATACTGTCACTGATGATGATGCTGTTTTAGCTAATATTTGCAGTCTTAATCTTAGACAGAGACACGTATTACGTTACGTTAGTATTGACATGGACAGTTATAATAAAGAAGGAGAACCAGAATTTCATATCCCAGGATCTGGTATTATATTTAGTAGTTTTGTTGTGTGTCTTTGTTTCTGTTTGTCTCTTTAGGTTCAATTAATCAAATGAAATGATTGGAGACCAATTTAAATAAAATCTAATACCAAGGAACAATAAATAATAAAAGAATACAGGGTAAGGACAATAATATTCATTTGATTTAATAAATACTTTCTATTCGGGTTCCCTAATGATTTCTTCCTTTATCAACTTTAATACCCGAACCTTGAACAAATCTTAATTACTTTATTTTGTACGGGACACACTCTTCGAGTCTACATGGAACTTTATGTGTGCTACGGGTTTGCTGAGTGACAAGGTCTGCTATTCATCAACGACTCTACGAGCAGGAGACTTCGGGGTTGCTGACGTCTGGAGACTGGTGTAAACATGAGACAGGATTTATCGGTACAATTTTATTATTTATAACCAAGGTGTCTTTTGGAGTTACATTTATTGGGAGGATTTCTCAATATTTGTTAACTTTCAAACATCAATCTAGGTAAGTGTAATGATTATCGCTCTATTTAAAGGACGGTCATTTCTCATTTATCTCAATTATTAATAATAAAGATATAGACATTTTATTATAAAAATTATGACATTTCTTGAATATAAAAAAAGGGAGATTTGAAGTTTAATGTCAACTTTCAACTATTTTAAAATAAAGTCATAATGTTCCTTTTGAATATTATTTGACATTGAAATAAAAAATAAATAAACAAAACAAAATTGATAGGTTTTGATCACTTAAGTGGTGGTAGCTGAAGAGTAAAGAGCTCTGGAATTTTGGAATTGAACATCTGTGAGTTAAACAATTATAATTGATAATATAACTATTTCTAATAATACCTTTACAAATAATAAATAAATTATTTTAATTATGTAAATTCAAACAGTAGTTTAAATTCTTTTCTTGCTAAACAAAAGTAATACTTTTAATTTGAAATCTTTCTTTAATATTATTCTAAGATTTATTCTTTTCTTTTAATCTTTTCAAATTCAAATAACGTAGTTTAGAAACCTAACCAATCAGTCATGTTGAACCTTTTACCTTTACTCTGATTAGTCTTTTAATTTAAACTCTAACTAGATTAATACATTATATTATACTTTCCTTAAAGAAATCTTTTAATTACATAATTAGTCAGTCGAATTCATTTCATAAATCTGACGTTATTTTCCTCACTTCCGTTTACCATTTAATGATGAAATAATGCTTTTGGTGATTAGGTTACAATCTACAAACCCAAATCTATCTAATAAACGTAATCACCAAACAGCTCGCGTAAATCCAACAGAAATTAGAAATCTTATTAATACAAATTTAGGGATTTATCTTGTTTGAGAATATTTACAACTTAATAATTCAAAGAGTAATTATTTTCGAAAGGAAGTATGTAAACAGTATAAGTTTTCATAATCACAATTCCATTTAATAATTTATACTGACAACTTCCGAGGCTTAGAGACCTATGGGCTCAGGTATGGTTGAATCCGTGTAGGCACAAATGCACGTCAGTGGGGTCTACTGGGTAGTGCGCGGTGATAGGTGGTTCGATTCCCCTTTGGCTTGCTTCAAGCAAGGCAATAGCTCAATGGTAGAGCCCCGACACATGCTGGTAGATTACCCGCTGTTCGAACCAACCATACAGTGTTCATTTCATTACTCAAAAGCCTCTCGCGTTCTTTCATAGGATTAGAAATAGGAAAAGTATGAAAAGATGAATGTTTGTAATGTCCCCTTTATATTATTTTATTTGTTTATCTTTTGCTTTGTTAGTTCATATCCAGGAGAGCTCCAGAATTATATATGTGGACCTTTCATCGCATCAGCCACTATATTTCTGGATGCTGTGTTGTCGTCTTTCGGGGCAGACGGGGCAGGACTCTACAGGGTCACGCTGGCACCACTCTGTATAAATGAAGTTACTAAGTAAAAGATATTCAAAGTCTTTTGTTATCGTTGTTTCCTTTCGCGTTAAATGTCTAACTTCATGATGATGGTTTGAGAGATAGAATTAGAATAGGGCCAGGTTTGTTTGGGTCCTGTGGGCCTGGTCGGGTGTTTGACCTAGAGGCAGCAGGATAGGTGCGTCCAAGGGAGGTCAGGAGGGGGCGCTTAGTTTAAATTCATTACTCCTCTATTAGAAACTGAGTTGTGCTCACACCCGAGGACTCAAATAAATTGCCAAATTCCGGCATTACCCCTTTAATTAATTATTTAGTAAATGAACAATATAAACTAGAGTTTGTCTGCCTAATAAAGATCTTGAGTTACTTATTTATAAAAAATTACACAACGTAGAATGGTCCTACCCTAGACTTCACATGCCAATAACAAAGACTATCTTTGTTTTCCTAAATTCAAATATCCTTGTGGTCCCGACTTGAGATCGTCACAATGGTGCCATGATTAGGATGAGTTAATTATTGGTCTAATTATCCTTTAATTGATCAAAAGATGAGTTCGTCACAGTACTTTTTTCGATTAATAAAGTGCTTTGAATTTTAACGCTCCAATTTAACCTATCTCGTCTTTCTAATTACCACCCTTTCATCACCCGATTGTGTTAAGGTTGTTTTATTTACATTTATCGTCCACACTTATAAAATATGCTATAACATGTTTTGCCATATAGTCTGGACGCACCTTAATACAGACTTGTTATTCAAAAAGGTCTCCGGCTATGAACTGCTTTAGAAAAAAAAAACATTGTCCACTTTTTAATTTTCAAATCCAAACGTTTTAGTTTAAAACCGATTTTACACACTCCCAGCTACACGTTATCTAATTCACGTGCCCGCGACGTACTATCGCCCGCTCTCAGTTCCTTATCGGCGTCCGGTTCCGTTACGGCGCGGTATTTCACCGGACCGGACCGGACGCCGATGTATTGCACGGAACTGAGTTATTAGCATGCTCTTCGCCGTTTCTAATGTGTACTTGTATGTTGGGTTAGAATTTGTAATTAGGGCACTGGCACGTTCGACACTTACCTACCTACGTAATTTGTTGGACTTTTAATCCGTAATCTGTTTAAGTATTTGAAATAAAAACTTGAATCATCATGTTTGTGTTCCAACAGTTAGGGATAAGGTAGATCGGTTTTTTTTAATATCTTGATTAAGCACTGTTTTTTTTATGTTAAATGGAGGCAAACGAGCAGGCGGGTCACCTGATGGAAAGTAATCACCGCCACCCATGGACAAAGTAATCCCAGATGCGTTGCCGGCCTTGAGGAAGGAGTTGGATCTTGAGGAGGGAGTAGAAATTGGGAGGGGGAGGGGTGAGAGATGGGCCTACAGTACTTTCACTCATCGGACGAAACACAACAGCAACGAGTGCCATTGTTTCACGCCGATATTCTGTGAGAGGGTGGTATTACGCCGGGTGAGCCGGCCCATTTCGTGCTGCAACGCAGCGTGGCTCTACCACTCCGAATGTGCCTTATCTGACTTTATGTTAAGTAATGATAAAGTCAATGGTGGAAGCGCTCTTCACCCGGAATCCTCAACTAGATAACTAGACATCTGAGGCACTGGCTATCTTATCTCTAGCTGCCAGAACACAACAATGTTACCAACATTGATGTTATGGCGACATATTTAACAAGGTACCTCTCCTATTCAGTCTTCATAATTTAAAAAGCATTTATGCAGGCCGCCATAGAGTGAGCGTTCGGCATAGCGTGTTAGCGCTGTGATTAACTCTTTCACTTCTTGGGCTTCACTGGCTGCTTTTCATCAGGCAGGCCATTTTGACGTGCCACAATAAAAAAAATCAGTTGAGATTATGGGCAGGTGCTTACCCGTAAAGGAAAACATATAACATATAGTAATGCGTAAGAAAAAAAACTTCGTAGGTACCCCTTTTTAAGCGCATTGCACGCACCGTTAGAGTGTGTGATTTGACATAAATAAAATGCGTAAGAGAAATTAATGCACAAAGATATAATTATGTATAAATGTGTCATATTACATTTTATATTTGGAGAATAATGGTCGTATATTGACTACTGTTCAACTCTAGTTGTAAAAGCCAAAATTTTACATTGCGACACAATGTTTAAAATTTTGTTGTTATAAAAATATGATGTGACTTACCTAAACATCATTTACATGTTAAAAGTGTTTATTTTTTTAGAGAGAACTTCAATAACTAGCTAATGAAATATAATATTTCTAATATAAAATAACTTTTCTAACCACACTTACAAACCCACCAACCTGCGGGTTGGGCTATTCTTGGTCATAACTCGAACTTTTGACGTTTAATGTTGAAATTACCTATTTTTGTGTGGAGGGTTATTTATCAAATCCTACTTTCAATAAAGCAATATCAAAGCCAAACTCGGCACGTGTATATTTCTTTTATAAGTCGCCGTCTTCGCCTTCACTTTCTTATTAGAAAACGGAAATTCAGCAAAAATCCGTACCGAGGAGGTAGGTACAGAGAAAAGAACACATTTGTAAACGTGTTTCATTTAGCTGTAAAAAAAACGAGCGAGCCTTACAATAGTCGCATATGATGTGTAACATTTGACATCTCACCTTAGTAATAAGCAATTTTAACATTATATTATGAAAAAAATGGGTCAGGTATTACATCATTCTATAACTATAAAATAAATGCAGTAAATACTCATTAGAAGACATTTGACATATCAAAATGACCTTTGAGAGTCAAATGACACCATATGTCACATAAATATAAAAGTAATATGTCATGTTCATAATATCGATTTAAAATTTACTTAGTGACGCGCGTTTGCGCACTTCTCCGACTTCCTGTCACATTGTTACACCTACTTCCGTCACATTTCACGAAATCACTCCCACAAATTGTATATACATATAGAAGGCAAGCGGAAAATGTTACACATCAAAAACGAGTTTAAGTTTTGTGCGCACATTGATAAGCTGCTGTGTCATATTAAGTGGGTTGCAAGTGTTACAACTAAATAATGATATTAATAATGTTGTCGATGTCACCATCCCACATGACGAGAACCTTGTAAAGGCCGAGAAGGACAAGGTCAGCAAGTACCTTGACTTAGCTCACGAGGTAACCGCCATGTGGGATATTGACTCGACAATCATTGTGCCAATAGTCTGCGAACGGTCTGGTAGCGAAGAGTCTTGACCAACACCTTAAGAAACTCTCGCTCAATGGTTGGATCAAGGGTCAGATACAGAAGGCGGTACTCTTGGACACGGCGCGGATAGTCCGAAGGTTCCTGTCTCTGCAGCCCTAATCACCGGCAGCATGAGCCCTGCCCCGTTGCCGGCGGTACCCTAGGCTTGGTTCTTTATAATATTTTTATGTTTTGTATGTGCTTTTGTATTTTACTTTTATATTAATATTATAACAAACCTAGGCTAAGAAAAAAAAGAAATAAAGAGATAATTATTTTATTTTATTTTTTTAATCATCATCATCATCAGCTAAAACTGGACTTGCCAGTGCTGGAAAAAGGCCATATAAAATAAAAAAAGTACGGTAAAGTGTGTTTCTGATTTTTCGTTGCATAGCCCGGATTTGTGACCACCAACCCGCATTTGGCAAGCGTGGTGATTAAGTCATTGCCCATCAATTGTAGTGATGACTTGATTGGAATGATGAAGGCCTTTGCCCAGTAGTGGGAAGTTTATAGGCTATTATAATTTCAATAATAATAAAAAGTCCGAATTTCATTTCCAACTACTAAAACCACATTAACAGGAACATAAAAACATCTTGGCTTTATTAGAAATTATGCTGATAGTCGTTCCAGCGTCATTTTGTTGTGAGAATATATCGCATAATATGTGGTATCGATCAAAAGAAATAGTGGAATAAGTTCATAATAGTTTCTTAACAGTGTGTTACAGGGTTCAGTATGGAAATCCTAATTTTATTTTATTTTACGTTAATCGGGAAACATACAACACAATATAGTTTATAAATGTAACATACAATTTTACATACGTTAGTAAAGTTTCCACTTATTAGTATTACATAAGTTTGGGTAGAAGGGTAAATGTACAAAATGAAAGAAAAACATAAGTCCTTACATTCCCTAATATTACGTTTAAAAGTAGCGATCGTATTATTAAATATATTCGTGTTTATATGGAGTGCATTACAACATGAACACGACCGATAAAAGAAAGTGTCAGACAAATGTTTGGTGCTGGTGAGGCGAACACTTTTGTTTTTGAAATATTTGTGGAAGTTCATGGAAGGTTTAAACGGTAAGAAACATAAATAATAAGTAACAGAAAATAGTAAAAAAAAACAATTTAATTTTCCAATACCTACAAAATTATTTGTTTGTTTCGTTGTCATGGAAACTGTCAAAGCGGTACGAAGTCCGCCGGGTCAGCTAGTCGTTAATAAAATGCGAGTACATCACCAGCAAAGTTTTACTTACCGTTTCTGTATTTACTGTGGCGTAACAAAAGTAATGGTCATAAAAAAACTATCATTATAAAAAAAACGCGTAAATTTTTTGTCTAATAATCACAAGTACGTAGATCAGTATAGATAAAACTTCATTTCAATGTGTAGTGTTCCCGTAAACACCAAATAGTTTCATTAGAGTTAGTTCATACATTTGTAAGATATTTGAACTTGACGCTTGTATGGGGCGCCTTGAAGCGAAGGCTCGCTTAATGAAATTACATCTACCCTTTATCTATCAATCCTCGCGTTAATTATCTCAAAGAAAGTAACAAACTTACTGAGTTTTACGCTTGTCATCTGAGCCTATCGTGAGCTTTAAGCCTTTAGCACAATGCAGGTAATACTATGGTGAAGCTACATCTATAAAATTAAAAGAAAAGAAACTTTTAAAAACAAGTTTTTATTACTTGTTAATAAAAAAACGCCTTGGTGGCCGAGTGGCAGAGCGCTCGGCGCGATACCCGAAGGTCCCGGGTTCAATTCCCAGGTCGGGCGAAATGTATTTCGGATTTTTCGATGCATAGCCCGGGTTTGTGATTACCAGCCCGCATTTGGCAAGCGTGGTGATTAAGCCATTACCCATCAATTGTAGCGATGACTTGATTTCAATGATAGAAGCCTTTGCCCAGCAGTGGGACAATTAAAGGCTGTTTACTACTAATAAAAAGAAAGAACTAAAAAGTTAAAAATTATTTAAACTTGATAATAATAAAAATGTGAAATACGTTTTTATCAGCGACCCATTTTTTTTATAAATAAAAGCGTGTTACATTTTGATGGAACATTAGAGAACATTTAGCATATTACACCTTCATTCTTTTTCTATTGCAATTACAATGCAACACGCTTTTATTTATAAAAAAATTGGATCTGTGATAAAAACGCAAAGATTTTCTTATTATGAGGTTTAATTTTTTTTTAACTTTTAAGTTATTTTTTTATTAACAAGTAATAAAAGCTTGTTTTTTAAAGTTTTTTTTTTAAATTTTATTTTTAACCTTTTAGTATTTTTGATGCTAGATTGACTACGGCTTAGTTCGTAGTGCGTAGCAGTATTTTTCCGTTATGTAGCCCGTAGTACGCTCACAATGTGTTGTTTTGAGCACTTAAAATTAGTATCAATATATCTCTCAATATATCTATCAATATCAATTAGTTATGCAATTACTGGTTAGTTGTTTGTAACATTTCTCATTCTATCCATTTCATTCTTATTTTCCCGAGTTCCTATGGCCATCTTCCAGCTCCATTATCAGACCCTGGTTACCATCTAGCACCAAAGTACTCGTCAAGACAAATCATACGAGCCCAAACTCGATGGGGTTGTGTCGTTTAATTACCGAGGTCCTATGGCCAACTTCTAGTTCTAACATTAGATCAGCTCTACGTCATAATAATTTTGCATTGTCATCCGGTTTACACATGAAGGCAAAATTTCAACTCAATCGGTAACTGGGAAGTGGATAAAATTTTACTTGCAAGATTTGATTACAAACATCGGGCCAGGCGAAACTAAAAAATAAAAGCTTATAAAAATGTTTTTTTCTTCTCTTGATTTCGCATCCCATCGACCTAAAATTGAGTTTGAATTTCACGTCGACACTATTTTAGTCTTGGTGTACCTAAATAATTTAAATATAATTATTAGGCTAAGCGTATGCTGAAACGCAGGCGACGCAGCTCCGCGCAGCGCAGAGCAGAGCAGATTTTATGATGCATAATCGTGCCGAGAGGCGTACGCTGCGGCGCAGGCAAGTGCGACGCAGACATGTATCTGCCCTGCCCTGCGCCTCGTTGTAGTGCTGGCACAGATTTCTGCGCGACGTATGCGTGTCGACACGTGTTTTTTACCATTTTATTATAATTTTGTAATAATGAAAGAACAATTAACAGAACTCTCTCGATAGTACAAATTATCCTTTAGTAGAACGTTTTTTTAGATAATCACTTTAGTTTTTCTATGCTTGGAAAACTGTAAAGTAGCAACAACTGACATTATCGGACTCTAACATTAACATTGACAACTCATGTGTCCGTGCTGTGTCACTGACCTGCGTCGCAGCATGCGTTCGCAGCCTATCTCTGCCCCAAGTGCCCTGCCCCGCAAAATCTACACTGTTCTGTGATGCGTCACCTGCGTCTCAGCATACGCTTAGGCTGGATGGAAGGACATATCATAAGTAGGAAGAACGGACCATAAACTATCACGCAGGCCTACTGGGGACTAGTGGTTGTTAACGAATGCTAATACAGGCGGACCCAACTTCTTTTCGTGCCTAGAAATTCGAGATAACATTATATTTTTGATCACCCATCCAATGATCGGCTTTTGCGAAAACTGCTTAACTTCAGCAACTGCAGACCAAGAGCGTTTACTACTACACCGTCAATCACCGCAATATACAATACGTGAATTCAAAACAAAAGAGTTAGATATTTATTTACTTTTTTTAATTACGAGACGTATGGGAGGATTTTGGAGAGACCTTAGCCACGCAATTTTATTTTTAAACAATAAAAAATATAATACAGTAGTACTTAAAGTTTCCACTGCTAACTTGTACAGAAATAACGACTTGTTGAACAACATTGCGATAGGACAAAGTAGGTTAATAAAAAAAACTTTTTTACACAAAATGTTATACTGTACCTACTACGAGTATGAAAGCTATTTCTTGTTTCCACACGAGGCGTTATTGTTGTGGTCATCGCCAGACATAGCTTCTGTTCTGCTTCCAGTGTACCCATTCCTTAACCACCGAATTAATAGTTGAGGAGTATAATAAATCAGCGGAGTTAGACGGGCGCGCACTGATGCGGGTCCTATCAAACTCGTTACCGATCCCCGGTGTAGCTCACATAACTCAGACGGTTGACAGTGTACTGAGCCCGCGTCGCAAAGATTGGATGGAAGTCTAGAACTCAATTTGAGCATCTGTTCCTACAGTGGTGCCCGTTGAGGCTACTTCAACTACTAGTTGAAGTGTCGTAAACTCAGATTGAATCGGAAGGTGCTTGTTGTTACAAATAGTGGAGACTGGCCAGAGCGTATCTTTGTATCATTGCATGTTCGATGCGAGCATTCGCATGAACAGTATAGAGAGCTGAGCCACTCGTCGCGAGCTCTCCGCTCTGTTATCGATCAGTCACCAATGACGTATCAAGCTCGCCGCGAATGCTACGTTACGGTTACGTTACGTTGACGCTCCGTTCAGCCGCCACCATTAATTTTTGATGTGTAACATCTTTTTACTCGCCTTCTATATATACAATTTGTGGGAGTGATTTCGTTTTTCGATTTTTGTTTGTCGTTTTTCGAAAAGGGACGGAAGTAGGGTCGTAACAGAGTGATCCTGTAACTGTTACGTGTTATTCGGGGAAGCCACCAGTGATCGACACTTTAACACGTTGACTGCGTAGCTAGATTTATGCTACCTGCTACTGGTGCGTCACGAGATCTAAAAGAACTCGTTGTTGTCTTCTGCTTATGACGGGACGAGATTCCTTAGATGTCGTACGGACTGTTACCTTAAAATCTTTTTATTTTAATGAAATTAGCTCAAAATAAGGTTTTTATTTCATGTATCGGTAGATGGTAGATATGTCATTGTGTATGTGAACTCGCCCGAAGATCAATACAAAAATGGAAACAAAAATACAAAAAAAAAACACGAGACCTTTAGAATCTCGTAATGCACTGAAAGTAAGAAAATTACGAGACTATTTAGATCGCGTAGCGCACATGTGACTAAATATCGATAAAAACAATAGTGATGGGATTGAGAAAAAAAAACATTTTGTCGAGAAGGATCAAATTTTAATGTAAGTAAGTATCATTTGTAGTTGCTCATTTTCCTTGGATTTTGATGATAGGATAACCTTGTCTACATTCTTGTATATTGTATATTGTTTGATGTTTGTTTGATCTATCAAAGTCCAATGAAGTGCTAAGTTTTTCTTCAATTATATTTTTCTTTTTGGACTTTGGTGTGTGTATAGACAATAGTTCGGCAATTTTTTATTAATCAAACGACTCATCAAGGTCAATCATATTTGATACTGAAATATTGCTTAAAGAACCAAACTCCGATTTACTTTCATTCAAGGGATCGAGCGTTACATCGTCAGTCTTAGAAGTATACTCTTTAAAGTTTATGTCGTTTTGAGGTTAAGTGGATTTACATTAGTAAGTTCTTGATAAGTGAGTCCAAAACTTGGGCTAGTACAAATTTTTTCGCATGTGGCCTTTGGAACACGTTGAAGTAGGTACTTTTCGATAAAGCGATTGTGATTTTGGAGAATGATCATATTTATTCGTCACAACATTATCATCACAATTATTATTGGAGAATAATAGTTCTAAAATTCTTCGTGTCTTTTGTTATTTTTATCCATGATAGCAAACAAAAACAGTTGCACTCTTTGAAAGTTGACACAACACTAGCTAAATGTAAACAGGCTTCGTACGAAATATTTACGAGATCTAAAGAGTCTCGTGTCGCACTAAAGTAGTTTTTTTACTATCTGGTCGCTACGAAACCTATAAGATCTCGTACGTTTTCATTGATAAAAATTCAACATTTACGATACCTATGAATGGTGGGCTAAGGCATCTCACTCTAACTTAAAAAGAACCTAACGAACATTCATTAGCAAAAGCGGGATAGACATACAATTGCACTTCCGCACTGAATTGAATACTCGTACGAGAACCATAAGATCTCGTAACGCAGTAAACGTGTTAAGTCCGTTGTAGGTCGTAATATTAATTGTGGGAGTGATTTCGTAGAAATGTGATCGTAACAGTGCAACAGGATAAGTGTGACATGTCTTCTAATGAGTATTCACTGCATTCTCTTTATGATTTGTAAATCTATATTCTATTTTTTTTTATTTAATATTGATTCCAACCATTTCGTGTGTAGTAGACTTTTAAACAATATAAAAAATGGAGAGAAAAAATATACATCTTTGTTAATTCTATATTTTATTTACTATTATTGTAATATTGATTTCGAAAAGTGACATGTCAAATGTTACACATCATAATATGAGACTACTCGTTAATTTTTTTACGGTTAGCACAATGTAAAAAGTAAAGTAAAGTAAACAGTCTATAATTGTCCCACTGCTGGGCAAAGGCCTCCAGCATAGAAATCAAGTCATCGCTACAGTTAATGGGTAATAGCTTAATCACCACGCTTGCCAAATGCGGGTTGGTGATCACAATCCCGGGCTATGCATCAAAAAATCCAAAATACATTTTGCCCGACCTGGGAGTTGAACCCGGGACCTTCGTATTGGGCCGAGCGTTCTGCCACTCGTCCACCGAGGCGTTGAACAATGTAAGTGTTATAAATTGATAGTTAAACGGCATCACGCGTCACATACCGGTCAAAAACGGGCAGCTTGGAGCAGTCAGGATGAATTACGAGATTACGCAACCGCTTGAGCGCCTTCATGTATGTTTAAAATATAAGACTGTAGAACTACAGTCTTCTATTTAAAACATGCTTTAGTCGTAGCTTAAAGCAGTTGCATCCTGACTGCTTCAAGCTGCCAGTGTATGGCCGCCCTAATAGTGTATGTATAGAGTTAAAGATGAATCTTTCTTTATTAGATTTTGGTTAAATTATAGCTCTGATTGTCACTACGCCGCCATATCGTAAGTCTATTGGTGGGACCTTGTAATCAGAAGAACCGACAAGACACATGCAAAGCTAGTTCCATTAACTTCTGGTTTTTTTTTGCGCAAATCATTGTAAAATGCCCTTGTTCTCAAATATTTTTTTAAAAATAATAAAAATTAAAACCTTAGATTAAAACTAACATGACATGACACACAAACATTTTTATTGCCAGAAAAATATGTTCGCGAATGTTACAAATCCAAACTCTTTAAAAACATCCTTGTTTGTACGACTTCCTAAGCTTCAAAACATCTATTTTCTTTAAAGTTAATCTTTATATAAATAAACTAGCTGCCCGGCGGTTTTCGTATCGCTTTGACAGTTTCCATGACAACAAAACAAACAAATCATTCGTCCGCTTAAGAACACCAGTATCCCATGATGGACCCATAAAGCAGCGCCACCTACCGGGTCCAATTGTAAATCTAAACCATTCTCGAATCCACTTGAGCACACACAGAAAATTTCATCCAAATCGGTCTAGCCGTTTAGAAGGAGTTGAATAACATACACACGCACAGAAGATTTGTATATATAAAGATCTTCTGTGCGTGTGTTATGTAAACTTTCAAAGCGGTACAAAGTCTGGTATATCACAATCGTTTTAATACTCATATTCTTAAAAACATTCAACTAACATTCCAGCTACGTTGGTCACATCAAACTTTACCCACCGAATTAAACAACACTTCTACATGAGACACCGAATCCGTAACGTTCGAGTTATAAAAGTATCGGTAAAACTCTTTTTCGCCTCCCTACAAATGAAAAATGACGGAGCGACAACGCACTAAGGGCGACAATAGAACTGGACTGTTCCACCGAAAACCGAAAACAAAATCCGTACAGAAAATATCTGAACGGTTGTCAGTGAGGGCAGGCCGCGTCGTATATTCAAATCACACTTGCGCAATAAAAAACGGTAGTTTGACGTAGGTTCCGCCTTGAGCCCGGGCGTGAAACTTTTTGATTTATCGCTCGAAGTGATCCTGTTTTGAGTTGCAGGGTTTGGACGTGTGATGGTTTCGAATCGACTGTGAAAGGGTTATTGCTGTGGTAAATAATGGCACCTGCCTTTGTATTCTCTCGGTCGGTCGTGGATTTTATTTGTTATGCGAGTTCTATGTGTAAGAGTAGCCCGTGTGAGACTCGTGCCATTCGTATTCGTTAATTTTAGGATTCGTTGCAGTAATTTTTGGATATATTTTTTCTTTCCTTATATGAACTAATTATAGGTTTAAACGTTTATAAAACGATTACTTAAACCAAACAATATAATTGATTTGAGCTTGTTTTTAAGTGTTTAGTTAATACTTATTAGTCCCGCAGCGGCAGATTTCCATGTGAGAAATGTCTTCTAGATATATAGGCTCGGCTCACATTTGTATCAGCATACCTTGTTTTATGCCGCGTATCTTAATAGTATTCTTTGTACAATTAAAAAAGTTTGAGAAGCTCAATTCAATTAATTAATAGCTTGATTACGATCACCATTACACCACCCCAACATATTTACATTTTGAAATGAAACATCTTTTACGGATCTACTTGCGTTTATTTAACACATTACTTATTTAATGTTTATCCTGACGTTTCGAACCCTTTGCATGGTCCGTGGTCACAGGGGCCAACTAATTATGAGACGACCAACACCTCAGTCTCCCTGTGACCACGGATCCTGCATAGGGTTCGAAACGTCAGGATAAACATTAAATAAGTAATCTGTAAAATAAACGCGAGTAGATCCTTAAAAGTGGTTTCATTTCAATGTGTAGTGTTCGCGTAAACTTTAGAAAATAATAAGTATTTACATTACTCTCTGGGGTTGTCTCACTACATGTTAAGTATTTTATTGCGAGATTAAAAAACTATTTTATTTATTTATTTTATTATTTTTATTACATTAGATAGAACCTACACTAGCTAACCCAATTGGGGGTTGACAAGCTTAATCACTACTCCTCAAATCATGGATCTAATAGATTTACAAAATCTTCACTGATTTATTCCTTGACAAATAACAAGCATTTTATGTAAAAAAAAAGATAACAGTTTTTTATTCCTTTTTAAACATGTTGCTTTAGAATCTACAACAATCCCAACAATTTTCCACGTGAGTCCTACGTTTTCCAAGATTTACTATCAATGCCCCGCCTAGGGTGACCTTTCGAAAAATAGTCTGACAATTAGCTGGACGTATTTTTAGTTACATAGTAAAATCGAAATCGCACCGCAATACCATATGTCAAAGTCAAAGTCAAAGTCAAAGTCAAATATTCTTTATTCAAATAAACTTTAGAAAAGTGCTTTTGAATCGTCCATAATTTTTTTACCTACTACCCATTCAGGACGTCTATTTTTTAGCTGTGGAGAAGAATGGGCGCAAGAAACTCCATATGAGACATAATACCAATAAAAACGTAGTACAATTTATTTCGGCAAGCTATTTTATCTACTAAACAGTTAAGTAGGTTTGAATGTAATTTTTAAATTTAAAATACTCGTAATTTTCTTTTATGCCAAAAAATTTACTTACAGCCCTAATGAAATCATTACTTAGTTTCAACAATAATAATTATAACACGGCCAACCTATTAACCATTACTACCTTATTAAAAACGTTGTATCTCGCTGAATAAGCAAGTATCTTCTTATGTTACCTTACATACAAAAAAAGGATTTCTGACTGGAGAACGATCAAGCATAGCATTACTTACACAGCCAGCCAGCCCAGCCCAGAACGCGATTTTTTTAAGACATGTCCATTTCGTAACATAAGCAAGAGATAAGACGGGATTTCACAAAATTCCCTCGCTATCATGGGATACGGGATTTGTTTACGCGGCTAAAGTCACGAGCGGTCGTATGTAACTGAATAAAACATTATTCAGTAGGTACATTATTTAGTCAAAAACCTAAATAAAACATTATTAAACACTTCGGTGGCCCTGTGGCAATGCGCTATAGTTCAACATCCGGAGGTGCAGATTTCTCGATGCATACCCCGGGTTTGCATAATGCATAATCCTCATTTGGCAAGCGTGGTGATTAGGCCAATACCAATTAATATAGCAATGACTTGATTTCAATGATGGAGGAGAACTGTCCTACTTTGGCCAGCATTGGGACAGTTTATAGGTTAATTAATACTTTTACTTTGTTTCAAAACGTTTGGTTGTAACTTTTTTGAAGAATTTTTGTTTTACTTGTCCTGACAAATCCGGACAGACGGCCACTGTAGCCTGCCTCGAGTTCCGGGAACATTGTTTGCACACACACTTTGGCTACTTTCCTAGCAATTGTGGAGATTTACAATCGTGATTGTGTTTTCTGTAATAAACGAATGAAGTAAATTGGTTGGGGGTTAAAGTTACTCGCGTCCGTAGGTTTACCCTTGAGACCCTACACGTGACCCCTGGGTGGTGCTAAATGAGTGACACTGTCTGAGTGGTAGAGCCACGCTGCGTTGCAGCACGAAATGGGCCGGCTCGCCCGGCGAAATACCACCCTCTCACAGAATGTCGGCGTGAAACAACGGCACTCGTTGCTGTTGTGTTTCGTCCGGTAAGTGAAAGTACCGGAGGCCCATCTCTCACCCCTCCCCCCTCGGCAACGCATCCGCGATTACTTTGGTTTTGCGGGTGTCCATGGGCAGCGGTGATTGCTTTCCATTAGGTGACCCGCCTGCTCGTTTGCCTCTTTTTAACATTAAAAAAAAAAAAAGTTAAATTTCCCATATGACGTGTGTTGTTTTAAATCTTTATTGATTTGGCGGTCAATCGACTTTTAACCGAATAGTTATCTGTTATTTAGGTCATTTCTAATATTACTTTTCGGTACCTCACTCAGGGCAAGGAGGAGTTCCACATAGCCCCCTCATAAAAATAAAAAAACATTTCTTTTACTATTTTTGCCTTATCTATACGGTTGATTGTAGCCTCCATTTAGCAAACGTAGGCTATATTTTTATTTTTTTTATTGGTTATAGGCAGGCATTTGACTACACCTCACCTGATGTTAAGTGACGGTGCGGTCGAGGATGGAACATGCCTGCCTAGAAATAGCCTATTCACTCTAGCCTTGAAGAGGTCCAGATTATACCTTTCAGGGAACACATTTACATTTGGAGACTCCGCTCCTTACTTAAAAATAAGTACAAGTATGGTACACACGGCGGCAGATCAACCTTACCAAAACTGTCAAATTTCTACAATCAATTTTGAACTTTATTGTTTGGTTATAAGGATCAATATTCATTGGAGAAATTTGACAGATTTGGGTAGGTTGATCTGCCGCCGACTGTACCAACATTATTATTAAATTAAATTATTAAATATATATATATTTTTGCCCCATGCCCCATACGCATCTCACGCCGATGACAAAAACAAAAAGTGGTTATCTATTTCAGAAACAGTTTTCATAAAAAATAATTAGTAACTTCTTATAAATTTTACAGTTTTAATTGGCAGGCAGGCAGGAGATAAAATAACCTACCACAAATACAACAACTATATTTCAAAAAACCTGTTGTTTTGTACATAACTCAATAGCATATAGGCATAATAACTGAATCCCCTTTTTAGGGTTCCGTACCTATAGGGTAAATAAAACTGGACTCTATTACTAAGACTCCACTATCCGTCCGTATGTCTGTTTGTCCGTTTGTCGCCAGGCTGTATCTCACGAACCGTGATAGTTAGACAGTTGAAATGGGCTCAGCCTAGCCCAGCTTTAGAAAGAGTTAAAATGGCATCAAAAAGCAACGAACAATTTTATAATTTTACTATTTTAGCCTAGGAAAATACGCACCTGAATCATCGCAGGGCTTCAACTCCGCGGGGTATGTGTCTTTATCTGATATTATGACCAACACACTAGAAACTTAGCATCCGTCTACCGCTTGGGAGGGATCCTAAGAACTACCCGCCATGGTGGTCACTATGGACACGTGTCTTACTTAAGCACCCCCTTTCACGCAGGGTCAGCGACGCGTAAGCTATGACAGGAGTCAATAAACTGCAGTGCAGTAACCGCTTAACATGAGGCCAAAGGCTTGTTATGTCAACTTCATCATCATCATCATCATCTCAGCCAAAAGACGTCCACTGCTGGACAAAGGCCTCCTCCCCCAAGGATCTCCACAACGACCGGTTTTGTGCTGCTCGCATCCAGCGGCTTCCCGCGACCTTCACCAGATCGTCGGTCCACCTTGTTGGAGGCCTGCCCACACTGCGCTTACCGGTACGCGGTCGCCATTCCAGGACGATCCCGCCCCAGCGGCCATCAGTCCTGCGAGCAATGTGCCCTGCTCACTGCCACTTAAGCTTTGCAACTCTTCGGGCTATGTCGGTTACCTTAGTTCTTCTGCGGATCTCCTCATTTCTGATTCAATCACGCAGAGAAACACCGAGCATAGCCCTCTCCATTGCTCTTTGAGTGACCTTGAGCTTTCTTATGAGGCCCATAGTGAGCACACACTGGTCAAAGACTTTCGTCTTGAGACACTGCGGTATATTGGACGTAAAGATATTTCGTAGCTTACCGAACACTGCCCAGCCTAATTGGATTCGACGATTGACCTCTTTGCTGAAGTTGGACCTACCTAGCTGGACCGTTTGTCCCAGGTAAACATAATCGTCCACAACTTCAAGGGCAGAGTCCCCAACTTTCAGAGGAGTGGGTACAACACGTGATTTCGACATAACTTTCGTCTTCTCCATGTTTATTTTAAGACCCACTTGTTGAGAGACTCTGTTGAGGTCACCGAGCATTGCGCCGAGGTCTTCCAGGGTCTCAGCCATGACCACTATATCGTCAGCAAATCGAAGGTGAGTGATGTATACGCCGTTGACGTTGATGCCGAGTCCTTTCCAGTCCAGAAGCTTGAAAACATCTTCCAGTGCAGCAGTGAACAGTTTCGGAGATATCACATCTCCCTGTCTCACTCCTCGCTGCAACTGGATAGGTTTCGAGTTCTGATCCTGAAGACGAACTGACATAGTGGCGTTTTCATACAAACACTTCAACACTTCGATGTACCGGTAGTCAATTTGGCACCGCTGGAGAGACTGTAGCACGGCCCATGTTTCAATCGAATCGAAGGCTTTTTCATAGTCCACAAACGCTAAGCAAAGAGGCTGGTTATACTCCTCGGTCTTCTGTATAACCTGCCGCAGCGTATGTATGTGGTCTATGGTGCTGAAGCCTTTTCGGAAACCGGCTTGTTCGATAGGCTGGAAGTCATCAAACCTACGTGCGAGACGATTCGTTATGACTCTCGAAAACAGCTTGTAGACGTGGCTCAGAAGTGAGATGGGCCTGTAGTTCTTCAGCAGGGTTTTGTCGCCCTTTTTGAAGAACAGTACCACCATACCTTCGTGCCACGTCTCTGGCGTTCTGCCCCCTAGTACGACGGAATTAAATAGCTTCTGAAGAGCTACGAGTACCGGTCTTCCGCCTGCTTTCAGAAGCTCGGCCGTAATTCCGTCAGCACCTGGTGCCCTGCCGTTTTTGAGCTGTTTGAAAGCCATACTAATCTCGTACAGGCTGATGTCCGGGATGTCTTCGGTATAGTGCCGGGTTAACTTAGCTCTAGGTTCTTTGGAAAAGCTTTGTACAGGTGACCGCGTGGATGTGTAAAGCTGCCCATAGAACTTCTCGACCTCTCCCATAACATCGGACCTGGTCGTGACAGTTCTGCCGTCATCGGTTTTCAGCGTCGTCAGTTGGCACTGCCCAATACCCAGATCTCTTGCGAACATTTTTGAGCCTTTGTTCCGCTCAATGGCCTCTTTAATACGGTCAGTATTAAATCGGCGCGTGTCGCGAGTCATAGACTTCGAGATCTGCCTATTTAGCCGCCGAAACTGAGACGCATCACTTGAGGAAAGCAGAACCATTGCGCACCGCTCTTCCATTAGTTTTAGGGTATGGTCTGAGAACTTTTTGGTTCCTTTTGTACGGTGAGTTTTAAAAAACTTGGACCCGACTGTTTGGACAGTTTCCACAAACCTGTTGCTGTATTCGTCCACATTTTCGCAATCGTTTAGGCACTCGAAGCGATTTTGCAATTCGAGTTGAAAGCTTTCGGGGTTTTGGATTTGGTTGGGTGCAGGACGGAGCATAGACCTTATCAATCGACGTCTTTCCAGCTTAACGTTGATATTCAATGTGCCTCTTACCAACCGATGATCGCTGCCAGTTTTAAACGCATTGATCACAGTGACATCATTGAATATTTGCTTCCTCGTCGACATAATAAAGTCAATCTCGTTTTTTGTTGCACCATCGGGACTCATCCAGGTCCACTTGCGGTGTTCAGCCTTCCTGAAAAAGGAATTCATCATAAAGAGTCCCTCCTTTTCCAGAAAGTCCGCCAGCAGTTGGCCCCGTGAGTTCCAATTACCAACCCCAAATCGTCCCACTCTCATCTCATCGCCGCTTCGTTTGCCCAGTTTTGCGTTGAAATCTCCCATGACAACGGTGTAATGAGTTTTGGAGGCTTGTATGGCTCTAGAGATGTCCTCATACGTAGCCTCCACCTCATCGTCAGGGTGTGCCGTAGTAGGAGCATATGACCTTCAACGAATACCGTTTGGTTATTCTGAGTATAAGGTACGCTACCCTAGGCGACACACTCCCGGTCTCGACAACGTTGTTCACGAGGGACTTGTGGACGATGAACCCGACACCTCCTTGGGACAGTTGTTCGCCCTCCCGGAAATAGAGTAAGTTACCAGACTTGAGGATTATCGAGTCCTCCCCCTCTCTTCAGACTTCAGATAATCCAACTATGTCCCACCGTATCTTGCTCAATTCTTCCTCTAGTTCCAAAATCTTTTCGTCAGTCCGCAATATGCGTGTGTTATATGTTGCCAGGGCCAGAGTTCGTCGTTGGCGGTAGCCAGATCTCTGCCGGAGATTCTTAGCACCCCCTGCCCCGTCGCTGCCTTGGCTGCTACCGTAGCTAGGGCGAGCGGGGCCACCGGGGACTAGGGGCCGGTGTTTCGTGGTGTGCATTCATGAGGGGATTTGCCATAATCGCCACGCTTGGCAGGCGGGTTGGCGATCGCAGTAGCTGAGGGTTAACCTCAGAGAGATGCTGCTGCCCATCCTCTGGAATGGTCTCTTAGTCGGCTTTTACGACACCCACGGGAAGAATTGGGGTGGTGCAATTCTTTATCCCCGGCACCACACAGGGAACAACATATATGTCAACTTAGTGAAACAAAAAACTGGTTTATATTTATAATAATAATAATGTGATTATTTACTTATAGTTTTACGCAAATATTATTGCGAACATAATTATAACAGTTAAATCATGCAGAGAACCTCAAACGGCGAAAGTATGAGAATCTGACTGGGGATCTCATATTTGAGCCGTTTGGGGTAGAGACTTTAGGTCCATGGGGCCCGGGTGCTCACAAACTCTTTAAAGATATTTCTGTTAAACTAGTAGAAGCCACCTGGGACCCCAGAGCTAGCAGCTATACTTGGGCCAGCGTATAAGCATAGCTATCCAACATGGCAATGCTGCTAGCTTACTGGGCACTCTGCCTGATGGGGATGATTTGGGGCAAATTTTTTATTTATAGTTAATAGTAGATATAGTTTATAGTTTTTTGTATGTTTAATTTTAAGTAGTTTTATTATTATCTTGTTTTTTAGGTAAATTTGCACTGAAAATTATTACAGTTTGACAAAAGACATAGTGTTAGTTAGTTATGCTATCGTGGCGTGGCATAGTTGGCAGTGCAATTGGGATGGGAATTTTTTCAACCTTTGTCTTTTTTCAAATTATAATAATAATCTTATCTTGCTTTCTAAAGTTTACGCGAACACTACACATTGAAATGAAACAACTTTTACGGATCTACCTCGCGTTTATTTTACACATTATTTATTTAATGTTTATTTGTACAGCGTGCAAACCTACGGGCCAGCATATTGCAGCGAACCGCCAACGCTCTGCGCTCTCGTTCTACATCCTTATTATCAGATAAGTCCTCCGTGACCAGGTGTCCTAAATACTTAAACTCTTCCACCATTTTAAGGGGAGTTCCATTTAAGTTCACAGGAAGGACATAATCTAATATTCCCTTGGCCTTAAAAACCAGCAACTCACTTTTTTTTACGTAATAAGTGAGTCCATGCAGGGCAGCATATGACTCACACATTCCCATCAGCTTCCGAAGCGCACTGATCGAAGGACTCAGCAAAAACATATCGTCTGCGTAACTTAGATTGTTTACAAAAGTTCTATCTATTTATTGAGCAGCCGACATTAGCCCCGCCGAGCTCATCAATCAGCTGGTCAATGTTTAGGTTAAAGTTTCTTGCCGGTTCTTCTCAGTACAAGATCTCCCGCCCAGAGTAGATAGACTTACGAACCGATGGCATAATGACGTTCATAAGAGCTATTTGTAGCCTAAACTGAATAATTTATTTTGAATTTTAAAAAGGAGTGGAGATGTTAAGCCACCCTGTGTTACCCCACACTCCAACCTGTAGGCGTCAGAGTATGTATCAGCCCATCTGACACGGTTTTGCTGTGAGCTGTACCAAAACCTCAGCATGTCAACTATCTCCCCTGGTACATTACGGCTATATAATTTAGTCCACAGCTTTTCATAGCAAACAAGGTCGAAAGCCTTGGAGAGATCGAAAAAAGCTGCATACAGCATACACCGGTGTCTGCCTATCCGTGTAATACTTTGACCGTCTGCTTGAGCGCCAGAATAGCGCTTTCAGTCGACAATCCGCTTCTAAAACCGAATTGAGCGTCGTTTAACTTTATATATGTAGCTCTTAAGCTTGCGCTCAAGCAGCCCGTCAAGTACCTTGCCAATTATAGTTGCAAGAGAAATTGGTCTTTAGTTGTTTACATCCGCTATATCGCCAGTTTTATTTTTAACTACAGGTACAGCTACACTATCCAATAAGTCTATAAGCAAATATGTATATCTTACACAGAATGTGTACAGCATCCCATGAACATAATATGAATAAATAAAAAATTGTTAATCAATATTGTATAAGTTAAGTTAAGTTATACAAAAATGTTCTGTAAGTTTAAATGATTGCATGCTGTGTACACTCAATTTAGATTATTGTCTTGTCTTATTATGTGGAATACATAATAAGACATTGAGGAATACGATGCAAGGAGGAGGAGGATTATGTGGAAAATGTTTTTATGTTTTTGTAATGACATTAATCTGTCAGTGTACCGTTCATAAATAAATAAATAAATAAACACGGTAAATATGCGGACCCGCATGCAGAAGATGCTCGACAGTGAAGCCATCGTGTCCCGGAGATTTACCACCTGACCATCCCTTTACAGCTTTCTTTACCTCTTTAGCGGTAAAGCCAAGAGGCGAACCCGAAAAAAAAATCCCCTAGCCCCTTCTGCCCCTGACTAACAAGAGATTACACCCTAAAGTGGTTTTTAAAAACATTTGCTATTCTCTTTGTATCTCTCTCTCTACCACCTTAAGATTTAATTTATTTGTCTGTTCCCAAAAATGTATAAAATTCTTTCTTTTGTATTTGTGTATAAGTTTATAAGCCTTTATTCCGTTCCACTGCTGTACAAAAGTCTCCATCATTGAAATCAAATCATCACCAAGCTTACTAAATGTGGATTATTGATTACAAATCCGAGCAAAATCCGCACAAATTATGCATCAAAAATTCGAAACACACTTTGGAAACTGTACCTGGGACCTAAGAATATCGGCCAATCGCGTTGCCACTCATCCACCGTGATTTTTTATGTGATGTGTTTATTTAAAACCCAAAAAACACCAAACTTTACTAAAAAGCTGGACTACAATCTGTTAAGCACAGTTGAACGCGACTGTCGAGGTGCGAGTTTTTAATTTCAGTAAAACTTTTTCATTTTAACTCCTTTGTTAGTACAACTGAGATTCCAACAAATCTGGATTGTGTTTGCTTTATGTTTTCGTGGAATATTTTGTGAAAGCTTTTTAGAGTTTATTCACTGTATTACTGTTCATAAAAACTTTGAAAGTCAAGTATAAATCTTTATAACATGTTTTTCATGTTACTGAGCATACGGCCGAGCATCGGATGGGTGACCAAAAATATATCATCTCGAGCACCTACTTGCTTCCGAGAGCACGTAAAGCCGTTGGTCCCGGCTGCTTTAGCAGGTGTTTGCCGTGTTGTGTACACATGTACACAACACGATTAATAATAAGCGTCTATGTTAAAGTTTACCTAATCTACAACTATATCTAATTAAAAACTAATTATATACATAGTAGTGTGAAAAAAAAATATAAAAAATAAAAATATAACAAATTGATTCCTTTACACCAGAACATAAAAACAATACTGTTTTGCAGCAGAAATAGTTATAACGGTGTTGCCATCTATTCGGTTTCAGATTATGATTGTATTCGTCTTGTTTCTTAAATTAATATACTAGTTTTTTGTTTTTGTGGAGAGCACACTTTCAACTACAAATAAAAAAATATATCAATAACGGCAGTACATCAGTAGTAATTGTGACAAATAAAAACACAATATTTATTTGAAATATAATGCTAGTTGACATATACATATAAACATATACATATATAATTACACTATACATATAAATACACTATACACTGAAATTTAAGCCCCGGAACCAATCGTAAAACAAATAAAATAATAAATGTCTATTTAAGGATTGAATTCTGAACAAGGAATGCGTCGCCTACAATTCTTCATAAACAGATGAATCAATTTCCTTTAACTTTGTTACCCACTGAAACAACAAAGACAGTCAAAATTCTAAATTAAATGTAAAACTTATAACCGTGACGAATTCGAAGGGAACTTCTTTGACATTGTCAAATCTCATTAAAGTTAACAGAAACGTTTCAGCGTTTTTTTTTCCTTGCATTAAAATTTAAATTCTCGGCAAGCGAAGACAAATCGCAAATTAAAAGGTTCCTTCTAATTAAAATTCCAATGAATGTCGATTCCTTTGTGCGACTTGGAAGACCAGTGACAGTCGTAATGACTACCTTCGTAGAGTGGCTATGATAATGCTGTATGCGGGACAAGACGAGACAAAAAAAAAAGCAACAAAATATTTACAAAAACTTTTTTGCATTAATCCGCGCGGTGAAACGTCGGATTTGTAGAGGTTAAGGCGCGCATTGGAAATTTACGTGGCGGAGATCTTGATTTTTTCCAACAATTACAAAACATATGAAAGTGATATTTGATGACATGATTTTTCATTTGATTGACTTCATTTTGCTAGTTGCAGAAACACGATTTGTTAACTTTTATAACAGAGAAAAAAATATCAAAGTCCTCTTTTGAAACATAGATTTGCATTTTACAGGCAAACCAGACCGATTTAAGCATCTAAATTTTCTTAGTAGATTAGTCTTAACACACACTTCAATATGCTAGTTAATTTTTTTAAGCTTATTTGTAGTTTTAATTGGAAAGAAAAAAAACAGTTTTTCTTATGATACGGGGCGCAAACGCTCCGTATTAAATTAATCGTTTAGCGATGCGTCGCTTTAATATTATTTTTTAGAGTTGTGTTTGTTGCAAGTAAATAACTACTACTATATTGCTCTTGTAAATTAGTAAGTATTTATTGCAGTTGTTTATATCGGTCTTTGTATTCTGTGTATTAAATAAAGTCACAATAAATTTTAATACGTACACTGTTGATCAATAAGTAAAGTTAATATATGAGATTTTTTTTTATTATTGTTGACATTATTTATGCTTTTAAATATTAACTATTTTAACATTTTCAACAATTTCAATGTCGATTTTAACATTGACATTTAGCTTATACAATGACATAGCTCTTACCTACGAAAATAATGATTACCTATTTATAACATTGTTTCTTAGAACGTTCATGTTAAACATAAACCATTTTAAATCAAACCCTAAACCTCATTACGCAGGCTCAAAGCCAAGGGCTTTATAAACAACCTTTTATTCTATATTTATTTTCCATATTCCGCTAAAAACAAAGCCAATTGTATGGTAACACAAAAATTCAAACACAAATTATGTACAACATTTTTCTTGTAAAGGTTCTTACTATTCTCCAAAAATAATCTTAGCACCATCGCTAATACAGAACTAACCAAGTTCATTTTAATGTCTCACTAGATCCAGTTCCGGATCCAGAGGGACAGTTTTGTTTGCTCATAGAGAGTAACAAGAAATAATCGTGTTACATTAATAGAAGGTCTCTGCAGCCAAAGGAAAAGTATTACAAACCGAAAATTTTTTCAAGCCGAGAACCTCTTAAGTTAAGAAATGCCTTAAGATTCGGGTTTCACGGTCTACCGTCTCGAGAAGCTCGATGGCGCAGTGGTTCACGCGCCCGGTTTTCGAGTGCTGAGGTTAAGCAACTTTCGCAAAGGCCGGTCATGGGATGGGTGATCAAAATTTTATCATCTCGTGCTCCTCCATGCTTTGAAAGGCACGTAAAGATGTTGGTCCCGGCTGCATTAGCAGTTAACAACCACCAATACGCACTGGGCCCGCGTGGTGGTTTATGGCCCGTTCTCCCTATCCATCCATAGGGAAGGCTCGTGCCCCAGCAGTGAGGACATAAAGTGAGCTGATGATGATGATGATGATGGTCTACCGTCTACAAGCCGAGGTCTGTCCCATCGTTGACCGAGCGTGGTGTGTTTCAAGTGGTCAGATCTTTAAAAATCTTACGAAACAGAAAAAAATACACAAAAAATACCACTGCTAAAGTTAAGGCTGTAAAAAAAGCCGTTTGATAATTCTACTAATAAGTTGTTTTGGCCAAAACTACATAAAATATAGACCCAGTACAGATTGACACGTTTTCTAATGTTTTGCTAGAGTTATCCTACTAATATTATAAACGCGAAAGTTTGTAAGTATGGATGGATGTTTGTTACTCTTTCACGTAAAAACTACTGAATGGATTTGAATGAAATTCGGCATACAGATAGTTTATAACCTGGATTAACACATAGAATACTTTTTATCCCGATATTCCCACGGGAACGGGAACCACGCGGGTGAAACCGCGAGCGGCCGCTAGTTCATTTATAAATCGACGTTTAAACGCAGCACCTCAATTTAGATTCGCACGAAAAAATTGCACCTGGCGCTTAACGACTTTGTCGAGTTTGACATTTGGGTGCTGGAGAGGCCGAGATCGCCGTCAGCTGCAACGTGATACAATGGAGAGACGGGCGCACATGTGTCAAGAAGATCGTCGCGAGCGAAGGGATAATATCATATTGAAAGGTACGACTAGCAAAGCCTATGTAGATATAAGTCATCGATCATTGCTATAAACCAGTTTCTCAATTATTGAGGATTCCAGGTCAAGAGCGCTTCCACCATCAGCCACTAACTAACATCACATCAAAGAGTGAAATGAGGGCCGCGTTCTTACCCGGAAATAACAAAAAACCTGTGTAACTGGTTACGCTGTAAATGCTATAGGCAGCCAACAGAAAAGTTCTTCCATTCAAAACAGGAAATTTGTTATAGAGAAAAAGTCTTAAAGGAGAATAATTAATTGTCACCCTTACTGTTTCAACGCTGCATATTTTCTTTTATAGAACAAACAGTCTATTCAGAATCAACAGTTCTTTGAAACTCTTCTATAAGTGCCCGTCTTTTGTAATTTCTGTATACCGCCAGCAAACTCAAGTTTTCTATACATAAATATATTTTTTATTACGTCAAAAATTACGTTCATTTTACGCCAATTTTATTGCAAAAAATATAATTCAAAAGAGTTGTTAAGTTAACTTAAGACGATTTGAAATAGAAAAAGAAAAAAAAACATCACACCTATATTGACACATATTTCAGTCATCAGACATCTCAGCCAATAGACGTCCACTGCTGTACAAAGGCCTCCCCTAAGGATCTTCACAACGACCGGTTTTGTGCTGCTCAAATCCAGCGTCTTCCCGCGACCTTCATCAGTTCGTCGGTCCACCTTGTTGGTGTAGGAACACACTATGCCGAAATTACGCGACCGAAGTTCGGCTTGATTACGCCTACAATGCTATTTGAATTACTGACGATGCATAATACCGAAATTACGTTGCGTTATAGCTTACAGCCGAACTTCGGTCGGGCGTAAGTTCAGCGGCAACTTATTCTATAGAGCACACATTATACGCGACCGAAGTTCGTTTCGGTTGCCTACGAAGATCCGGGGGCGGGGCGTAATTTCGGCATAGTGTGTTCCTACACTTGGAGGCCCGCCCACACTGTCTCCCATCTGAAAACCCAAGCCCAATGTACCATAACACAATTTTGGCTATATACGTGCCGTCAACAATGGAATCGTTAAAAAACCGCCAACGCATTATACCGCCTCTATGATCTAGTTGTTATGACCACCGGTTTAGACCCAGATGTCCCAAGTTCGATTCCCAGCGCCCCCGTACATGTTTGTGTACTCGGTTTGGTTAATGGTATATAGGGCTTGTTTGTCCGCCTGGCTTGCTACCATTATCTTATCTAAACATGTCGCCATAATATCAATGCTTGTAGCATTGTTGTGTTCCGGCAGCAAGAGATAAGATAGCCAGTGTCTCACTAGTTGAGGATCCCGGGTGAAGTGCGCTTCCATCATTAGCCTTATCATCACTTAATATCAGGTGAGACCAAGGCACTGTACTTACCCGTAAAATACTTATATAAAAAAACAATATTATTTAATAAACATAGTAAGAATCCCATTACTAATTTCTTTAATGCAAGAGAGCCCATGATAGTTTAAATAGTTTTTTTTTCTTCATATGATGGCTTCGTGCGATTAGCACATTTAGCCAGTGTCAAAGTAATTTTTTCTTACAAGTATTAAATAAATAAACAATATTAGAATAAATATTATTAACGGGATTATTACCATGTTTATTGTCATGTTTGAGTATCCGATATTTCGGCACAGTTGCATGCGCCATGATCACGGATGTACTCCCCCACCCCCAGATAATTTCAACAGAACGTCACTACATACCAAGATTGATAAGAGAAGCGATTGAAATTACAAAATACAAAAATTTCAATCGCGAAGATGGGTTTAAACTGTCGCGTATCTGGAATCCAGTGATTAGCCTATGTAAAGACCGCAAAAAGAACAAAAGTGCCGTTTCGCGATCTGATACGGTTAGTGTAGTGTGTCGGGAACAAGTTCGAGTGAATAGTGACTTAGGAGCCAGTGGTACGAGTATTGAGCGCAAAAAACGACTAAGAAAGAGGGTAGATCGTTTTGTCTGCTCATAATCACCCCACCCGCAATAACTTCAGTACATCCGTGATCATGGCGCATGCAACTGTGCCGAAATATCGGATACTCAAACATGACAATAAACATGGTAATAATCCCGTTAATAATATTTATTCTAATGTAAGTGACCACGATAGTTTAAAAAGTTATATAAATAAACAATATTTCCTTCTTGTATAGATGATGATGAATGATAATAGAAATGAGAAAAGAGAAATGATATACCCTCCAACCCTGTGATGTGCACTGTTTTGTTTCATTTGCCAACACTCATGCACACTCACGAACACTTAACGGTTAATAATCCACCATTATTTCACATTAATATTCGACATAACACAAATTTCAGAAAATAAAACAAAACTGCAGACATGACTCTTCACTTTCCCGCCAAGAAGTCCAGTTATAACGCATCAAAGTCTTTATTTTCTTTTTTCAAAAATTTCAGAAATATTTGATTTCAAACACAAAACTAACTTTGTCAATGGCTAACTTTAACCAATACATCTTATTAGAATGAAAAGTTATATCGAATTTTAAAGCATTGAGTGAAGCACTCTACTAAAAAGATCTGAAATTTTTAAAGTACACAGAAAAGCTTTTAAATAACTACTTACTTTCAAATAAAATATAACAATATTAATATTGAGTAAGTCAAAAAGATCGGTAAGGGCTGACTTAGGTATTACCCTTAAAAATATTTTAAGAGGTTTTCAATGGACTCTGATGAAATGATGAAAACTAAACATCATCAGCTAAAAAGGCCGCACTGATGGGCTCAGGGGCCTCGCCATGAGCTATAAAGCAGTGTTATTCGTCATCAAGCAATATTCAGTATTTTAAACGTAAAAGCACAAATAATTGTAATTTGCGGAAGAGATATGCATATGACTTGTCTTTACCAAATATTAATAATGCCCTGTATCACAAGAGTGCCTATGTTACTGGTATCCAAGTATTCAATCATCTGCCCACAGATAAAAAAGCCTCAATAAATTTAAGCTGTTTTAAAATTAAATTAAAAAGATGGCTTATAGATAAGATGTTATACAGTTTGACTGAATATTTCGGTACAAAAACAGCATAGTGGCTGTTTCTATGTAACATGTACCTACCTACTAAAAATTGCATGCCCGACTAGGGTAAATTGTTTGTTTCCATTATATGCTTAACACCTGCTATGTATTTACACAATTATAAGGCAATAAAAAATCTTATCTTATCTTATAATCTTAGCCAAAAGACGTCCACTGCTGGACAAAGGTCTCCCCCAAATAGGGTTGCCAACCCTAATATATAATATAGTATCCTACTATTTTAGGTGTCTAACTACTATTATTTTTAAAATATAATATAGTAGGCAAAATTACTATATTTTTACTATAGTCTTCTGTGATGAACACAAAGTGGAAAGATGAGCGCAACAGAGCCAGTATCGGTCTGATAAAAGCAGAGTTAATGGTGTTTTGTAACTTAACATTAGATTGTAATAATAGTTACGAAGCGTTCCTTAAAAATAAAAACCTATTAATAAAAGCTAAAAGAAGCAAAAAATATTTATTTAAGAAATAAAATAAATATATTTAAATATACTATATTTTTTTTAATTTATTCCCTATCTACTATATTTTTATGGGTACTGAATCTAAGAATACTATTTGGCAAAAAATTTGGCAACCCTACCCTCAAAGGATCTCCACGACCTGTTTAGTGCTGCTCGCACCCAGCGGCTGCACGCGCCCTTCACCTGATCGTCGGTCCACCTTGTTGCAGGCCTGCCCACACTGCGCTTTCCGGTACGCGGTCGCCACTACAGAACTGTTCCTCCCCAGCGGCAATCAGTCATAATTTACAAAATAGGTATACCAAGTTTATACAATTTAATGAAAAAAATATTTTACATACATTTTATTTTTCGGGGCTACTTTTCAATATAAACTTTCACCATACCAAATCTTACACACCTCCTTACGCACTATGTCCTTGAAAAGGGACACGAAGTTCTCTTCACGTTTTAATTATAAGTATGGTACCACCATTAAACTGTATCGTTTTTTAAAATGATATCCAATCATAATTATATTAGGTTCACTCATATAATCCATCCAAAAATTATAACAATGATAAAGTCATGAATTTGTTATGTACAATTATGTGGTATGTGGATATTGATACTAATATCTGTGTATTCATTTGTATTATGGTAATTAAAGCATCTGTCATTACTCAGTACACATTAGTATTGCGAAATTTAATATTAAGCTAGGGCTTATTAGATATTGTAAATTTTGGGAATATGAGCTTTGAATTCGAGCTCGATGGTGCAGTGGTTATATTATGCGCCCGGTCAGCGATTGTTAAGGTTAGGCAACTTTTGCAGAGGCCGGTCAACGGATGGGTGACCAAAAATATATCATCTCGAGCTCCTCCGTGCTTCGGAAAGCACGTAAAGCCGTTGGTCCCGGCTGTAATAGCAGTCGTCAACAACTACCAACGTGCACTGGGCCCGCGTGGTGGTTTATGGCCCGTTCTCCCTATCCATCCATAGGGAAGGCTCGTGCCCAGCAGTGGGGACATAAAATGAGATGATGATTGAAATATGGAATATACCTACTACTATTTATTCGTAAATAGTACACAGCCTATAATTGGGTAGCAGCAGTGGGTGCTGGGCAAAGACCTCCATCATTGAATTCAAATCATCGCTACAATTGATGGGTAATGGCTTAATCACCACGCTTGCCAAGTGCGGGTTGGTGATCACAAACCCGGGCTATGCATCGAAAAATCCGAAATACATTTTGCCCGACCTGGGAGTTGAACCCGGGACCTTCGGGTATCGGGCCGAGCGCTCTGCCACTCAGCCAACGAGGCCAAAATGAAAATATAGATAGATTGTTCCCAATTGAAAATTGAAAATACTTTTTGATAACAAAATGCCTCGGTGTCCGACTGTCAAAGCGCGACCTGATATATGAAAGTTCAGGGTTCAATTCTCAGGTCAGGCAAAGTAATATTTTTGGATTTTTAATGCATATCCTCGGGTTTATATAAGCAAACGCGGTGATTAAACCAAAGCCCATCAGTGTAGCAATGACTTAATTCAATGATTAAAGCCTTCTCCTAGTGGGAAAATTACTTTGAATGCTGTTCGAATTAATTAAGTAAATTAAAGTCTCTCCTTCTCTGAAGTACTTTAATTAATACTTTCAGTTTATGAAATCAACGTCCTTCCGACGACTGACGAAATCAGATAACAAATTAATAAATGAAAGTAAACGGCTGCTACAATTGATACAGTTAATTTATTTACTAGTTATTTGTTGGTGCGTTAATTAGTTAGTTCTGATTATAGTTATATTAAAATTACAATTTGAAGAGTTCAAAAAAAATGTACGAGCGATAATTTTTTCGAAAGTATACAGGGGTGAATTTTTGTGTTTTTGTGGCCTAATCCGAAACTAAAGTTAATAGCGTAATTTTACGCTAGTAATTACTCAATCACTCAATGAGTTTTTACTCAAAGAAGTCGATAAAGAGGTCGATGTTGACAAAATTACGACTGAACATATTCCATGTTCATGTGGGAAGGCCTGCCCCCTGACTATGAGCTCTTATAGCAGTATTATTGCAGTTGTGGAAAAGAGACGCAAATATATTCGCCGCTACACGCGTCTCGTTTCCACAACTGCATTAGTACTGCTATAAGAGCTCGTGGTTACCCGCCTGGGGGGCAATTTTTGTACCGACAACTAATTCTCACGCTATGATTTTCATATTTTTTTATCTTATTGATTAGATGCAAATAAAATAATAAATAAATAAATAAATGTTTCCCACACTCACACCAATTATCTAGCCCCAAGAAAAGCTTCCTTAAGAAACTCGAGAAATGGTTAACGGATAAACATACTCAATATACTTAAATACATACTTATTATACATAGGAAACAGAAAATAAAAATGAGTCAATATTGTAGGTAAGTTAACATTAAACCATTCCGCTAATTCCTGGGTAGTTTGACTCGGATCGGCTTCCACCATCTCCTTCAATGACAGCGTTATTACACTTCTGTCACAGAGTAGTAGATATATGCACAGAGTGCCTCTGTGGCGTCTCTGCCGCGTTAGTTCCGCGTCGGAACTCAACAATTAAATCTTTCCCGTCTAAGCATGTATGTATTTATCTATTATCAAACGTAAAATGATAATAGTTACGTAGCCTACTTAAGGTATTTTAGCCCTCTTCATTCTGACCACTGGTGATCAGACAATCCGCCAGCTAGCCACGACACCGCAAACACTTTTGCCTAATAGTAATCTACAGCAACCAACAAACACCATTCCCAAAGTAAAGTACTAATTACGATGAACCCAATTGTTATTTCAGCCACGTCCGATCGCACGCGTCGCTGCGAACGCTAAGGAAATAATAACCAACAGTTCATAAGCTACATAATTACTATTACGTGATCGGGACCCGGTAACTTCTGGCTTCATTACTAATTCAGTAAAAATGGTGAAAAGAAATTGGCCGTAACGTAAGATACCTAATAGTGTTTGGTTGTCGTCCTCCGTTTTTAGAAGTAAATGATCTATTTTAAAAGCTGTTAGGTAGGTGTTTAATAAATAATAATAATATTTAGGAAAATAACAAGACTTTTCATTATATTAATTTCGTTTCACTGAACTATTGTAACACATATTTGCTGTCTTAATGTTTGAAACTACTGTGGAGACCTGTTATTATAGCTACAAATTTTAAAGTAAAGATTGCTTGCGCCGTGAGCTGTCTGCAGGTGCTGAGGTTAAGCATCTTGCGCAAAGGCTGGTCATCGAATGGGTGACCAAAAATGTATCATCTCGAGCACCTCTGTGCTTTGGAAGGCACGTAAAGTCCCGGCTGCATTAGTGTCGTTAAAACCACCAATCCGCAATGAGCCCACGTGATGGTTTAAGGCCTGTTGTCCCTATCCGTCTATAGGGAAGGCTTGTGCACCAGCAGTGGGGAAATAAAAAGAGCTGATGATACGACGTCGACTCAATCGTTCACTTACTCACTCGCTCATTCACTCAATCACTCACTTTCTAACTCACTCACTTACTAGTTCATTCAATTACTCCATGCATTAAGTATAACCAAATTCATGTCGAATAACATTTTATCACCGAGCTTATGCAAACTAGGTGAAACCGCATTTGTGATTTATTATCTATAAACTCACCCATCTATAAACTCAGTGGTCGCGGATTCTTTAGCAGAAAGTTGGGAGACGACGCGTGACAAATAGTTTATTTTTCGTATCCATATTCACAATAAACTATTGTGGAGTAAAAAACGAAGTATACGAACAAATTTATAAATAGGACATAGAAGAGCAACCCTGACTTGAGAAATCATTAACACAACTTTGCTCCTTCGAGACAGATTATATTTATTTATTTATTTATATTTTACCTGACGAGATATTGGTACGGCTCATAAGTCAGCCCTAGCTAAGTCAGCTAGTTAACAATACCAGCTTTGAACGTAGTGCTTCATAATACAATGTTCCGTTTCCACAGACAGAATCCATTTTGTCGCACCATTTCTCACATCTTCCCGCCTAATTCGGCACGTACATTTTGCTTGCAAACACTTCCAATTAATATTATTGCGTTTGTTGTCTTGTGAATTAGCAGCCATGTGTGCTGTAAGAAGTAGCTCTGGATTATGAGTGTATTTAATTTAATTGTCAATCTTCGTAGATTTTGTTTGAGGCCATGAGGATCGAGATAATGGCGCAATGTCTGAGATCCAAGTTAATTTATGTGTCTTTGTCTTTTCAATTATCTACTATGTCTATTGTTGTTTTATTATGTTAAGTGTGAATTATGTTAGTTGTTGTTAGTCAGTTAGTTTTTTTTTGTATGAAAAAAAAGCTTATTTAAATATTAGATACTTTGTTTTAAAGTCGAAGGAAAAGTATGTGATACTGTATACATAAGTGCAATAAATAAATAAATAAATAAGTATGCATCATTCGGGATTTAGAATTGAACTATGTCCAGCAGTGAACTAATGTAGTCTGATGATGATGATGATGATTCGGGATTAAGTTATATTATAAAACAGTTTAGTTAAATGTTTGTAGCTTAGTGAAACAATTTTCGAATCCCGCTGCACCTGCTGCAGAAGCGACGATTGTGCGGGACTTTTCCCTTGATGTTATGGGGGTTGTAATGTCGTTTTTCAAGAGATCTCAGTAATTGTAGGGTAAAAAGTGACCAGTGTCATGTGTCAGCTGTTTGCACATTACTACTCACTAATACACCGGGATTTCCTTACCGTAATTCGACCTCAAAGTTTAGGACCCCTTACCTCCATCCATAAAATTTACGAAGCAGGAATTAAGGCATTACAAGTTTATCAGAAACTTATCAAGTTCAGTTTGCGTAAAGAAATCGGCCATCCATTCAAGTATTTGTAATGCCCCTGAATATTGTATTTGACCTAGACCAAAAACGCTGTCATAATCGCGTCGATAACTTGCTCGGATCAGACAACCACAAACTTCAAACAAACTAAAAGTGCAAATCTTTATAAGGTTGTTGCGTTTATTTGACATTATTATTTTAATTTATTTCTGACTTTTCAAACACTTGACTGTGCAGGATTCATGACCACTGTTAGACTAAATTGTTATTGTAATAACCTACATATTATGTGACTTGCAACTATTTTCAATAAGATGCGTTCCGTTTTAACGTAAACTGATTTGAGAACGTTATTTAAAAAAGAACATGTAAAATCAACGCAAGTAGGTACATTCTCATAAAATATCAGTATATTTTTTTAATAGAAAAAAAATTGAAATATGATATCGACGAATCATTTTTCGTCAAAACATTAGGAGACCTAGCAAAAAACACTCCATCTTTCCGAGTGCCAGAACGGACGCCACACGTCATAATCCCGAAAGTGACGCAGACTCATAATTGACAACGAAAGGATCTCCAGACAGATTTCAGGAGAGACGAGGGGTTCTTGTGTTCGCCAGAACCGTGCCGACGAACACGCTTACAACGGAGCTTTTCAGTCATATTAAAATTATTAATAAATGGAACGCATTAGTGAGATGACTTTTTGATATTAAAGTACATTAACATTGTGCTGGGTTGTCATAATAAACTTATGTTTCCTACGCCGAGTTCAATATTATGAATATAAACTGGTCTATATTTTTTTCTAAAAACTACACACTGATAAAATTATTCGTTTCTTGAATTATTAAATGCGATACATACTTAATACCTAATTGTTTTTAGTCAAGCTGGTGTTAGTTTTCTTTTACATCTACTACAATTTTCTGATAGTATCATTATGTTATTTCAATACAATAGGTATTGATGTACTGAGGAGCTTTTCAGTCATATTATAGTAGTTTATGCAACTGTCATATAATGAAGGGTATTAAAACACGAGTGTGAGTTTATGAAACGAGCGCAGCGAGTTTCATAATAGTAACGAGTGTTTTAATACCCGTGTTATATGCTGTTGCATACACTACTTTATCTTCACTAATGCAATTAGTCAAACAACAAGAGTAAAAGCTGACAATAGTTTGTTTATAATAATTGTTCAAATTTTGGATGGTACAATTTTGAAAGTTAATGTTAATTATTGATCCAGCAGCTGTAGCGGTCGCGGGGCAAGCAGTAGAGCTCGTAGACGGAGTTGGAATATTTATAATTACTTCATTCGTCTTGTTTTCTATACTGTTCAAGATCGTATTTGAGACTTGAACTTTATTCATTAAAGACTCATCAATGTAGCTTTCAGCCACAGTAGAAGACTTCCACCCCCCGTGTCCTTTCAGTGTGGTCAAATCACCACCGCTATCTATGAGAAGGGTCGCCGAGGTGCGCCGGAAGCAATGCCCCGTGTACAACGCTGGGTTAGGCAGATTCAAAAAACTTGCGATAGTTTTTCCCAGAGCACCAAATTTATTAATACCAGTTCTTTGATCGACGCACTTCCCCGATCTATAGCTCAAGAAAAAGGCAGGGTTTCGACAGGGGGTGGGTCGAAGTTCCATGTATTTTTTACATACGGCATAGCAGTTGCCCGTCACAACGAAAGAACGATCTATTTTCGTTTTTGTTTTCAAAACTTTCACCATGATTGTACTGTCGTCTATGTTAGAGACTTCATCGAACTGGATGTTGTATAGCTCTTGCCTTCGGCATGCCCCCATTATGCCGAAGATTAGTGCAACCTGTAACAATAAACGATATAATAAGCTTGAGGTACATAGCCAAGGCAAAAACTATGATTTATGAAGTAGTAAAGTGTAGGTACCTACTACCTAATTTATACACAAAGCGCTTAAACGGAGTGTCTAGATAACTTGCGTGTGTAGTACGTAAGTACTAGGTAGATTAAATAACAGAACTAAAATACACTTACCTTTTCAAAAAGATACAAAATATCTGGTGAATCTTTCAGGAACATCTTTATTTGACCTGATGTAAACGTCAAGGACTTTTTTTCCTTGTGTCCTTCTGAACTGCGTTTCAGGAACGCTATAACTTTTGAATACTTCGTGATATCAATATTGTTGTAGATACTCAGTGTGGACTTGAGCATAGAATATTTAGCCCACATAGAAGATGGCTTGAATTTGTCGGAGAGGTCTTTGAGATACACAAGAATGACATTTTCAGAAAATGATGTAGTTTTCTTTTCGATCTTCCATGCCAAAAAGTTATTATATTCTTTTTCATATAATTTTCTAGATTTTTCTGGCAAAAGATTGTGAGTTACTTTTGTTGCCAATTCTAGAATATCCGGAGGCGTATAAATATCATCATCGCTGTCCATTTTTAACTTTTAATTCGTATTTTAAAAACAAAACACATTGCGAAACATTAAATTCACGCGTACGTGTATTGTCACAGTGAACTTGCCGCCATTAAAATCTAACCAATGAGAGCGCAGCTGCGCGCGTAGGGCCAATCAGGAGCGAGCTGTTCTTTTTTTATTTAATTGGCACAAGATCTTACCAAAGAGTTTTGTGTATGTAAGTTTAGTAGTTTCGACAAAGTTTTCACGTATAACCCAACTGTTTTTAAAAGCCAGCCTAATATCAAAATTTTATACAACTTGTATGAGGATTTTGACATAAGGCTCGCCAGGTTAATTGGTCGCGTTTTATTGATGTTATAATGAGATTTTACGATATCGATGTGGATATTATACCATCATGTGAAATTGCTTAAATTGAGTGTTTTGTTGTCTGCGCTATAACAGTAGTAATTATAAGTCAAGTATTGGAAACATAAGTAGAATGTTACAACATTAGTGTAGATAAAAATCATTAATAAATGGAACGCATTAGTGAGAAAGTAAGTAATACTTGTCTTTAGTCAAACTGGTGTTAGAGATTTTCGAAGCAGGCTACAATTTGAGATAGCGACATTAGTATGTTGTTATATTTTATCAACACAATTATTATTATTTACAATGAGCTTTTCAGCCATATTAAAATTATTATTAAGTGGAGCGCATTAGTGAGAGGACTATTTGATATTGCAATATACTAACATCGTGCTGGGTTTTCGTAAGTATTACGTAATCTGTAGTCAGTCTGGTGTTAGAGTTTTTCAAATAGGCTTCTTTTTGTTCTGCAACTTTTTGATAGCAACCCAACTGGACCGCAAAGTAAAAGGGTCGGTTAGAAAATCTTCAATATCTTCAAAAGCACCTGAACTAGCTTTATGATAAAGACTAAACTAAAGAATATATAATGCCACATAAAATAATATACAACCTTATTTTTAGTTTATACGAAAATCGAAACACGGGTCAAATATTTTCATTTAAAGAATCAGTACAAAAAAAATTAGAATAATATCTTGAAAACTCACGAAGTTACAAGCTTTTTGTGCTGCCCCGTTGTGTGTTTTTAGTAGGGTATAATTTATTTGAGATTTTGTAAATATTATTTGGTCAAAATGTAACATGGTATAAAAAATATTGAAATCGATTCAATTACTGATTCTGAACAAACAGTTTTCAGGTTTCGTATGAACTAAAAATAACATTGTATAAAACCTTTTTATTTATTTTTGATAATTGTATAAAAAAACTAAAAATTTAAAATAATGGTCTTTTTTGAATTTAGTACCAAAAAATTCAAATTAAATGCTATAAATATGGTGTCTCTGTCTTATAAATTTTATTATTCTGAAGTCATCATTTTGTTAACCCCTGAAGAATGTACCAGGATCCCGACAATGCTTAAAGTTGGACGCAGTCAGCGAAATACAGCGAGAACTGTTGGTGTGACTCTTTCTACTGTCCAGCGAGTACTACAGCGTTTCCATGAAACTGGATCCAATCTTCGAAGACCAGGAACAGGCCGAACAAGGTGTACAACGGCGCGGGAGGATCGCTAAATGGTGTCAACAATTTTGAGAAATCGCTGAGGGAAAAGTACCATACGGGGCGGAGGCTTTGTTCACATGTGGGCTGGGATTTCTTCCAAAAGCCGCACTGAGCTAGTGGTATAGTAAGCTGTATGCGGGCGGTGTATATGCAAGACAATATACACCGCCCGCATACAGCTTAGATAGTGTTTGACTATTTTCAAGAAGTCGGTATCACACACATGGATAGGCTAGCACCTAGTAGAAAGTATGCCAAACCGCATAACAACAATATTGCGAGCTCGCGGAGGCAAAACAAAGTACTAAAACGCATAAAAACGGCATATCTGTAACCAATCTACATTTACGGAAATACTGGAAAAACTACGCAGTTTTATTTATTTTGCATTTATAAAAAATAAGGAGCTTGAATTCATTTTTTTATATTCATTTAAGCATATTAAAATATTTTTAAATTTAGTTTTTATTTCATAAAGATACTTTATTTAGGTACTTTTGAATATATTGAAGATTTTCTAACCAACCCTTTTTCTTTGCAGTCCAGTGTATAATGGACTAACGTGATTTTCTTAGCATTGGGGCAATTAAGAACATGAATGAACAACACAACCGAAGCGTGGATATTCGGATATCGACTGCACCCAATGTAGCCTAATTTTTGACGATCGCTACAAAGCACACGAATTTTTATGATCTATTGTATTGTGTGGCTCGGTGGCGCGGTGGTTTGACGAGTCTAGGATACAATTGTAAAATATATGTTGTTGTAATGTATGGTTGTATAGACAACTGTCAGTAAACGAGGACCCAGGTGATCACAACGAAATGGACACTGGCCTAGTGGAAAGGCCTATAGGCTTAAGCCCAGTTCATTCACATTAAAATTCACAACAAAAATAGCAACCGACTCTGTGGTCTAGTGGTTGTGAACACCGGTTTAGACCCGGAGGTCCCGGGTTCGAGTCCCAGCGGGGGGCTACATGTTTGTGTACTTGGTAGGGCTTGTTTGTCCACCTGGCTAGCTACCACAATCTTATCTAAATATGACGCCATAACATCAATGTCTGTAGCATTGTTGTGTTCCGGCAGCTAGAGATAAGATAGCCAGTGCCCCACTAGTTGAGGATCCCGGGTGAAGTGCGCTTCCATCATTGGCCTTATCATCCTTAACATCAGGTGAGATTAAGGCACTGTGGATAATTATTACTGAATTTAAATGGTGCCATAGTAAATACTGATTTTATAACAAGTTGTGAAGTGCCTAAATTTCATAATCGAGAAGAAACTTAAAACATCGTACAGTATCTCACAAGTTTCTTAACAATGGAAACTTTGTTATAAAACACTATTTTCAAAAAGGTGATTGGGCATTCTAGAAAACATTTCTTGAACGTCAGTGAGATCAATGAAGTAAAAAAATAGTGTTCCAGAATGCCAAATAATCACCCTACTCATGTTGAATGTAACATTTTAATTAGGTATAATATCTTTTTTACACGTGTTCAAGGAAATCGAGTATTTATATCTCTTTTATCAATATCATGGAACTCGTTATTAACCAAGTGCCAGTTAAATATTGTGTCCACAATACAAACGGAGCTGTTCATTTCAAAGAACAAGATAAATAAGATAAATGTATTGAAGGAAACACTATGAGATTCGAGGTATGTAACTTTTTGTCAAGCCCACCGGAATCGATAACACAAAAATAATGTTGATGGAAAAAGAGATCGTCCTCGGGTATAATTAAATAATAAGCGGATGACAAGGGTCGCTCCGGGATGTCAAGGGGTGCTGTCAGAAACTATAACTCCGAAACGTGTGTAAGTTAGGAACTTTAGGACTCGTATTGTGAGAATTGAAGAGGCTAATCGCTTCTGAGGTCTATTGGTTAGGACCACCATTTGCTGCCTTACTACTCGTGTTTATTTTACGTATTGATTTATTTTATTTTATCCTGACAATTCAAACTCTTTGCAGGGTCTGTGGTTACAGGGAGTCTGATGTGGTGGTCGTCTCCTAATAAATAAGTGACTTGCATTTCAATTTAATCGATTGAGTTCCGTTATCTGCAGAAACATCAAAATAAAATAATATATATAGGTATAATATAATAATATATAATATAAATGCGTATAATGCCTTAAAAGTTGTTTTATTTAAATGAATTTTATTGTTGATTCCCTTCGACTCCATTTTCTATTTATTTTTTGTATTTTATTTGACGCTATGTTAAATATTACATAATTTGACAAGAATTATTTGATTGTTGTAATTTTTGAGGCTTTTGAGGATTTCTTAATATTATATTTATTGCATAAATCGATAGTCTTCCTAAGAAAATAAATAAATACTCGCTTGTCGCTTGTGTATTAACACAGTGAGCGTCATCAAAACATACGGGCAGTACTATTTCTATATGATGTCGAAGACAGAATTGCTGCGTAGCTCACATTCGTTCTGGACGATTGTTCTTCCAATTGTAGGTATGCCACAGATCAAAGACCAGACAAAGGCCAGTCAAACTTATTCCAAACCGCACACAATTTATAAATATGGGTATAACGTGTAATAGAAGGGTGTGTTAAAAATAAAATAAAAACACAAGACCTTGTATACAGAGTTACTTATACTATACTATTAACTTTAATTTGTTATGCAATTTTTATTAAATATTTCTATTGTGACGCCACATCAAAACAAGTGTGGCACTTAGCCCCTCAGAACAATAACTAAAGCTGTAGAAGGATGGCTAAAATAAAAATCGTGCAACTATGTTTAGTTCCGTTCTATCTTATGGCTAGAAAAGAAGGTTGGAGTGCTACAAATGGTTGACACTTAGTTCTTATATTTTGTATTGTTATGTCAAACGGTCATCAGATAATCGGTGATCAAAAAAAATCTTTGAGTCCTTTATAAAGTCACTCACTACATTACCTCAAATATGACGTCACAAATCTGGTGGCACCTTCGAAATAACAAAAGAAAAGGGACAATCTATTTCTTTCCAATACATCACTTTAGGTTCATTAGTTAAAATAGTACGAACTGATGAATGAGTGTTGCTATTTTAGTCCGGTTTCTATAGCTTTAGTTATTATTCTGAGCACAGCCCTAATGGTTCAGTGACCTCTGTGTACCTACATTTATGATCACTGCTGCTTGCTTATGCGCGCCTGACTACTACTACGACTAATACTTCTGGACGACCTCCTTGGTCGAGTGGCTTGCACACCGGTTTTCATGGTGTCGCCATCTCTGAGGTCCCGGGTTCGATCCCCGGTCGGGTCAATTTAAAAATTATTGTTTTTCTAAATTGTCTCGGGTTTGTATAAGTGTATGTATAATAAGTATCATCATCATCATCATCATCTCAGCCAAAAGACGTCCACTGCTGGACAAAGGCCTCCCCCAAGGATCTCCACAATGTAATAAGTAAGTATGTATTTAAGTATTTTAAGTGTGTTTATCCGTTGTCTAGTAACCGTATGTATTTAAGTATTTTAAGTATATTTATCCGTTGTAAAGTAAGTGTTATATATACAATAAATATAAATAATAATAATAAATAAAAAATAAATATAATTTTAGCTAATTGGGAACAATATCTTGGAGCGAGTGGATATAACCTCGTAGGCCTATCTTTATTCTTTATTTGAACTCCAACAAGATGGACCGACAATCTGGTGAAGTTCAAGGGCAGCCGTTGGATGCGAGCATCACAAAACCGGTCGTTTTGGAGATCCTTGGGGGAGGCCTTTGTCCAGCAGTGGACGTCTATTGGCTGAGATGATGATGAAGCAAATAGTGGACTTAGTTTTGCAGATATACAACTGAATAATCGTTTTTAAATGTAAACTAACTGACTGGATCTCTTTATTTTCCTAACGCTTACATAAATAAATAAATAAATAAACTTTCCTACACTCACACCAATTATCTAGCCCAAGAGAAGCTTCGTTATGAAACTCGTTAAATGGTTACTAGACAACGGATAAACATACTTAAAATACTTAAATACATACTTATTATACATAGAAAACACCCAGACCCGAGCCAATTTAGAAAAAACAATAATTTCTAAATTGACCCGACCGGGGATCGAACCCGGGACCTCAGAGATGGCGACACCATGAAAACCGGTGTACAAACCACTCAACCAAGGAGGTCGTCAAAACATAGAAATAAACGCATAGAAACTTTAATAAGAATAGATTTATTGGTTTGAAAAATATTTATACCTATATGAAGTTAATACGTTACACCTAACTATATAAAGACTCTTAACTGAACCATAATGTTAACGACACTATCACAATAGTAGGGTTTTGTATACCTTTACAGATAACATAACACTATGTATTATATTAAACATCACAAAATAGGTTAGGATGTCCTGGGCCGGTTTTACGACGTTAAAATGGCGCGTGAAGGTTTTTATTGTGGCGCGGCCCATCTTGGAGCGTCTCAACGGGTTTAAGGCGGCATTAAGGCTGTGTTAGTGACATAACGCCCCCGATTGTTGTCCAGGGGCCATCTTGTATCTCTCAAATAGACATCTCTCTCATATAGACTTGTAATATGAAGTGGGAATTTAGGTAGGGGAGCTTTAGGTGAAAATTTTTATGATGTGGTAATGTGTCTCGCTCGCCAATGGCTAAAGTAAGAATGTTAAATCAAAAAAATGAACGTACGAACGTAGTTTTAAAATGAATAAAACTTATTTAAAAATACCAAATTATGAGAGCATCACTAAAGCGGTCGTTGTTGAAATCCTTGCGGGAGGCCTTTGTCCATTATAGAACATATTTTGGCTGAGATGATGATTATTGATGATGATGATTAATGATGATGATGAAATTTATGCACAAAAAGTGTTTACAAACATCGAGAACATGTTTCAAACGATACAAATATGCATAATAAGTAATGTTACGAGTAGGTATTTATTTCCGTTCCACCAGGAAGTAAGGTTTCGGATTTTTCAATGCATAGCAGTTTGTGATCGCAAAACCACGTTTGGCAAGTGTGGTGATCAAGATTATATCCATCTATTGTAGCGATGACTCTCAATTCATCGCTGCAATTGAATTTGGCCTTTGCATTACTTTACGTCACTTCCAGGAAAAGAAGGTCTGCGCATGTGCCTGAGTTCCATTAATATATTATTGTTTAGTGTGTTAATGTAAATAAAGAAGTTTATTACTAACGCCTACTTCTATCAACTGATTGTGTTAGCTAGTGCGATCGCCTAGCCGATCTTAATAGAGCTTCTGGTCGCAGATCCGGTCCCTCCGGAAATTACCTCTCGCGCGGACGTGGGCGGGAAAAATTTAACGATCGGTTATCTGGGCCGGCCTGTTTTATTGCCTTAGACAAATCCCCATAAAGGGACTCATGTAAATTTTAAACATATGTGGTTGATGAAAAAGTGGCGCGAATAGTTTAGATAAAATTATCATGTAACACTCAAGTGTCTCGCCTCGGTGGCCGAGTGACAAGTGCTCGGCCTGATACCCGAAGGTTTTAGGTTCAATTCCCAAGTGTCCTTTTATGATGGGGCACTTTCCGATATTTTTGATGCTGTAAGGGGGAAAAGAGCTGGACACTTGCTGAGTTTGTTGCCGGTTCTTCTCAGTACAAGATCTCCCGCCCAGAGTAGACTTACGAACCGTTGGCATAATGACGTTCATAAGAGCTATTTGTAGCCTAAACTGAATAAATGATTTTGAATTTTGATTTTTTTTTAATTTCAGGTTGGGTTGTGTGTTTTGATTTTTTCGATGCATAGCCCGGGTTTGGGATCAGCATCCCGCATTTGACAAGCTTGATGGTTAAGCCAATAACCATCAATTCGCACTACCAATACAATACTGTTGTAACTTAAAATATACTGGTATTTAAAAATAAACCGTACTGTTATTAGATTACGGTAAAATTTCAAATATCTGTATGTTTTAAGTTACAACAGTATTGTATTGGTAGTGCGAATTGTAGTGAAGACTTCATTTCAATGACTACATCATTTGCCCAACAGTGGAACAGTATATAGGCTATTTACTTTACTTACTTAAGTGTCAGCTGGCAAGAGCTGGATGAATGCAGCCGCGGATCGTGCTCAGTAGCGTGCATTTGGATAGGCCTACGTCCAGCAGCTAATATAGGCTGAAGATGATGATGGAGTTTTGGATACGACTGTCCCTATCCGTATAACTGCTCTTCAAAGTGAGTTTAATCCGTCGTCTGCCGTGAGTACAGTCATTGTTTGGCGTTGCTGATCAGCGCTCTCGCATATCAAAGGTTAATAACAGAATAAAGCGCTGCTTCAATACTACACAAATTTTCGTTTTAGTGTAACTAATCAAATGGAAATTACCTACATAAAACTGTCACCAGCAACTTTGATACCGCCCAGTCTTCATATAGTTATAGCTTTATTTACGTAAACACAAATCTGCTTTACTACAAAACGATGGCTGAAGTAGAAGCTCGATGGCGCAGTGGTAAACGCGCCCGGTCTGCGATTGCTGTGGTTAAGCAACTTTCGCAAAGGCCGGTCATCGGATGGGTGACCAAAAATGTATCATCTCGAGCTTTCCCGTGCTTCGGAAGGCACGTAAAGCCGTTGGTCCCGGCTGCATTAGCAGTCGTTAACAACCACCAATCCGCACTGGGCTCGCGTGGTGGTTTATGGCCCGTACCTATCCATCCATAGGGAAGGCTCGTGGGATCAGCTCATTTAATGTCCCCACTGCTGGGGGACATTAAATGAGCTGATGATGATAGCTTAAGTTAGACAATGCTTAAAACAGATGCTGTCATTGATGATGATGCTGTTTTAGCTAATATTTGCAGTCTTAATCTTAGACAGAGACACGTATTATTCTAAACACATATTATGTTTAACTTTAAACTGTTTTGTAGAACAAGGGTGTAGTCGGAATGAAACAACTTTTACAAATACTCGCGTTTATTTTACAGTTTTGTTATAGCTACCGTTCGTCCCTGTTCGTTCATTGTGAATGCATGCCGACTACCCGTCTACCAGTCTACTCGTCTGCTCGTCTACTCAACGCGGGCCGGCCGGAAATTACCTCTCGCGCGGGTTCAACGGAAAAACTGTAACAGTCGCTTATCTCTGCACACGCCGTCCTTCCTATTTTATTGTCCGTAAAAAGAAGGTTAGGCGACATATTATATCATGAATGCTTTTACTAAAGTGTATCAGCAGCTTTTGAACGCCTGCCCGGTTCGGGACGCCGATCAATATTATGGCCCAATCTTCTAATGCGCTATGTTTTTAGGGTTTATTTATTTGTTTATTTATTTATCAACAAAAATATAATTACAAATATCGGTTAGTAGTATCTTAAAGCCTATGTTAGGTTTGTCTAGATACTAAGTTCTCAATATAATAATAAGTAATTGAATTAAAAAAAGTAAAATAATAATATGACGGTAAAAGACAAAAATGCAATACATTAGTGAAATAACGCGCTCAGCGATAACCATTCCATCGAATCGATGCAGAACTGACAGCGCTGCACAGCGTCACTGCGTGCGCGCGTGTACACAGAAACAACTTAAGTGTGCGTGCGCACTTGTACAGGACGCTCTGTTATAACTGGCGCTTAAAATATTTAACTATGTTACAATGTTGTAACGTAGTGGTTTTTAATTAGTTTTTTTTTCAGTTTTTTTTTTAGTTTTTTTTTCCGTTTTCCGTTCCCAAAGGGTAAAACGGGAACCCCTAAGACTCCGCTGTCCGTCCGTCCGTCCATCTGTCCGTCTGTCACCAGGCTGTTATCTCATGAACCGTGATAGTTAGACAGTTGAAATTTTCACAGATGATGTATTTTTCTGGTGCCGCTATAACAACAAATACTAAACACAGAATAAAATAAATATTTATGGGGCTCCCATACAACAAACGTGATTTTTTTGCCGTTTTTATAGATAATGGTACGGAACCATTCGTGCGCGAGTCCGATTCCTGTTTTCAAAATATACGTGATTTTTAGACTTCTTGGCGGGAAAGTTAAGAGTCATACCTGCGGTTTTGTTTTATTTTCTAAAATTTGTGTTATGATAATGGTGGATTAGTTCGTGAGTGTGCATGAGTGTTGGCAAACGAAACAAAACAGTGCAACGTCACTTTTCAAATTCTCTGAAGAAGTCCTCGTGAGGACTTAGTAAAGCCCCACATCGTAACTGCGATACTCGAGGGGTTGGGGGGTTTATCATTTGTCACTTTCCATTTCTATTATCATTCATCATCATCATACAGGAAGGAAATTGTGTTTTGGTAGGATTGCTTCAAAATTTCGATCTAACAGACTACATAGCAGTTGCTGCATAGCATTTTGTCGACAGTATGCTAGAACCCCTAGCCTGGTACTCGGCTAACGATTTTTCCACTGTCAAAAAAAATGGTTAAAATTATATAATATTAAAGGGTTTAAACCCCTGCTCGCGCAAAATGTGTTTAAGATATTTCAATGCATAGCCTGGGTAAGTATCATCAACCCCCATTTGGCAAGCGCGCTGATGCTATCAGTTTTAGTGATGACTTGATTTCAATGACCTTGACCAGTAGTGGGACGAAGGCTATTTACTTTCTACTCTACTTAATTTTATAATAGTTGAAACTCGAGTCAATATTCATTTCAAAGTCAAAAGTCAACGTCAAATCGTTTATTCAATTTAAACCTTTACTTTACAGGCACTTATTGACATCAAAATTAAGTAAAAAACATATGATAATAATAAACTAAAATTTAGTTTAACTAAACTACTAAATCTAAGAATCACCTGGTACAGTCGGCGGCAGATCAACCTACCCAAATCTGTCAAATTTCTCCAATGAATATTGATCCTTATAACTAAACAATAAAGTTCAAAATTGATTGTAGAAATTTGACAGTTTTGGGAAGGTTGATCTGCCGCCGTGTGTACCTAAGTACTACCGGCGTCTGTGTCCTCAAATGCATATAACCTCAAGTTTTTAAAGCCTAAGTGCCTTACAAATAAACAAAGATTAAGGTCCGAATAGTTATTCCGCGTTTTGTTCCTGTCATGTAAACGTCATTTCAAATTAAAGTAAAAGAAACAAAACACGGAATAACTATTCGGAGCTTATTCTTTGTGTATTTGTAAGGCTCGTTCCATTCGGTTTCTTCTTAGCTCTAGGGATTCGAAACAGGCCAAGAGTAAGCCTATTTTTAATAATAATAAAAAACACCTACCATTATGGGATCAGGCCCAACCGAGTGACCACAGTAAGTGAAACATTGTTATTGCTACGTGACGGGAATGACTGTGCATGCGATTAAACGGATTTCATCACAGCGATTTTGTGGCAAAGTATTCACTACAACACGAGCTCATGTTATATCGCCGCTGCTAGAGTACCTAAGATCCTGGATGGATATGGAAATCGGGCCATAAACCACCACGCGGGCCCAGTGCGGTGAGCTGTTAACGATTGCTTATACAGCCGGGACCAACGGCTTTACGTACTTTCCAAGCACAAACGTTTCGGGTCGTTACATTCCCTAAAATATAGTTGAAAGAAGCGATGGCTGATTCATATGTCATACTCGTGAACGGGTGCCGCCTGTGGAGGCTGATGGTCTGCTCTAGCGTACTTGTCTTATCTTATTATTATTAACTATAGTTTAACTTTGTTTTTTTTCTAAGACAGGTTTTTGACTTTTACTAGTACTGTATGACATTGTAAAAAATTATACTGGTAAATGATGTTTTTGCAAACTTAAATATATATTTTTTTCTTTTTTTGTGTTTTTTTTACATGTTGTGACTGTCCTTTATATTTTGTATTTTTATTTGTGATGGAAAGTGTCCTTTTATGATAGGGCATTTTCCAATATTTATGACGCTGTAAGAGAGAAAAGAGCTGGACACTTGCTGAGTTTCTTGCCGGTTCTTCTCAGTACAAGATCTCCCGCCCAGAGTAGGTAGACTTACGAACCGATGGCATAAATGACGTTCATAAGAGCTATTTGTAGCCTAAACTGAATAAATGATATTGAATTTTGAATTTTGAAACTAATATTAAACTATTATTCATCATCAGACTATGAACAACCTACAGAAGGGGTCAGACCTTCCCACTTGAAAAAGAGCATTAAAGAGATACGCCCATAGCCCACCATGCTTGCCAAATTCGGATTGGGTTTTAACGATTGCTATCTTGGGTTTGGTTGTGTATTAACAAGACCAAAGGCTAAATTTTCCTGAGAAATACAATTTCTTTTTTATCTATTGATACATAAAAGTTAAAACAGAGCACAGTCGTTTTAAAAGTAATAAATTGAGGTTACAGTATCGCTCCAGACCATTTATCCCTTTTTAACATGACACAAAACATGATAATTTTAAAAGCAGTAGGTACTTAAAGCGTATGCACATAAAAGTTAATTATTACAGAAGTTAAACAATGATATTATTTATTTTAACACTGGTTTAGTAATCTTTAATACAATCAAATAATTATAATAATTAAATATTCCAATTTAAAACCTTAATCTAAAAGACCACCGCGGGCCACCCCCGGCTCAAAGGTTCCCATGATACCGGCAGCGTTACCACGTTGTATTGCCAGGGAGAGTCTCTGAACCAGGTACGACCCGCAGCGGCGCTCGTACCCACGATCCACTAAACGGTGCCCTAATTTGGCAATAAAAGATTTCGCTTCCGTGCCCCACACCCTCGAAGTCTCTACAGCGAAAGGGAGAAAGTGGTACTGTGACTTCAAGGCAGCATACTTCAAATGTTTCTGCCTCAGGGCACTCTCAGCAGCAGACTTAGCTGTCCGCATTGTGTTGAATGTGCGACGTCGCGAAGGTGCTAACGCACGTCGCATTCCACAACAAGCAACGACCCTTCTCCCAGGGAACCAAGGTCAAACCATCCGGCCTCTTGCCGTCTGTTCGGCTTAAGCCCGGGGGCTCCAGAACGCACGGAATATTGGCGGTAACCTGTCTCGGGAACCTGCCAGCGCATCTACAGCAGCTTAACTACAAAATAATCTATATATTAATAGGTGAAGCAAAAACTTTGTATTCCTTTTTTACGAAAATTGCGCGGACGGAGGAGTAATCAATTTCGCACACTTATAGTTTATATAGAGAAGGTTATCCGAATGTTAATTTTTTTTTTAATTATGCATAAAAATACATTAAATCAATAAAATTGTCGTGGTGACAAGTAGGTATGTTTGCGCCAAAATTTTTATATAATGCTGTGTGTACACGTTTTTTGGGTCTCGATCTAGTTTTGATCTGTTGTAATTTCTGTTTTCTACTTTTATTTGATTGTTACCTGTTGTGTATGCCAATATAATAAATAAATAAATAAATAAAAACAAACATTACACACACTACCATGTATTTGACACATACGCATATGTATTTGACACACACATATATTATACTCTTTTCAAAAATTTCAAAAATGCAAGAGGAGCGGTTGAAATCTGCCAATGCCAATTCTTCAGAACAATAACTAAAGCTATTAGTTTTTATTCTGAGGCCAATTCAAACTCACATTCTATCTTTTTTAATTTTTCATTGCTTAGTATACAATCCGTGCAGCCATACTAAAATTACGGTTGAATTTCACTGGGCGACCACTACTAGTATAATATTAAACGCGAAAAGTTTATAAAAAGCCAAATACATGTTCCGGTTAACTTACACTCATGGTTAACCCCCCGTCCAATCCTCTAAATGGTTGGTTTAATGCTCTAAGTCTAAATGACGAAATGATGAAAGGAGACCTTTCCAAATGGGCCCCCGTTGTATACCGAGGTACACTTTATTTTAAAATATTCTCTACATTATGCAGAAACACCTTGTGATATAATTTTTTTATAAAACTTGCCGAAACTAGATTTTTTGGAAAATAATAAAAATCGTCAAAATGGTCCTAGAAATCGTAAACATGAAACGAAACGTGCAAAATATGACTGACAGTGACATCTGTGTCAAAGCGGTTTGTTGTGTAAAAATTGTGGTTTTTTTAAATCTCACAAAGAATATTATTAAAATAGGTCCAAAACATAGTTAATATTGTACGGTTATCTACAAACTCACATAAATAATAAACATAGATCGTGCGTGCGTGTCCGTCTTATTTTTTGCTGTACCAAAGCCGCTTTTACGCAGCCATAGAAACTTGTTTATTTTGCTCTACAGATCCCGGATTCAAATCCGGATAGAAAACATGTTTGTGTGATGAAAACGAATGTTGATATCATAGAATCTAGTAGGTACTGAAATAATTATTTAGAAAGGTCCGCACTTACACGGAACCACAAATGCTAATAGAAACAAGAATGTAATTCATGTTTACTACTGTTGACCAACTTGAGCAGTCTTTCTAAACAAGACTTATTGTCAACCAACTGACACATTAGTAATGCTTCTGCAAAGTCCTTCCCAACAGCACAAGCAGTTGTGTAGTAATCTATCTTTTACATCGAACCTATACGTATTTCATGTCATAATAACCAATTGCATTGATTTTAAAAGCAACACAGTTCTACAATGACATAGAAATGGTTGAGCGCACCTTAGATGGCAATGTAAAACTTTAGGTTGTTTGTTGGAATAAAACAATAAGTATATTTTTTAATTTCTTTTATTATGTTTCTTCATTTTCTACATCTTCTCTGATTAATATATCATCAAGGAAAGATGCTGGAGCAGTTATATTTTGTTGGTATCGAGCCCACCCCATATACCACACAATGGTCATAACATGAGCACAGCAACCCACGGTACGTTTTTCTATTATACAATTACAGTTCATCTCAGCCAAAAGACGTCCACTGCTGGACAAAGGCCTCCCCCAAATAGTCATGGGGGTATTTGCCGTAATCGCCACGCTTGGCAGGCGTGTTGGCGATCGCAGTAGGTTGAGGGTAACCTCAGAGAGATGCTGCTGCCCATCCTCTGGAATGGTCCCTTAGTCGGCTTTTACGACACCCACGGGAAGAGATGGGGTAGTGCAATTCTTTATCCCCGGCACCACACAGGGAACAATTACAGTAATAACCGAGAATTCTGTGCTCCCAACTATTGTGCTGCATATTTAACAATATATATGTCTAATACGATTGACCACTACGGTGCCTTGACAATAATCAACCTCTCAACAGATACATTTCATTTTCAGAATGTGGTATATGGAGAGGCTCAATATCACGGCATACTTCAATTCCAAATGTTCCATTTGGTCTAATGTGTTACCATAATATGAGCGTGCCTGCTTAATTTGATAAGTTCCCAGTGCAAATAATATAGTCCGATTCTGTCATCACTGGAAACTCATTCAATAGTAAAACTTCAGCATTAATACTGTCAAAAAGAACTCTCCTTCTATTAATATTATTTTCTATTATATACTCTGCCAAAACATTTGGTTGATCTAATCTGCTTAGTGCCACTTAGGGCACGCTCTAATATTAAAGTGGCATCTGGTCTATCTGTGATGGGTAGATGGAATGCATTTATCATGGCCCCTGCTATACGAGAATCAGTTATTAGATGGGTAGCAGCATTATTATTAAAATAATTTCGTTATTTCATTTCATTTCACGAGTAAAATAAGAAGATCTTTTGAATCGCAATCCAAAATAGTAGCGCAGGTTGTCGGGAATCGTCAATATATAAATAGCAGCCAAGTTACGGGGCGGGGGTATCAAGGTCCAGTAGATATCGCCAAGTCTTCAGACTCAGATAAACGAAAGTCCAGGGAGAATAGCCGAGTCAAATAATCAAAGCAATACAGATACACACGAAAAACACTCCAGCTAGAGCCAGTAAACACCGAAACGGAAGAAAAAAGGTTAATCTCAAGATGTCATGCATGACTGACAACTGACAAGTCACTCAGTCTTTTTAATTCGTTCGTTACAGCTCTGGCATATAGTATTTTTTAGCAATTTCTTCTGGGTGATAAAGAATCAAACGCACAAAATAATTCGAAATAGTTAAAAACACTTATTTTTGTTATTATTTATCATGCACTTGCTAGAAATCGTTAGGCTTATGTAAAAATAATGTATTAAAAGACTTTTATCATAAAATTAGTTGTGCCTGAGAGTAAGCTAACGAAACGCATCAGACAGCGAGAGAGTTGTGCTTGCCAGTTAAATTAATTCAATGTTGCAAGTCAAAAAGTCAAAAAGTCAATCAAACCTTTCTAATGATGTTTTTGGGTGGTACAAATTGAATAAAAAATATGTTATAATATATATTTTTAGACTCTACGATTTTTTCCCTACATTTGATACCTTTGAATCTTAGGTACATTCGGGGCCCTTGTTGTATGGGGCGAGGAAAGGTCTCCTTTGAAATGCTCTTATTTTGACGAATCCTACTAATATTATAAACGCGAAAGTTTGTTTGGATATTTGTTACTCTTTCACGTAAAAACTACTGAATGAATTTGGATGAAATTCGGCATTCATATTAGTTTATAACCGGGAATAACACATAGAATACTTTTTATCCCGATATTCCCACGGGAACGGGAACCACGCGGGTGAAACCGCGAGCGGCAACTAGTTAAACATAATACCCCACGACCCGATCAACCCAAGCCGAGGTCCTAGTCTTTAGAGGAGCTCTCGGGTTGTTCCGCTCCTGATCTAATTCGAAACCCTCGGTGAATCTAGTAGGGAGCGGGGACACGCACTAGTGGGTAATGCCATTACCTCTAGAAAACCTCTGACAGTGTTTCGTTTCACACTAATACTCTCAAACCCTTGCAATTGCGTAGAGATATAGCGTCACTTAGCTTTTTCTATCGCTTATACCACGGCGAGTGCTCTGAAGAACTGTTTGACCTTATCCCAGCTTCTCCCTTCCTATATAAGAGTACACGTGCTGCTCTCCGGAGTCATCGCTTCACTGTCACACATATCCCATCGCGCACAAAGAAATTTAGTGACTCGTTTCTTTGTCGCACCTCCAAAAGATGGAATAGTCTACCAGCACACGTTTTCACTCCTTCCTATGATATGGGGTCCTTCAAACGAGGTGTGAAGAAGCACCTTTTGGGTCGGCAGAGTGAGGTTCACTGATGCTGCGTTGTTTTCACGCTGCACCAGTTGTCTTCGCGTCTGGACTCCATTTCCACTTAACATCAGGTGTATGGAGTCATTTGCCGCGCTAGGTATAAAAAAAATAAAATAACACGGCTTAGGATTTTTTTTAAGTTTCTCCCCGCTTCCAAAACAGTCCGGTGGACGCTGAAAATGACTGAGGCAATCAACTCTCACCATAAAACATTAATGGTTAGCTTCGTTAACGATTCCCTCTACTACGAATAACTATAAATCAAATAGGTACATTTCCCCGATACGGAGACGTTTTCTGAAAATTCGAAACCATCTGATGTTTATGTAAGTTTGAACGAATTTAATACTGCACCGAAATAAAACTTCTCTGAAAGGGATGCAAATGTCATGTAAATACTGCTCTTGTTGCTGTCATGTCAACATTGGCACAGTGTACTTCAGTTCAGTATGGTACGATTACTGTATATTATATTAGAATTATATTGTTAGTTGTCAAAATGTTAACGTTTATGCACGCTGAGAGCATGCCTATTGCCATAATATACGTGTACAGTCAAGAACATTAACATGTGAACACTGTTTACTAGTGTTTACCCTTATTCCTTTGAATTTAGAGTTACATTGTTTACATGGTAATGGTCGTGACTGTACACACGGCGGCAGATCAACCTACCCAAAAATGTCAAATTTCTACAATCAATTTTGAACTTTATAGTTTGGTTATAAGGATCAATATTAATTGAAGAAATTAATTTGACAGATTTGGGTAGGTTGATCTGCTGCCGACTGTACCTACAGCTTACAATGTAAACAAAATCCTACCCTATGTTCATGGCAACAAATGTTTTTTTCTTTAAGCCGTTGGAACCGGTTACTGGCGTAAAATGTTAGTCGTTACAACCCACCAACCCGCATTGAACCAGCGCATGATATCATAATGTGCTATTTTTGGGGTCCTGCTGTTTGACCAAAAGTCATTTGGCAAAATTATAGAAACCTGAAAAAACCACATTGAGAAAACCTGAGCTTATCACACTCACACTAATATTTTAAAAATGTGAAAGTTTGTGTGTATGTGTGTATATTTGTTGCTTCTTCACGCTGCAACGGATGGATGGATTTGGATGAAATTTAGCATACAGATAGTTTATAACCTGGATTAAAACATAGGATACTTTTTATCCCGATATTCCCACGGGAACGGGAACCACGCGAGTGAAACCGCGAGCAGCCGCTAGTCGTTTATAAGCTGATGGGGAGACAGGTTCAGGAAGGTGTTCAAATGCAACGACCACTATGTAGGTTTTGTAGTAATGATAAAATGTATACTACATTTAATTATTCATTGTACTCGTAGAAATAAGAAGTAAATATAATTTCAATTACTCATTGTTGACATCACCTTTCGCCTATAAACTTTTTAATCAATACCTAGGTAATTCCAATTAGGCAATAATCCTCCCAGAGAACACTTCCCTGCGATAATTTCTTGTAGTTTTTGCACTACCTCCATGCAAACATATATCTGTATTTAAAAAAAAATTAAACGGGGATTAACGCAAACTAATTAGTAAAAAGGTATCATACCTTCTTTATACCCGACGTTTCGACCGAGTTACAACGGCCGTGGTCACGGGCGGACACGGTCGGTCGAAACGTCGGGTATAAAGAAGGTATCATACCTTTTTACTAATTAGTTTGCGTTAATCCCCGTTTAAATTTTGTTTAATTATGGAACGCAAAAGTTTAAAAGTGTATATATATCTGTATTGCTCCAACAACCTCAACACAATCAGTAGCATTACCTATAACATTACCAACATTAATTAGTACAGCTTACTGTAAACAGATAAACAAACTGGTGCTCAATAACCCCAACCGGGTCACCTCTATCTTGAAAATCAAGCCATAGCTGCAACTAATGGATATGGCTTAATAATCTAGTGATTATTGGTTGTTTTCTGACTAAATATGTCGTGGTTTTTTGCAATGCCTCTGTGACAAAACCACTCCTGTATACTTGCTCCGATTAAACCTCAACGTAGTCAGTTCATTACCTAACATATTTCCAATATATTAATATTAGTATATTAATATTAGAAATATGTACAATAAGAACTGCAAACAGACAAACAAATTGGTGCTTTATAACCCCAACCAGGTCACCTCTATCTTGGAAATCAAGTCAAAGCTACAAATTGATGGGTATTGGCCACAATCACCACCCTTGGTTGCTTTCCGACTAAATATCTCGTGATTTTTTTGCAATGCCTCTGCGCAAATAACATTCCTGTATATTTAGTCCGATTTAACCCCAACATAGTCAGTACCTACAGTACTTGTTCCGGAACTCGAGGAAAACCGTCATCTTCATATATTTACGCACCAGAGAACCAAACAAAAAACAGCATATCATATATATAGTGTATCAAAAGCTTTACATTATGTAATTGTATCTATTTATCATATAAATAAAAATACTGAATTCATTTCATTTACAAGCAATAATAACCTAATATGTAATAACCTAACGATATACCAACAGGAATATGGGTGGCGCTAACTCTTTGGTCTGGGTTCGATTCCCGGTCGGGTCAATGTCGAAAGCGAACTTTTCGATATTGTGTCGGGTCTAGGTGGTTATAGTGAGGTATTCCACGAAGCACACCCAAACGAAGCACACCCAGACGAAGCGCACCTAAAGTATTCCACTAAGCACACCTATCGGTGTGCTTCAAATATAATTTTAAAAACCGTCGGCGTTGTTTCTGATTTCCATAAAACTTGTATTTTTATTAAAATTTTGTATTTTTATTAAAATGTTATTTAATTGGTTTTTGACAATTTGAAGTGTTAATTTTGTATTTTTATATGTATGTAATTAATTAGAATATTTAGTAATTGTTATTTAAAATTATTTGCATGCTACATTGTCAGCTGAGAAAGAGAAGAAAACTAGAATAAGACCAAAAATGTACCTTTCTCAAGCGCAAATTAAATATATTTCATTTCATTTCATATATTTCATTTCATTTCATTTCATTTCATTTCATTTCATTTCATTTCATTTCATTTCATTTCATTTCATTTCATTTCATTTCATTTCATTTCAACGATTGCATTAGCTGCTTACCTTGGGATCAGAACAATGTATGTATGTAATGTTGTTTTATATTTATGTATTTATTTTACAACGTCTGTTGGGTCAACTAGTTCCCAATATTAATTAGTACAATAAGAGCTGTAAACAGACATACAAATTGGTGCTTAATAACCCCTACCAAGTCCCACCCAACGCTACCACATGCGGCGCACGTCCGGCCCACACGTACCGCGCAACCTTCGAGACGTGTATTGCAATCCCTATTCAAACTATTCCAGCGATGAGACCTTTAGCCCCTGTTGTTATACAAAATATTATGTGCGGCGACCTAGTCTGGAATACGCAAACCAATATTCGTGGAAACCTTTAAGTTAGAAGGCCAAAGCTTAAAAAACGTTAATAATTAAAATTTGTAAAGTTACGAGCTTATTTTTCATTATTTAAATAGCATTGTGAATGAAAAATTCAAAATTAAAAAAAATATTGCATGATTTGATAGTGACATAATTATTTTATGTACATGTCGTGTAGTTATTAAGTCAAGATTTCTTTAGTAAATATTTGATTAAGTGAACTTTATATCCCACTTATTAGTTTTTATTTTGTTTTTTAATATTTTTTAATTGTTTTATGTTCTATTGGCCACAAAAACCTTGTTAATTAATCTGTTTTTAAACGTGGAGACCTGTTATTGGCCATCTGTTACCTATACCTGAATGTATGTATGTTTCGCGTGCTGTTGGTCTTCCGAAGACAAATAAATAAATAAATAGTTGTTCTCTACAGCTTAAACATTTCTTGAATGGGTAAAAAACCATTTTTAATGACGATTCTAAAAAGCTTATTTATTAACTGAGTGAACTTGAATCAAGCAATTCTAGGTTTCACTTGAGTTGCAGTTCAAAATTTAATTTCCCTATGTCATTTGTTCATTTACCGTCGCAACGTTCACTGCATTGATACAGTGCTGTTTGCGATCCAGAGTTTAGCAAATAGCAAACATCAGGGCACGATGAAGTGGCGTGGCAAACTAAATTCGCATATTATTCGACGGAAATGGATGGCATAAAACTTGGCCTGAGCGCGTTTAAATCGGAGTCGACTAGTTTAGGTTAGGTTAGTACAATATAATATACACTGGCCTGCAAAATTAAGTATCACACTTTTAAAATTGCAATAACTTTTTAAGTACACAAGATATACTTTCGAAACAAAAAGGAAAATGTTACTAATGTATAATTTACTTTAGTTTTAAAGAAAGCTGATAAAAATTGCTGCAAAACTTTTTTATTTAAAAATCTCTAACTTCTATAGTTTAGAAAATAAATAAATATTAAAAGTGTAGTACTTATTTTTGCAGGCCAGTATAGTTTGGTATAATGTCAAACAGGGTGCATTGCGAGATGAATAATAAAAAAATAATAATAATAATAAAAACGTTTATTTTCTCTTCACAATAAGGAGTTACAAAATGCTTAAAATATACCATTGAGATACATAGCTTCCTATCATTTGTGAGAGACTGGTGCCTGAATTAGGTTTCATAAGAAACCTGCAAATACAGGTCACCAGGACCCCCTCGCGGACATAGACAGTATATAACCATAATATATAGCAACATGTGTAAAATGTAAAGAGGTGAAATAAAACAAAGACATAGGTAATTTAGGATCCAGTAGCCCTTTGAATTTTACATTTGATCGAAGACATGAATGGCAAATATTTAACTCTACTCGTTTGTCATCAGGGTGGCTAGTGGTGAGTTTCATTTGACATTTTATCACGTTAAGAAAGAAAGGAAGAAAGAAAAACATTTATTGCACACACACGCACACAAAATACAATACAGTCAAAACAAAGCAAGAACAAATAAAAATAGAAGGAAAACAAAAAAACAATTAAAAGAAAAAATAAACAAAAAGCAGTGTGTGAGGCCAACAAGGTCTCTGGCTCAGCATAATACCCCCACGACACTCGAAGATGGGCCGAGTACCGTAGGAGCGCTGTTATTCTGACAGGGCCGCCGGAGGGAGACGAGTGACGACGCACCGCGACGTCGACAAACAAAATAAACAATAAATAAATAAAATAAAATAAAAACGTTAACGAAAATTCAAAATTCAAATGTGTTTTTTGAACGTTTTTGTTTTGTTTATATAAGTTTTTACGCAAATTTTGTTGCGAACAAATTACAAATCACAAATGTTGAAAACATTTCCACGAGCAGGGTTTGAACCTGCACCCTTCTGACATACCGGATCAGGTGCTCTCCCAATTGAGCTATCGTGGTTCTAACCAGGCCGCCGAAATTATTCAACACTATTTACTTTTTACTTTGAAAGCCAAAGGCGCCCATTCAATGTCAACAACTACCGTCATTAACACCCGATCATAATATTTTTACAAATCAGTTAAGAAGTAGGCAAGCTATTTATAAAATGTTTTTGCTTTTTTTTATATTAGAAGGAGGCAAACGAGCAGGCGGGTCACCTGATGGAAAGCAATCACCGCCGCCCATGGACACCCGCAAAACCAGAGGAATCACAGATGCGTTGCCGGCCTTTAAGGAAGGAATAGGCTCGTTTCTTGAAGATTCCTAAGTCATATTGGTCCGGAAATACCGCCGCTGAGAGCTGGTTCCACAGCACTGTAGTTCGTGGTAAAAAATTACGTGAGAAACGCACAGTAGTAGATCGCCATCCATCAAGATGGTGTGGATAGAAAGACAGTCGATTGCGTGTAGTGCGGTGAAGGAAATCAGCGGCAGGGATCAAACCGAACAATTCCTCAGAGCACTCCCCATGATAAATAATAATAATACATGATAATTTTATCATAACATATTTTAACATGTAGACATATCGGTCCTAAGAACTGACATAATTGCCTAAAATTTTCTGTTTTCTTCACGTTAATAAAAATGAATAATAATATGAGGTAGGGTGTACCCTACCTTCAAAAAGAGACTTATTAACTGTATCCAGCCTGTAACGGAGGCTAAGAAAAAGTGAAAATTAACTGTGTAAAAGAAAAAAGCAAAGTAAAACGTGTTAATAAATAGCCATTTCAGTTCTCAGTTTATGTTTTAAATAAACAGAAAGACTTGGCCATCGCATGAAAACACAATGTATCTCACAAGTAATACATATATTATAAATTAAATTAGTTTAGTGCGATTGCCAAGTCAATCTATTTATTTAGAACGTAAAAGATTTTAAATATTGATATGGTCACTATAAGATGTTGTTAGGTTAGCGAATTACGTAATAACTTAAAACAGAAGGTCTCTTAAGTAGGGACTGAATAAATTAACCGACTTGGTATTACATGTATCTCACAACTTTTTACGGTAGAAGAACTGAGTTGCGAGTTTTGGTTTTTTTTACAAGTATGTTATTGATGGCATCTGATTTCTTATTGTAGACAGTCCTACTTTTTTCTTTTCCGGCACCTTCTACATCTTGAATACCAACAACGGATTTTCTTTCAGCCCACTTCTGTATCTTATGAGCTTTTCTTATTTTTGTAGGTAGACTTCCTCTTTTTTTTCCGGTACTACTTCTTGAGCTTTAGCTACAGTTTTTCTCAAAGCCCACTCCCTGTCTCTATGGGTTTTTCTCGGAGGCTTTGATGTTACAATTTCTGTCAAGACTGGACGGTAAATGCTTCTTAGTCTATCTATTATATTCACAAATTGAGGATTCCTGCGCTTTAATACTTCCAAAGTCGATATTAATTAGATGTAAGCCGCCCAGACTTGTAACTCTCGAAACTGCCACTTGAGCTTGACCGGATGTGAATACTGCAGAAGCGATATCCATCAGCGCTATTTAGACTTAGGCCCTGACTTTGTGTATAGTTATAGCATAAGCTATACATATGGGAAACTGTTCGCGATAACATAAGCTCGATTAATAATTTCAAAGGAGACCGGCGACAGTCGCCCTAATATTCTAAGAAGTAGTACACTTTCAGAAACATGAAAATTAAATTAAATTAAATTCCTGCAATTTACTTTTACGAACGTCTGATTTTTTAAAATGAAATAAAAAGATAAATTATTTTCAAATCGAAAATAATTGACTGAACAAGACGCTGTCTGTGTAATAACTAAACGATTAAAACACTTCATAAATACGTTACATTTGACGCAGTAGTCATGTAAACCAAGGCCATTTTTATTTACTTATTAGATACATCAAAGGTATTAGGTACATAACATAATATTAAAAACTAATTAATATTTTGATACTTTTAAAATAATTAGAATACGGTAGGTACGGTTTTAAATGAAGTATAAAACATGAGCTGCTGATGAATTGGCTGTATAAACATAGAATCTTTTGCTTTTTTTATTTAGAGACAGACATTGACCAATGACGTGACACGAGACGTGACTCTCAGTCACGTCTCGTCATTTGACTTGACACATTTTCAGTTTCTTTCTGTGTGATCAGTTGTTCGTTGTGTTTAAAGTGGTTTATTTCATTGGATTCTCGCGTGTTATATGGGCTTTAGATTCTTATCTTTTTGCCCCCTGCATAATGTGGTATATGGGATTTGCAAGCCGCCAGGGTCATATAGAACCCCTGCTTAATTTTTGGATGATTTGTTAATTATTTAAATAAAAACAAAAATATTTCAGTTTCTGTTTATTTATTCCAACCTATAACCTACACTACAGTCATAAAGTAAGTAACATGCTATGCCATACATCTAGGTAAGTATACAGAGAATATTTGATGTACAATACAATTATGATCTTCAAAAATAAAATACTTGCCTGTATGTTATGTTAACCTTCTGAATCTCCGAATAGGTAGATACCTACTATGTCTCTGATAAAATAATGGTTACTTTCGTTATTTGTCTTTGTTATTACCTACCCTATCATCTATTTTATAATTAATTATTTATTCGTAATAATTATTTGCGTTGTTTTTAAATAAAAAGTGATAAAATAAATGACTTTTACCCTAACTTCTATATTTTTTAGTTATTAAACATATCTCTGTGTCCCAGCTTTGAAAACATAGAAACAATTCACTTTTTTGTTAGTCTAGCATAGTTCTTTAAGTATCATTAACGAGATCCATAAATCGAGGTCTGATAGATAATACGTAGAAGTTCCCAGTCTCTTTTAGTTTTGACCAGACCAAGCTCGTAAACATGTTCTTTATTAAATGTAAAGTATATTTTCTTAATTATTTTTGTATGATGTCCTGCCGCGCAATTTATGAACGCAGTAAAGAACATGTGAACAGTTTCGAGAAAATATAATTCTCGTAATGTCAGCACCTCAAATATCACAATCACAAACACAGTAAGTTGTACTTACTGCGTTCATAAATTGTGCGGCAGTGTCACACTGGTACACTGATTCATTAACTGCAAATGTAACTTTGTAATCCTATACATTTATATGGGATTACAAAGTGTTATTTATGCAGTTGGTGTATCTAGAAAACTGAACCGAAATTGCAAAATATTTTAGTTTTTCCTTGATTTATACACTAAACACTAATTGTATTCTAAATTTGAAACGTCTATGTCTGCTAGAAGTGCCTTAGAGTTTTGATGATCGATCAGTCAGTGAGTGAGTGACAAAATTAGAAACTTTGACTAGTTATAATTCTTAAACTACTGGTTCAAATTGAATTAAATTTGAAATATACCGTGTTTATACAATGCCTGCTTGGTTACTGAAAATTCAGGCTTCTATTTTTATCCACAACGAAGTTATAGGGGGTCGAAAATGGCCTGAACTGCTTCGAGAAAAGAATGGTACAGCCGTGCCGCTTTTTTGCTCGACTTGGCGGGGGCACTGCCGTGCCCCCAGATATACCCATTCGGGTAGACTCAAGAACGACGACAAGAACCGTTTGAGTAAAACAAAAGAACGTTGACAGCTTATAGAAGAAATATAAAAAAGTATAAATTTACAAAAAAGTATTTACTCCGTAACTGCCCGAAAGTGCTTGCTCAGTCAAGTTCATTGGCAACGCGAAACTCGCAAGTACAGTAAAACATAATGCGTTGATAACACAGCCATTGTATGGGAAGTGTTTCTAAACAAGAAACTTTCGATTCCGCATGGGAGCCCCAAAAATATACGTACCATAAAAAAATATGAGGCCAATCGGAAAGTTAGCGAGGGAAACGAGAATTTGCCTATTATCCCTTGTTTGTTCGGCTGGGAAAAATACATGTGAACGATAGGAGGTTCATGCAAAAATCTCTAAATTCAGAGCAATCGCTTAAAAGGAAACAGTTATTTTAATTATTTTGCATTCAGAATGCAGAGTTTCTTCGAAAATGAAAGTCGAGTTATCGGCACCGAATCTGCACTTCTTCTTAAAAGAATCCTGAATGGGAAGTAGGTATACAAACGCTTAGAAGATCAAAAGTGTTTAAACAAAGTAAACTTGAACAAAGACATTAATTTTGAAATTATTCCATTTTTGTTAACAGAGTAATTTAGTTTCGAATATTTTAAATACAATTTATTAAGAAGTGTGGTGATTAATCTAATCGATTGTAGCGATGACTTGATTTCAATGATGGAGGCGTTTGCCCAGCTATTGAACAGTATTACAAGCTATTCACTACTACTTGTTATTAAGCTCAGTATTGTGGTTTCATTTACCATATTTTCCCTTTCTGGAGCATATCTATTCAAATTCAAATTCAAAAATCATTTATTCAGTTTAGGCTACAAGTAGCTCTTGTGAATGTCACTATGCCATCGGTTCGTAAGTCTACTCTGGGCGGGAGATCTTGTACTGAAAAGAACCGGCAAGAAACTCGGCAAGTTTCCAGCTCTTTTCTCCCTTACAGCGTCGTTATGACACTATTCATTGGTCCTTCGAGCCTGATCAAAGCATTTTTAAGAAAATAGGTATATAAAATTCAAAAGCAGCTTAGAGTTTCACACTGGACCCGTTTGGGTGTCTTCTATCCTTAATTATCATTCGGCTACCAAGCAGCAGTGCACACTAGTTATACCTATAGTGTTACAAAGGACTAGCCTCAATGGGATCCGATGTACGTTATATGATGTAAAGTTAAAGCATCTAATTGTATCTTTGGTCAAACCACTGGCGGTCACGGTCTTCGAGGTCACGGGTTCGATTTTGCTGACGGGAAGTACATAATTATTATATTGTATGCCTTTGATACTTATAAAAAGTATTTTGCGTTAAGCCCCCTCCAAAAACTTTTTTTAAAAGCGAACGCGAAAGTTCAATAGTGTAAGAATTTAAAAAAGTCAAGACGTATCAATATTATTGACTAGCGCTGTTCCCGCGACCTTCCACGTTGATTTCGTATTGTCAAAATCATTATTTTTTATCCAAATAAAATGTAGCTTAGGTTACTTTATTGATTAAAAAGTTTATAGGCGAAAGGTGATGTCAACAATGAGTAATTGAAATTATATTTACTTCTTATTTCTACGAGTACAATGAATAATTAAATTTAGTATACATTTTATCATTACTACAAAACCTACATAGTGGTCGTTGCATTTGAACACCTTCCTGAACCTGTCTCCCCAAATTTACCTATCAGCTTATAAACGACTAGCAGCCGCTCGTGGTTTCACCCGCGTGGTTCTCGTTCCCGTGGGAATATCGGGATAAAAAGTATCCTATGTGTTAATCCAGGTTATAAACTATATGTATGCCGAATTTCATCCAAATCCATTTAGTAGTTTTTACGTGAAAGAGTACCAAACATCCATCTATACTTACAAACTTTCGCGTTTATAATATTAGTAGGATATAGATATAGACGATATAGATATATAGCCCTAGCTATATAGTGGAGCTCTTTATGTCACTACGCCAAATCGAGTCGCAACTCTTCAGGGGTAAAAGGACATCATAAACTGAGAGGAACCGTAAAATACTTAGCAAGGGCATCAGCAGTAGCAATTAATTTTCTCCCTTTCTTTTTATCGTCATTTATTGGAAAATACCTTACTCATCAAAATTTAAAAAATAAATAAATATTATGTCTAATTAGATTGACAGAGCGGTAACCGTACAAACTCCGCTAGCTACGTCATTAACTGAAACAGCGTACACCCGTGTTTACAAGGAGCATTGATGACGTCACCTTGTTTGCCCTAATCGCGTGTCCCGGATCATCCCTGATTGGGGTTAATCCCACTGATTACCCCGTCCGTCGCGTTACATGCCTGATTAGTTAATCATGCACATTTTTTTTCTATGTCAACACAATGTTGTTTAACAAAACACGGTATACATGTTTCTTTTTATCTTATTAAGATCTAACGAAAAATAATGGTGTTTAAAGCTTGGAAACTAAGTCTGTGTGTTATAAGAAGCCAAACGCGAAGACGCCCAGAATCTCGGTTTTTTTTTTACCTTGCCCACCTGATTATTATGTTTAGGGTCTGTCCGTCTGTCCATTCGTCTGTCTGTCCGACTTTCCGACTAACCAACTGTCCATTTGTCCTTCTGTTCATGTGCATGTCAAGACCATTTTTCTCAGGAAGGGGTAAACTTATCGAGTATGTAGTAGCTCTTCGCTCTTAAAGACGTTGCAAAACTTATGGCATCTATCTTTGCAGAGAAAGTAGTGAAAAGGATGGGGTTGCACAAAAGTACCAAATCAAGACCTAATTTCAAAGTGCTATTGCGAGAGGGAAACATCAATAGGGCCCAATAAGATAAGATAAGATAAGATAAGATACCGAGTACTAAAATATAGGGTTTCTTGGAGGAGTTCATAATTTACAAAAACTTTCATCAACAGTAATTAAGAGCTACTCAATAACAATAATGGTCGTATGGCCATTAATGTCACATATTTGGATAGGTATATCCGAACTCATTTATCAAAAACCTGTGTACGTCCAGTAATGGCCTCCCACGACCTTTCGCTGTTCAGCACACATGCCACATAGAGTAGCGAGTACCCTTTGATTACTGCCGTGCACAGTTCACAATTTTCCTAGTGACTTTAAAATTACCCCAACAGTATCCCCGCACAGTATGCACATATTTGTACTTCCAATACAACTCGGGTCGGGTCAGTGTATTTGCAGTATCTAAATAGCACCGCACCTACCTGGTTACGCTTAATCGATCAAAGCATTCCGAATTCCGCATCAGTAGTCTGCGGAGCGGCTCAAAATATTTTCGGAGGCGGCGCGTGGCGGGCTACAGAGTACGGACCCAAAATAAAAAGACTACAGAAGGCACACATAGACAACCTCTCAAGGACACTTAATCTCACAACACTGCCGCACAATTTTTGAACGTAGTAAGTACCACTTTCTGTGTTTATGATTGTGATATTTGAGGTGCTGACATTACGATCTATATTCTCGAAACTGTTCACATGTTCTTGCGTTCTTAAATTGCGCGGTAGAACAGCTGTGCTCCGCAATCAGTTACTAATTGCACAATGGCAACACGACTGCTGCTAAAATAAACTCCCTGTGCCTACAGTCAGGACCAGGGGCCCGACCGCCTAACCGATCGCTTTGACTTCGCGTGTGGTTTATGACGTCATGTTGTCGTTTCGTGCCGCCTATGAAAGCAATATCGAAAGCTATAGCCTGCTTTTGATATTGCTTTCATAGGCGATGCGAGGTGGCAAGATGACGTCATAAACTATACGCGTAGTCAAAGCGACCGGTTTAGACCCAGAGGTCCTGGGTTCGATGCCCAGATGTTTGTGTACTCGGTTTGGTTGGTGGTAGGGCTTGTTAGTCCGCCTGGTTAGCTACCACCATCTTATCTAAATATGTCGCCATAACATCAATGTTTGTACCATATTGTTGTGTTCCGGCAGCTAGAGATAAGTTAGCCAGTGCCTCGCTAGTTGGGGATCCCGGGTGAAGTGCGCTTCCATCATTGGCCTTATCATCACTTAACATCAGGTGAGATCAAGGCACTGTGCTTTCCCGTTAATATATAAAAAAAATATGTTTGTTTATATGTGGTAGCCTTAGATGAATGATAGGTCTCGCTGCGCTCGCGCAGCGAGACCTATCATTCATCTAAGGTGGTAGCGATAAATTGCCAATTGTTGCAATTGCGACATGAGCCTGCGGTATTGTTTCGAGCTGTTCCGAGATCCGTGTCCGTGCAAGGAGTCTATGTGTGAGTTTCTCGAACGCAATAATTTAAAAAAAAAATGTTTCTCATACTCACACCTATCTAGCCCCAAGAAAAGCTTCCTTAAGAAACTCGAGAAATGGTTAACTAGACAACGGATAAACATACTTAATATACTTAAATACATACTTATTACACCCAGACCCGAAACAATTTAGAAAAACAGGTATTTCTAAATTGATTGGACCGGGATTCGATCGAACCCGGGACCTCAGAGATGGCGACACCATGAAAACCGGTGTGCAAGCCACTCGACCAAGGAGGTCGTCAAATTGTATTATGCTTACCTTCTGGGCCCTGTTTATTTTGTGGTATGGAGTTGTGTCAACTGAAATTGAATGTTGGTCAGCTTATAGCTTATTCATGAACTGCTTTTACACTTCCTAATGGAAGAGGGAGTATCGGGGCTCTTGCTGGACTCTTCCCGATCGAAGAGTTCGTTCTGAATGGTAGAATCGTGATTGCTTGTGAAACTTACTTGTGTAAAAAAGTTTATTTATTTATTTATTTGTTGAGGATCGACAACAGATGATACACAAAAATAAAGCAAATTATAAGAAAGAAGATCGACCACACATTGTGCTCATCCAGTAGGCAACCAGTAAGTAGGTTGAAAGTAAAAACTTGCTATAATTATAACGCCTCCTCTCTTCTAAACCCTATTGCGGGCCCGCCAGGGTCCATGATGATCTCCTATTTATGTTCACCATCTATTGTTTACATTGTGGAAAGCAATAAATAATTGAATTGAATTGAACCACACCTAACACCGGACAAGTATATTGTATGTTAATTGGCTATACTTAAAGATAAAGATAAGATAAGATTCAGATAGTCATGCATGTCAGAGCTAGAAAGTTCAAATAAGCGGGCTGGAAAAAAAATTAACTAAGTATTTCTGAATTGCAAATTTAAGTGAATATTACGTGAATCGTATACGCAAGTACAAGTATGTACCTTTTTTTACAGTAGGCTCGGCAAATGACTCCATCCCACCTGATGTTAAGTGGAAACGCAGTCCAGACGCGAAGTTAACTGGTGCAGCATGGAAATAAACGTTTCGTCATACCGAGCATGTAGATACTGCTCTGCAGGCGTAGCGATGTACCCCCGAAGAGTTGGAAGGGGAAGGAATGGTGACTTTTTTTGCCGTGAACGCGCTTATCTGTGTTTTATTGGCATTGAACTCAACTAGATTATGGTGCCCCAATTAGATATGAGGTCCAATACCCGATTGAGCTCAATGACAAGATTCACTCGATTCACTTCGGTTTCGACCCGCCCTGCCGCTGGGTGATCGTTATATACCCATAAGTATACTCATGCTAAAACAATGTTCTGTACCCATGTTTTTAATAATAATGTTTCAAAATAAATGCTAACGTTAATGCATTATCACCATAATTTACAGATTTTTTGTAAAGACTTTTTTAGTAAATAATTTGCAACCACCATTAGTACAAAGTTACACGCGCAGATAATATCATAGAGTTGTAATGCCATAGACAAAACAATAGACAACCACTGTAATGTTATCAATATTATCATACATCTTACCTGTGTAAAGTTTTCGCTCAGGAGCAGTACATTAATATTAGTCCTTTTAACTCATAGAGAAAGCTAATACGCTTGAGTTAGTACGGTCCTTCAGTAGTCTAACGAATGGAGCTAGGTGTATGGTACAGTCACGAACATTAACATGACAATAACAATGACAATGACAATGGCAAAAAACAATGACAAAAACAATGTCACTCTTAATACAATGGAATAAGAATCAATACTTATCAATAGTGTTTACATGTTAGTGCTCGCAACTGTACCACGATGTCTCGCTTTCAAATTAGTCTGCTACCAGCACTTAAATCATTTCAATCATCATTGTTCATTTGTTCACGATACACGATTGAGATAATTTTCCAGTTATTGGAGTTTCGCCACGGTGGCCGAATGGCAAAGAACTCAGCTCGGTACCCGAAGGTTCCAGGTTCATTACTCAGGTCGGGCATAGAGTTTCGGATTTTTCGATGCAATATCCCGGTATTTTGATCACCATACAGAAAGCTAATGATCACCAACTCGCATTTGAAATGCGTGGTGATTAAGCCATTACCATTTATAGTAGTGATGACATATTTCAATAATGGACGTCTTTTTACAGCAGTGTGGGACATCTTAATACTGGAGTTAAAATTTTACTTTTTATTTTCAAGCGCTAATTGCTGCACTGAAGCTAAATTAAGTATTTATAAAATTTATAAAATACAGTGAAAAAATTAAACGCCTACCCGACCCAGCCCAGGAATCGAACCTGGGTCTTCCGCAATCCTTCCTCCTGGCTGGGTCGGGTGGGCGTTTAATTTTTTCACTGTATTTTATAAATACGGGAGTTAACATAATTTTGTTTCTGTATTTATTTTATCGAAACTTATGCACGAACAAATAAGTATTCTCCAGTATTCTGAAACTTGCTAGTAAATATTTCACGTCGAAATACATAGTTTGGCTCCTAAAGTTATTAGCTGTGCTCAAAGTTTGTATTGAGTCTGTATTATTAACTATGGTCAAACTAACCGGAAACAGAAAAACTTTAAAATTGTGTTTAGATAGTAATAATGAACAGAAAAAATACTATAAAGCAATAGTGAAACTTGCGAATATAATAATAATATAAATACGATTGTTGACTCGTGGGACCACGAACCCTACTTTATTACTATGACTGGTGGTCCCACGGCTTAGTGGGACCACGAAATCTAGTGTTGAAGATTAGTGGGACCACGAGTAATAGTGGGACAAAATCGGTGGGACCACGAGTCAACAATCATAAATACCTACCTATTGAAAATTAAAAAAAAAAACAAAATTGGAAATTTTTTATTCAGTTTAAGCTACTAATAGCTCTTATGAATGTCGCTATGCCATCGGTTCGTAAGTCTACTCTGGGTGGGAGATCTTGTAATGAGAAGAATCGGCAAGAAACTCAGCAAGGGCTTAACTGGTTCAGTACTAAGTGCAAAGTGTGATAAATACAGACGTCTAGGGAATCTGGTCGCTGACCTCGGTGCCTCGGTGGTTTGATAGGTACGTGTTTTGATTTTTATTTTGACTATGCACGTACCACAGACGCAAAAAACCTTTCAATCTTACGCCAGTGAGTCTTCTCTGTGGCAACGTAGCTCTCAAACGGATGGAGCGATTCCAATGCGGTTTCTTGTATTCAAAAGCTTCCTTTCACGATAGGTATAGTTGATAGCTAGGTTTGGTGGAAATAAGAGTAACCGTTTTCAAGATATCCAGCGGTTAATGCTAGGTACTTTTGAAAGGATCTCAAGCTATATTGAAGCTGGAAAGACTGAAGGTAAATTTTACTTTTTTATTTTTTAAGTGCTAATTGCTGCACTGAAGCTAAATTAAATATTTATAAGATTTATAAAATATAGTGAAAAAATTAAACGCCCACCCGACCCAGCCAGGAATCGAACCTGGGTCTTCCGCAATCCGGACGGCTGCACTGACCGCTATGCTACCGGGAAGGCTGACGTAAGCGCTGAATTTTGTCACTGCTTTTTGAACTTTTTGAGTGCTAATAGCGGCACAGTGCGCCATCTATCCAACGGTTATTGCAACCGATGACCATGCAGATTCACCTTTGCAGATGAAATACCACACATTTGATAACACAACGCTATAGTAAAATTTACTTTTTATTTTCAAGTGCTAATTGCTGCACTGAAGCTAACGACCCAACTTTGATTCCTGGCTGGGTCGGGGAGGCTAAGGATAGTCTAAACCATTGAAAGAATCGGAGGATACGAAATTCTATGTCTCTTCAGTAATTTGGTTCATAGTTTAGAAGGTTAGTACCACGCTACCACGGGTATCACAAACCACGTGCTGTGTGCTGAATGCGATTGTAGCGTCAGCTTGGGCTTTGTATCTAAAGCACAGACACTCGCAGTTCCCAGTAGACGCACATACTTAAACATTAGTAGAATGGAATAATAGAATATAATAAAATACTTCATTGCACACATAAGAAAACCACAATAATAAAACAAAGAAATAAAAAATAAATTGGAGTCGTACAATGGGTGGCCTTATCACTAAAAGCGATATCGTATCTATAGATAGATAGATAATACTTTTTTTGCAACACTATAAAACATAAACACGAACAAAAGAAAAACAATAATAATATTACAAAGTTACAATTTGGCGGTCTTATCGCTTTCAAGCGATTTCTTCCAGACAACCAGTCGGATGGAGAGAGCTAATTAACTTTAAGATCAGAGGTGAAACTATGAAAACATACTAGAATAAAGTGTATTTTATAAATGAAGCAAAATAATAATAATAATGATAATAATGATAAAAATATACTATACCTATATAAATATCCAAATAAATAAACCTACTTAAACATAATAGTAGTCTCAGGTAGGAAAGTAGCGGATATGGCAGTTTTACAGCAGGAGGGTTTATCTATATATTATATAGTAACTAGTATAGTAATGTAAGATGCATATTATACTCAAAAACTCTCTTAGTTCGACCGACCGTCCGTCGGTGCTTACGTTGGGTGCGTTGCCGACGTTGACCGACCGATAAGTATACGCACCGATGACGATAACGGTCGGTTGGGCACTGTTGTAGCCCTAAGTTATTGCTTATAGCTACATGGGCTGTTTGATTTCATCTACCGCTGGGAGCTAAACGATATTTTGAAGTGAAAACTTCTTTAGCGGCGTTGTACACTTTTTGTAATGGGTAAAAAATGTTAAATTCGCGTCAGGACACGTGACCTGATCGAAAATTCGTAAGACGGATGGAGAGTAGACAGCCGGCGCGGTGTAGGAAAGGAAGTATCCCCCTCTCTATCTACGGCGCGGCGAAAATGTATGCCTGCTGTTTCGTTTAGGCGGCGCGGGGCGCTTGCGCGACAAATTGTCATGTTTGTGTACGATAGCGCAATAAATAAATATTGTATTCTACCACATAAATGATAGTACTTTTATACTGATAATTGAAGCAATTCGTGCAAAATTATTCCCTAACCATTCCAAAATATCAAAAATGCACAACGTTAATATTCAAGTTTTCACTTCTGCCGGCACTCAGTGCAACCCATCGTTTTTTTTTTATCTTCAATCGAGAAAGTTAACCAGTGCAGTGTACGTTCCGCAAATTATATGCAAGGTGTTGGTTGGCGATGGCACTAGCTGTCCGCTTTTATAAGGCTACGCACGTGACACTGTAGTAACTGTCCAACAGCTGATGCTACGCTTAGTTTTAACAATAATATTTATAAAATTTTAAACTGTATTGACATTTGCATGCCTACAAAATTAAGGCAGAATATTGTTGACCCTGCTCAACATTGTCGCTCATCTCAATGTATTGTACACAATATTGGGCAAATAAATGTTTGAATTTGAATTTGAATTTGAACATAGATTCCAGACTGCTGATATATTTACAGACACAATGCTTAGTGTAATAGCTAAATGCAGGCTATACTAAACCGGCTGTACTTCCGTGTTTTGTCTCTTTCTCTCTAATTTGAAATAAATAAATAATAAATAAATTAAATTAATTTTCCTACACTCACACCAATTATCTAGCCCAAGAGAAGCTCCGTTATGAAACTCGTTATATGGTTACTAGACAACGGATAAACATACTTAATATACTTAAATACATACTTATTATACATAAAAAACACCCAGACCCGAGACAATTTAGAAAAACAATAATTTTAAGTAAGGGACCGAACCCGGGATCTCAGAGTTGGCGACACCATGAAAACCGGTGTACAAACCACTTGACCATGGAGGTCGTCATTTGAATGAAATGAAGCTTACATGACGTGAACAAAACACGGAATAACTATTCGCAGCTTATTCTTTGTTTATTTGTAAGACCCCTAAGTTATTATAATTACTGTTTTATTACTATGTTAGGCTTCCTAACTGTCACAATTTTTTTAATAGTTTATGTAACTATTATTTGTTATCTATAAAAAGCGTGTTGGCTGAATAGATTGCAAGTTTATAATGTATTCATAAATAAATATTTGATATAGAAATGTGTTTGAATCTAAGCAGCGCCGTTGTTTTGAATATATCTTTAGTTTTATCGCTAACCAAACGAGGGAGAGTTCACAAGAACCAGATTTATAGTAGGTACCTACCTAGATCTAATAAAGTAGCCTAGAGCGTACTAACTTAAACAAAGACATTTATTAAAGATCCTGGAACTCACGGGGAAAGTGGGTCTCCTCCGTTCCCCTTTACCTCGTATAGGGTGATGGAAGAGACTTTGGTGGGAAAAGAATCTTAACTTATTTACTTATTTATTAGAAAAGGTTTATCAACTAAATACATACAGGACATAAATATAAACTTAGATAAACATTAAAATAGGTAGTTAACGGTCGAGTACGAGATGAGGGAAAACTTTAGACAAACTAACAGCGATTTAGTATTAAACTGTATTTAAGTAAAAAGAACAAAAGTAAACTAGTGTATGGTCTTAACGATACGACTAGGAGGAAGGCGCTTGTAAAATTATCTTCATTTGGACCTTGCTAACCTTTTATACTAATTCGTTATCAAATGTTATATAAAAAAAAACACAAATGTTGAAAAAATTTCCACGAGCAGGATTTGAACCCGCACCTTTCTGACATACCGGGTCAGGTGCTCTTCCAATTGAGCTATCGTGGTTCTAACCAGCCCGCCGAAATTATTCAACACTATTTACTTTTTACTTTGAAAGCCAAAGGCGCCCATTCAATGTCAACAACTACCGTCAAACGACCGTACCGATCGTTTGACGGTAGTTGTTGACAGAGCACCTGACCCGGTATGTCAGAAGGGTGCGGGTTCAAATCCTGCTCGTGGTTTTTTTTTCAAAATTCGCATTTTTGATTCGTTATCAAGTTAAGATTTCTCTACGTAGCTTAACATAAATTCCCCGATTTCACGGTCGTATATCACTCACTTAGTTTTAACTAGAAAATAAAATATTCTTATCGTGGGACTGATTAGTTAATAAGTATAAGGGGGCGGTACGCTTACAAAGTAATAAAAGTTCCACGACTGTGTCACACGTATTAGGGATTATCCCAAAATATATATTCGTAGAGGTCACAGGAGGTCATGGTGTATACATAACTCCTCCGTCCTTAAGATTAAAATTATACAATTGACATGTTTGACATTTAACGTCATTTTAATTAAATTGACTGCGTAGATAACATGTAACTACCAACTACACTACCTTACAACTACCTTAGATGAATTATAGGTCTCGCTGCAGTCGAGTGTAGCGAGACTTATCATTCATCTAAGATAACTGAAGTACTAAAGCGCGCACAACATTTTAAAAAATATAAAATAGCTAACAAAAAAAGATACTAAACATCAATAATATTTACAAGAGTTACTTATTTAGTACAAGTAGCACAATTTAACAGTATTTTAAGGCGAGCGTTTCCGACTGTGATATTTCCAAGGCGTTCCGCGTGGGACTGAATGATGGCGCGAGCGTCGAGTTAGGCTATAATGTAGATATTATTGAACGTTTACTTATTATTAAAATTATAATGGCCGACAACTATTACATATTCAAAGACAATTGGTTTAGTACACACGGCGGCAGATCAACCTACCCAAAACTGTCAAATTTCTACAATCAATTTTGCACTTTATTGTTAGGTTGTAAGGATCAATATTCATTGGAGAAATTTGACAGATTTGGGTAGGTTGATCTGCCACCGAGTGTACCTATATTTTTCTTTGTCCGAAACGGTGCACAGCCTGATTATAATGATATTTAGTCTAATAATAAGACGTATGTTTGATATTTTATTCGATGCAGGAAATTGTAAAATATCGTGAAAATACGAGCCGAAATTACTAGACAAAAGTCCAATGAATAACATTCTTTTTTTTGGATTTAAAATCCTTATACATTTCGAATAAAACTCATTTGAAAACACCGTTTTTTTTTGGAAACCCTCGCCTTAAGCTCCTAATTTGTCGATTACGTCACAAATTTAATTAACAATTTGACCTGGTCGGTCCGGTTTCAGCAGTTCCTACATAATTATAAATACAAGATTGAATTGAACCTTTGGATAACCGGCTCTTACGGCTGAGTCACCGAGGCCCCAGAAGACTCGTTGATTTTTTCTAGTATTTTGTGACTTTGTCTTTTTTCAAATTGCTAATTACTTAACTGTACACTCTATAGCTAACAAAATAAGACTGACATTTATTGAGTCTGCCAATTTCAGTACAATCTATCAAAGCTAGCTCATAATGAAATGAGGTCCCGGAACCCGTAGCGTATTAGAGGTACCCCTTACAGTCCGATTGGGTCATGAATAAATTTATCCCCACGATTCCGCAGCGAGCGACCGGTCCCCGAGTTTCAATTGGATGCTGGAGACGCGTCTCAGTACTTATACACTGCTCACTTAATATGTGCAACTATATAAGTGTGTTAGATGAGAAGTGCAGGGACACTGATTTGAAAATAGAATAGAATAGATTTGGTACTTAATACACTTATGGCCGCACTCAGAGTCGTCAATTAAGTTTTAATGACAATTAAGTCTCTTGCTGTCATTTTCTTATGTATAGTGGTAAATAGAGAAGGAAAGACATTTAATTGTCCATTAAAGTTAAGTGACGTCTATGAGTACGGCAGTTAGAGCATTAAATTAATACATGCCAGTAGGGGCAAAATAGAGACGTGTATATGTACTTTATACATTGCTCACTTATTATGTGCAACTAGGTGTATGAATGTGTTTGATAAGAAGTGTAAGGACATTGATTTGAAAATAGAATAGTTCTGGTACACATTATATGCGAGTAGGGGCAAAATAGAGATGCGTATCTGTAACTTATACATTGTTCACTTAATATGTGCAACTATTTGAATGTGTTTGATGAGAAGTGCTGGGAAACTAATTTGAAAATAGAATAGATCTGGTACACACTAATTGCCAAGGAGGGGCAAAATAGAGATGCGTATCTGTACTTTAGACATAGCTCAATGAATATGCGCAAACTATTTATGTGTGTTGGATGAGAAGTAATGGGAAACTGATTTGAAAATATAATAGAATAGATTTGATACATAATACATGCTAGTAGGGGCAAAATAGAGATGCGTAGCTGTACATTATACATTGCTCACTTAAATGTGCAACTATTTGAATGTGTTTGATGAAAAGTGCTGGGAAACTGATTTGAAAATAGAATAGATTTGGTACACTGTACATGCCCAGGAGGGGCAAAATAGAGATGCGTATATCTTTACTTTATACATTGATCACTTAATATGTGTAACTATTTGCGTGTGTTAAATGAGAAACGCAGAGACAATGATTTAAAAATAGAATAGATTTAGTACACAGTACTTGCCAGTATGTACAAAATAGAGATACGTATCTGTACTTTATACATTGCTCAATATGTGCAACTATTTGAATGTGATTTATTAGAAGTGCTGAGAAATCAGTGGATTTAAAAAAAATAAAAGATCTGGTAGACAGTACATGCCCAGGAGAGGCAAAATGAAGATGCGTATCAGTCCTTACTTACTTATACCAACACTGCTTTGTCAATACTTCATTCAGCCATAATTAAAATTTAAGCTGTATGCATTAATATTTTTAACATAACAACACTAGAACTACTCGTATTCCTTGTATTTTTTCACAATTTCACTCACAAATCTCACAAAACATTACAGTTTGTTATCAAACCGCTAATATCCTCCTGTCATGAGTCAAGATGTCCTCATTTGAGGACATGGATCGAAGTGCGATACGCTCCTGTATATTCACCCCATTCAGGAGGCTCGTCTCGAGTACGTATTATGAACCTCGCACACTATAGCGGCGGGTACGCACGAGTACCTACTCTTAAAAAGACTTATCCTCAGATCGCGCTATAACTTGCACTATTTTTGCCTGCGACGAGAGTAGTCGGTATTTGCACTTGGTTCGTATGTGACTTGTTAAAATGCATGCTTTCCTGTCTCCGGCGCAAAGCATTAAAATTCGACTTGATAATAATCCACCAATAGTTACGATGGGGCTGACATGTAATTATTATACAAAAGCCCCTAATTTATTTTTTTGAACTTTACTTTCGAGTTTGGGAGTTGGTTCAATAGTAAGAGTTGTTCGTTTGTATCACGGGAGTCATCTCAGAAGGTTTGAACGGTGATTAAAATGTCATCATGTATATACCATCGCTAGCGTGGCGCTGGCGACGCGTTGGCGACGCGTTGGCGACGCGGCGTGACGGCATGCGTCGCCACGCCAACAAACGGTGATACCCGTGGTTATAGATGTCTCACATCAAAAAAGTTGTGACTTTAGCTACTTACCTTGGGATCAAAACAATATTTGTGATGAAAACTAATATACCAACTAATTATGAGATGACCAACACCTCAGTCTCCCTGTGACCTAGGACCCTGCAAAGGGTTCGAAACGTCAGGATAAACATTAAATAAGTAATGTGTAAAATAAACGCGAGTAGATCCGTAAAAGTTGTTTCATTTCAATGTGTAGTGTTCGCGTAAACTTTAGAAAACCATATATATGTGATGGTTATCTAATATTCATAAATCATTGAAATAACATGAATATTATAAATGAAGTGAGTGAGAGTTTTTTATTATTCAAAGTAGTGCTTTTTTGTGACAACCTTGTGTTACCAACTTGTAGTTGCCTCAATACCATACAATGTCTAGTTTACGCTAACTCATTCGAATGCTGAGTAAAACTAGCCGTGTGTACTCTGTGCATAAGTGCATTTGACCGACGCGACGTGCGTCGTGTCCCAGGTGCGGGGACTAATCCCCAACTTACAGGAGTTGGGCCACGGATTGTTCCACTTAGGACCGCTTTTGTAAGTGTGTTCTGGTGGTTAGATTTTCGTTGGGTTAGAGGTGCCATGTTTTTTTTGCCCCTCCGGGAATGTAAATGTTCTACTATACGAACAATTAAATCCCAGCCCTAACAACATACTACCAGGCCTAAAGACACATACGATAAGCTCTTACTAAATTAGAGTATGCATGTTACTAATTAATTATTAGACAACCAACACCTCAGTCTCCCTGTGACCACGGATCCTGCAAAGGGTTCGAAACGTCAGGATAACATAATATAAATCAATGTGTAAAATAAACGCGAGTATATCCGTAGAAGTTGTTTTAAATAAACAAATGATCTACAGGTTTGGTTGATGGTAGGTAGGGCGTAGGGACACATGAACAACACGATTCGCCGTCGAACCTACCTTACGCAATCCCGGAGACAGCTCTATCATAGGGCTTTTTATTAGCCTATTTTTGTCCCCTCTCTGAGCAAAGGCCTCCCCCAAACCCTTGCACATTTCCCACCAGTCTGCCACAAAGGCATCAAAATCGTCTTGGTAACGCTTGCGCAGTCGACCCTGGCTTAAGGACATTATTATAAAAAAATGTAATTTAAATAATATGTAGTGTTAATTCCGCTAACTCACTCGTTTATCCAGCTTGGATGCAGTACGCATGCACCGCCCTCCCGCCCGCAAAAAGTATGCACATGCAGGAGAAACAATGGGTGCAAGCGAACATGCGCACCAACACCGATAATCGACACGTGTTTCGCCCCTCCACGGGCATTATTATTTTTAAATACGTTAAAGAAAATAACAACTAAACTAACTTACTTGTTGTTACTAGAATAAGAAAATTGTTACTAACAAAATGGATATTATGTCTGAAATAAATGAATTATTATTATTGTTAAAGTCATAACATTTTAATGCAATTAAAACACGTCCCTCGCCACACTCACACTTACGTCACTCCATTATAGCTATTCTGTTGAGTAGCACTGAGTGCTCCAGTGTTTATTTATAAAATAACATAATTAATTTATTTATTTTGAAAAGGACAATTAACAAAACATACACTTAATGAGTAAAATTAATCGTACATTAATCTCTAAATCTGAGTGCTATCTCAATTACCTTTAAGCTGCCACGGCATGCAATTGTTGACAACAGCGTTTATACAAAAGAAAAAAAAAGGATCTTAAGTTATAGTTATTACTTAATTAATTATTTTATACAAATAAATGATAAAATATAGCGTTAAAGTCAGCCTAGTCTAGTCTAGTTAATGTCTGGTACATAAATCAAAACATGTTTAAAAAACCTACACACAGGATAGACAGCGAAAAAGCGTTATAAATATATACATATATATTTTATATCAACATGTCACATAATTGAAATGCATATTATTACAAAATAAAATAAGGACTCATAAATGGTGTTAAAAATAATAGTCTTTTATACCAGAAGATATTAGTCTCCGTCATCCTGGAAATAGAAATTCTAAAAGCTAACATTAATAATATTATTATGATAATGTTGAATTTAAAAAATCAACGTCATAATTAATATAAAATAATCCGTAATAAAGCGAACTTAGAACGCACTAAACGAAGCGATTCTCTCCCAAATGACATGCTGCTACCCAATGATTCACTTAATAGCAATATCATTTAGTTAATAGCGCTTTCGCCAAATCGTTGCCGTAATCTGAAACGGTTTCGCCCTCAAACCGTTCTCTTAATTGCCTATTAGAAAGAGGGACGAACCGAAGACGCGAGCGGAACAACACCTTAAGGGCGGCTTCCCACTATGTCGCGACGATAGATAAATTTAACCATGTCGAGTATAAAGATATAGTTTTGTGTACTGATCTCAAAACTGATCATTTTAAATGCTATACCCATCTGTACTGATGAGCTCGATGGCGCAGTGGTTAACGCGCCCGGTCTGCGAGTGCTGAGGCTAAGCAACTTTCGCAAAGGCCGGTCATCGGAAGGGTGATCAAAATGTATCATTTCGAGCTCTTCCGTGCTTCGGAAGGCACGTAAAGCCGTTGGTCCCGGTTGCATTAGCAGTCGTTAACAACCTCCAATTCGCACTGGGCCCGCGTGGAGGTTTATAGCCCGTTCTCCCTATCTATCCATAGAGAAGGCTCGTGCCCCAGCAGTGGGGACATAAAATGAGCTGATGATTATAATGATGATTATGACCAACCTGTTATTAGCGCATTTGCTTAGGTAAGAAAATATTCTTCACATTTTATAATATTTTCTCCTTTGGTGTGTTGAATTAATAAATAATAGATATAAAAATGTGCATGCATAGGCATACCACTAAGCCTGGGCAGTTGGTTATATAGGACTCTGCCCCTTACATAAGGAAGCATTCCCACTAATAACTCTAGTACTTGCCCAAGCTACCGACACACTATTGAGAAGTTATTGAAACAGAAGACTTGATGCCTAATTAAATTCAAAAAATGCAAAATTCAAAATCATTTATTCAGTTTAGGCTACAAATAGCTCAATGAATGTAACTATGCACATAACATGCAATATTAGAGGCGACAGTTATCCAATGTTAAAAAAAAAGTCACAATTCAAGTGGGAACGAGCCCTTATCCGCCAATGGAGGAACTCCTACAGTGCACAATGATTCCATAATGCCTCATTTGTCGGACTAAGTGTTTAAAGAGGTGTAATGTCTTGTGCCCGCTATGTGCTAAATGTCGCCTCATTAATTCTGATTTCACTAGTAATGCAAGTGCTTGGTTAGTAAGCAGGTAGGTACTTAATCGCATTTTTTTTTAATTTTTGTTAGGAACACCTACTTACAGTGTTACTTTGTATGCCTTCTTGATGACCTTTGGCATTATAAGTATGAAATTAAAAATGTTACAAATGTCCTTGATTTTTTTTTATAAAGAGTAAATGAAACCAAAATTTTCATCAATTTAATGTAAACACGAGTATTCTGGAATTCTGAGAAAAAATATATTAATCTCCCGTCTTTTTTTGTCTACCGCACGACAGCCGCACGACAAACGCCTAAATTGAAAGAGCCCTTAGAGCCGTTACTCTTCATACTACTTCAAATTTGGTTTAGACATTAGATCACCGTATTAGTACGGTGATCTAATGTCTAAACCAAAGGAACTAAGAATAAACTAAAATGAACTAAGACCTAGAGGTCTCGAGTTTGAGTCTTCTAGTTTGATTACATCTTTATTTTTATTTCAAAAAGTTTTCATCTAATTCCAAATTCCAATTTTCATGTATTTTACTTCAAAACTGTCGGACTTTCATACAAACTTTCGCCCCCTATTTGATCCCCTTAGGGTATGGTATGATTTCCGTAAAATCCTTTGTTAGTGGCTGGTTACGTCACTCAATCAACCTACAGTCCAAATTTCATCTAATTCGCATCATTATTCAATGATGAATCAGTGAGTCAGGACAAGTCATTAAATGTTTATAGATAATTTGAATTCAGAACAACAATGAAGTGATTGTTGTTTTGTTTTCGATTTTCGTGTGAATATATCTTCACCTATTGTTCGTGGCCGGTTGCAGCTACAAACAAAGTGGCCGTTGTGCTTCAATTGAACTGGACTGTATTAAAACTCGTTTCTTGATTATTTCTTCTTTATTCTTCGTTTTTCGGAGAGCTTACAAAAATTTGCTTTTTTTTGCCCAGGGAGAAATATGCTCGCATATTCCCGGAGATATTGACCTTGAGATCAGAAGGATCTGAAGATCTGGGTATGGTCCGGGATCTGGGATTTGCCTTTACCTTCTCTAAAGAAGGCTAAGACTAGTCCTCAGTAAAAAACCCTGGGGTTCGCCTTTTGCCCTAAAAAGGGCTACGAAGGCAACCGGAGCGCACGCCCCTCAGAAGGCCGAGAGGCTTTCTGACCGGCCTCTATTTATACATTTCGGGTCATGCTCGTGAGCGTGGTGGGGGCAAATGCCGGCCCATGTAGGTATACAAATTTTTCCACTACCCACATGAACCGTCGTAATTTGCAGTTGTCCCTTTCGTTTTGGACCTCCCTTTCTTACATGTATTTTTATCTACCCTACGGTATCTCTCGTAATCTGGATACCTTACAATATTACAATAATATTTATTTACTATAAGATTTAATTAACTTATTTAATTATCTTTACTTAGTGAGGCATTAGGCCCCTGGGAACGTTTACCTGGCCCTCTTTAAAACATAAAACAGTTACCTTGTGTTAAATGAAAAGGCAAACCTATGTAATATTTATTAAATAACATATAAACTTAAATATATTAACCGTATTACATTTATAAAGTTATATTTGCTAATTAATCCGACTTCTATCCTTAACATCTATACTACTATATAAATCTGTAGGCTCTGTGTGTACTTGCAATTTTTCTGACAAATTTTGGGATAAATATTCATTTTATGACACCAATTCTACGATCTGTCTGACTGTATGTCCACTTTTAACTCAAGAACGGCTTGACCGATCTTGATGAAAATTTGTATATAGTAAGAATATGCGATTGTGCAAATGATAGGCTATAAAAAAAAAAGAAAAAAAAGATAAAGTTTACGCTTAAAATTTGTATGTAGTAAGAATATGAGATTGTGCAAATGATAGGCTGTTATGGTGTTGGTAAAACTTTCGGTAATCATAATTTTTATGAATTGCGTAAGTAGAATAGTCATTTGTTTCATTCCATACGTTCGTATATGGCCGATTTGTGAAAAATATGGTCAGAACTTGCCCATGCGCGAAACAAGGAAACTCCAAGTTTCAACTGAAACTTACACTTTCACACTTTTTTATTTCTGAAACAGAACTGTTTTGTTTTCCAAATCACTATACTCGTATAAATCTGTAGGCTCTGTGTGTATTTGCAAATTTTCAAAAATTTTGCAAAATTTTGGGATAAATATTCATTTTATGAGTCACTGACACCAATTCTACGATTTTTAAAATTTTTGTCTGTCAGTCTGTCTGTCTGTTTGTCTGTATGTCCTCTTATAACTTGATGAAAATTTGCGCTTCGGAGCAAAATGCACAAAACGCAAAATGTACAGCTACACGCAAAACGTAACCAATGGCAAAATGTACATACGTATATTGTACACAACGCATATTGTGAAACACGAGGAACGTACACAAAGCAAAAGCAGAGTGAACGAGAGTGCGGCAACAGTGCCGTGATCTTGAATTGACGTAAGAGCTGTAGCTACCGGCTAGGGTTGAGCCACACATAGTTAATTTATTATTGTGTGAATTTGGGTGTCTTATATATTATAAATGAAACACATAATTTAGGTGTACACTATAAAATACTTATATCATTATCATCATCATCATCATCAGCTCATTTTATGTCCCCACTGCTGGGGCACGAGCCTTCCCTATAGATGGATAGGGAGAACGGGCCATAAACCACCACGCGGGCCCAGTGCGGATTGGTATTATAAAGTATATATATTATAGGTTTTTTTTCCAGGCATTTTCGATAGGCACCCACCTATAAATGCAACAAAACTCGCAATCGCGACACCCAAACCAAAAAAAATACGTGTAATACTGATCGGCAGCGCTCAGTGACATACTTGTTATTCTCCGTTACTACAGCAACATACGCTGCCCGATCCGCGTTTGCGATGACAGCCGCGTCATAGGGTACTCCTTTCCCATGTTTTTTTCCGTGTGCTAATGTAGGTGAACTACGAGCTTGTGTGCGTGCGTTTCGGAGCGCTTGTGTGAAGTTGCCGCACTCTCGTTCACTCTGGCAAAAGGTACTTATATGTAGTAAGAACATGAGATTGTGCAAATGATAGGAGGCTATTTAAGATGTTGGTAAACCTAATAATTATTTTGATTAGCATCCATTATATTCGCACAGCGAAGCGGGTGGGTGACGGCTAGTAAATATATATAAATCTTCTGTGCGTGTGTTTCTAATTGAACTCCTTCTAAACGGCTGGACTGATTTTGATGAAATATTTTGTGTGTTCAATTGGATTCGAGAATGGTTTAGATTTACGATTGGACCTGGTAGGTGGTGCTGCAATAGGGGTCCATCATGGGATACGGGTGTTCTTAAGCGGACGAAGTAGCGAGCGGGCCACTAGTAGAACTATATAACTATAAATCGTAAATCAATTACGTAGGTATGGAATCCATAGCCAAATGTGCAAGTCGCAAAATGTGCAGGCTGCGTAAAATGAGCAAATCGCAAAATGTGCAGATCTCACAATGAGCAGATCGCAAAGTTTGCAGATCTCACAATGAGCAGATCGCAAAATGTGCAGATCTCATATTGAGCATATCGCAAAATGTGTAGATTTTGAAATAGAGCTAATTTAGCCCACTGTAAATATACCATTATATTATCTAACGGTGACTGTACCTACTTGAAATTTAATAGTATCCCCTTGAAAGATAACGGACTATGATGGACTTATTGTAAAACCTTTGGCCGCGAGCTCTAGGAGTTTTTTTTTTGGCCCAGGGGAAAAATCTGCAAACAGATTCCCGGAGGATCCGGGATTTACCTTGTCCTTTTCTAAGAAGGATTAAGACAGACCACGGTAAAAAAAAACCCTGAGGTTCGCCTTTAGCCTTTAAAAGGGCTACAAAGGCTACCGGAACGCACGCCCCTCGGAAGGCCGAGAGGCGCAATTGGCATTACTCAGATTGAGTCGCCGTAAAAAAGGGACAGCGCTCCCCCTAGTGGGGTGCGCTGCACTGCAGTGAAGCTGCCTATGTCTGCTGACCTAACTATGTGCCGCCATGTCCCACGCCGCGGTTAGGCAATCTAGGTCACGTGACAACTGATTGGGCGGTCCGATAAAGCATGCTTCGGACTACGGAAATAAGGAATCGATGGGGGATCAGAGCTATAGTCCGCTGCCTTTCTAATGAGAGGATTCGAGTGATTCGCCGACGCTTTGAAGAATCGCTCCCCGACTGAACGAAGGTGCTGCTGCACGGTTGGAAGTTCCAAATCACGAAATTAGAGCTCTTGATATAAATCCAACGAAAGCCGAAACACGAAGTTTGCCGAGAGACATTTCAAAAATAGATGCACTGTACTAGGTTTGAGTGGTGCCGCCTCATCTTAAGTATAAAAACTATGTTAGTGGTATTGTTGTGTACCGACTGTAGTCTTAAGACAAGATGTCAACATACCTCCGGCAATATCATCACTGACCTCAGTTAAGACGTAAGCACACCTCGCAGATAGTCTGCGAGCAGTTCTATAATTAAAAAAAAACAAATAAAAACCTTTTTTTAAATCACCACATGAATCAAACGAGCCCCAAAACAAATATTCATTTGTAATGCCCATCCATAGATAATCCACTCGTCGGGTAAAGGACCCTCAAAAAGCACATTTATTTGTGCGTTCACAACAATACATTTCCCATTCATAGCGTAGGTACGTATACGTCGTAAAAATAATGGACGCGGGCGTAAAACAATTCGCCGCGAAAGGGCCCGGATTGGCTGTCATCGCAAGCGCTAAAGATTAATTACAACTCGGAGCGAAGTTTTTGCCTCAGCCACAATTATTAAATTGAAATTTGAATAATTCCACAATGAAAATACATTTTCTGCGGATATTCCGTGCCGCCCGGCAGATGGGCGTCGTTAGTGGGACGTATATTTGACTTCTTTTGCGTTGTTCTGTTTTGTGATATGCGGCGGGCGGTATCCTATGTAATAATACGTGAAGAAAAAACTTTGTTACCCTTTTTAAACACATTGCGTGCCCGTAGGAGTGTGAGGTTTGGCATAGTTAAAGTTCAGATGTAGAAGGAAAATGTATGTACACAAGTGTTACATTGTATAAACATTGTATATTTTATGAATAAGAAAAATTCATTTATTTCTCTTTTACATAAAGGTGATACAACAGGTAAGTATCATACAAATGTAACATAATATAACATATTTTATGAATTACGGTTGAAATTCGGCCACTGAGCGACAACTAGTTACCTATGCATTAATGGGTTACCTTTACCCTACTATGCTAGGCGTTCTTAAAAAAACATTAATTTATATTTAAAGTTTAAACCGCCTCTATGGTGTAGTGGTTAGACCAACGGTGTCATACCCAGAGGTCCCAGGTTCGAATCCCAGGGGATGCATTTTTGTACTCATGGGCCATCAACATCTCCAACTTATTCAATAAATGCTTCCGTCAAGAAGGAGAGAGGAAATTGTATTTCATAAATGATGTAATATGCCGACAGATGGGAAACGCTTAACGTATGGTATGTTTGTCATAGTACTTTTCTATATTATTTTGCAATGGTTGGCTTGGCCTACGTCTGGCCCGATAGCAAGTGACAGAAGGTTTCACCGACTAAAAAATCGGTCACCGATTATCGGACGTGGGCAGGGGCTCTTAAGACCTCTAAGTCTGTTACCGGTGGTTTGACTACTAATCCTTAGCCTGTTAGACAAAATCATGACTACAACATACTTAATTTTAATTTTATAAGCAAAAAATACCTCTATATAAAAAAAAAACTAAAATCGATTGCGTCATCATCATCATCATCAGCTCATTTTATGTATTGTACCTTCTATTGTTTGACGTAGATCTAATAGATCTACATCAAACAATAGAATTATAGTGTAATTTTTGGTAGGCATTTTGCGAGGGTGCCATAGCGGAACCACACCATAGCAGAACTAGCCGTTTTATGTCACCCCCACTGCTGGGGCTCGAGCCTTCCCTTTGGATGGATAGGGCGAACGAGCCATAAACCACCACGCGGGCCGGCACGAACGGCTTTGCGTGCCCTCCGAAGCAAGGAGGTGCTCGAGATGATACATTTTTGGTCACCCATCCGAATACTGACATCTCCGAAAGTTGCTTCACCTAAGCACTCGAAGACCGGCAACGCGTTAACCACTGCGCCTTCGATCTCCTCGAAAATCGATTGCAAAACCGATCTTTGTTTAATAAAGCTTTCAACGATATGTGTTTATTATGTAAGATGTAGTATCATCTTACGCATGGTTAAGAGTTTGTAAACGCATTCCTAATCGCGTGTAGATCTGATTAAGATAAGACACGGCCTCCTCCCTCCAACATCTCCATAGTTATTATTGTATAAATAGTCTTATAGGGGCCTATTAATAAACAAAGTGTAAGCTTGGAGTAGTTACTCCGTGTTTTGTCTCTTTTACTCTAATATGAAATGAAGTTTACATGACGGGAACAAAACACGGAGTAACTACTCTAAGCTTACATTCTGTTTATTAATACGGGGGATAAGGTTTAGATAATAAGTTTAGATAATAATAAGTTAAACGTAGTCGTTACTTACCATCGCCATGGAACCCTCCATCATCATAACCACACATACGTCGACCACGGAACCCTGATCTGAAAACAGGAACTTTAAGTAGCTTAGTTGCGCTTTTTCCTACAGTTCGCATAGTCTACACTGCGGAATATATTTAAGGGCCATAACTTAACTCGTCTTACAAAACAGCGTCCATGAAAAGGTTGCTTCGGCTTACAAATTCAGCGATAGTTGGTGACCGGTGCGATTTATGAGCCCAATATTGGTGGCGTGGAAGCCTCAGGATTACCTACTCCGGAGTAATGCATGGTGAGCCTAGAACTTTAGTTAATTTCAGTCTTGAGACACAGTGTGAACGGAGCAGTAAGCCATCTTTCTCTTTCAAACCGCTATAGTTTTTTTTTTCATTTTATATAAAAATAAAGCAAACTGTGAGGGTTCTTCTTTGGTGTTGATTGAAATATTTCTCAGAATAGAATGTATTATTTTAATTAACCTACTTATATATACAAATGTTGTAAAACTTTATGGAGTGAGACGATAACAATAATACAGGGGGGTAACCACGAGCTCTTACAGTATTATTGCAGTTGTGAAAACGAGACGCGTGTAGCGGCAAATATACTCGCATCTCTTTTCCACAACTGCAATAATATTGCTATAAGAGGTCATAGTCAGGGGGCAGCTGTTTCATACAAAACAGAAAACATACATTTTGAGGGTGCGACTTTATTACAATACATTAACCTACCTACACACAGTTAAGAACCGCACGGCTCCTCCGAGACTCAGTTGCGCTGGCGCCGCGCCGATACGATGCAGGAGTATGACATGTCGCCACACAAACGATTTGGCGAGCCACATAGGAAATAGTCATCGCCGCCCAAATGGACATCTAAAGCGTACGGAGAGCTGCCTATGCGCTACCGACTTTGAGAGTCCTTTTCACAAGCTTCTTGAAGAACATCATTTATAGTGCACGTGAAACACTGCAGGTGTGGAATGGAGCTCGTTCCACATCCTACATCTATAATTAGGATTATTAATTATTAATAATTATTAATGATCATGCAAAGATCCCGACCACGACTCGGTAAACGTAATGTAGGACGCCCTCCGGCAGGTGGGATGATGACCTGCGAAAGACTGCAGGCAGATGCTGGATGCGTCAAGCCGAGGACAGGGCGCTATGGCGCTCATTAGGGGAGGCTTATGTCCAGCAGTGGACTAATATAGGCCGATGATGATGATGATGAAAGATCCCGATGAATCGAAGTGCTACTGGGAGGGGAAACCTTGAATACTTCTCTTTGTACACTATGCTCCAGTCTATTATGAAATAGAAATTGGGTTTCCAACAGTTGAGACTGCCAAGGCAATGTCCGGAGTTATCGTTAGTTTATGAAACTATTTTTAAATAACATATATTATCGAGCTGGTTAGACCGCCTCTGTGATCTCTTACTCTGACCAACAGTCTCAGACCTTAAGGATGCATATCCAACGGAGGCATATATAATTGGACTCATTTTGGTAAAAAGGCCTTTCCTAAAGCTACCACATTCCTATGTGATGCCATCACCATAACAACATCTTAAACAAAATACTTAGTAAAATGAAACAACTTTTACGGATATACTCGCGTTTATTTTACACTACACTATTTATCACTACATAGTATAAAACAAAGTCGCTTCCCGCTGTCTGTATGACCCTTTGTGTGTGTATGTATGTATATATACTTAGATCTTTAAAACTACGCAACGGATTTTGATGCGGTTTTTTTAATAGATAGTGATTCAAGAGGAAGGTTTTATGTATAAATACATGCATAATATAGTAGAGAAACACTGATAATGATAAATAGGTAAATAAATAGAAATGCAAAGGGTTTGAAACGTCAGGATAAACGTTAACTAAAAAGTAATGTGTAAAATAAACGCGAGTGGATCCGTAAAAGTTGTTTCATTTCAATGTGTAGTGTTCGCGTAAACTTTAGAAAACAATACAACATACTTAGTTTAGTATTCATTATTCTTATGCACTTTCTTACGCTACTCCAGTGGTGTTGGTAGGCATTCTACCTCCATCATCATCACCAGCTCATCGTATGTTCCCACTGCTGGGGCACGAGCCGACCCTGTGGAGGGATAGGGAGAACGGGCCATAAACCACCACGCGGGCCCAGTGTGGGTTGATGGTTGATAACGACTGCTAATGCAGCCGGTACCAACGGCTTTGCGTGGCTTCCGAAGCACGGAGGAGCTCGAGATGATCCATTTTGTTCACCCATCCGACAGCTACCTTTATGAAAGTTGCTTAACGTCAGCAATCGCAGCTCGGGCGCGTTAACCTTCGCGCCATCGAGTTCCTCCACCCACTCCATAATAAATCTTCTTCATAATTTATAACAAACTAGCGGCCACTCGCGGTTTCACCCGCGTGGTTCCCATTCCCGTAAGAATATCGGGATAAAAAGTATTCTATGTGTTAATCCAGGTTATAAACTATCTGTATGCTAAATTTCATCCAAATCCATTTAGTAATTTTTACGTGAAAGAGTAACAAACATCCATCCATACTTACAAACTTTCGCGTTTATAATATTAGTAGGATTTACTTACGATCTGTGCTTCTGTGGTAGGTAATGGTTGGTAAATGTATATAACGGAAGCTAGCCGCAATCCTGTTTTCCATTTGCGACTTCCCATTAAACTGTACTTAATTTGAGTATGTCCTTACACCAGGTGGAAGTTTGGCTTCCGATATTGGAGCCTTCAAAGGGCTGCGCGGTACATCGTTCCAATAATCGAATCGAATGTTTGAACGATAACCCCCACTAAGGGTTTACGCATTTGCTAGCGATGAGGTTTTCGTGTTTTACTTGGATGCTGGAGTGCTGACGAAAACAAGAGATAGGACGAGATTAAGAGATACGACGTGAACTCCCTTGTAAAACTATATTTGCCATGCGATATGAGTAAAGAAAACGAGAATGAAAATGGGAATTCACATGAGTATGAGTACAACCAATAACTGCCCCACTTATTCTTGTACTCGGTTGGGAATCGAATTCTACCTCTGGGTCTGATACCGAAAGCCTAGACCACAGAAGCGGTTCACTTTGCTATTGCCGGTAACGAGTAGCGCGTGAGAAAACTCATAGTAGGGCCCTCACCTTTGCCAGATTGGATTACGGCAAAGTTTTTTGACTGTGGTTTCCTAGTATCGGGATATTGTGTTAGTAATTTTGATACGATGTCATGGCTAACTCCGGTAAGAGAGGCTGAGTGAGCGATTGGGTGTGCGTGGGCTCCACAATGAGCGCTAATGTATTAGCTGAAGAACCAATGGTACATTCAATTACCCTGTCTTACGGATGTGTAGAGCATATACCAATATCACTGAGGGCTTGGATATTTACTCGTTATCTCATTACAATTTTATTCTAGTAGAGAAATGAAACCTAGGAAATCTGACCTGGTTTGATAATGACGAATACATTTATTTGTGATAGTATAGAGTGAATACCAGGGGAACGTACGGGGCACTGTTATCGATAACTAAGGGGCTGAATACGATTGCATTAATGCTCAGATTGATTAATCTGAGAATTAATTAGTTTGTAAAAGAATATTGTATCCTGATGTTATGATCGCGCACTGATGCAAGATACAATTTAGTGACTACATAGATTGTATGATGTAATTATCATACATTTTGGTCACTAAATCATTTAATATTATTAAAGGCTTTATTACTGACTTACTGACAGGCTGACTGACAGGCTGACTGACAGGCTGACTGACAGGCTGACTGACAGGCAACATACAACGGCTAGACGTAGAGACTTGAATTTCGGAGGGGAAAATGCTTTAATGTATTTTCCCATCAAATTCAAATTCAAATTCAAATATATTTATTTTCTCATCACAAGGTATACCTTGTATAACAATACGTAGGTATAAAGGTACAGAGATAAAAATGACACATATCAAGTAAATGGAACCCATAAGTATACCTTGTGAGAGACTGGTGCTTGCGATAGGTTTTGAAAAAAACCTGAAGTCCACCAGGGCCCCATTCCGCGGACTTCGAGTTAACTATACTGGCCTGCAAAAATAAGTACTACACTTTTAATATTTATTTATTTTCTAAACTATAGAAGTTAGAGATTTTTAAATAAAAAAGTTTTGCAGCAATTTTTATCAGCTTTCTTTAAAACTAAAGTAAATTATACATTAGTAACATTTTCCTTTTTGTTTCGAAAGTATATCTTGTGTACTTAAAAAGTTATTGCAATTTTAAAAGTGTGATACTTAATTTTGCAGGCCAGTGTATAAATATACTAAAATTGTTTATATAATTTTTAACGCAAATTTTGTTGCGAACAAATTACAAAAACACAAATGTTGAAAAAATTTCCACGAGCAGGATTTAAACCTGCACACTTCTGACATACCGGGTCAGGTGCTCTTCCAATTGAGCTATCGTGGTTCTAACCAGCCCGCCGAAATTATTCAACACTATTTACTTTTTACTTTGAAAGCCAAAGGCGCCCATTCAATGTCAACAACTACCGTCATTAACATCCGATCATAATATTTTTACAAATACTAAAGATCAGTTAAGAAGTGGCAAGCTATTTATAAAATTGTTTATATAATTTACTTATTTATTTTATAAATATACTTATTAATAACAAATAAACAAAAAACATGATGTGGCAAGCCCCTGCATACATGATGTGGCAGTGAGAGATATATGTTTAAAAGAGTGAGTGTGTAAGAGTGAATGAATGAATGAGTGGTGTTGGTGTGTTATAACTAGTGCACATATAATCCAATAAAACCTTAGAGAGAGAAGGGGTATGATTATTAAAGTAGTTACAACTTTGGGATAATCAAGTCTTCGGTGTCTTCTTATGTCAGCGTCATGAGCCAGTTCGTGATTGTGCGTTTACAGTTTAGTTTTTGAAAGGGATAGATAGATAATAAACCAGCCGAAGAAGCAGAAGAAATTATGAGAGTGGCTTATGTGGAATAGTGGCGTAGGACAGACCTTCAGAGCCTTCCTTCGCTTGTCGTCCATTAGATTGGGATCGTACTTCAATTGGGAGTGTATTTTCATGGCAGTCTGCAGTATAAAAATTTACCTTATTGTCATCACTTCCCAGTCCTTATAAAGCGCAGTTATATGGAAGCGATATGGAAGACCGGCTCTCACCTTTAGTATAGCTCTCTGAGCTCTCTCAAAGACGAGGAGATGAGTTTTAGGGGCACCACCCCAAGACGTGATGCAGTACTGAACTAAAGATTGGCAAAGCGCATAGTAGACCATTTTATTGTCTTGCGGTCAGCTACGCGTCTTAAGGTTTTAAATATATAAATAATATAATATAAAACTTCCGCAGCCGAGTCACAAGGACATTGATATGCGGTTTAAATGGAGTGTCTGGTCTATGGTAATACCAAGATATTTTATAGTATCAGTTCTTTGGAGGGAAGGACAGTTACGATAAACGGTACCCGAACGACATGAGTTGGCCGTGATTGAAAGGAATGAAAGGGGGGAGCTGATTGGATCTATGCGCAAATGCAATGTATTTAGTCTTCGATATGTTTAGGGTCAATGAATTGTCATGTAGCCAAGCACATACTTTCCTAAAGCCGATCTGAGGTATCGCCACTGAAAAAGAGAGCTGTGTCGTCAACGAATGCAAGCAATTTGCCGTTGCGGAGTTACATATTACAGAGGCCATTCACGTAAGCCAGTAAAAGAGTGGGATTATTTATACTTCCCTGCGGCAACTTTACTCTGAACTGTCCATATTCTGATTAAGAAACGCCAATGCCACTCAATAATAAATGGGGCATGCACAAAACTCCCTCAATAGTAGAGAAACGCAGATCTGTGGCGTAAAAAAACCAATACAAAAGACGGAGAGAAAAGTGGGCCGATTCGCACATTTTAATTTACCAAACACAAACCGCCTTATTTAATATTCACTCGCATAATGGTGGAAATGAACGGAACGCAGAAAAATATTGGATCGACCACAACAAAGCGGCTGGTGTGGCCGTCCAGAATGAGGGTGCCACAATGGAGGCTGTATTGAATAGAGCCGCTTCAGATTATTGTCCATGGCTTAGTATTTATTTTGCAGTTTGTAGATTGAATTTGTCTCGGCAACGTTGCTGCACAATGGGCCCAACAGCTTGGAAAAGCTGTGGTAAATTGGTGCACGAGAAAATGTGAGCTGCCTGTGTGCTATTAAGAATCTCATCCCGACGTATGAAAGCTTCTGAACGGAGACTATAACTGAATACCTTCAAATTCGATCACAAAACCTTACAAATTGTATTTATAATAATGACATTCTTAGTAGCTATCACTTTGATATTAGAATCGTCTATGGTTGCCCAAATTCTATTAAAGCTTTTTCTACCGAACAATTTTTCTTGGAAATTTTTGATTAGCTTTACCCCACATGTAATTGCATAGACGAAAATAATAATAGACATTCACGTTCACAAAAAACTAAAAGAGCTGAACAGTAAGACAAAGTTGACAAGAAAGACAAACATATAGAAGAAGAATTAAAATATATAAGTATATAAATTAAAGTGAGATATAAGTAATATTTGTATAGGCCACAAATACTGAAACAAGTTATGCACCAGCTAAAGTAATGAAAGCTAAGCGGTATAACATAAAGTGTCTTACACATTTTGAAGACGCATTAAATTTTGCTTCAAAATCCTATGAAAACGTGTCAGATGTCTGAATAAATAAAAATAAGGCAAGTTACCGCGTTCAAGTGACGATCCTGCAATTCTGAACACAGCAATGGCCTCGTATATCAACCGGCTTGACGTTGAAACGAGTATTATATATCACCTTTCATGCCACGACAATGCCCATTCTACTTTCGGGTATCTGGGTTATGAGTTCAGCCGAATGTCCCTCAAAAATTATTTAAGGCTAGTGTGGGTGTAATTAATCTGCTAATTTCGAAGATAAATACACTCATATTTGTGTGGGTATAAGAGGGTAGAAGCTATGTACAGACCCCTGTACACAATCTATCCATCAAATTTCTTCAATAAATGTTCAACCATTATACCATATATATAAAATTCAAAATCTATTGACGAAAGGAGAATGGGCAAAATAGAATGGGAGCCTGGGTGATCCGCGGCCAAACTTAATTTTGTTTTTATGTAATTTAGCCATATAATCACTGTGTAAAAGTTTTATTGCCGCGACGCACTTATATGACGAATAAAAGACATTTTTGTTTTTGAGCACTTTTAATAATTTAACAACATTTCTGGGCTATATTCGGAGTAAAAATGATAAAAAGTAAAGCAACAAATCTACATAGTACCATTTATTATAAAATGCATATAAATAACGACATTATTAATAAGTACATACAATTATCGATGTATATATGCATGTATGAAGAAAATAATGAAAGTGGACGAAGCGAAACAAGTATGTATGGATCGTAGCAAGTGGAAAAAAGTGGTCTCTGCCTACCCCTACGGGAAAGAGGCGTGATTATATGTATGTATGTATTATCGATCAATCATAGTATTACGATGTGATACAAAAGTCTGTGTAACTTTTTTAGTGGTCAAGCTCTCTGATGGCACTTAAATCTGCTGCTGGTAATCTTATATCTTCAGTTTGATTTCTTGCCAGCCTAAGTACTACTACGTACACAACACGTGCTCAAGATCCTACTGTGCGCCTTCCACTCAGACATGAACAATAATAATGAGCGACAGCTTCTCTTGCGTCTCTTTGTCGATCAATTACGATATAGGAATAATAAATCCTGGACTTTACATGTCTAGACTGTATTCGAACACGTAACAAGCAAACGTCTTGCTCTTCTATATATTCACTAAGACTACTTATCTGTTGCTCACGATACACTTCAATATTATATAAGCCCTGTCTAAATGCTCAGCATAATAACTGCGAGCTAACTTAACTTGGTTCGTAGGGTTGGTTTACCAGCGCTCGAGCAAAAACAATGGCGGCGCTTGCTTTGCTTACAATGCCATCAACCTGTTTTGTGTTGATGGCTTTGTAATCGTTTTCAGAAGATGTGGCATTTTATCAAAACGCATTACACACACGAAATATTTGTTTTTATGTTCTATGAAATTCAATTATGTTTACATGTAAATATGTTTTTTCCTAAATGGATTGCGCGGCGATAAAAGTGGGCTTATCATCACGTCGTCGGTGCACCATGTTTAATGAATATTATACAATTACTTACAGCAAATCAAAGTTATATAATAATAAATACTTTATATTATGCTATTGACAAAAACATAATGGTTACAAATATTAGTAAAAATAAGATAACATTATTTCTTTATGTGCGAACTTTAATAGTTACGAGAAGGTGGTAAGCGCACAGAGCCATAGACGACAAAATCATTTCAGCTTCGAATTTTACAGCAGTCTCATAAGTCCAGTGTATGTTAGAGTCACCGATAGCATCGGTGCCTTAGACCCTGCTGCCTTCAACGACGGCTATCTGGTTCAACAATCACTGTTACCTAGATAAGGTTGGCGATACTACATACGGGTGAGTAATGGGTATAAAGCTTAAAGCATATCGAACTTTTTAAGGGGATATGTCAAAAAAATGGATTTTTTTAAACCAAGGCATATCGGACAAGATATAACGGAAGCGCGCACGGACGATTTTTATGGTGTAATGCGCAAACGTGTTGCATCTTTATGGCGGCGGGTACGCGCCAGCCCCAACAGCATCCTGCAAACTGTTGCAAATAGGTTCGAGGGGGCGATTTTAAGACACTGACACTTTCAATCCAGGTCAAGCCCTCGAACCTGGCTGCAAAATAAATAAATAAAGTTTTTCTTGTACTAAATTAACGTAGTTATAAGTCATCTTTGTAACTAACAACTAATATGGAAGATGTACCAACTTATTCCGAAATAAATGATTTATTATTTATTATTATTATTATATCTTTAAAATATTTGATATTTGAATATATGTTAATTGAGGATATATTACGAATTCGTGTAAAGGCCAAAACATGATTACGACGACACATTTTCTCGATAGAGAATAAATCCAAAGTAGCCTCTGCTTTGATTTGAAAACGCTCTTTACATCTTAATGGTAATTAATGGAATTATGGGAATAAAATCGCGACGTGCAAGCACAGAATAGACACCCGTATGTCGCACAAACATTGACCTACTCGCAAGCCCGTACAGAAGGACGATGGAAGTTGCCGGGCCCACTTCCGCTAACGTGGCCGTATTGGACGCTGATAAAATTAAATTATGCGGTTGCACCCCGTTTGGTAAATGCACGCGATATAAGATTATGAGGCCATGCGACCGGGAATGTAGTGTTTAGTATAATTAAAACGTGTGATACGATGCTTTTAGGAGTGTTTAGTGCTTTCAATTTGGTGGAATAGGCACTGTCAGCGTTCATTAGTTTCATGTAAACTAACTAAATATTGCTTTTCGTCTAAACGTCATCATCATCAGCTCATTTTATGTCCCCACTGCTGGGGCACGATACTTCCCTATGGATGGGTAGGGAGAACGGGTCATAAACCACCATGCGGGCCTAATTTGGATTGGTGGTTGTTAACGACTGCTATGCAGCCGGGACCAACGGCTTTACGTGCATTCCGAAGCACGGAGGAGCTCGAGATCCGCCTCTGTGGTCTAATGGTTAAGACCACCGGTTTAGATCCAGAGGTCCAGGGTTCGATTCCCAGCGGGGGGTATATGTTTATGTACTCGCTTTGGTTGGTGGTAGAGCTTGTTTATCCGCTTGGCTAGCTACCACCATCCTATCTAAATATGTCGCCATAACATCAATGTTTGTAGCATTGTTGTGATCCGGCAGCTAGAGATAAGATAGTCAGTGCCTCAGTGGTTGAGGATTCCGGGTGAAGTGCGCTTCCACCTTCGGCCTTATCATCACCTAACATCAGGTGAGATAAAAGCCATGTGCATATGCCTTAAGAAAAAAACAAAAAAATGGTAAATGTTTGGTCACCCATCCGATGACCGGCCTTTGCAAAAATTGCTTAACCTCAGCCCTCGCAGACCGGGCGCGTTAACCACTGCGCCATCGAGCTCCTATAAAGTAAGTAAATAGCCTACAAACTGCTTCACTGCTACAAAGGCCTTCATCATATGAAATCAAGTCATCTCTACAATTGATAGTTTTGACAAAACTTATAAATTGGTAAAATATATGCATAATATTTTTTAATGTTTGATATAATAACATCCTACTAATATTATAAACGCGGAAGTTTGTAAGTATGAATGGATGTTTGGTACTCTTTCACGTAAAAACTACTCAATGGATTTAAATGAAATTCTGCATACAGATAGTTTATAACCTGGATTAGCACATAGGATACTTTTTATCCCGATATTCCTACGGGAACGGGAACCACGCGGGTGAAACCGTGAGCGGCCGCTAGCCTTTATATAAATAAATCTTCTGTGCGTGTGTATGTTATTGGACTCCTTCTAAACGGCTGGACCGATTTGGATGAAATTTTCTGTGTGTGTTCTAGTGGATTCAAGATTGGTTTCGATTTACAATTAGACCCGGTAGGTGGCGCTGCTATAGGGGTTGCGGGTAGGAGGGTAAGCGGACGAATGATTTGTTTGTTTTGTTGTCATGGAAACTGTCAAAGCGATACGAAGTCGGTCAGCTAGTTTGATAATAATATTTATTACCTTTTGTTTTGGTATGGTTGATGTGGTGGTTATAGTAACTTGGCATACGTTCCATCTGATGCAAAGCGGTAACCACAGCTTCTAGACGCTTACAACATTATGTAATACTCGGATTGCCATCGCTATAAAAACCTCTCAACTCCGTTCTTATACATCCCATCCGAACCCATACTGTTTAGTCCTATGGGAACACCCCGGCATGTCGGGGAAAAGTATATTTTGATTGATCTTATTACAACTTGCTGAAATATTTTACTCAAATATTATACTGTAAATATTGTTTTTTTTTCTTTATTTCTACTTTTCCTTCCGTCATAGGATCACGTGTACTGATATTCGATATCAATGTGGCCACTACTCCGTCTCGAGCAAAGATATTTATTGAATTACTTTTTGTAGCTCTATGAAACAAGAAGCGATGTCATCAGCGAGCAAGCCAGAACCGTTGCGGTACCGCACCGACAGGCCCCAACTTCCTGCTGCGTGCTGCGACACCGACCACGGCCATGTACCTGTCCCGCCTGCATTACACCACCACATCGCAGGAGGTAGCAGAGTTCATACGAATGAAGTCTAACTTTAATTTGAGGATTGGACCGCTGGAGTCGCGCCATAATACGAGCTTCAAAGCGTTTGTGGTGCGAGTCCCGACATCAAAGCTGGACATCTTCATGAAGGAGGACTTCTGGCCGAAGGGTGTAGTCTACAGGCGCTTCCATGGAAAGTTGCTTGTTGCTACCAAGTTAGCACAGTAGGTGCCAATCAAATAATACTAACATAGTTATCAAGTTATTTTATATACTAACAAAAATTTATTTTATTTTGTATGTATGTTAGTCTGTAAGGTATTTATTATATAGGCCGCTCTGTATTTTTACCATCTGTTACATTGTTTGTTGCCTGAAATAAAGATTTATTATTAAGTATTATAAAAAAATTGGATGCTTTTTTAGCACACATATATAACCTCCTTTCTGAAACATGAGGTTTTTAAAAGAGGTGTGTAGAAGCAACATGCTGGGTTGGCAATGTGAAATCGGCTAGTGCGACGCAATGCTGGTTTATTAATAGTTCGCACTACCAATACAACTCAAAACTGGTGCAAGTCAAAACATATTGATATTTGAAATTGAACTGTACTGTTCTTTAATACGACAAAATTTCCAATGTCAGTATGATTTGACTTGCACCAGTATTGTATTGGTAGTGCGAGTTGTATTTGCAACTTAACTCCGTTTCCACTTAATACCAGGATGAGTAGAGTTATTTGCCTACTTTCTTAGAAAAAAAGATTTATCAAAATTTGTTTTCGACGAAAAGCCTTTAATCTCACTACTCCGGATACGCCAATCTTGAGCTAGGATGAAAGGAAAATGTGGCTTTGCGAGTCTTAACTTACATTATTTATACGACCAAGATGTTGAAGCTCTCGTCTTACCCGATCAAAAGAGATGACGAGGGCTTATGGGCTAACCCATAAGGCCAAAAGGCCCACTTGGCCTTCATCTCACTTGATGTTAAGTGATGATAAGGCCGATGTGGAAGCGCACTTCACCCGGAAACTCAACTACTGTGGCACTGGCTATCTTATCTCTAGCTGCCGGAACACACAATGCCACAAACACTGATAATATGTCACACAATATCCCATAAACCACTTTTTAGTTCTATCACACTAATATTATAAATGCGAAAGTTTGTGTGTATGTCTGTATATTTGTTCCTTCTTCACGCTGCAACGGATGGATGGATTTGGATGAAATTAGGCATACAGATAGTTTATAACCTGGATTAACACATAGGATATGGTTTTTGTCCCGATATTCCTACGGGAATCACACTATAAATATACTTTAATTTTCCAATACAAAATGATGTGTTTGTTTTATTGTCATGGAAACCAAAGAGAATTGAATCACTTGATGGAAACTGACAAAGCCTTAGAGGACAAAGCGGTACGAAGTCCGCCGGGTCCACTAGTAATTTATAATTTTTTTAAAGGAAAGGGATTGTTGTTTTCCGTTTTGGCTTTTAAAACGTAACCTGATATTAGAGGTGACGAGGAAATTAACGTTCCTCAAACCGTAGTTACCGAACTATTCTCAGATAGTTTCTGGAGGGGATAGCATTACGTAAGCATGTCCTCATACTCTACTAGATTCACCATAGCATTCGAATCAGTTTTGAAAGAGCAAGAACCGTGCTGGAGCGTGAGCGTGAGGAGCTCGATGGCGCAGTGGTTAACGCGCCCGGTCTGCGAGTGCTGAGGTTAAGCAACTTTCGCAAAGGCCGGTCATCGGATGGGTGACCAAAAATTTATCATCTCGAGCTCCTCCGTGCTTCGGAAGGCACGTTAAACCGTTGATCCCGGCAGCATTAGTTGTCGTTAACAACTACCAACCTGCACTGGGCCCGCGTGGTGGTTTATGGCCCGTTCTTCCTATCCATACATAGGAAGGCTCGTGCCCCAGCAGTGGGGACATAAAATTAGCTGATGATGATGATGAAGAACCGTGGGCGCCCAATGGTAAAGTCAAAGTCAAATATTCTTTATTCAAATAAACTTTAGAAAAGTGCTTTTGAATCGTCCATAATTTTTTTACCTACTACCCATTCAGGACGTCTATTTTTTAGTTGTGGAGAAGAATGGGCGCAAGAAACTCCACAGCTTACACACAGGTATCCTCGACTCAGGTTGATAGTGTCGTTGGGAGGGAAAAGCACCCAGACAATGTCTGTGTCTACCCGGGTGCCTAGTCTGAGTTTGTTTACTATCCGTATTCAATCGATTACGTTTACGAAAACGAAAATTAGTATAGCATTGAAGCAGCGCCTCCTGGCGGCATACGAGAAGAGTTACAATTTTGCCATACAAATTCTCGTTTTCGTTAACGAGATCGAATGGCGAGAGAAACTCGGATTTGTCACCCTAAGTCTAGCGCACGTGTGAACCTGCTCTACGTACTTGTTCTACGAGTACCGGTTATTGAGCGTCACCTAGTGTGCATGAATCACTATTTAATTATTTAACCTCTCAGTATGTCTAGCACAGGGCTGGACAAACTTTTTCATTCGCGTGACAATATTTACTAACAAAATCTATGGTGGGCCAGGCTATTCAATCTTTTGCTGTATTTTTTCAAAAAAATAATTTTTTTTTTGTGAAAAAATATTGATTGGTTTGCATTTTCTAAAACACACATACGCACTTGAATTTTTGTTTGATGGGCCGACGGATGACGGCCGATGAAGGCCGATGGAATGACTTCGGTCATTCACGGGCCGGAGATGGCCCGCGGGCCGTAGTTTGCCCTGTTTGCCTGGTCTAGCAAAACTAATGACAGCACCCCCACCGATGACGTAATTCGCAAGATGGCAAAAAAAAAAAAAAAAAAATTTAAAACACACCAAGAATAAAGTTGTTGGAAGGTTGATTATAGCAAATTTACTCTAGTTTGTCTATAGCTAAACTTCTTTATACAAAAGTAGCCTCTAAATCAACTTTATTTAAGTTTTAAGTCGCGTGGGGAGCGCGCTCGAGTTCCAGCGCTTAGGGATCGACCGAATATTACGAATATTGCTCGGGACCGAATTCGTGCTTCCAGGGATTGAGAGGTACTCCGAGACCCTTATCTGAGTATGTAAATAAATGATAACAGCGTCTAACTCATCAACCTTATCGGGACAACACAACAGGTGGATATTACTTGAGCGGTATCAAGTGTGGTTGATTTATCTACTTCCTAGGTAATTGAATTCTGTAGTTAGCGTGTTACCGGCTGAATAATCTAGTCATTTGGCGGAGGCCAAATGACTAGATTATTCAGCCGGTTACAAACTATAATGTGGCTTGAGTTATCTGCTCTTTGACAAGCAATAGTAGACAAACTTGATTGTAAAGTTTCCACGTAATTCGAGGATTACACCAGTTATGCGTGTAGCCTGTATTATTGAGACCGTATGTGGGTGTGCCGTAAAACTATTTTAGGTAATAGGGATGTTGAGAACAACCAAAATTAATTTTGAAACTTTAAAATTACATTTGTCACATAACAAACAAGTTATTTAAAACATTAATAAATAAGGTATACACTTATTTATGTAACCTAAAAATTGGTAAATTATATAGTAATAGTAAAAAATCACAGTTTCAGTCATCACAATCAGTCTTATCCTAAGTTACTTAAATGTTAAACGATTTTTATGTTGAAGTATTGACTTTTTTCTTGGAGCTGCTGGGAAAGTACCTAGATAATCTTTTGGAGCTGTAGGGAATGAAATTGGTAAATGTAGTTTTATTTATTATTTTAATATGAAAATCATTGGAGCTCTTGGGAATGAATGTATAGAAGTTGAATTTTGGAGAACAATAGATTTGAAGGGCATGGGGATGATGTCATCGTCCGCTATTCCAAAAGAGCTGCTTAAAAAGTTCTCTATTGAATAACAGAATCATCTCCCCTTTTGTAAATGCATGATAACTTGTTTTAAATATAATATACATTTTAAAGTAACGTGTTTATGAAAGGAATCCAATTAGTTTATAATATTGTCTAGAAACTTATTACTTTGTGAATCAAAATAAATATATTTTATTATTGTTATTATGTACAATTAATCGCTACAAATGCCGGTTGGCGATCGCAAACTCGAGAATAGAACACATGACTTCCGAACATTGCCACTCTTTGTCACTCAGTCACGAGGCGTTTGAGTTGAAATATAGCACTATAGTTATACGCATTAAAAACATAGATGGTGAAATCATTAACTTTCGAACAATAAATGGTTCAATAAAAGCCTTAAAGCTAACTTAAATTCAATATCAAGAAAAACCTTCAATCCCATTCTAAGAGAATCAACTCAATCAACATTTTAAACGAATAACACCTAAAGACATAACAAGTAAACCGTCCCACAAATAATACTTTGAACATCTAACAGACAAAACAAAGTTAGCCGAACGAACGTACTAACTTCCGAGATGAAGTTAGAGAGCTCCCAGCAAACGTTATGACCGCTGAAACAGTCCAATGTTCGGAACGAGACACGACAAAAAGCCGTGTCTCGGTGAGCACAAACACAGTAACTCCTACACTCAGTTTGGAGTTCAAGCATTTAGTGGAGAACTACTGGGACCAACTATGCATGTTTATTTGATGGGGCATGCATTGAAAGCATTTGCACGTTCCAAAGGAAAGTTAGCGTTGATTGTGCTATGACTCTTCCGTGCTTCGGAAGGCACGTAAAGCCGTTGGTCCCGGCTGCATTAGCAGTCGTTAACAACCACCAATCCGCACTGGGCCCGCGTGGTGGTTTGTGGCCCGTTCTCGCTATCCATCCATAGGGAAGGCTCGTGCCCAGCAGTGGGGACATAATGCAAAAATGAGCTGATGATGATGTGCTATGACTATGATCGAGGTCTTGTTACTTATCTATCTTTATAAATAAAAATGAATCGCTAGATGTATTGCTAATCGCAAAACTCGAGAACGGCTGAACCGATTTGGCTGATTTTTTTTTGTTGTGTCGGCAGAGTGAGGTTCACTGATGCTACGTTTGTTTTCACGCTGCACCAGTTATCTTCCTTCATTTCCATTTAACATCAGATGGAATGGGGTCATTTGCCGAGCTACCTAAAAAAAAAAAAAAAATGTTTTCACAAAAAACGACTTGATTATTCTTAAGGCTGCGCCGACCAAAAAATGCCAAAATTGCAGTTACGGTTAAGTAGATATAATTGAAAATACTATCGTATTAAATGTACAATATATATATTTAGTATCATAGGGAACGTGTTTACAATTTGTCAGAATCATAAATTCATAACACGCTATAGTTTTTTCTACAATATCATTTAAAGTTTGGCAAAAATCATGAAAACGAGTGGCGGCGTTTAGTAGATTTCTTATAGTTTATCTAAATTATTGTACATCTGATTTTGTCTAAACAATCATCAATGGATAAAATACAAATTGCTAGACTACATTTTCGATTCATCAAGTGATTATTTAAATAATTATTTTTTATTAAGCACCTTAAATTCCCCATACAAAATTAGTATGGCCGCGCGGCATCAAATAAATATGGACGACGACATTTCAAATAAAACATATGACACTTGTCACTTACGGACGGCGCACCCTTAAAGACAGTTTCTCTGAAACTTTTATAATTTCGGACTTCCTCATCAAAAACGCACTGTATAGGTAAGTAGAGTAAATTACACATTATGGTTAGGTTACGATGAGGCTATGACATGTCTATGAATAGCAAAAGCCTTCATCTCTATCAAATTAATATTGTAAAGAAATGTAAGTAAGACTATTTCATAATTTACGTATCGCGAAACATCATTCAGCAGAGGTCACCGACTACGACATACTCTATGTATTTACCATATTACAATTTTAGCTGCATTTCATTATTTCATTATTTGTAGTGCTTATCGTAATAAAGTTACTAATGCTAACTATACCTACACACTTTTACCTACCTCTACCTATAAAATACCAATAAAAAATGACGCCTCGGTGGCCGGTTGGGAGACCGCTCGGCCCGTTACCCGAAGGTCCCGGGTTCAATTCCCAGGTCGGGCAAAATGGATCGGATTTTTCGATGTATATCCCGTGTTTGTTCCAATTCGCATTTGGCAAGCGTGGTGATTAAGTCATTACCCATCAATTGTAGCGATGACTTGATTTCAATGAGGCCTTTGCCCAGCAGTGGGACAATTATAGGCTGTTTACTACTACCCACAAAAATACATGCCTCAATCTATATTATTTTCTATAGTTAACACGAGCGCGTTCAAGTGTTTCATTACAACACGAAACCTTAAAAAAACAAATTAAAATCTATTCGATTCAATTTACGGCCCAAAACCACCCCTTTACATCTTCGTTAACAATCAAAGACGGAGCGTTCTAGGTTTGGGGGTAAATTGAGTGGAATTGAGACTTTAAACGGGAGGTGTACCTGCGACCGCCATCGCTCACGCGCCGGGTTCGACGCAAGATGGCGGCCCAAACGATCGGCGACAGCGATTGGCTGTTAAGAATTCATAGGAGTGCTTATAGTGGTTGTGTCGAGGCGCCAACGATTTGTCTAGCCGTTGGGACGACCACAAATATCCACTGACTTAAATTCATTACAAAGAATAGAATAGAAATCATTTAGTTCAGGCAGCAATCAATGTACAGATGGTAAATTACATAAAGACCCCTGTTTTAGATATTTTACAGACTAACATACATATAATTTAACTATTATTTAATAAAACCGTTTGAATAGTGGTTGGGTCAACCATGATTACCCAGTGATTTCATTTCGTGAGGAACGCCTCAGATGCTGAGTGGCATAGCGCTCGGCTACACATTTGAAGGTCGTGGGTTAAACTCCCAGGTTGGGCAAGGTGTGATTCGGATTTTTCGATGCATATGCAATGCCCCCCGGTTTGTGGTCACCACCCGCATTTGGTTAGCCAATACCCATCAACATAGCTCATCAGTGGGACAGTTCAAAGGCTATTTACTTCATTTACTCTCATGTTTTAATATATTCTATACAGTAATATATGCTGTATCTACTTATTACTTATTAATTTAAAACCAATCGATTAATGCATCACACAATTCCTTTTAATATAATTTTATAAATATTTTTAAATAATATATAGTAATCATACTATCACACTAATATTATAAATGCTAAAGTTTGTGTGTATATTTGTTGTTTCTTCACGCTGCAACGAATGGATGGATTTGGATGAAATTCGGCATACAGATAATTTATAACCTAGATTAAAACATAGGACTTTTTATCCCGATATTCCCACGGGAACGGGAACCACGCGCGAGCAGCCACTAGTTAATAAAAGCTTAAACAAAATAGATACGCATTCCCATTTCAACTTGAAACGCATAAACGCGTAGGACCGTCGCAAAATCAAATTCTCGAGCCGGCAAGTCACCCGGCAGAACCGGCCGTAACCGGCGCAGACCGCCGGCGCCCGGTTCAAAGGACGGATACTGGTGGACCAATAATCACATTAAAATTATTCCCTTTTTCGACCCAATGGACCGTGCTCGAAAAATTATAAGGAAGGTTGTCAATGACCCGAATTCGGCTTAACCGACGAGACGTCGATTTAATGAAACAGTTTGGCTGATCGTTGTTAGTATTTCTTTCTTTGTAGATAAGATTTCAAACTTAGAAAGGAAGACCTAAGAATGTATAGATAGGTGTGGTTTGATTTTGGGCTACCTCTCTTCGCAGCGCCTCAGGGATGCTTTTTACGAATATAAGCGTATGTAGTGTGCGACGTTAGATATGATAAGTTTGCCCACAGTTGGGGACTGCTCTAAAGTGTGCAGGGTACGGAGCAACACCAACAGCATCGTAAACATGACAGAGATACTTTAATCATTGCTACGCTAATGGAATGGTACGGCCGGCGGCGGCGCAGCGGTACTTACGAACCTATGGCATAATGACGTTCATAAGAGCTACGCACTTATTTATTTGTCAACGTTGTTCATCGAAATAAAAAACAAGTAGGGTCAGATTTAGAAACGAGCTCCCTTGTTCTGGGGAAACTGATACCGTGGGGGGGGTCTTACTGAAACCCCTGATATCTATTTTTCGTTGCCGGAGAGGTACCTATGTAATTAAATGTGAAGAAATGATTTTGAATTTTGATTGTTTTTTGCAGAAGTGTATTGCGTTTTGCACAGATACAGTGATGTTTAGGCTAAATTTTAACAGAAAGTGTCGATTATTGAATAAAAATTTATGAAAAGACGTGCATAACCTTGGATCCCTGCTGGTTAAACGGCCCAGCACTAGCAACCTAAAAGTCTCCGATAAACAGGCTAACAATAAAGAACACACATTAGCGTGCTGCACAAAGTACCCACAACGACGTTACAAACCTCAAGATTTCAAATGAACATCAGGGAACAAGCAAATTACAACCCACACACTCACGCGTAGATGGTCCAAATTATGGGCGCGTTCAGACTAGCGTTTTTATACGCACTAAAAGCTCAAGTGGCAGTGAGCAGTGCACGTCGCTCGCATGACTGATGGCTGCTGGAACGGAACAGTTCTTGAGTGGTGACCATGCATCGAAAAATACAATGTAGGCAAGTGTTGTATATTTAGCGCCATCTGGCACCGACAAAGGGAAACTAATTATGTTGCAATCAATCTAGACAATGTATCACTTATGAGTAGTTCCTATATTTCCCGCAAACAGCGACAGTCCGCTAATATTAAGGGCCTGGGCTCCCGCCACTCGTTCTCTTTTCACGGCTGCAACAAGGTTGAGCACAATAAATGTACCTCAATAAGTTAGAGGTGGTTCACAGCAAGTCTCCAACAAGGTGGACCGACGATGTGGTGAAGGTCGCGGATAGCCGCTAGATGCGACCAGTACAAAACCGGTCGTTGTGAAGCTCCTTGGGGGAGGCCTTTGTCCATGTTAATAGAGATGATAAGCTCGTTTCAGTATACGCGCTTATATACGCACTACATTTTGCACTTCAAAAAATCTGGCACGTACACTTTATTCCTTTAGTTGATGGCTTCGTGCGATTAGCACATTTAGCCAGCGTCAAAGTAATTTTTCTTACAAGTTACACATATAAATAAACAAAATTTCCTTCCGGTATGATGATGATGAATGATAATAGAAATGATATACCCCCCAACCCCTTGAGTGTCTCAGTAAAGTAGTGGGGCTATACTAAGATCTCAAACGGACTTCCTGAGAGAATTTAAAAAGTGACGTTGTACTGTTTTGTTTAATTTGCCATCACTCATGCACGCTCACGAACACTTAACGGTTCATAATCCACAGGCATAACACAAATTGTAGAAAATAAAACAAAACCGCAGATATGAGTCTTCACTTTCCCGCCAAGAAGTCCGCATGTACATCTATTCTGGTGCGTTCAATCGAACCAGTGGGTCAGTCTGTATAGTAACAATATCGCGCGTACGAGGTGCACGAGCAAAATTCGCGCCTACACGCGTTTCGAAACACTTTTACGCATCGAAGTAACTAATCTAATCATACATGTAAACATAAATCTGAGCTAATCTACACCGCCGCGTGGTTATGTTGCGGCGACAAGTCGCCCAGAGTAATTTTCATGACAATTCTTAAGTAATTTCTGGCACAGCGTTATAAGTGTGTCAAAGATCGCACGAGCTGTTCGTGTCTTACGGGTACTGAGTCCCGGACTTTAAACCTGTGTAGTCTCGTGTCCTTACTTTGAAAATGTCGAGACTTCCCAAACCCTAGACGCGCTTCCAAAAACGAGCTTACACGCGCCGAACAAACGCTAATTTGAAACCGGCCTATGTTTGGCGCGACACGCCACCAAGAGTAATTTCCATGACAACACTTAAGTAATTTCTGGCACAGCCCGTGAGTAATTCCGCTGGCACACCCTCAGTCATCAGCGAAACGCGACAATTATCCGGCTGTTGTAATTTGCCGGGCCATTCTCTGTAATACGGCGAGATAACAAAAGTGGAAAATGTGGCTATTTGCGGAATTGCTTATACTCGTAGTGTTTGCTACCCTTTCACTAATAGTGTGTACTCTTATCTGCGTGATCTTGTAATTGAGCTGCCAAGTTGTTTAGTTTTGTTCTAATGAGTCGTTTTATCCACACAAATTAAATAGAGCAATATTCGAGGAGAATATTGAGATATTCGAATAAAGGAAAAACTTTTAATCAGAGATTTCATTTTATTCGTTCTGGCCGACTTCTTTTCAAAAATTGATAACTATTATTATCAACAATGATTGAATGTAAATGCCAAAAGGGTGTAATAAGATGGATATATGCATTAAGCTACGACGAGACAGAAAACCTATTGCATTCGGTTGGATAGACAAAATGATACACTCCGTACAATCCGTAATATACATACACTCACTACATTGCACTAATAAATTTGTTTCGGTTTTTTTTGCAGTCCATATTTTATATACCTACTAGTGGTCGCCCAGTGGTCGGAATTCGACCGCAATTTTATTAAGGCTGCATGGATTGTATCCTAAGCAATGAAAAATTTAAAAAAGATAGAATGTGAGTTTGGATTGGCATTGACAGATTTAAGTCATTTTTGAAATTTTTGAAAAGAGTATATATAGTATAGAATATGCATGTGTGTCAAATACATGGCAGTGTGTGTAGTGTTTGTATTATTGATTTAATGTAGTTTTTATGCATAATTTAAAAAAAAAATAACACTCTGTATTCCTTGCTTCACGCATTAATATATAGATGTAGAGCTACGTAGAGCGGATCGTGCTCATTGGCGTGCACTTGGGGAGGCTTATGTCCAGCAGTGGACTAGTATAGGCTGATATAATTATGATGATGATGATTTATAATAAAAACATTAACCACCTCTGTGGTCTATTGGCTAAGACCACCGGTTTAGACCTAGAGGTCCCGGGTTCAATTCCCAGCGGGGGGTACATGTTTGTGTACTCGGTTTGATTGGTAAGGCTGTTTGTCCGCCTGGCTAGCTACCGCCATCTTAATTAAATATGTCGCCATAACATCAATGTTTGTAGCATTGTTGTGTTCCGGCAGCTAGAGATAAGGTAGCCAGTTCCCGGGTGAAGTGCGCTTCCATCATTGGCCTTACCATCACTTTACATCAGGTGAGATCAAGGCACTGGGCTTACCCGTAAAATATTTTAAAAAAATATATCGGCGATTGGGAGTGTCCGCTGCTGAGGCTACTTGGCTGCGTGCAGGCGCACCCAGCGCGCCAGCAACGGACTGCCCCACCGCGCTGCCAATGTGCTCAGGCAACGATTTTTAAACGGATTCCCTCTATCTGGCAGAATTTTGTTGTTCCGAATTTTATTTGGCATAACACACTTGGCATAGTTTTCTTTAAACGAATATGTTCAATGCATATGAATCATTTAATATAATTATTATTTGGTCGAATGTTTATAATGTCCGAATTCCCAATGGCATACTTTTAAGATGGCAGATTTTCACTAGGCATTTAGGCACTAGGCATTTTCACTAGACATTTAGCAAAATTTCATTACGCATAATTTCGTTTAGCATAACACTTATTTAGTGCGACGATTACTCGGTATAATTTCACTTGGCATACTACGACGATGGCAGATTTTCATTTGGAATAATTTTATTTCTAATGAATTTTATGGTGTCCTTCATGTTAATATAACAAATGTTTTATTTTGGAAAATATTATATTCCAAAAAAATATTTGCTGAAATAGTCACTTCACATACTTAGGTACCTGCCCTACTCATGTAGGTCTCGTGATAGGTTAGAAATTTAAGACAATCGCGAAGCGCAGCGTAGCGATTGTCTTAAATTTCTAACCTATCACGAGAGACAACAGAAATCTATCGAGACAACAGAAATCTAGCTCCATACAAAAATATTTTTTTGATAGCTCTTGTTGGGGGGTCAAACAATAATTGTGCCAAAAGAAAATTCTGAATATTGACTTTCTGCGATATGATGGTTCTGCCTCTTAATATTATGGATATCAAATTTGTGCATAAACATGATTCTGAATGTAAACTTTCTGCGATATGATAGTGCTGCCTCTTAATTATTATGGATAATAAATATATGCCTAAAGATGATTCTGACTTATCAAATTATGGGTTTTGAATGTATGATTAATGAGTGTGTGCCAAATGATTTTCTGCGAAATGAAGTTTATGCTTTCCGCTGTTATGCATAATAAAATTATGACGTAAAATGTCCTGCGATAAAAGGTAGACACTTTTTAAACCGGTGACTAATTCTCACGTTATGATATCAATTTCAAGTGCCCCTTTGTCTCATATTCAAAGTCATCTGGTAACTTATTTTTGACAACGGAAATTCTCTATCTTAATTGAAGGCCTATGTTCAGCAGTGGACCTCTGCAGGATGAGCATCTTCATTTTGCATCATTTTGCACTATTTACAATTTGATTATTAAAATGTCATCATCACCTCAGCCAAAAGACGTCCACTGCTGGACAAAGGCCTCCCCCAAGGATCTCCACAACGACTGGTCTTGTGCTGCTCGCATCCAGTGGCTCCCCGCGACCTTCACCAGGTCGTCGGTCCACCTTGTTGGAGGTCTGCCCACACTGTGCTTAGTATAAGTAAGTAATGCAAAAGTTATTTTGTTTGTTATGTCACTTTTAATTTCAAAATCACAGGTGATATTCGAAAATTACCCCCTCCCTGGACATACTAAAACTAAATTTTATCGCTTTAACGATTTCTCGCTTACAACCCGGCCATCTATTCGTTCGGCTATCGTTCCGAAGTTTGAATGAGATACCGAAATGGGTAAAGGCTCTCCATCAATACCTATTCAATATCCTTTAAACTATGAGTGCCAACTCCAATGAGTTTATCAAAAATATCGGTAACTCCTTTATTGAACAAGCCGCTTGAATGAAATTAAAAAGGTTGATTGATTAACGAACTCAATTCGTTTAGCTATAGAGCAGCGGTACCTTCATTGAATGTAAATATTTTATATCTTATCAGACAAAATAAATATTTACAGCGTCCGCTGGAAAAACCTGGATGCGATTAGCTTAAAACAGAAGGGATTGCCGCTACATGGAGGAGGCATGCCCAGTAAAATATAAAAAAATATATATGAAATTCGTTAGGCACTTACAAAACGTACCTTATGTACGCTAGGATTCCAACCCGGTACCAACTTCTGGTTCTGATACCGATGTTTTCACTAGTCAACAGAGACAGCTAGATTTTTTAAATAATCTATTTTTTAATCTTGAATATGTACATGCACTATTCATTACTAAAAAATGAGTATGGAGATTATGTATAAAAACTTTACACAAATAATGTTGCAAACAAATTAGACTTTGAAAAGATGTTACGGTAAGTATATCAAAAGGCACATAATTCAATCTCAATCCTCATAAAAACTTTTCTCAACCCTTCTTAAAAACTTTGTTTAGATTTGTTTGCTAATTTATTAATTATTTAACTAATTAATATGTATGCTAATTTAATAATTATTTATCTAATTTATTTATGCTAATTCCGCCTGGCTAGCTACCCCATCTTATTTAAATATGTCGCCATAACATTAATGTTTGTAGCATTGTTGTGTTCCGGCAGCTAGAGATAAGATAGCCAGTGCTTCTGTAGTTGAGGATCCCGGGTGAAGTGCACTTCCACCTTCGGCCTTATCATCACTTAACATCAGGTGAGATGATGGCCAAGTGTCTACCATTCAACTAACAACAATTTAAATTAACATCAAAAATTTTATAAAGAGACTCACGGTAGACACATTATGAACAGCGCCATAACTAACTCTTATTTAATTCATTGTAAAGTAACAGATCACAGTCAAACACAGTTCGTTCAGTTACCACCCAGCTGTTGGATACGAAGGAATTTATTGTACACCTCGTTTTTCGCATTAAATGCTCGAACAACATTTAGCTTTGAGGAATTTTCATATCAAAGTTAAGAGTGCCATTTTCACTCGTGTAAAGGGATTCCTGAAATCGAAACTCTCACAATAAAGCAATAATGTGTTGTCTCTCACTTCATAAACAAGTATGGTGCATGTAGAGGCAGATTTACATGTAATCAGTTGCTGGCGTCAGTGCTGGCTGAATGAATAAAGTAAATAGCTTATACTCTTCCTTTGCTGGTTAAAGGCCTCCATGATTGAAATCAAGTCATCGCTACAATTGATGGGTAATGGCTTAATCACCACGCTTGCCAAATGCGAGTTGGTGATCGAAAACCCGGGCTATGCATCGAAAATTCCGAAAGTCACTTTGCACGAACTGGGAATTGAAGCCCGGGACCTTCGGTTATCGGGCCGAACGCTTTGTCACTAGGCCACCGAGGCGAATGAATAAATTACCATACATTGTACACATGTTTGTATTTATTAATTTATTTACATGGTTTCCTGGAAGAAATTGCTTTTTAGCGATAATGCCGCCATTCGTACTTCTTCTTGTATTGTCCTCTTTTTGTATTTTGTATGGTGTACAATAAAGCGTGTTTTCATTTTCATTTCATTTTTCATTTTTCAATTCTATAGTGTTTCTGAATGAAGTACGTAGCGATCCTTCTAATAAGTAAAATAAATCTTGTATTTGTTGTGTGTTGAATTTATATTAACAAGACACTAAAAGTATGAAGATTACTTGCGCATTACATTGCCACTTGACCTATCAACTAAATACAAACACTGTATCTTAACTACCTACGAGTATTAAAAACGAGATATTCATGTTTCGTCAAAGAAATCTGGCCCTTAATATATACGCCAAGAGCATTCTAAATCTATCCCTCCAAAGAGGTCACCTGCCTCGGCTTGTTAAAAAGGTCGTGCCAACAACGTCGAGTGATGCACCGGATGAAAGGACCATTCAGGCGCCATCTTGTAAACAAGCGCGTCGCGGCCATCTTGGAGACAAGTGCCGTTTGAGCGTGTTTACTGATTCTGATGTGTTGCGAGCTATCAAGAGCTTGAGACACATAAAGGCATTTCGAGACAATTTCTCATTTGTTGGAAAACTATATTATGTATAACTATGTATAACTATATTATTATTATTATATTATACTATGTTCGCAGTATCGTTGTTTAGAATAAAGCTTGGATAAGGGAGAAAATGGAATATTTGAAATAAAGTCTACGAAAAGGACGAAATAGAAAAAGACAAGTTCTAGTTTTTTTATAGCCTAAAATGAATAGCCAGCCTAGCCAATCATTACGAAATGAATGAACATATTTATATTGCAATTTAGCAAACAGTTGTCTGAACACTGTTTTGTGGTCGGAACTTGGCATGGATGCTATGGAAAATAATGTCTCGTTTCTATACCAATAACGAGAAATACGAAATGCTGCGCACCATCAAAGGAGTCTTTATAAGTTTAAAAAGTTAAGAGTCAATCCAGTAAACTGACAACATTCCCATACCATTTCAATTCAAAGCTTAAGTCGTCTTTTCTAAAGCCTATTTCTGCCTGCTGACGCTCTAGTTACGACAATATGTCAACATTATATGCGCGAAGTTAGCAGTCGGTTATTAGTTAGTTAACTGCGTACATTCGCGAGCATTCGTCAGCATTAAATTAACCTGGATGTTTGATTTCAGTAAACGCTGTTAATAGGCAGTCGCTTAGGTATAATTCAGGTTAAGCATAAGATTGAAATGGAACAACTTTTACGGATCTTACAGGGTCCGTGGTCACAGGGGTGCAAAGGGTTCGAAACGCCAGGATAAACATTATTTAAAAGTAATGTGTAAAATAAACGCGAGTAGATCCTTAAAAGTTGTTTCATTTCAATGTGTAGTGTTTGCGTAAACTTTAGAAAACAATACAGTTTAAGATTTTCTGTAGGTATTTATCTATTACGGATCATGACACAAGTGGGGGTGGGCAGGACACATGGCTTGACGGGAAGACGGCAGGTGGACCCGGTCGATAACAGAGTGGTGGCCAAAAAAGGTCTTCGATCGGTTGGGAGACCTCCAGTTTCAAAATTCAAAAAAATTCAAAATTTAAAATCATTTATTCAGTTTAGGCTACAAATAGCTCTTATGAACGTCATTTTAAGCCATCGGTTCGTAAGTCTATCTACTCTGGGCGGGAGATCTTGTACTGAGAAGAACCGGCAAGAAACTCAGCAAGTGTCCAGCTCTTTTCTCCCTTACAGCGTCATAAATATTGGAAAATGCCCTATCATAAAAGGACACTTTCCATCACAAATAAAAACACAAAATGTAAAGGACAATCACAACATGTAAAAAAAACACAAAAAATAAAAAATATTATATATCTCCTGACGCCCAATGTTCGAAGACAAGGCCATAATATTGAATCTGATTACCGCCCAGACAATTCTGGCACAACATACTGGTAATAACCCAGTGGTCTTGCATAAGAACATAATAGTGATCGTTCAAAATTTTCAAATTTTGCCGCGGGCAGCCAAGTGACATTTGTGACACGATATTGAGCGGATCTAATCACAGATCATCTGCCATTTCACATCGAAGGTGTAACCATGCAGAGCACGCGCGGTGAAGGTAAGTTTTTATCTCTAATTATCGTTGTAATCAAGTTATAAAATAGTTTGAAAGTTAGTCAATTCGTTAGTTAAAATACTAAACTATGCGTATTTTGTTTTATTATTGTGGAATTTTGTGATTAAATTGTTTTTTTTCTGTACTTAGTTAATATGTACTCATGTGAGAACAGCGGACTTTTATTCCAATAACTGTCTAATGTTTTATGGTCTTGTGGAAGTACGTTGGACTTTAAACCATATTTTGTTTTTTTAGGTTTGCGGTCGGAAGACATAGCAAGTATGTTAGAAAATTCGGATTTGGAGGATTTTTTGCCATCCGACGAGGATCTGAGCGATCCTTCTTATCGATTTTCACAAGAAAATTCATCTAGAAGAAAACGTTTGGAAAGTGCTAACCACATGCCTGTTTATTCTGATAAGCAATGTAGATGCCGACAACGTCACTACAAAAAGTCCCGCATTATTTGTAGTACATGTAATGTGTTTTTATACCTAACTTCCGGCCGAAATTGTTATGTGCACTTTCACTCTTATGATTTATACTCAAGATTATTATTTTACTTATTGATTTTATGAGAGAAAAATAAATATGATTGTTGAAAAATAAGAAACTACTTCTTGATCTCGTATTTCTTTTAAAAGTTTTTGTTTATTTTATTGGTAAATAATTTACATTTTATGTTCACGATTGTTATTTCTTACTAATTTTTTATTTTATGAGAAGAATAAATATGATTGTTTAAAATTTGTTGAAAAATAAGAAACTATTGATCTGATCTCGTGTTACTATTAGGATTTTTTGTTTATTTAATTAGTTAATAATTTACATTCGTTTTGTATAATTTACATTTTATGTTCACGATTTTATAAGAGAAGAATTAATGTGATTGTTTTATTGATCTGATTGCTAATTTGATCTCGTATTAATTGTAGAAGTTTTTGTTTATTTTATTAGTAAATAATTTACATTTTATGTTCACGATTCTTATTTCTTATTATTTATTGATTTTATGAGAGAAGAATAAATATGATTGTTTAAAAATAACTTCGTCTCGTACTATTGTTAGGAGTTTTGTTTATTTTAATAATAAATAATTTACATATTATGTGTACTTTTATTCTGGTAATCGCCCAATGTGTTCCTCGGAGGACATAAAGAATATACCTTATTTAGTGATTAAAGCCCAATGTTCTTCCAAAAGAACTTTTTTTTTTACTTTTAGTTAATCTAAATTGATTTCATTTCATGTCAATAAAGCGTTAAAAAAAATTCACGTTAAAAAATTCACTCTAACACAGTTTTTATGACATTTTTATGCATGGGCGGCAAGCACTATAGTTCATTATGTGCTTGTAAGAGATCAATGGGCGTTAAATTCAAACGGCATAAAATTTGCTTGGGCGTCAGGAGGATATATAATAATATAATTTCGCGATGGGAGTCTTAAGAGGTCTATGGCCTAGCGGCCTAGATGTAGAATCTTATCCATGACCCAACATTACCACTCCGACATGGCGAAGAGGAAACACTGGGGTATTTTTTAGTGGTTATGCTCCCTTCCAAGGGGGAAGGGAGTATACACATTAAAAAATCCCCAGAAAGTTCGGCAGAGCAGGGGCTCTGGTTCAATTACCAGGTCGGGCAAAATTTATTTTGGATTTTCTACTACATTTACTACAATAGTAGATGTAAGTAGTATACTATTATATAATAATAAATAAGTTCATTTTCTTACCACAAAATAATATTAACAAAGAGTACTTTTTCATTTATTATTTTGTGGAAGACTGGTGTCTTAAATATTAGTGAACTGGCTGTCTTTTACTTGACCACATAGGCTGGATGCATTTGCATTAAAAAATCGTTTAAGTAAAAGCTATTTCACCGCAGTGGAATAAAAAAAATATTCAAATTGACTACTTGCGACGCAGTTATTTTGTACTTAGTAGAATTAAGTGCTCAAACATGAGATGTCAAGGGCTCCAGTCATTATACGTAGTGCCTTCAACACAAATTGAGACTCGCTAACGAGCTGGGGAAGGCTTAACTCGGTTTCCTGTTTGTAATCTGGCCCGAATTAAATGTGGGTTCGACGTTTATTTATTGGTCGATACACGAAGCTGGTACAAATTGAGATATGCTTCGAATATCATTTTATTTATATCGGGATATTACCATTATAATTATCAATATGATATTGACTTTTATACTTATACGTCTTTCTATGTTTTTAATTTATTTTAACTGCTTCCCACTAGATCACCTTTTTTAATAAAAACAATAATATAATGTAATGCTAAGTATTTGTTTTATAATTAAAATATTCGGTAACTGTATAAAAAGAATTCTATAACAGCCATTTACGTAATGTCAACTTAGATTGATTAAAGGGAACGGCTTTTATAGACTCTGGTATATTGTTATAAATGTTAATGCACATTGCGTAACAATTTTTCCAAAACGGGCCCTTTTCGGTCTGTTGTCCGAATGGTTTTGGACACCAGACCGACAATTAAGAATGGTGTCTATGAGCGTTTCTGGTATTAGTAAATAAATAAATAAATAATAAATACACTTTTCTGCACTCACACCAATTATCTAGCCCAAGAGAAGCTTCGTTATGAAACTCGTTAAATGGTTACTAGACAACGGATAAACATACTTAAAATACTTAAATACATACTTATTATACATAGAAAACACCCAGACCCGAGACAATTTAGAAAAACAATAATTTCTAAATTGACCCGACCGGGGATCGAACCCGGGACCTCAGAGATAGGGACACCATGAAAACCGGTGTACAAACCACTCGACCAAGGAGGTCGTCAAAAATCCTCCGTAGCCGAGTAGCTTGCATGCTGGACTTTGGGCGGCGCTAACTCTGAGGTCCCGGGTTCGAGTGCCAGTCTATGATATTGTGTCGGGTCTGGGTGGTTGTGGTACCGTCGTTGTTTCTGATTTCCATAAAACGAGTGCTTTAGCTCCTTACCTTGGGATCAGAACAATGTATGTGATGTTGTCTAATATTAATTTATTTATTTATGTATGGGAACTTTTAAGTTTCTAACTATTTAGTTTTTTTCTGTAATATTTAAAAATTATTTTTAGCTTAACAAGAATAACTACCATTAGCTGTTATTATCCCTTATACTTAATGAATAATCTCTTTATTCAAAGTATTATTTAAAAGCTTGTTATTTGAACACCGTTAACGTATTGAAAAAGTTTTTCACGAGGGTGGGGTAAACTTTTATCAACACTTTCGATATGAAAATGTATTCGCTAACTAGATATTATTATCAGAATATTGCTCAAAAATTGCATATTTTAATGATTTATTTTAATTTTAATTTAATTTTGTCTTGTTGTCATGGGATTCGGGTTCGAATCCCACTCGTGAAATTTATCGAAAACTTGTTTTTCGAATATCATATAAACAAAGCTGTTGAGTAGGCTACAGAGACTTATGTCAGTTCCTAACATTATATATATATTTATGGGTTCATATTTGAGTATCGAAGATAAAAACCTAAATAATAATAATAATAATAGTAAATAAACTAAACCTACTGGTAATGATAATATGTCAATGTTCAAAACATGGAAAATTTAAATATCGATTGTATATTAAATATCGAAAATTAAAAAAACGAAAGTTTATATTGTCCAATGGTTAAATTACCTACGTTCAATATATTTAAAATCGAATTATCTTCAAAAGAGACATCGAATATCGAAGTATAGGGTATCGATGTCCTAAATATCGATATTTATTTATTACGGAACTCCCTTATCTAAGTAGCAATCTTTTAAAAATAATTTATATTTATATACTTATAGAAAGTAAGTAGTAGTAAACAGCCTATAATTGTCCCACTGCTGGGCAAAGGCCTCCATCATTGAAATCAAGTCATCGCTAGAATTGATGGGTAATGGCTTAATCACCCGGGCTATGCATCGAAAAATCTGAAATACATTTTGCCCGACCTGGGAATTGAACCCGGGACCTTCGGGTATCGGGCCAAGCGCTCTGCCAATCGGCCACCGAGGCGTTACTTATAGAAAGGTGAGGTAAAAATGAAAAGATCCAAAGTGTATCCGATGTAGATCTTGTATGTGTTGTTACTAAGACATAATTATTCATTTTAATTTGTCATGGAATCGTAAATTAAATATTTATATACTTAAGTGAAGGCATGCGCGTCAGGCGCGCATAAGCAAGCAGCATCATAAATGACACACAGAGGTTACTAAACCACTAAGGATGTGACCTGTTTATTTTGATGTGACGTCACAATCACATTAGAAATTTCCAATTTAAAAACGCATTAAAAATTAAAGTTAATAATGATGTCTTCATAACTCTTCATACAAGATCTAGATTATCCGATCTACTTTGGATTTTCATTTCTACCACACAATTCTGTAACACGTTGTATATGTATAATAATTCCATTAATTCTATAACAAATAGTGAATACTGTTAATACAACATCACCACGTTACCACAAGAGCATTATCTTAAGCGATTAGGTCTTTAGTCGGCGGGAACTCGAAACAACGTGCATTATGTAGTCGCAAAGCGAATATTAACTGCTGCAGGAATCTGCTCGGCTAATATTGTGTGCTCCACTTCAATACCTGACTGTGGCGTTTGTGAAACAGTGCAGTGAATTATACAACACAATACAAAAGTTTTTTTATTCTCTCATCACAAAGTAGTAACAGTTTATGACACAAAACAACGAGATCGGGTGTGAATGACTTTGTGAAAGGCTGGATTGTGTAGGTATACATGGTGTCTCATTTAAGTCGGTCAGTATGGGAAAGTCTGAAACTATAAGACATACGAAGATCTGTTCTTAGGAACCATATCATCGATTTTAATAAGAAGAAAACTGCATTCATACATTTAAAAAAAACCTGTACTCAGCACGGGAATCGAACCCGGTTGTTTTGAAAAAAAAAAAACTTACTCTATTTCCATTTAGATATCGAATGTAGGTCTTAAGCAGTAAATGGCTTTATCAAACATGATGTCTAAATAGAATAAAATGCATTGTTTTCACATACTTTAATTTATTTTAGTAGGCGTTCGAAGTGACCACCGTTACATTCAACAAGTTCAGGCATGTAAAATTGTCTCTATGGTTGTTTGTACCTCTTTGCTGGTTTTGTGATTGTAAGATCGTCACCTAAACGTGTTGGATATTGTATTGAAAAAAACGGTGGTCACTTTGAACACCTACTAAAATAAATTAAAGTATGTGAAAGCAATGCATTTTATTCATTTTAGACATCATGTTTCATAGAGCCATTTACTGCTTAAGACATACACAATCTATATCTAAATAGAAATAGTGTAAGTTTATTTTTTTCAAAACAACCGGGTTCGATTCCCGAGCTGAGTACAGGTTTTTTTTAAATGGATGAATGCAGTTTTTCTTCTTCTTAAAATCGATGACATTGGTTCCTAAGAACAGATCTTCGTATGTATTATAGTTTCAGACTTTCCCATACTGACCTATTAAAATGACACACTCTGTATACAAAATGTTTTTTTAGATTATATTTGTGAGGACCTGTCAATGGGTTTCCGTTGCTATTAATTTAAGGCAAGCGTTTCCGACTGTGAGATTTCCAAGGCGTTCCGCTCGGGACTGAATGATGGCGCGAGCGTCGAATTAGGCAATAATGTGGATTTTATTGAACGTTTACTTATTATTAAAATTATAATGGCCGACAACTATTACATATTCAAAGACAATTGGTTTGGTATATTTTTCTTCGTCTGAAACGGTGTATAGCCTGAATAAAATTATATTTAGTTTATTAATAAGACGTATGTTTGATATTATATTCGATGCTAAGCTTATTAAAACTAAGCTTCACAGTCTCGCTCACCGCCGTACAGTTGTCTTTTACAGGCTATACTTCGGAGAGTGTGCTATTGAGCTGCATGAGCTCATTCCACCTTCCCCATTTTACCATCGAGAATCCAGACGTACGGCTGGTTACCACCCTTACCTGGTTGATATTCCACTTCTGCGCACTAAGCGTTTTGCTTCTACATTTATAATGCGTACAGCCAAAGAGTGGAATTCGCTATCGGCGTCTGTGTTCCCGAGTGCATATAACCCTAGTTTTTAAAGCCCGAGTGAATAGGCTATTTCTGGGCAAGCTTGTTCCATCGTCAGCCTCTTCTTAGCTCTAGGAATTAGAATGAGGCCAAGAGCAAGCCCATCTCACAATAAAAAAATATAAAAAAACACCGTTTTTTGGAAACCCTCGCCTTAAATGTTTATTTATGTAAAATAGCTGTCAGTCGTCCTTTAATAAATTAAATTAAATTGTTATTATTTTAAAAGTTCAAAACTATTATTTTTCAAACGAGTATAATTACTACTAGTTAATTACTCTCATGTCCCTCTTCCAAAAAGAGGCCTTTATAGACATCAACGCCACATTTAGCAATTTAAAAAAAAAACTAAATCGCAGACAGTTTACCCTTCACGTTCCCAGGCAAGAAGTTTAAAAAAAAGTCATAATAAATTCCCAATTTGTTATCGGCCAGCAACTTCTGCAACAACAGCTACACTATAAAATATGTAAATTAAAAACAGGTCCTAGTCAAATGAACCTTTGTTGGATCCCGCCCGGGACTCTTTTCAATCGTGTTGGAGCGGCTCCAAGTTTCTATTAGTACTGGAAGGGGGTAGTTCGGACTAACACTTGTTATGTATAATGGCACCTGCAGCGTCAGCGCGTTCGGTTAGTATACAAAATAAGGTGACCAGAGGTAAGCTTCAAAAAAATGCGTTGGAGCAACGCACGCATAGACTACCTCTCATCATCATCAGCTCATTTTATGTCCCCACTGCTGGGCCACGAGCCTTCCCTATGATGGATAGGGAGAACGGGCCATAAACCACCACGCGGGCCCAGTGCGAGTTGGTGGTTGTTAACTGTGTTAACAGTGCTTTTTTGCAAGCACGGAGGAGCTCGAGATGATACATTTTTGGTCACCCATCCGATGACCGGCCTTTGCAAAAGTTGCTTAACCTCAGCACTCGCAGACCGGGTGCGTTAACCACTGCGCCATCGAGCTCCTCTTCTACCTCTCACGGATACGAAATCTCTGAACAGCTCCTAACAGTCTAATATGTTATGGCGACATAATTAGATAAGATGGTGGTAGCTAGCCAGGCGAAAGAAGCCCTACCACTAAACAAAACGAGTACACAAACATGTTACCCCCGATGGGAATCGAACCCGGGCCCTGTGGGTCTAATCCGGTGGTCTTAACTACTAGACCACAGACGCGGTTACGTACTTATTTTGTGGTTGAGACCTGCTTGGCTGGTGGTTGCTGCAGTGAGAAATATGTACAATATATGTACAATATGTACAATATATGTGATATTGTCCTAATGTCAGAAGCTAAGACGATGATGTTACGTGTAGATTAATGTGTTAAAGGTGCTCATTCCTATAAAAACCGCGCCAAAAAGTTAGCCCAATCAAAAACCATCTCAAAATTCGAACACCGAGAAGTTAATAATTGTAATTTCGATTCGCCGACCTTTATGCATTACAACAAAACTCTTTTATATATCCCTACGTGATCTCACGGCTGATTTCAACAAAATCGGATCCGGAATACACGATTCACCGCACAACCTTTGCCGTTTCTTTAAATGTATACCGGTTCTTTTCGGGCCAGTCATCCCCCAAACGGACGTTAAGCACTCCATCCCGGCCGGCTAACGATCCGGAAATCTACTATCAATACTAAATTTCCTTTCCAAGACAAAAAAAAGTTGAAACGAATCCAATTTTAAGATGTGCGGGAACGAGGTGAGTTCTACTTTGGACCGTAGATGCTATTACTATACAACTATTAAATATTCAGAGTGCCTAGGGTGAGTTTTGTTTATTAACCTTTTCCTTTTCCTTTTGACGACCTCCTTGGTCGAGTGGTTTGACACCGGTTTTCATGGTGTCGCCATCTCTGAGGTCCCGGGTTCGATCTATAGACTAGGTTCACGAACTTCTTTAAGAAATCTTTTTAAAGAAATTGGTGTCTTGACAGTGGCGTCTCAATTTATTTATAATTGTATAGTTCTTGTACGTTGTAATATCAATTCATTTACTAAACACAGTGATGTACACAATTTTAATACTAGAAGTAAGTCAAAACTTGTAATGCCTCTGTTCAGGTTACAGAAGGTGCTTGGTTCTTTCTTGGGGCAAGGTATACACTATTACAATAAAATACCAAATACTGTACTAGATTTACCTTTAGATAAGTTTAAAAAACATGTAAAGTCTTCTTTACTTAAAAAAGGTTATTATACAGTTGTGGTGGACTGTATTTTTTGTTGAATTAAACTCCTCTTCGATGTATTTAGTATCTTCTTTATTTCCCAGGTTACAATTGAATACTGAACGTTGAACATGATTTTCATACAAAACTGCGCTACTTATGTCCGTTTTGGACGTATGGCAACTAGCGACGCGTTGACACAGTTGATTTTGCGACCGTTACAAAATCCCATACTAACTAGACAAACAAATAAGTGTACTTTAACGTGACTGGCTAATTCATGTTTAGACGTGTTTTGACAAGATCAAACCTAACTTTAACAAATCATACTTATCGCTTTTGTACTTATTCCTACATTAAGTTTTACATACAAAATAATAACAAAATAATCAAATATTCTTATTCTACATAGGTTCTAACTAGCTAAACTCGGCGTCCTCAACATCCTCCCCCCGGCGCAGCTTGCGAAGCCTCTTCTACCGGGAGCACGACGAGTTTGCTGACTGGCCTCTTGAAGACTCCTGTCTTTGTCTTCACATCTGCTATCCGGATGCCGCCGTCTGGTCCTGGGTAGGTGCCTTCTACGATGCCCATAGGCCATACGTTTCGTGGTAGCGTGTTATCGGCCACTATTACGACGTCTCCAACTTGTATGGGTCGCCGTCCGTTGTCTCGTGGCTCGCCTCGCGGTATCAGTGTGGGCAGATACTCGCGTAGCCAGCGTCGCCAGAAGTGGTCGGCTAACGCTTGGCTGGCTCTCCATAGTCTTCGGTCCGCTTCGTCACAGGGTCCCGTCGTAGGCAGTCCATTTGATGATCCCAACAGAAAATGGTTGGGGGTGAGCGCCTCTGGATCGTGGGTACTCACACTAACGTGGGTCAGCGGTCGGGCGTTGATAGAGAACTCGGCTTCGGTCAATAGCGTTCTCAGAACCTCTTCGGCGGGTGCCTTTTCTCGCAGCGTAGCGGTGAGTGCGACTTTTACTGATCGCACCAACCTCTCCCAGGCGCCGCCTTGATTTGGCGCTCCGGGCGCTATGTAACGCCACTCCATACGATGTAGGTACCCCTCTTCTTTCAATATGGGTGCCCACTCGGTGTATGCTGCTCGTAGCTCTTGATCGGCTCCGCGAAAGTTCGTAGCGTTGTCGGAGTACATAAGCTTTGGCCATCCTCTTCTTGCCGCCATCCGTCGTAGTGCCATCACTGCAGAATCTGTGGTGAGTGATGAGACGAGCTCGATGTGCACGGCGCGTGACGTGAGGCACGTAAACAGTGCGCCCCATCTTTTCTCTCGCCGGCGTCCGATCTTCACCATCATTGGCCCAAAGTAATCCACCCCGCAGTTAGTGAACGGGCGATGGAAAAGGTCAAGGCGGGCGCGCGGCAAATCTCCAGTGGCCGGTGCTCTCGGTCTTGCTTTTCGTACCCGACAGAGTGCGCATTCCTTTTCTATAGCGCGTACTGTGGGTCTCAAATGTATTATCCAGTAGCGTTGTCGCAGGTCGTTAGTTACGCGTTCTCTGTTTGCGTGACCCGCGCAGCAGTGTTCTTTCAGAACGATCAGTCTTGTGATGCGGTGCCGTCCGTCCATAATGATTGGCCTCTTCATGTTGTCGGGCGTAGTAGCAGCTTGAATGCGGCCGCGTACTCTTAAGATGCCATCTTCTAACACCGGGTCGAGCTGAAAGAGGCGACTTCCTCTAGTGATTGGTTGAGCAGTCTTCATCTTCTTCATCTCATTAGGGAAGCTATCTTCTTGTGCTTGCTTGATGAGCTCTTGTTCCGCCGTTCTATATGCCGGTATTCCAATCCGGTGGCCCTGTGTCGACATATGTCAATAAATGCCAACACTCGCGCAGTCGCTCGTACTAACGTTTCATATTTAGAGAAGCGAGTCGGGTCCGGTATCCAGCTATCCCGTCTTGGTTCCACTTCTGTCGTGTGTAAAACTTCTGGCTCTTCATCTTGGTTGTCGTCTATGCGTTCGAGGGGCCATTCGTCTTCACGTTGATATAGGAAGCGAGGTCCCTGAAACCATCGATCGCTCGTACTTATACGATCGCTGGTCATTCTCGTGGCGTCGTCCGCTACGTTCTCTGTTGTTGGTAGCCATCGCCATTCTTCTTTATGGGTGAGTTCCGCCAGTTCGCCGAGTCGATGCGCCACGAATGGTGTGTAGCGTCGAGCGTCGTTGCGCACCCAATGAACTACCGTAGTGGAGTCAGTCCAGTACACGGTTCTTGATATTGTACTTCTGTGTTCCTTCTTGATTTGATCAGCAAGTCGCGCTCCAATGATTGCTGCTTGTAGCTCCAACCGTGGTATTGTTTGTGTGCGTTGTGGCGCCACTTTAGCTTTGGCGGCCACTAGCACGACTTTAACGTCGCCGTTGCTGTAGATGATTCTCCAATAAGCCACGGTTGCGTAGGCTTGTTCGCTCGCGTCGCATAGTACGTGTAGCTCCATTTGTTCGTAGGTTCCCGGCGAGTAGCATCTTGGAATTCGCAGGCTTGCAATTTCTTCAAGCTGCGATAACCACGCCGTGAATAGCTCTTGTGCTTCTGCCGGTACAGGTTCGTCCCACGATGTCTTCAGTCGCCATAGACTTTGCAAAATTATCTTCGCTCTGATGGTGAAGTGACTCAGTAGGCCCAGCGGATCGTATATAGACATGACCGCGCTGAGAGCTTCTCTCTTCGTTGGTGCACGCTGCCGACTTCGAACTTCCACTGGAACTCTGTTCATTGAAGTGTTGAATCCCAGTTCGTCTTTTTCAGCGTTCCACATCAGACCGAGGATCTTACTTTCTTGCTGATCTCCCCCCAGTCGCATAGGTGAGGTGGCGTATAGCTCCGTGGGCACGTCGCGCCATGCTTCTGTGTCACTTGCGCTCCATTGTCTCAAAGTGAATCCCGCCGCTGCATGAACCTTCCTTGTTTCATTTATTGCAGCCCGAGCTTCTTGCTTTGTTTCATAGCTGGCAACGAAATCGTCCATGTAGTGATTTTTCGTTATTGCTTCTAATGCCCGTGGATACTCTTCGGCGTGTAGCTCTGCGTTGTGGTTGCGAACGAAGTGCGCCATAAATGGAGAGCTTGCTGCGCCGAATATCATACTGGTCATCTTGTAATGTCGAGGTGGACTTGTGCGATCTCCCCCTCGCCATAAGAACTGTTGGGCCGGTTGATCTTCAACACGTATCTTGACCCGTAGGAACATTTCTTGAATATCTGCTGTGACGGCGATGGCTTTCTCCCGGAAGCGAAATAGTATTCCGGGCAGCGATAGCAGCAGATCAGGGCCTTCCAGCAGCAGGTCATTGAGGCTCACGCCGTTACATCGTGCCGCCGCGTCGAACACTAGCCGTTGCTTGCCTGGCTTGTTAGGGTTGTGTACAGCGAAGTGTGGCAGAAACCAGCAGTGGGCGCTGTTCATCTCCGATCCGTCGCATGGCTCCGCGTACCCCTTCTTAAGAAGATTTTCTATCTGGGCAGTGTATTCGACAGCGAATTCTGGCGAGGCGTCCATCTTCTTCTCAATGTTCTGTAATCTTCGTAGTGCCGCGTGGTAGCTTGGTGGCGTAGTGACCTTGTCTTGTCGCCATGGTAAGCCAACTTCGTAGCCGTCATCAATTTTCTTAATTGTGTTCTGTACTATCTTCATTGCGCGCTGGTCGGCCTCACTGATTCGTGGTTCCCGTGCGACGCCCAGCGCTTCTATCTTGAAGTGAAACTCCACTAGGTCATGAAGCTGCTTGTCGTGCCGCTCTCTTGTATCGCTGTGCCGATCGGGCTCGTAGAGATGAAGCACGTTCTCATTCTTCATAATCATGTTGCGTGGTACGGTTCCGTGCACCACCCAGCCGAGTTGCGTCTTTGAGGCAGCCGGTTCGTTGGGGCCACCGATTCTCAGTTCCCTGGAGACAATACTTTCCCAGTGATCGGTTCCCACCAAAAGGCCTGGACGCGCTCTCTCGTAACATATTTCTTCTTGCTTCAGATCTTGAAGGTGCTTATGTTGCAATAATTCTTCTGGAATTGATTGTTGATGCAACTTTAAATTCTTCATTGTTCTCGCTTTCAATTGGTATGCGTGATCTTCCTGCTTGCCGCGAACTTGCACGGTGACGAGCTTGCTGTTGTTCTGTATTTGCCTCATATTGACGCCATGGAGATGTAGCGGATGTGCAGGTCCTTCCGCACCGACTTGTTTGGCCAGATCCTCGTCGATTAGAGTGATTGTAGCCCCTTCATCCAGCAGCGCGAAAGTGTTCACCTCCCCCCGTGGTCCACCGATGACAACAGGGCACATCTTCAGAAGAACGGCACGTGGTCCGGCAGCTTTGGTGGTAGCTACCGACAACACGGCCTCGTTGCTCGTTGTTGCTTGTTCTTGTGTTGCGGTTGCGGGCTTCTCTTCTTTTTCATAATGAAGCGACGAATGGTGTGGACGTTTGCATTGTCTCACGCCGCATGGCTTGGCGCGACAGCTGCTCCGCCGGTGCTTGTGATGAGCGCACTTGAAACATACTTGCTTTTCTTTTAAAAAGTCCCATCGTTGTTCAGTCGTCATTTCTTTATACTTCGGGCATTGATGTAGTATGTGCGCTTGACCGCAGCTCAGGCACGAATCTTGCACTTCTTCCACGTTGTACACGTTGTTAGCCTTCTTCCTTGGCATCGCAATTGCTGCAGCAGGTCGAACTTCTCTTCTTGTGTTCGTTGCATTCGTTGATGGAGGAGCGTATGTGTATCGCAACGCTCGGTCCGCCTCTTGCATTAAGAATCGCGAAAGCATCACGATCTCTGGTTCCGCCGTCCCTTCATTTTCGTAAGCGTAGTCACACCAACGTGATCTGATGTGCGGGCTCAGCTTATCCAGCACCTCTCTTGCCAGTAGAGGATTGTAGAGGTACCCCCGACGATCGATTGTCTTCAATACGCAGATGGTGTTTTGTAACCGCACGGCGAACTGATTGAGGTCAGTGGCTGATGATGATGGTTTCGGCGTCTTTCTTAACTCTTCCATGGCTCGATCGATGATAACTTCAGGTCGTCCGAAGCATTGTTCTAATGTTCTCATAATGACGTTCGGATTGGTGGCCGTATGTAGCAGTGCTGACACGACGTCTCTAGCTTCTCCCTTAAGGCAGCTTCTCAACCGTTGTACGTTCTCAGCGTCGGATATGTTGTACATTCTTGTGCTGTCTTGCATCGCCGCTTTGAATGGTAGCCACTCGTTGATAGCCCCGGAGAAAATAGGTAGGTCCATACTTCGTGTTCTAGGCCGCACCATCTTCTCTAAAGTTTCTGCCAGTCGATCGATTCCGCTCCTTGTTCGTGATGGGGTATGTGACGTTGTTTCTCTAGGCGTTTCGAAGCGTAGTTGTCGAACATCTTCTTTTTGGTTGCCTTGTACTTGTAGCCATTCATCAACTCGCTGGCGCTCTTCCTCCTTTGAGACGCGTCGAACCGGTTCATCGTGGACGCTATCGTCATCCTCTTGAATGGCCGACACTTCGGCGGCAAACCTCTTCTTTATTAAATCGGCTTCCAGTTCCAATTCTTTTCTTCTTATAGACGCTAGCTTCTCAGCGGCTTCTAATTCCGCCAGTCGTATTCTCGCAGTAGCGCTCGCCGTAGATCGATGCGAGCGCACAGAACGCGTCGGTGACGGGACGCGACGCCGTTCCTTTTCTTCCATACTGGGACCAGCCTTATGAACCATGGTGCCCCCTGGATTCGCCTTGCTTTGCCCCTGGTCTACATGTCTCGACGCAGGTGAAGTAGGTGCTTCCAGCGAGAGTCGCCGTATTCGCTCAATTTCAACGCGTTGCATCTCTTGACGCCTTTGCTCTTCCAGCTCCGCTATATCACCTTGACTTCTTGTGACAACCATTGCGATCGGCTAATGGCAACGAAGATTGTAGCTAGACGTCTTGATAGCAGCTCCAAACGTTGATAAAATATTCAGTACCGTAGACGACGAAGGCTTGAATATTTTCTTTTGAATATTTTCTTTCTTCAAAATATTTCTTGAAATCCGGCTTCTCGATGGACCATAATGTGTAATCCGGCTCGAAGGACCATAATGTGGTGGACTGTATTTTTTGTTGAATTAAACTCCTCTTCGATGTATTTAGTATCTTCTTTATTTCCCAGGTTACAATTGAATACTGAACGTTGAACATGATTTTCATACAAAACTGCGCTACTTATGTCCGTTTTGGACGTATGGCAACTAGCGACGCGTTGACACAGTTGATTTTGCGACCGTTACAAAATCCCATACTAACTAGACAAACAAATAAGTGTACTTTAACGTGACTGGCTAATTCATGTTTAGACGTGTTTTGACAAGATCAAACCTAACTTTAACAAATCATACTTATCGCTTTACATGTACTTATTCCTACATTAAGTTTTACATACAAAATAATAACAAAATAATCAAATATTCTTATTCTACATAGGTTCTAACTAGCTAAACTCGGCGTCCTCAACAACAGTAAAAGAATATTTAGAAGATAAAACAGCCTGGCTATAATAAAAAACATATACATAATAAATACTACTTATAAACAGTGTCCTGTAGATAACAAAATAGCGTTGCATTGAACATTACAATTAGTTTTATTTTTATTATTATTAACTATAGTTTTTTTTGACTTTTACTAGTACTGTATGATATTGTAAAAAATTAAACTGGTAAATTATGTTTTTGCAGACTTAAATATTTTATTTAGTTATTTTTTATTTTTTGTGTTTTTTACATGTTGTGATTGTAGTCCTTTACATTTTGTGTTTTTATTTGTGATGGAAAGTGTCCTTTTATGATAGGGCATTTTCCAATATTTATGACGCTGTAAGGGAGAAAAGAGCTGGACACTTGCTGAGTTTCTTGCCGGTTCTTCTCAGTACAAGATCTCCCGCCCAGAGTAGATAGACTTACGAACCGATGGCATAAAATGACGTTCATAAGAGCTATTTGTAGCCTAAACTGAATAAATGATTTTGATTTTTGAATTGATCCCCGGTCGGGTCAATTTGGAAATTATTGTTTTTCTAAATCGTCTCGGGTCTGGGTGTTTTCTATGTTTATTAAGTATGTATTTAAGTATTTTAAATATGTTTTTCCGTTGTCTAGTAACCATTTAACGAGTTTCTTAGCTTCTCTTGGCCTAGATAATTGGTGTGAGTGTGGGAAAGTTTATTTATTTATTTATCCGTATTCATTCGATTACGTAAACGGAAATGAGTCTGGCAGAATTTTTTGCTCTTCTCGTATGTCGCCAGGAGGCGCTGCTTAAGAGCGTTTACGCCGCACACTAGCGCCGCCAATGAAAAAAAAACATATCTAGTAATTAGAGATAGAAAATCAAATTATGCTCAACAAACTATCTGAATGAAGTAATTTAGCATTTTTACGTCACCTAATGAACACCTGACATGTTATGGTTTAGTTAAATATGGCGTTATAGTTAAAAGTGGCCGTAACGTCTTACTTCATTCAAATAGTTTGTTGAGCATAATTTGATTTTTTATCTCTAATTACTAGATATGTTTATTTTTTCATTAGTGGCGCTAGTGTGCGGCGTAAACGCTCTTAATGCCATACTAATTTTGGTTTTCGTTAACGTGTTCGAATCTCAATTGAAACTTACACTAGACACCCTGGTGCGTTTGTATGTTTTTCTTGTACGTTAAGCGGATCTAGGCTTAGCCAAAGTAACATTAAGAAAACGATAGCGAAGTTCGAAAAGAATAAAATGTATGGGATTGACATAAGCCGCGCTAAATCACGTGGTCAATCTTATGTCAATCCCATATATTTTATTCTTTTTGAACTTCGCTATCGTTTTCTTAATGTTACTTTGGCTACCGCCGCTGGGTGAATTTAGACAGATGGAGAGTTCAAGATTGACAGTGTAAGTGATTTGTCATATAAAGTATCCTTATATGACAAGGTGGACATTTTATAATATGTGACATATAAATGTCCTTCCTGAGTTTTTGCCGGTTCTTATCAGTACTTTGTCTCTCGCCATATTAAGTCTCTTATGGAATTATTGTTCCACACTCATACGGCGACTCTATGTCGCTGTAGCATGTGCTGAGGCTGGGGCCTAGTTGGCCACACTTTGTCTTTTGTCTTTGTTTTGTATTGTTATTGTGAATATCGTGTAATTTTATAGTGTGTGCCAATAAATGTATTTTCATTTTCATTTATTTCATTTTTTTTTACTTGTAAAGAGCAGTACTCTCTTTGGGAAGTGAGAATGGGTAATCTAACCTTTTTATTTGTTATTAGAACTTCTGAAAAATTGTAAAGGGTTTTTCGGGTTTTAACATAAATGGCTTATGGCACACCTATTTTATTCCGATCCGATCCGAACCCTTCGGAGACTCTGGGAGGGCACGGGGACGCGCACTTTTAAGTGTGCGATGCCGTACCCTCTAGAAACCCTCCGAAGGTGATTCGTTTCAACACGGCTTGAGGTACCCTTTACGTACCTCGCCGCCCTTGAAACAAGCCCGGTGAAGCTGAAAATGCCCCTCGGCAATTAGCAGACTCTCTCCAAAAAAAAAAAAACCTATTTTATTCGGTGAAAGATTTTCTTACACATACACATAATAAATGTAAGACGTGTACCTAGATGTGTGCAAGCAAATATTTTACTTTTATATTAACGACATATTATTTTCTTTTGATGTCTGTAAAATACTGTTCACCTTGACCAAACATTGATAAATCATTTGACTTTTATTATTATTTTATTTCTGTATATTTTAATTGAATTGCTAATAGTAACTTTTGACAACTGTGTGACTTTTCACAAACTTTTCTTTTTTCCTCTATGGCATGGACTACCATAGAGAAGTGAAGTTTATAAGCTCCACAGATTATAAGTTAGGCCGCTCAGGTTATAATATTGATTTGACATATTATTGAATAGAGACATTTTCTAGTATATTAATTTTGTATTTTTATTGTAATGTAATTTAATTGGTTTTTGACAATTTGGAGTATTAATTTTGTATTTTTATATTATGTATGTAATTAATTAGAATACTTAGTCATTGTTATTTATAAAATAAAAAGGTAAAATTTATTTGCATGCTACATTGTCAGCTGAGAAAGAGAAGAAAACTAAATTAAAACCAAAAATGTACCTTTCTCAAGCGCAAATTAAATGTATTTCATTTTCATTTCATTTCATTTTCATTTATAATTTTTTGGAAAGTCTAGGGAAGAGGTGGTTTTTAACCGAATTCACGATGTAAATGCCGCAACAATTAATCAAACAAACAAGAAGAAAACTATAGGACTAAGTTATACTTTGTTTTACTATTAAAGGTGTTGAAGTTGTGATAACTCAATGCTCAGATACTATTTTAAGGCGACGCATTGGAAATTTACGTTGCGGGGTTCTTGATTTTTCCCAACAATTACAAAACATATGAAAGTGATATTTGATGACATGATTTTTCATTTAATTGACTACATTTTACAGGCTAACCAGACCGATTTAAGCATCTAAATTTTCTTAGTAGATTAGTCTTAACACACACTTCAAAATTGTAGTTCATTTTTTTTTAATAATTTGTAGTTTTAATTTGAAGGAAAAAAACAGTTTTTCTTATGGTACGGGGCGCAAACGCTCGTATCAAAACGTATGAGATTTATTGTTTAGCGGTGCGTCGCCTTAATTATATTTTTAATGTTTTGTAATCTTAAATAAAAATTAATGTTGCTAAGCGCAAAACTCGAGAACGGCTCGACCAATTCGGCAAATATTTGTTTTCGTATGTTCCAAGGCACATGGATAGTTTTAATAAAGAGATCAAAAAAAATTCAAAAATTTTAAAAAGAAAACTTAGTTTTGTAGGTAATCGTCGTTTATTGTTGAGACATAAGTTACGTGTAAATACGTTATATTTATCTAATTATTACTATTAACTTTTGACAGAACGAAGTCTGTGTTCATTCTTTCTTGCCTTAAAATATTGAATATTAGCCCTGGCTCAATAGCCTTAGTTAGCCTAACTAAGGCTTGTGAGCCAGGGCTAATAAAAATTTTGATTTTTTTTTTATCTCTTTATTAAAACTATCCAGGTGCCTTGGAACATACGAAAAATATTTGCCGAATTGGTCGAGCCGTTCTCGAGTTTTGCGCTTCATCATCATCATCATCATCTCAGCCAAAAGACGTCCACTGCTGGACAAAGGCCTCCCCAAGGATCTCCACAACGACCGGTTTTGCGCTTAGCAACATTAATTTTTATTTAAGATTACAAAATATTAAAAATAGAATTAAGGCGACGCACCGCTAAACAATAAATCTCATACGTTTTGACACGAGCGTTTGCGCCCCGTACCATAAGAAAAACTGTTTATTTTTCCTTCAAATTAAAACTACAAATTATTTTTTAAAAATGAACTTCAATTTTTAAGTGTGTGTTAAGACTAATCTACTAAGAAAATTTATAGAGTTAACTTTATAGTCTTCACAATTTTACTTGTTATTTTTAAGTGCTGATTGCTGCACTGAAGCTGAATTAAATATTTATAAATTACAGTGAAAAAATGAATACAATGCTTAGAAGATTTTAATTAAAATAAATATTCAAACTTATAATATCTTTTATTTTCTACTCCTCTTACAATTGATTATATTATTAACATGTTTTACAAACATTTTATCTTAATTATTTAATTTCAAAACTAAAAGAAATAGATACGATTAAACGACCTCATTATGTACCTGGTATCAAACAAAACGCTGCCTACCCCAAAACCGCGTTCATTGACTCTATACCAAAAAGTTTCTAGAATGACTTTTTACTTGGTGTTTACACTAGCGTCGTCGTAGTCGCTGCAAACTTTTTTCATTCCTCAGCGCGCCGGAAGTCGTAAAGAGGCTTATCGGACTAACGGCCCACAACTCAGTCCCTTCCCCAAATATTTTGGGACAAACTTTCCGATTGATTCCTTTTTATCTGCCGGCACAATACCTATGACAATGGAGTAAATAAACAAGTATGTGTAAATATGTATGTTTTAGGGACAAGTCATTGAAAATGTAGGTACCTTTGTTTTTTTGTCTGTCTAGTTTTTAGTTGAGAGAGTTTGTTGATTGCTACTTGGTATTTTCATCTTCACCGGGCTTTTTTTGGGGGCAGCGAGAAACTTAAAGGGTTCCTCAAGCCGTGTGTAACGAAGCACGATCAGAGGTTTTCTAAAGGGAACGGCGCATCACGAATATTAATATTCATCAATATTAATACAGGTACGGTCTTGCGTGGAGTATTGCTCGCACATCTGGCACGGTTCTGCAAATTACCTTCTCGATGCCTTGGACAGATTGCAGCGTCGCGCTGTACGCATTATCGGCAATGCAGAAGTGGCAAATACTCTCGAATCTCTGCAATTGCGTAGAGATGTTTCGTCACTCAGCGTGTTTCACCGCTTATACCATGGCGAGAGCTCTTTGACCTCATCCCACCTTCTCCCTTTCTTCATAGGAGTCACGCGCTGCTCTTCGGATTCACTGCTTCACTGTCTCAAATATCCCATCGCGCACAAAGAAATTCGGTAACTCGTTTCTTTGTCGCACCTTCAAAAGATGGAATAGTCTACCAGCACACGTTTTCCCTCCTTCCTATGATATGAGGTCCTTCAAGAGAGGCGTGAAGAAGCACCTTGTGGGCTGGCAGAGTGAAGTTAATTGATGCTACGTTTGTTTCCACGCTGTACCAGTTATCTTCGCGTCTGGACTCCATTTCCACTTAACATCAGGTGGGATGGAGTCATTTGCCGAGCTAACTATAAAAAAAAGTTAATATATTATTAAGTTATAAATATTATTCATATTATTGTAAAGTCTCAGTTGGAGAGGGAGTTATATGTATACGCAAAAACAATCTAAGTTTATTTTTATTTGAATTATATATTTGTGTGGCTCTATAACTTCCTCTATCTCCCATTGTCGTCACTAATGTTAAAGCAACATATATGTGTTATGAGAACTACACATTAAAAACTAGCTAAGTAGATAATTAAAAAATATCCTATATAAAATAATACATTGCTGCATAAGGGGAACAAGGAATGCGTCGCCTATATACACTAAAATACCTACCAACTTAACATAAACCTACCTTTATTTTATTATAAACCTACTTTAGCTGTATTTTAGAGTATATTATGTACAATACTTGATAATGTTCAACTTCACGTGACTGTAGATTATTTTTCCTCGTATAATAACATTAGAACCATAACATTTCTGATCAAACGCAATTCTTTCTAACCCAAGTGACACGCTGGCTGGCTATTCCCAAACGATGCATTTTTCCGGATGAGAAATATCTCCTATTTGCCCGAAGTAGGATGGTCCATACCGAAATTCGTTCAAATTGTGAGTTATTTCCTACTGGGATATGATAAGTGTACGACCAAATATTCAGGGGGCTTGCCATTACTTCCTAAAGGAGCACTTATTATGTAAATCCTTTATTGTACATACATACACATCATCATCATCATCAGCTGATTTTTATGTCCCCACTGCTGGGGCACGAGCCTTCCCTATGGGTGGATAGGAAGAACGGGCCATAAACCACCACGCGGGCCCAGTGCGGATTGGTGGTTGTTAACGACTGCTAATGCAGCCGGGGCCAACGGCTTTTCGTGCCTTCCGAAGCACGGAGGAGCTCGAGATGATACATTTTCGGTCAACCATCCGATGACCGGCCTTTGCGAAAGTTGCTTATCCTCAGCCCTCGCATACCGGGCGCGTTAACCACTGCGCCGTCGAGCTTCTCTTAAATAAATATATATAAATATTTATATTAAAAAAAATCGACGTAATATGGGTATTAACTCAAGCGGACGCTTCTTGGCGGGTGAAGCGTCATGTCTGCGGTTTTGCTTTATTTTCCAAAATTTGTGTTAAGTCGAATATTAATGTGAAATAATGGTGGATTATTAACCGTTAAGTGTTCGTGAGTGTGCATAAGTGTTGGCAAATGAAACAAAACAGTGCAACGTCACTTTTCAAATTCTCTCAAGAAGCTCGCATGGGGACTTAGTAAAGCCCCACATCTTTACTGAGATACTCGAGGGGTTGGGGGGTATATCATTTCTCACTTCCCATTTCTAATATCATTCATCATCATCATATATGGAAATATTGTTTATTTATGTATTAGGTACTTGTAAGATAAATTACTTTGACACTGGCTAAATGTGCTAATCGCACGAAGCCATCAATTAAAAGAAAAAAAAAAAAAACTCAAGCGGACGATGCGAGCGGGCCACTAGTATTTTATAAATATGGGTTTTCCGGATTGTAATTTATTCTCAACAATGTTTGCGTAAAGGCGTTTCAGCAGAAAATTAAATACCTTCTTCTCGTTCATTGAATATGTCTATTATCTTGATAAAAGAATCGTTAATGTATCTGAATGCGCTAACATTTACAATTAATACAATATGCAATCCACCAACATTTCGGACACTACTGTCATGTCGATAGTTAAAACAGTTTTGTGTACATTCATACATACCTACAAGAAATATTATTTATAAGAACCTACGTAACGTATATACAAAGGTAAGTTATATCTAGAAGAGATTAAGCAACTTTCGCAAAAGCTAGCCATCGGATGGATAACCAAGATTCTACGAGCTTCGGAGGCACGTAAAGCCGTTGGTCCCGGCATAAACAGTCGTTAACTGCAAATAATCCGCACTAGGCCGCGTGGCGGTCTTTTTTTTAATATTATCTTACGGGTACTTTATTTGGCCTGTAACTCACCTGATGTTAAGTGATGATAAGGCCAATTGATGGAAGCGCCCTTCACCCGTACTCCTCAAATACTGAAGCACTGGCTATCTTATCTCTAGCTGTCAGAACACAACAATGCTATTAACATTGATGTTATCACGACATATTTAGATAAGATGGTGGTACCTAGCCAGGCGGGCAAACAAGACCTACTACCAACCAAACCGAGTACACAAACATGTACCCCCCGCCGGGAATCGAACCCGGGACCTCTGGGTCTAAACCGGTGGTCTTAACCACGAGACAAAGGGGGCGATTGAATGTTATGCCTGTCCCTCCAAGATATATTTTCATCTATAGGAAAGATTCATGCCCCAGCAGTGGGGACATAAAAATAAGATGGTAACAGACCTACAATGAACACACCAATCTCAAAGCGATTTCTATATAATTGAAACAATCATAAATTAAATAGAGGACAGAGGGTCTATTAGCCGGGAACGGGATTTGAAAACGTTCCAATTTTACTAATGTGCCATTGATCTTGGTGAGCTTAATAATGTCCCCAGTGTCACATTATGGGCGCCAAAGTCATTATTAGCTTCGATTTCATCCGAACATTCTAACGGTTCGTAAGAAATAAAGTACATCTTTAAAAAGCTGTATAATGTGCTATTATGTACTTCTTTTTAATATTTATTTATTCGGGAGCAAACTATGTTGCCTGCCACATTATAGAGTTTGAATTTGAAACTATAATAGGTGTAGCACAGAAAAAAACATGATAAATATAACCAGTTGTCATCCAAAATTCTCGAAATATACAGTGTAACACATATTTATGCATAAATGTTGTGTTTCGGGACTCCTTCTCTATAATGAACATTCACTTTGTCTCACATACCTCCGTGCGTGCGTAAACGAATACTATTTTAGGTCCTTACCTATGAAATTGACGTTTTGTATGAAGATTTTTTATAAAATTATATTTTTCATACTAACGTTTTTTTTATTTTCTTAGCATCTACTTATGTTAACACTATAAAAATTGTAGAGTAGTGTGTTTGTTTCACAAGCTAAATATAGCAGACATTAAAAAGAGAAAAAATCAAGACCCTTCAAAGCTATAAAGAATCAAAAAGTATAAACATAAACTAAAAAATAACAATGTATAAACATTGTTATTACTGAAGCCTAAGTAACATAGTCGTAATTAACCTTTTTACCGCCCAACTATCCTGCACGCGATGTCCCGCTGTACGCCAACGTATAAATGTATTTTAATAAAGTAGGTACAAAGAAGAACTTCTATAGAAGTGCTGGCGTGGACGGCACGAAAATCTCGAACTTCTATAGAAGTTGTTGGCGGTAAAAAGATTAAAGGTGTATAATAATATTAACAACCAGTATATGGATTTTAGAAGTAATACACTTAATAATAAGTGAGAAAAAAACGTCTATTTCATAGGTAAGGGCCCAATATCAGAAAAAAAATCACACTCAATCAAATTGCATCAAAATAATATTTTGCTATAATTTTACTTATTTATTTGAATCCAAGCATACAAATAGCAAATAATAATGAACTAACAGAACATTATGTTTTTGATTATGTTTAAGTCTATGTAAATGTAATCAACATTATAAAACAGCTTTGCCAGAACTGCAAAGGAGCTTATATTATTTTGAATTTTGCACTCACAATGCTATACAATCTGTCCGGGGAAGTAGTAATCAAACTTAAGAGCGTGATCCATGGATAATTTTATCGATAAAAATACCTCAAATCAGCGGTCTGACCCGCCTCTCACCTTTAAGTTTTTCTTTACCTCTTCCTTTAAAAAAAGCGATGGCATGGGCACCTTGACACTGATAAGCAAATATTTGCTATCACTCGATAGCTAACAAGATTAACTATTAGTAAAAGTAGCAAACACACACGGGCCCCATACAGTTTGAGAGAGTAAGGATTGATTTGAGTAAAAAAAACAGAGGAAAGTAAAGAACGAGGGTAAATTGATAACTCAGTCAGAACCCTGATTTGAGGTATTTTTATCGATAAAATTCTTCGAGGATTGGAAGAAGCGCTGGCATAAGTGCATTATATCTGAGGCGGATTACTTTAAAGGGGACAAAATGGATATTGATGAATAAATAAATACTTTTCAAAAAAATTCAAAATTCACCTCTTCTTTTCAACAGACCTCGTAGATCACGATCTAATAGTTCGATTACTAATTCCCCGGACAGAGTATACGTAGATGTATATAGTTACGAGATAAAATTTTACTATTTAGCATTGTAGTCGTGGGTTTGATTCCCACTCGAGCTACCTGAGGCTGGTTGATTTGTTTCTAGTAAAAATTTATCTTGTAAAGAAGCTGTTATCATTTACCAACATTTAGTTAAAATAATAGTAGTACTAAATAGTAATTATCAACAGTCAAAATAATATCAAAAAGGTTGGATATAGTAGTAGCAAAGAGGACTTTAAGAATCTTAAGCATTAGGGCATAAGCGTTCTTATCGTTTACACCTTCAAAAGCTATTGAGTTTCTGAGATGTTTTGTCTCACTATAAATATTCTGCCGTCATAAGGAAAAAGAGCACAACTAACATTTTTTTTTTAAATTTGGAATTACATTTAGAATCAGAAGAAAAAGGCCTATCTTTTCAAACCCGTTTTTCTCCTGATTTGCAAAATGTTAGATGTGCCTTTTTTAATTATGACGGCAGTATTGTGGCTATGCTCAAAAAGAATCCTTTTGCAAAACAAATAGACAGAGTTTTTCAGAATTATTGTGCAGTTAAATTCGAATTTTATTTACTATTCAATCACGTTAACGAAAACAAAAGTTAGTATGTCATTAAAACAGAGCGCCCCAACGAGGCAAGTTGCAATATTGCTTTACGTCAAGAAAGTCGCACACAACACTCATATTCGATCAGTCAGTCAGTTTTTAGATTGTTTTAGGTTTTATCGGCATCAGTAGCCGGATACCACCAGTCAAGTTGGGCCCAGGCATCAGGCACCTTAAACATGAGAGTGCGAGGTCTCGACGAACGGTGTGTCGATGTTTTTGCGGCCTGGTCTTTACGATATTCGAGGAACATTACACCTAAATAAAAAAAAACTTAAAGAATATTTATAAGGAATTACGTCTTTATGGGTACTGGTTCGCACCACGGTGTGAATCGCAGAAGGACGCTTTTTGAATAGGCTGTTTCGAACCATGGTGTGAATCGGTGAATATCTTTTTCGTACTTCACCGATTCGCACCACGGTGCAAACCGCCTATCCCAGGATGCAGTGGTAGGAGGCAATGCGTTTTCACTGGTAAAGAAATAAGTATTCCATCAGCACTGTCGGTTGTACGATGCTCACTGACATGGTTTCTATTACGAAATAAAGTTTTAACCCTTTTAAGTTTTTTAACTCTTTTAACCCCTTGACTGGTAAGTCATAAAACTTTATAGCATTATATATTTTTCATTAGTTTTCGATGCTATTGCAACAACATAAGGTTGAAATTATGATGGCATCTATATTAACACTACCATTGAAAGAGTTAACCGTCTCTCTTGTCTTGTGGTTAAGACCACCGGTCAAAACCCAGAATTCCCGGGTTCAATCCCCAGTGTCTTTGTTTCTTTCTTTCTTTCTTTCTTAACCATGTTTGTGTATTCGGTTTGGTTGTTGTTACGGCTCGTTTGTCCGCCAGGCTGACTAGCACCATCTTATCTTAGTATGTCGTGGACCATAGAGTCGTGGACCGTTGGGAATAAGCCGTTTAATATCAATGTTTGTAGCATTGTTGTGTTCCGGCAGCTAGAGATAAGGTAGCCAGTGCCTCAGTAGTTAAGGATTCCGGGTGAAGTGCGCTTCCACATTTGGCCTTATCATCATGACATCAAATGAGATGAAAGCACTGTGCTTACCCGTAAAATAGCCGACCTAAATGGGTAGTAGGTATAAAAATGTTTGGACGATTCAAAAGCTATTATTTAAATAAATAAAAAATTACTTTGACTTTTATTTTTTTATTTATTTATTACATAAATGTCTACTGAGTTCCATTTATATAAATACATTTTCTAACCTTACTTAATTTAACTTGAAAAAAAAAAACAGAAAAATAATTAGAAAATTAAAAACTAAAGACCTATAAATAAAAGATGTCCTCCAACTGTGGACTCATGGGAACGGTCCCAAGAATGCTGGCAACATTGCCACTTTGGATTGCCAAACTAATACGCTGGCAGAGGTAGCTGCCAGCCTTCTTGTCGCCGGAGGCCTCGATAAGGCGAGCACTTAACTCTTTAACTAGATGCTTTGCCTCCGGCCCCCATGGACCCATTGTTTCCACCGCAAACGGAACAAATAAATAATTTCGACCTAGGTTTGCGTATTTGTGCCGTTTGCGATTTTCAGCGCTTACCGCAGCAGCCCCCACGTGAAGTGAAGTGGCGCGAACATGCGAGGGAGCCACGGTGTCAGCACAAGTTGCATCCCACACCAACGGCCTGCCAAGCTTCCAGGGCCCAATGGAATTTCCGTCAGGTCTCTTGCCATCACTGCGAGAGATACCAGCTGGTTCTAAGACAGCCGGTAAACCAATGGTGGCAAAAGCACTGCGGATGATGCTGTTTAGCGTCGAGTGACGCATCATACGGCCAGCACTACGAGCGCAAGAGAGCGCTTGGCCGTGGTGGCCAAGCTCGTCAACAGCCTCCCCACACACACAGCGGTGAGGGTGGACTATTCTGGCGCCTAAACGGAGGCAGAACGCTAGAGTAAGAGACGGCCCGTCCAACAAGGTACCGACATTGGCAGATGGCAATTAAATCAGACATCTTACAAGCTTACAGATGAGTCATCCAAGGCGCTAATAAGATTATTTTTAGACACAGAGAGAAAAATAAACAAAAACTTAGTCACTAATATTACATACAAAAATATAAATAATAAAAAACAGAAAACAATAATTAGTAGATATGATGTCAAATTATACAACACAAAATAGTACCTAAAAACAAGACAACTATGTCAATTGGCCAGACCGCATAACAATACGATACTGTTGAAATACATAAGCACAAATGTCAACAAATCAAATAAGTCATTAAATATTAATGTCAATAATATAACTATAAAATTTATTTAATACCATTCACTATCAGCGAATATGTCGATATCGTCGTGCCGAGCAAGCAAGTCTCCAATGCACCGCAGCGCGCAGGCAGTGGGCGCACAGCCGGCCCTCACGGTGCGCGTCACGGGACGCGCCAGCAACCGCGGACGACGATGAGGCGCGAGCAGGCCCCCCCTATCCCGCGGAATGTTAACCAGGACCAAAGGCGCACTCTTTCCAATACCTCCGAGCTTTGGATTTTGTAACTTTGAATATTTAAAAAAAACACATCACTAAACGTCGCTCGGAAGCTTCCACAATGCATATTATACATTTTAGTAGTACCCAAACCACAATATACTCTTATATGATCTTCAGTTAATGGCCACGGCTTTAGGTTTTAAGCTTTAGTATAACTACTAATGATTCATTGTAGCTGTTACCCCTAATCCCCCCCTTGAGGGTCGCAGTCCTCTTAACGCGGACCTTTTGTCTAGGAACGGGGAGTTATGTGTCCCCCGGCAAGCGTTTCAATTGTATTTAGCGGTTAGACGCTGTATAGTGTGAATTTTATAGTAGTTAATGTTTACTAAGTTGGGAGTAAGAAGTTTGTTTAGGGCAAAGGGTTTTGTGTACGCTACGAATTTTTCGGACGAGAATTTTGTGGTTGGCCGTTTCGTGGCTGATGTCCTTTTGTAGTTAGATAGGTAGATAAAATATTTAGCCATCAAAAACAAACTTGTAATAAACAATGTCTCGCAACTCAGTTCTTCTACCGTAAAAAGTTGTGAGATCCATATAAATAAATAAATAATAAACTTTCCTACACTCACACCAATTATCTAGCCCAAGAGAAGCTTCGTTATGAAACTCGTTAAATGGTTACTAGACAACGGATAAACATACTTAAAATACTTAAATACATAAATATTACATACATACATATAATCACGCCTCTTTCCCGTAGGGGTAGGCAGAGACCACTTTTTTCCACTTGCTACGATCCATACATACTTGTTTCGCTTCGTCCACTAAAATAAATAATTACATAAATATTATACATAGAAAACACCCAGACCCGAGACAATTTAGAAAAACAATCATTTCTAAATTGACCCGACCGGGGATCGAACCCGGGACCTCAGAGATGGCGACACCATGAAAACCGGTGTACAAACCACTCGACCAAGGAGGTCGTAAAATACCAAGTCAGTTAATATATTCAGTCCCTATTTAAGGGACCTTCAGTCTTAAGTTATTATCGTAATTAGCTAACCTAACAACATCTTATAGTGACCATATCAATATTAAAAATCTTTTATGTTTTAAATAAACAGATTGACTTGGCCATCGCATGAAAACACAATGTATCCCATAAGTAATACATAGTTATATTAAATTAGGTAGTGCGATTGCCAAGTCAATATATTTGTTAAAAACATAAAATATTTTAAATATTGATATGGTCACTATAAGATGTTGTTAGGTTAGCGAATTACGTAATAACTTAAAACAGAAGGTCTCTTATATGGACCTCACAACTTTTTGAGGTAGAAGAACTGAGTTGCTTTATTATCACTATAACACACGTATACATCATCATCATCATCATCACCAGCTCATCATGTTTCTACTGCTGGGGCACGAGCCTGCCCTATGGATGGATAGGGAGAACGGGCTGTAAGCCACCACGCGGGCCCAGTGCGGATTGGTGGTTGTTAACGACTGCTAATGCAGCCGGGATCAACGGCTTTACGCGCCTTCCGAAGCACGGAGCTTAAATACATGTATACAAAATAAATTAATATAATAAAAGTAGGTAAAACAATAAAATATACGAAAATATGTGCTGCTGTGAATAAATAAAATGGTGATACGCCTCGTAAGGCCAAATGTTGTGAAAAGTGTACAATAAGTACACCATCTCTTCTATTTTAACGTTACTACACCGTTTGCCAAAATAGCAGTCAAACAAACGAGGGAATTAAAAAATCCCGTGACATTATTAAAACATCGCCGACCCCATTGTCCCTTTATTCCAACAGTCGCACATGTTTGTACGTGTGCTGCCGTGTAATGGTCACGTCGGCCGCGCCGGATACGGGTGTGAGGGCCCTTTACAAAGCACGATGCGACGATAACGCAAAAAAAAATTGTATAACCTAAATAATGCCCCAATATGACGCTGCGGTACAAAGAGGCGTTGAAGAAGCACATGAACCTTCGGAATGGGAGTCGCTTACTGGAAAATTACCTAAATGGAGACGCTTCGTTAAATACTTGGACGCCCAATGTAACTACAGTACCATCATCATCATCATCATCATCTCAGCCAAATGACGTCCACTGCTGGACAAAGGCCTCCCCCAAGGATCTCCACAACGACCGGTTTTGTGCTGCTCGCATCCAGCGGCTTCCCGCGACCTTCACCAGATCGTCGGTCCACCTTGTTGGAGGCCTGCCCACACTGCGCTTTCCGGTATGCGGTCGCCACTCCAGGACTATCCCGCCCCAGCGGCCATCAGTCCTGCGAGCAATGTGCCCTGCCCACAGTACCATAGAACCATTTTATTTATTTTCTATTGTGTCTGGTTTAAGGACAACTAAGTAGCCAGAAAATCTACGCTTTCGAAAGTAAACGTGTAGAAGACCTGGATTTCTACACGTTTACCGTAACCGTGTAGAACTCGACCACCTGGGTCGCGGTGGAATCTTGACATGCCCTAAGTGTGACAACACTTTCTCGCAACAATTAGCTAAATAAGTCACTTGCGAACCCAGGGTCTGCCCTGCAACAGATCCCCCGTGACGGCAGCCCAAAACAAACGGTAGCTGTAGTCTAAATTGACTAGAAGAGATAGACTAGACAAAGGTCTTTATCATTGAAATCAAAACATCGCCACAGACGCTACAGTGTGGATGGGTATTGAATTAATTGCTTGCTGCTGATCACAAAACCGGGCTATGCATCGCAAATTCAATACACATTTCGCCTGACCAGATAATAGTAGAACAGCACCTCTGGATATCGGATTGAGGGCTTTACCCCTCGGTCAACGAGAACAGTCACTTTAAATAACAGCCAAGAGGCTGTCAAGAAAATATTAAACTTAAGTATCTCAAAGGAGATCTCAAAGGATCCCCTGTGTGGTGCCGGGGATAAATAATTGCACCACCCCATCTCTTCCCGTGGGTGTCGTAAAAGCCGACTAAGGGACCATTCCAGAGGATGGGCAGCAGCATCTCTCTGAGGTTACCCTCAACCTACTGCGATCGCCAACCCGCCTGCTAAGCGTGGCGATTACGGCAAATACCCCTCATATCCTTGGGGAAGGCCTTTGTCCAGCAGTGGACGTCTTTTGGCTGAGATTATGATCTCAAAGGAAAAATAAGAGAAGGAAATAACTTGATCAAAATGTTATTTGTCTCAAAAAATTAACGACCCAAGCCAAGGAAATTGATTACCTACTTTACAGCTCCGCTTACCTGTCTAGAAGATAGGAAATGTGAGGGTTTCTATAGGGCGCGAGGGATAACAGCTTGCCTTTAAACGCATTATTATTATTAACGCATTACCGTGTTCTTACATGGCGGAGATTTCCTGCTTGGGTTTATTTTGCAGAGGGTTCGGTCCTGGTATGGCACTTTAGTTGTGATGAGTTTATAAAAACGTAAGCACCTTCGCAGCCACCGGAGTTCGACAAACATTCGTCTGACCGCCCTGCATTCTTTTTATCTGTTTTTTTATAAGTCAAATCTTAACTTTTATTAAAGCGATCGTCATCACATCGCACCCTGTAAACGGCACAAAAGCGATCCGGCTCGTAATTACCCGCCCTGGCCGCAAATTACTTGCTGAGTGGCCGGATCGCGCGAATATAGAATTTGCGAGGCGACGAATTGAATTCACGATTCGTTTTAAACGTGGACCATGTGGGCGCTTCTTCAGTAAAAGCTCTTTGTTTAAGCCAAACGAAAGTTAATTAATTTACGAACGCGTGACTTCGTACTTTGTTTTTCTTGGGGTCTTCTTTTATTTAAATAGAGCCGACGCCTACGACTTACAATGAAGTTATTTATGACATCAGGGGGAGTGGAATAACACCTCTTAAAGCGTTAGTAATAAATACAGACACATTTTAGTACATTTTTAATAATGCAGGCATTAATGGATTTATATATATTACTTGTAGAGCGAAACTAAAAATACTAACAAAATAATTTGACTGCAGCTTGTTACAAAACGGATTATTAGGCGATTGTTACAACAGTTCCAACTTTCACAAACACAACTCCAAATTACAATACCTTGGTACTTAATACACTGGCCTGCAAAATTAAGTATCACACTTTTAAAATTGCAATAACTTTTTAAGTACACAAGATATACTTTCAAAACAAAAAGGAAAAATGTTATTAATGTATAATTTACTTTAGTTTCAAAGAAAGCTGATAAAAATTGCTGCAAAACGTTTTTTATTTAAAAATCTCTAACTTCTATAGTTTAGAAAAAAAAAATATTAAAAGTGTAGTACTTAGTTTTGCAGGCCAGTGTAGTATGGCAAAAACAGAAGTCCAGCCCCCCAAGACAAGTAGCAATGGCAATGAATTATTGTATGGGATTAACTTATACGTCATTTATACGTATCGTTGACGTATGTCAATCCTGTACAATAATAATTCTGTTTGATTTAGAAATAGAAAATAGAAAATTTTTATGCATAACCACTTATATTAATAACAATACATGAACAAAATACTTAGAGCTAGTGGTGTTGAAACGGTCTCCACTCAGCATAATGTCGAGATACCTGGTTGGCACCCCGACGCTGATCTTCCGTGGAAACCAGAAAGAAAAAAAAAGAAAAAAAGGTAGGTGACATCACTGCACGCCAGCGCCATCAACCACATCAAATCAGATACATTGCTCTAATCCCTGATTTCTTTTTTTTTTTTTTTTTTTTTTTTTACATAAGGCTGTTGCCCATAATATTGTTAGTATACAAATGACTTAAAAAAACTATGTTAGTAAATACATACAAGTAGGTAGGTACTAAAAAAAGAAAACAAACAACAACACAAATCAATTAAAGTATTTGCCGCCCTCTGGGGCTCCGGGCACACGCACTTGTACCCAGTGCCCCAGAAGGGGGCTGTCCAGCTTGTCGCTGAGCACGTTCAGGATGGTGTTGGCGCTCCCACGCGCGCGGCAGATCAGCGATCATCAGTTTTGCCACCTGTCTAGGGGGGCTGGATAGATCATCTAATACCTATCAGGAAGTATAGACATCAATCTATGGTGTGAATAAATAAATTAAACTGTTAGAGATAAGATATCCAATTCCTCTGTAGTTGAAGATTCCGGCGAAGTGCGTTTCCACCTTCGGCCATATCATCTCTTACAATCAGGTCAGACGAACGCCAGGACCTTCCCCGTTGAGAAATCAAATAAAAAAACACCTAGCACGTGGAAACAAAAAGGGCCACCGACCAATTCATCAAAATCAAAATGGCCATCGATTAATTCATCGGAGTGAAAAAAGAAGCGTTGTATCTGTTATTTTTCGTAATCAAACCGCAGGTAATATAAATGTAAATTGGATGCTTCTCGTCGGGGGACACCTAATTTGTGATAACAATTTCAGTAACGGCGGTGACAAATTTTTAATTAAAAATCTTCGCGATACCTCTCTTAGTTTTTTTGTACTTTATTTTTAATTTAAAAAAATATCTAGGGTTTCTCTCGCAAAATTGATATTGGTATTAACTATGTTAATTTTCAGTTTGTCTTGTTGTCAATAAACAAAAAAAAAGGATATAGGGTGGGAGTAGTTGGTACTACAATACAACTCCTTAGGCCCCACTAACCCTTTCTTCAAATGGGCCCCTAACCTAAAACATGTAATAAAGTTTCAAAGTTTGAATATGCATAAGTATATTTTAGACAATATGTGTACATAAGTTACGGTTCCCGAAGTTCCCGGTTGCTAACTAAAAAAAAATGAAATAATAATGATTAGGTAATTAACAAACAAAACACAATAAAATAATATGATGAAAGATCATTACAAATCCAGCTGACGCGCTCCTAGCTTTCGAACTTGGCCACGGTCACGACCACGACCACGAACGCAACCACGGCCACGGCCACGACCCCGCTCTCCATTGGGACCATCTTCTTGCATGATTGATACTAAAAACCATCACCAAAAACTTGAACCACCACCAAGAAACCAACATATTGGGCCAGCGTGATGGGTTTAAAAAAGCCCAATCTTTCTGATTGCTTTTGTTCTTTGTGAGAATGTTTGAAGTCATCAGTGGGCTGTTAATGCTGATGATGATGATGGAGATTAAGAATTTTTGATCTTTTTCAATCCGCTTGTTCATTTTTATTATTTTTGAAGAGAGATTACTGAAGCAATTTCAGTCGGCATTTTCAGCTTCACCGGGCTTGTTTGGGGGCGGCGAGAAACTTAAAGGGTTTCTCAAACCGTGTGAAACGAATCACCTTCATAGGTTTTCTGGAGGGAACGGCATCACGCACTAGTGCGTGTCCCCGTGCCCTACTAGATTCTCCGAAGGGTTCGGATCAGATCGGCCGCTTGTTAATACTATTGTTAAACCTTTTTATACTGTGCTATTGTTTACATATTGCAGACAAAAAATGTGAATATGCATTGCGTAGGGTGCCTAAGACTTTTAATTACATTGTATACTTACATAAGTATATACAGAATGGGAGACGATCGAGCTGCCAAAAGAAGAAGACGTTAAAGTACGCCAACTTTAACGTCGGAGGCCAAGACTCACTTCGGGTCACCGAGCCAACGAAGTAAAGTAAGTAAGTAATAAGATAAGATAAGATAAGATAAGATAAGATAACATAAGTTAAGAAAATGTTTTTATTTTTTTACTGATCTTTAGTATTTGTAAAAATATTATGATCGGATGTTAATGACGGTAGTTGTTGACATTGAATGGGCGTCTTTGGCTTTCAAAGTATAAAGTAAATAGTGTTAAATAATTTCGGCGGACTGGTTTGAACCACGATAGCTCAATTAGGAGAGCAGTTGACCCGGTGTGTCAGAAGGGTGCAGGTTCAAATCCTGCTCGTGGAAATTTTTTCAACATTTGTGTTTTTGTAAAGATAAGTAAGTCAGTAATAAAATAAATAAAATACAAATAAATAAATAGGTATAATTCAATTTACCTCATACAAAACATATTATACTAAATACCGGCAAACCACTAAGTGCCTGAGTGGAGGAGCTCGATGGCGCAGCGGTAAACGCGCCTGGTCTGCGTCGCAAAGGCCGGTCATCGGATGGGTGGCCAAAAATGTATCATCTCGAGCTCCTCCGTGCTTCGGAAGGCACGTACAGCCGTTGGTCCCGGCTGCATTAGCAGTCGTTAACAACTACCAATCCGCACTGGGCCCGCGTGGTGGTTTATGGCCCGTTCTCCCTATCCATCCATAGGGAAGGCTCGTACCCTAGCAGTAGGGACATAAAAATGAGCTGATGATTATGATGATGACTAAGTGCCTGTGTGGTCTAGTGGTTACACTACCGGTTACAGATCCAATGATCTTACCATTCGATCTGTAACCGGTAAGTAGTGTTATACGATTTCCAGCTATCGGTACATATTACAATATGTCCTACCACCAACGAAACCGAGTACACTCGGCTTCGTTGGTGGTAGGACTTGTTCAGGGCTCCAGTGACAGTTCTGTTTACTATCCCGTATCCATTCGATTAACGTGTTTTTTCGTTTTAAATTGTATAACGACGTTATCGAATGGCGAATGAAACTCGCACCAGACACCCTGTCCGCCTGTGTAACTTCAATCATCTTATTTAAGTGTGCCGCAACAACAACTAAGTTAGTAACATTGTTGTGTTCCTATATTTAGAGATGAGATAGCCAGTAGGCTTAGCCAAAGTAACATTATGAAAACGATAACGAAGTTCGATAAAAATGTATGGGATTGACAATAAGATTGACCACGTGATTTAACGCGGCTTATGTCAGTCCCATACATTTTATTCTTTTCGAACTTCGCTATCGTTTTCTTAATGTTACTTTGGCTACCGCTACTGTTTCTTCATTGGTTGGGTGTTCTGGTAATGCGTTTCCAACTTCGGTCTCACCATTACTTCCTACCAGGTAAGATGAGATCCGAGCGTATGCCCTACTAGTTAAAAGTAAAATAAACTGTAATTTAGTTTTCACGATGCTTGCCAAGTTTTTCTAGAAACCTAAACCCGCTGATACTAAGAAAACTGAGATTAAGTCATCGGTGTAAGCGCACAGAGTTCATTTTCTATCGCCAGCGATATCACAGACCCTGTATATAATACGTCTTCGTAAACAGGTCCCATGGGATAAAAAATAGAACGTACTTACCGAGCTCAGCAAACAAACGTCGCGCGGAATATTAAGAGACCTCTTTAGCATTTCACATTCACTTTTGTATCGTTGCGATAATTTCATTGCATAGCATAATTTACATAGTTATCTATACTAATATTATAAGGAGGCAAGCTTTGTATTTTTGTTTGTAACGAATAAACTCGAAAACTACTGGACCGATTTAAAAAATTCTTTCAGCATTAGAATTTTTATTTTTTTTTAATTCAATAGGTTTGCGCTTGACCACTATCTCACCTGATGGAAAGTGTAGATGTGGTCTAAGATGGACCGCGCTCACCCATAAGGTGCCCATTCACTCTGACCTTGAATAGACCCGGGTCATATGTGTCGGGAAACACAGTCGCCGGAAGAGCATTTCACAACTTCGCCGTCCGCACAAGGAAGGATGATGCAAAACGTTTAGTGCGGCAAGGTGGAATATCTACGACAAAGCGGTGGAGGCCCCCGCGACGCCTTGTCGTTCGATAGAAAAATGAAGATGGTGAAATGAGGTTATGGAGATTTTGAGCGCATTCCCAAAAAAATTCAAAAAATTTGCTTAATGCTCATCATCATCATCATCATCAGCTCATTTTATTTCCCCACTGCTGGGGCACGAGCCTTCGGGTGCGGGTTGGTGGTTGTTAACGACTGCGAATGCAGCCGGGACCAACGGCTTTACGTGCCTTCCGAAGCACGGAGAAGCTCAAGATGATACATTTTGGTCACCCATCCGATGACCGGCCTTTGCGAAAGTTGCTTAACCTTAGCACTCGCAGACCGGGCGCGTTAACCACTGCGCCATCGAGTTTAATGATAAATAAATAGAAATATGATTTGTTTGTTTTGTTGTCATAGAAACTGTCAGAGCGGCACGAAGTCCGCCGGGTCAGCTATTAGTTATAAACAGATTTTAAGAAGAAAGTAACGCGCCACACTAACATGCTGCATGTACCGCTTTCTCGAACTAATTATCGTAGCAACTCCTTTGCCATCAGAGTGTCCAAAATGTATAATAGTGTTGATAAGGATTTGAACCTGGACTTGTTTAACTCATTCCTTAACCAGTTCAAAAACAAATTTAATAATAACTTCTTTTTGTAAAAAAGAAGGCTTACTAACATTTTCCATTTTCCATTGAAAATCGAAGAGATTTGAGTAATTTAATCTGTATTATGTTGTAAGCGGAAACTTGTAATTGGCCGTATTTAAATTATAAACACTTTTATTTTATGTATTAGCTGTAAGTTTTCCAAATAAATTTAAAATAAAATAAAATAAATAAATAATATTTTCATTCCTGGCGGGTAAGCACTTGACCTTCATGTCATCAGATGTTAAGTGACGATAAGGCCGAAGGTCTTCTAAGACTTCACACGGAATCAAACTAGTATTTCTTCAAAGTCGCATCAGGTCCAATCCCAGCAGCAAGTCGAATGCATTGGCTTTTTTTGAGAGAGTTCGCTAAGAGCAACAGACGGTATTTTCAACTCCACCGGGTTTTTTAGGGGGCGGCGAGATACTTAAAGAGTTCCTCAAGCCGTGTACCTGATATAGAGCGCGTGTGAACCGGCTCGTCGTACCTTTGTTCTACAAGTACGGTGTCTTAAGCCTAAACTAATGTGAATGTTCAGTGTATTCCGTAAATGTGTAGTGGCATTTAGAGGGTCGTGCGAAGTGCATTAGCTTGTCTAATATACGAGAAATAATATAATCATCATCTCAGTCAAAAGACGTCCACTGCTGGACAAAGGCCTATCCCCCAATGATCTCCACAACGACCGGTTTTGTGCTGCTCGCATCCAGCGGCTATCCGCGACCTTCACCAGATCGTCGGTCATACTTGTTGGAGGCCTGCCCACACTGCGCTTTCCGGTACGCGGTCGCCACTCAAGGACTATTCCGCCCCAGCGGCCATCAGTCCTGCGAGCAATGTGCCCTGCCTTAATAATATAAATCGACACTTAATTAAAGATTTTGTTAACACCCAGTCATTCTATGTGTTAGCGGCTGATGAACGAAAAAGACTCTCACTTTCTATCGTACGTTCTTCATTATATATTATCATAGGTGCCAAACTCGCATTTGCTCTTGAAATAATATAATAAATAAATTAAATAAATTTTCCTACACTCGCACCAATTATCTAGCCCCAAGAAAAGCTTCCTTAAGAAACTCGAGAAATGGTAAACTAGACAACGGATAGACATACTTAATATACTTAAATACATACTTATTATACATAGGAAACACGCAGGCACGAAACAATTTAGAAAAACAGGTATTTCTAAATTGATCCAACCGGGGATCGAAGCTGATCCTCAGAGGGGGGCTGGGGCTGGGGGGCCTCAGAGATGGCGACACCATGAAAACCGGTGTGCAAGCCACTCGACCAAGGAGGTCTACATAATAGCACTATGCAAATGCGCAACGACTATTGTCGTGCAGATCAAAAAACCTGTGTGCAGTTCCTCGAATGGGTGATCTAAAGAAGTAAGATAAAGAGTTAATTAACATAGCTTGGAAGTCAGAGGCGTTAATCCCCGTTTAATTATGTGAATTGGAACGCACAAGTTTTAAGTGCAAATTTTTAAAATTGTTTATTTAGGAAAACTTACTTAATAATATTGAAGGTAATTGATTGGAAATAGCTGGTAAGCTCTAATTTTACGTGTTCACACATGCCAAGCTTATTGAGATCCGAGGGGCTGATACTGAACTGTAGCGGGGCTAATCACGGAGGCGGTGGCGCGGCGGCGGCGGGCGTGCGGTTCCTTCGCTTTCGTTGATTAGAGTTCGAGAGCTAAGACTTGGCATGGCACTGACTTGAAGAGCTGTAAATAAGCCCGATGGTTGCAGTTTGTAATAAATAAAACGTGTTTTTTTTTTCTAAAAGGCCACTTAGACACGATTGTGGACTTTTTAAAATAGAGATACCTTGAACCGAGAATAAGCGGCAAGAAACTCAGCAAGGGCATTAAGCTTTCAAATAACTATCAAACTATCTACATATGCTTTCAATCAACTATATAAACAACTATATCATCATCATCAGCTCATTTTAAGTCCCACTGCTGGGGCACGAGCCTTCCCTATGGATGGATAGGGAGAACGGGCCACAAACCACCACGCGGGCCCAGTGCGGATTGGTGGTTGTTAACGACTGCTAATGCAGCCGGCACCAACGGCTTTACGTGCCTTCCGAAGCACGGAGGAGCTCGAGATGATCCATTTACGGCCCATTTAATAACCAGCCTTTGCTAAAGTTGCTTAGCCTCAGTACTCGCAGACCGGGCGCGTTAACCACTGCACCATTGAGCTTCTCATCAACAACAACTATAGTTTATAACTATCAAAACACTATGAAGTGAGAAGGCGAGTGCGGGTAACCGGGCGCCGCGTCAGATGTCCCGGTCAATCAACAAGTCGTGATTAGCCTGACCGGCGCGGCCGCATGTCTGATTAGACGGACACCGCCACTCGCCCCTCGCCCCGCCCGCCTGTGCCCTGACCAAATCGTTATAAACATTATTATTTACAAAAACAAATGTTGAAAAAAAATCCACGAGCAGGATTTGAACCTGCACCCTTCTGACATACCGGGTCAGGTGCTCTTCCAATTGAGCTATCGTGGTTCTAACCAGCCCGCCAGCATGATTGGATGTTAATGACGGTAGTTGTTGACATTGAATACCACGATAGCTCAATTGGGAGAGCACCTGACCCGGTATTATTTATATATTTCAATTACCATGCCTGCTTACAGTTTGGTCCAAGACACAGACAAGTCATACAATTAAAATTAACGATACAAAATTAAAATTAAGTAAATTCAATTCAATAATAAAATACAAATCAATAAAATTAATCATAACAAAAAATAAAAATAAAATCCAAAAAAAAAAAGGTCGGTATGTCAGAAGGGTGCAGGTTCAAATCATGCTCGTGGAAATTTTTTCAACATTTGTATTTTTTTAATTTGTTCGCAACAAAATTTGCGTTAAAAATTATAAAAAAAAAAACATTTCATTATTATTTATTTAAAATTCAAATTCACAATTTTTTTATTCAAAATGAACTTTTACAAGTGTTTTTGTACGTCATTCAAAGCCATGATTATTAGACGCATCGTGTTGTGGAAGATATCTAAGGAGTACGCCCAGATTCAGTCACATACAACATTAGATTTCATCACTATCAAATGAGATCATTGAAGAACCGCCTCCTTGGTGGAATACAACAAGCGTAAAAATTTACCCATACAAATTTCATCCTCGAATGGTGGATAAGATTCGCACTATACACTCAAATGTCGGATGTCAAATGCTTCGGAAAGCACGTAAAGCCGTTGGTCCCGGCTGCATTCGCAGTCGTTAACAACCACCAACCCGCACTGGGCCCGCATGGAGGTTTATGACCCGTTCATCCATCCATCTATAGGGAAGGCTCGTGCCCCAGCAGTGGGGACATAAAATGAACAGATGATGATGATTATGATGACGATGATGATCATTCATTCCAGAGGATGGGCAGCAGCATCTCTCTGAGGTAACCCTCAACGTACTGCGATCGCCAACCCGCCACCAAGCGTGGCGATTACGGAAAATACCCCTCATATCCTTGGGGGAGGCCTTTGTAATAAATAAAATAAATAAAAATAAAAATCATTTATTTCGGGCATTGCCCATAAAGTGTTAGTAACAATGATCTTACAAACTATGTTAGTAAATTAAAATATAATTCTGACACATTTAAAATAAACAATATGATAGTTTTGTGTCCTTGGTTAGTTGGACGCGCGTCCAATGCTGTATAATAGCACTGTCCACGTCCAACCTCGCCGCAACACTCATCAGGAGGCTGTTGGAGCTGCCCCGCACACGACGAATCAGGGACGCTATGCGTTTCCTAACAATGGCTGCAAAGCTATCTACTCCAGCTTCGGCCAGCATCCCTGAAGCACTACAGTGGCGACGCAGCCCCATCAGCATCGTGAATACGTTATTGTATTGAGTGCGCAGAGCCCCGTATGCCCCCTGGGTGTAATGCGTCCACAGGCTGCACGTGTACAGAGAGTTACAAAAGGCTTTAAAAAGTGTAATCTTCACCTGTTACACAGTACAGCGTGCAAACCTGCGGGCAATCATATTAGCCCTGACTCACAAAGCTTTGTCCAGCAGTGGAAGTCTTTTGGCTGAGATGATGATGATGACTCAAATGTCCCGGTCAATCAACAGGCTGTGATGAGCCAAGCCAGCGCAGCCGCATGTCTGAGTAGACGGCCGCCGCTAGCCACCTCCCTTTGACTAATCCACCAGAGCATTTGTATAATAATCACACGGACTATTCACAGCAATTGACTAGTGAGTGCCCTTTTGCACGTGGTTTAACATAAACCTAATTAAATTTTGAAATGAAACAACTTTTACGGAGCTACTCGCGTTTATTTTACACATTACTTATTTAATGTTTATCCTGACGTTTCGAACCCTTTGCAGGGTCCGTGGTCGTCAAAGTTCGTATCCGTGAAAGTTGTTTCATTTCAATGTGTAGTGTTTGCGTAAAGTTTAGAACAATCTATACATATAATAAGAACGTAGGGATAAAAAAATCTGTAATTGCAAGATATAAAAAAAAAAATTACACAGGTTGCTTTAAAATCACTTACGGAACACGATAGAATAGTTTTAAAAAAAATTGTTTGTTTGTTTGTTTGTTTGTTTGTTTGTTTGTTTGTTTGTTTGTTTGTTTGTTTGTTTGTTTGTTTGTTTGAAGTGGATAAACTCGAGAACTACTGAACGGATTTTGATCCGGTTTTTACCAAAATGCTAAAAAAAATCCGGAGAATAATATAGGCTACATAAATACTCGAAAAATACAGGGTGTCTCATTTAAATCTGTCAGTATGGGAAAGTCTGAAACTATAAGACATACGAAGATCTGTCCTTAGGAACCATGTCATCGATTTTAATAAGAAGAAAAACTGCATTCATACATTTAAAAAAAACCTGTACTCAGCTCGGAAATCGAATTTAGATATCGATTGTGTAGGTCTTAAGCAGTAAATGGCTCTTTGAAACATGATGTCTAAAATGAATAAAATGCATTGTTTTCACATACTTTAATTTATTTTAGTAGGCGTTCGAATTGACCACCGTTACATTCAACAAGTTCAGGAATGTAAAATTGTCTCTATGGTTGTTTGTACCTCTTTGCTGGTTTTGTAATTGTAAGATCGTTACCTAAACGTGTTGAATATTGTATTGACCTACACAATCGATATCTAAATAGAAATAGTATAAGTTTATTTTTTTCAAAACAACCGGGTTCGGTTTCCGAGCTGAGTACAGGTTTTTTTTAAATGTATGAATGCAGTTTTTCTTCTTATTAAAATCGATGACATGGTTCCTAAGAACAGATCTTCGTATGTCTTATAGTTTCAGACTTTCCCATACTGACCGATTTAAATGAGACACCCTGTATAATAAGAACGTAAGAATAAAAAATCTGTAATTGCAAGATATAAAAAAAATACTTTAAAATTACTTACGGAACACGATAGAATAGTTTAAAAAGAAATTGTTTGTTTGTTTGTTTGTTTATTTGTTTGTTTGAACACGATAAACTCGAGAACTACTAAACGGATTTTGATCCGGTTTTACGGAAATGCTAAGAAAATTCCGGAGAATAACATAGGCTACATAAATACTCGAAAATTGTTAAATTTTGATTTGGTCTAAACCGGGATTTAATCCTTGGTTGCTTGAGAACTGTTGTTTATTATGTAACATAGGGGAATTTTTTTTAATGAGTTTTACGGCTCTGGCATTTGAGGCTCTGGCTCTCTATTGCTATCGTGTTTTACGGCTCTGGGTTCTTTGCCCTTTTGAGCCTGTCATTGATAATTGTTGTCATGAGAATACCGATTTTGATGCGGTTATCACCAAAATGCTTAGAAAATTTCGGAGAATAACATACAAATCGAAAAATGTTAAACAAATTTTGATATACGTATTTACGCGACCAACTGTTAGATTAACGTTCGTTGAGTTATTATTTTAGAAAAGTTTTGTTACTTTCTAAGGTAAAACCTACCCTTTATAAATCTGTGAGGCACCTAAGCGAACATTAGCACTGCAGTAGTAAAGCAACGGAAAATAAAAACAAGCTCGAAATCACGCACATCATTAAACTTGGCTGTACATAGGTACACCTTTTGTTTCATTTTTCCAAAATAACCAATAATAATATGGCTATTTAGTCGCGCCTGCGCGCGGCGCTTATTGCAGTTTTCTAATACACAGAAATGTTAAAAGTTAAAACATTACCTATTTTTGGCGGTATAAACCTCTGTGTCGTTGCCCAACATAATGTCTCTTTTTTTAGTTATGCATAAAAATGTTACCTACTCATTAAATTTGGCTGTATAAAACTTTGTATCATTGCCCAAAATCATGTCTCTATTTTTTAAAATATTGCACATAGAAGATATCTTGAATTACATAGCATGGCTGTATAAACCTTTGGGTCGTTGCCCAAAATACTTAATGTTATTTTTTAAAATCTATTTGGTGAAAAAACGCGAGAACAGGAAAATTTAAAAAAAAATTGGCGCTCAAATTTTGAAACGAACAGAAGGAAATTTTGATGTTTTGCAATGCAATAAGTACCTATTTTTATTTTGTTAATAATTTCCATCATCATCATCATCATCATCATCTCAGCCAAAAGACGTCCACTGCTGGACAAAGGCCTCCCCCAAGATGGGGGGTATTTGCCATAATCGCCACGCTTGGCAGGCGGGTTGGCGATCGCAGTAGGTTGAAAGTAACCTCAGAGAGATGCTGCTGCCCATCCTCTGGAATGGTCCCTTAGTCGCCTTTTACGACACCCACGGGTTGAGATGGGGTGGTGCAATTCTTTATCCCCGGCACCACACAGGGATAATAATAATAATAATTAATAATAATAATTTTCAAATTATATTAATTATTCATTGTGTAAAAGTTTTTTAAAACATTTTATGCAGGTACGTTAAACACTTATTTCAGTACTTATTTTACATGTAAGCGGTTTCTTACTTTGGTTTCTTAACATGTTTATAGGATAAATCGGTGTTCAATGATACAATATAAGCAAGTAAGTATCATAACAATTTTAATATCATAAAACCTTTAAATAATGAATTTTGTACATACTTCTAGATTACAGAAAAATGGTTTTTCCATTCTTCTATCGCATAAGACGATGGCTACCTCTGGTATCAGAGTTGCAAAAATGTTTAAGTTTGCAGGGTACAACTGTATTAGAGGCACGGACTTCAGATTTTTTTTATTAGAGGTAACTTCTTTCTATGTCCTGTGATCTACCTCTAAAAAGCTACCTACCTAACAAGATGCCACGAAGAAGTTCAAATTTATCGCAAGTATGTATGTAACATAAAATACTATAATGTATTACCTAATAGACAATAATATAATTTATTACAGTTCTTAATTTATTGATATTTTGTATCTACGAATAAGAACATAGTTGGTAAATAGTTTTTTGTGCCTTTTGGCCGACAACCAATAATCCTGGACCGCTACCTGCTACTCGATATCCAGCTTCGGTGGACAAGGCAAAAAATATTTTGAAGTCCGTGGTTGGACAGTATAACAGTAGACACATTTTAGCTAAGATTCACCAGTGCCTAGGACGACTCCGGACGAGTACCTGAGCTGTAAAATACCAATTTTATTACATATAATTGAGCGTCAGTAAACCCATTTCAGGTTTGTATGACGTAGCAAATACGCGCAACCCACCGAGAAACGGTGTTGTATACTGAATGTATGTGGAGGGATAATTGAAACGGGAAACTGAGTGAGAATCTGTATGAACGGGACGATTCTGTGCTTCAAACTGAATATATGTATGTACATGGCAGAGATGATAGTCGAAAAAATAAGAGATAATATATGAAAATAATGATGAACGTAAAGGAGGCACAGGAAGTATGCCAGAACCAAACTAAATGGAGATCGATTGTCTTTGTCTATCTCAGCATTCCCAGCTGAAAGGATATTAAGAGTGAGTAGATGTACGTATGTCGGTAAATACAATGTCAATTTTCTAAATTTCCGATGCATATAATTTTATTATACCCTAATAAGCTTAAATAGATACCTACATAAAAATTAAACTGTACAGACTACAGCCTTTAGCTCACGCAGACGAAGTCGCGGGCAACAGCTATTTAGAATAAGTGTCAGTATCATCTATGTACATATATATCAAAATCAATTGCTGTTCGTTTAAGTGGCTAAAACTCGAGAATGGCTGGACCGATTTGGCTAATTTTGATTTTGAAATATTTGTGGAAGCTTAGGGAAGGTTTAAACGGTGTGAAATATAAATAATAAGTAACGGAAATTAGTGAAAAAAAAAATAATTTCCAATAAAAAATGTTTCTTTTGTTGTCATGGAAACTGTCAAAGCGGTACGAAGTCCGCCGGGTCAGCAGTAGTATGTAATAAAAATTTTATAAAACTAAAATGAAAAATAATAATCCATACATTTAATAAAGATAAAGAGGGTCGAGAGTCGTTATCGATTCCATGTACAGACATGGAAGATATTAAAAAAAAGTTGGCTGGGGATACGTCTTAGAATCGATAACAGGACACGTTCCAACAGTTTTTAGAATTTTTGCCTTGTCTGTTTATCTGTTTGTTTATTTGACCGCGCATCACCTGAAAATGGCTGAACAGATTTGGATGAAACTTTGCACATAGACAGACCATGACCCGGAGTAAGATATAGGATACCTTTTATCCCGGTAACAGGTTCCTGTGTGATTCAATTAATGATTTACAAAAACAAATGTTAGCAGCAATAAAAGATCGTTCTCGTTATATACGCATAAACGTACATTTTCGGCCCATCCAATAACCGGCCTTTGCGAAAGTTGCTTAGCCTCAGTACTCGCAGACCGGGCGCGTTAACCACTGCACCATCGAGCTTCTCATCAACAACAACTATAGTTTATAACTATCAAAACACTGAAATGAGAAGGCGAGTGCGGGTAACCGGGCGCCGCGTCACGTCAGATGTCCCGGCCAATCAACAGGTCGTGATTAGCCAAGCCAGCGCAGCCGCATGTCTGATTACACAGCCGCCGCCCGACGGCCGCCTCCCTCCGACCAATCCGTTTTAAACCCAATTATTTATTTACACTTCTGCCTAATAAGCTCTCTTAATCACCGTGCCGTCACGTCATTATAATTTATTACAGAAATCCGTTCTTATAAATATAAGTTTAAGGTATAGAATACTTTTTTATTTAATTTGATTCAAATGGGTAGAGTATATCCCTGTGTGGTGCCGGGGATAAAGAATTGCACCACCCCATCTCTTCCTGTGGGTGTCGTAAAAGCCGACTAAGGGACCATTCCAGAGGATGGGCAGCAGCATCTCTCTGAAGTTACCCTCAACCTACTGCGATCGCCAACCCGCCTGCCAAGCGTGGCGATTACGGCAAATACCCCTCATATCTTTGGGGGAGGCCTTTGTCCATCAGTGGACGTCTTTGGCTGATATGAGGTAGAGTAAAGCCACCAAAGAGTACGCACTAACAAAGAGTAAGTATTCATATACGCAATTCTATTTAGAGCATTAATAATTCTCTAAGTGGCAATTACACATTCATGTGATTAGTAAATACTACGTACTGTATTGACTCCATGCACACGTTATGTCAAAGGCAAGTAATTGCTGACAGATTTAATATTATTCAATTAGTAGCGGTACTCTTTGGGTAGTGCGTGCTTTACCCTATACCAGTTTGTATATGCGTGCACTTGGAGATGCCAATGTCCAATAGTGGACTAGTTTAGTTCAAAATAAAAAAAAATCAAAATCGTTTATTGCAGTCTATCAAGGTTTCTTATCTATAAACAGTGATAGGGACCATCGTAGTATGCATTCTAAAATGTCTGTTTCAGGAGGCCCCGCTCTTCCAAAACACTCTCATTCTTAACATTAGATAGACAATATAAATAAGTATTAATCTAAGAATTTTAAATTTAATTTATACAAAACTTCTTTAAAGCAATTTGTGTGAATGTGTGTGTGTGTGTGTTAGTGAGTGTGTGTGTGTGTGTGTGTATATATACAGGGTGGAAACTTTCAGCGGGGCAGTAAGGGGAAGTACCTTATCCGTTGCAGCTACACGAAAATGGTCTTAGGAGACTATCCATATTTTTTTATGGAATTTTGATCCCTATTCAAAGATTTTCAAAAAAATGTACAGTTAGCAAGAAAATAGCCATTTTACACAAAAACATTTTTTGATGCCAATCGATCCTGTTTCTAATACTGATCAAAAACTTCTATGGGACCAACCATCGTTGGAGTACTCAAAAAGTCACAAATTGCAAAAATCTTTTCCCGTACATTTTGTATGAAAATTTGTGTAACTGAAATACAAAAAATAAAATAAAAGACAAATGATCACGTAGCACATTACACATATCAAAAAGGAGGCGTATTAATTTTCTTTTTTATTAACTAACATAACTTGATGATGTTATTCTTGAGATTTTCTGACGCAACAAACTGACAAGATTGTTTTTTATTTAATAATAACGAGTTCCAAATTTGAATTGTTTTTAAAGTTATCTTTTTATTCAGTCAACAAAAAGATCTCAAACGTAACTAAAAAAGTTTTTGCGTAAAATTTTCATACAAAATCTAAAAAATTATTATTAATTAATTATTTATTATTAATTAAAATTCTAGCCAAAAAACGCCATTTGTCCTTTTTAGAGACACACTCGGTTTTGTAATGGGGCAGCCGCTACGTTCAACAGTGGACCTCAGTAAGCTAATTATAATGATGATGATGATGAAGTTTACTAGCAACACCTCGATCCTGCTGTCTAAAAACGTCTACAGCCATGTCTGAGTAGTCTGATTATGATGTTTAAACTATAGGGAAAGTAAATGCAAAAGTGTTATTTTCGACTGTGAGGGCACATTCACAGTGACGTAATACCGCTGGCTGGCTTGCAGCCTAGATCACAAAGTACTAGAAACATTCAACGAGTCTTCTGGGGTCTCGGTTGCTCAGCGGTCAGAGCATTGGACCAACCGAAGGGTCATGAGTTTGATTCCCACACGAGCTTCCTGGGACTAGTTATTTTTTTTTCTAATAAAATTTTATCTTGTTTTTTTATGCTTTATAAAGCATAAAAAAACAAGATCCTATAGGACAGCTCTTGATCTCGATCTCGCCTGATGGTGAGCGTAGATGAGATCTACGGTGGAGCGAGCTGCCCCAGAAGATGACTATTAACTCTCGCCTTGAAGGCATTCAGGAACAGAGACGATGGCAGAGAATTCCACTCCTTCCAGTGCGCAGTAAAAATGATGACATGAAGCGCTTAGTGCGACATAGTGGAACTTGTACTAGGTGGAGATGATATCATACTTGTAACTACTAATATAGAGAAAATTTTAGAAGCATGCCACTGAGCTGTTTTAGACCCCATTATTTATTTACACCACTGCCCATTAGGCTTGCCGCTAATCAATCACCATGACGTCATCGAAATAATTATTACAACGTATCCTGTATGACAAAACCCCTGCATCGGAAATGAGGACGTAATGGCCGACTGAGTGCTGGGTGCGAGCTTTATTCAACATTCGAACAAAACACAAACATAACGAAAACGAGAATCTATATATTAATACGTGAAGCAAAAACTTTGTACCAGTTTTTTTACGAAAATTGCGCGGACGGAGGAGTATGAAATTTCGCACACTTATAGTGTTATTTGAATGTTAATATATTTTTTTATATATTAGCATAAAAATACATTAAATCAATAAAACAAACATTACACACACTACCATGTATTTAACACACGTACACGTATTTATACTTTTTTCAAAAATTTCAAAAATGGAAGAAGAGCGGCCGAAATCTGTCAATGCCAATCCAAACTCACATTCTATCTTTTTAAATTTTTCATTGCTTAGGATACAATCCGTGCAGCCTTAATAAAATTACGGTCGAATTTTGACCACTGGGCGACCGCTAGTTTGTTTAAAAAGTTAAATCTCACCTCGTATGTCACCAGGAGGTGCTCGCTGCCTTACGGCTCCTGCCCGACTTTTTGTAGAACCGATAACATTAATCGGACCGATTTTTTCGTCGAGGTTTTAGTATCGGTTTTGTGACCGACTATTTGTTAGACATGTGCGTTGCAACATAGAACTCCATACGTTTAATTTTCACCGGCTAAAAAGTATCCGCTTGTTTGTTGTATTAAATATATAAGGTCACATTTTATCAACTGCAAATATTTTGACAAAACATCTTATTATATCAGAGAAAAATTTTTTTTTTTTTTAAATCAGGCCATTTTTCTTTTTTACTTTTCCTGACACAAAATATAATATTTTTAAGAGCGGCCTCACTGTTGGTTTCTTTTAAATGAAACTACCGAAAGTACAGTCGGCAGCAGATCAACCTACCCAAATCTGTCAAATATTGGTCCTTATAGACAAAAAATAAAGTTCAAAATTGATTGTGGAAATTTGACAGTTTTGGGTAGGTTGATCTGCCGCCGTGTGTACAATATTTTACTTTTTAATCGAAATGTCTTTTGGCATTTTTCTTGAAAACTAGCGTATAACATTTTAAGGTTTTTTTCATAAAAAATAGTTTATATATGTTGTTGAATTTATCCTCAAAGTATTTGCAGTTGATAAAATGTGACCTTATATAAAATAAATTACCTAAATACAGCCTAATTACATGTGGGGTTTTATTATCAAGCACCAGCGAGCCCTACACTTCTACTTAACCCTCAAAATGCCAATGGCATCGTCACGCTACATTACAAACTATGAACTAATTAACGATAACTTTACATTTTCGCAAGTCGTTAAAGCTAATAGGGCTCTCACCGAGCACTACGCTCAAACGAACCAGCGTTTAACCGACAAATTGGTAACAAAGTATGCTTTATTTAACGCTAACTGCCACCCGATTGATTAACTAACTAACGCTTTTAATTAACTGGTGATTGACCTTGTCGCAAATTGATTTACATTTGTAATTGACGTAGTTTTGTTGGCCATTTTGGTACTTCGCGATTCGTTTGAACGCGATTAGAGATGTAACGGTCTGACGCGGTGGTGACGGTGGGTCTTGCATGCAAATTGTGAACTTAACCTTGGTAGCTGAACGAAGGGCGAAAGAAATGGTATATGTCTCGGCCACTTGCATGACTTTTAACCGTCTCTGTGGTCTAGTGGTTAAAACCCAGAAGTCCCGGGTTCGATTCCCAGCAGTATATGTTTGTGTACTTGGTTTAGGTGGTAGTAGGGCCGGTTGTTTGTCCGCCTGCCAGCTACCACCATCTTATCTAAATATGTTGCCATAACATCAACGTCGTCGGTCGTCATCTCAGCTACAGATGAGATAGCCAGTGCCTCAGTAGTTGAGGACTCCGGGTGAAGTGCGCTTCCATCAACTGACCTTATCATCACTTAACATCAGGTGAGATCAAGGTACTAGGTATAAGAGTTCTGCGACGCAGAATGTGAATCTAAGACGACGCATTGGTAATTTACGTGGCGGGATCTTGATTTTTCTCAACAATTACAAAACATATGAAGGTGGTATTTGATGACATGATTTTTCATTTAATTGACTTCATTTTGTTAGTTGCAGAAACACGATTGTTCAAGTTTTATAACAGAGAAAAAAAAATCAAAGTAACCTCTTTTAAAACATAGATTCACATTTTACAGGCTAACCAGACCGATTTAAGCATCAAAATTTTCATAGTAGATTAGTCTTAACACACACTTTAAAATTGTAGTTCTGTTTTTTTAAAATAATTTGTAGTTTTAATTTGAAGGAAAAAACAACAGTTTTTCTTATGGTACGAGGCGCAAACACTCGTATCAAAACGTATGAGATTTATTGTATAGCGATGCGTCGCATATGGCTGAGATGATGATGATGATGATGATGCGTCGCCTGGCGACACGCTGAAAAAATGCACCAACTTTCGTCAAATATTTAAAACTATATTATGACTAGGGAATCTGAAATATGTAACTTCAAGGAAATAGGTAAATTCATGTATTTATCTTGAATTTGCTAGCTCAAATACGCGATTAGAAAATTTTGACTTGATAATAATTATTTTCGAAAACAACACAAAAAACACTATTGTTGAAAATACAATGAAATTACTTAATTTATTTGCTTGGAAACCACTCAAATACATGTTGTTTGTGTTTAAGTGAATTGTTGTAATGCATAATTGCATTAACTTTCGTGGCCTAAAATCCACAGTTGCACACTTTTTTTTTGTTAGGATGTGGATAATGTCGTGGGTTACAATATTGTATATGTTGATGTGGTATGATTATACCAGATTTATAAGATTTTATGTTTAAACTAGCTGTGCTCGCGACTTCGTCCGCGTGAAATAGTGACTTTCGGCAGCATTTTTAATTTTTTAGGCTCTTTTCCCGTTTTTGCAACATTTTTCACTGATGCTTCGCTCCTATTGGTCGCAGCGTGATGTTATATAGCCTAAAGCCTTCCTCGATAAATGGACTATCCAACACAAAAAGAATTATTCAATTCGAACCAGTAGTTCCTGAGATTAGCGCGTTCAAACAAACAAACAAACAAACAAACAAACTCTTCAGCTTTATAATATTAGTATAGATAAGTATAGATAATACTAGCGACCGCTCGCGGTTTCACCCGCGTGGTGCCCGTTCCCGTGGGAATGTCGGGATAAAAACTACCTTATGTGTTAATCCAGGTTATAAAATATCTGTATACCGAATTTCATCCAAATCCATTCAGTAGTTTTTACGTGAAAGAGTAACAAACATCCATCCATACTTACAAACTTTCGCGTTTATAATATTAGTAGGATATAGTAACTGTTTGTTGTCCCGAAATAAATAAATAAATAATAAATTAATAAAATCAATATTCGTAATTTAGTACCTGGCTGCATATTATGATAACTAAAACCTATATATTTTTTAAATATTTTTTAGATTCTGTTTATTTGCGGTATCAATGGTCGCAGGAGCTATGTATTTTCGACCTTATGACAGATCCAGTAAGGATCAGCCTTTTTGAATGTTCACAAATCGAGGTGTCGTCGTCTTGATTGCGCGGTGTACTAAGAAGATATTTGTGAACGGTGTAATACTAAGAATGCAATGAATAGTGTAACCCGCCAGTGGTTCGGCCGAGTGATAAAGTTACCATGGAGTTTCTTCTTAAGTTTGGAACATTCAGTTCAATTCAAAGCGTTCGTCCGTAGCCGAACGGATAGATCGGGTTGAATGCAATAAATCTTGGTTCAATCACCGTTGGATGGGTCAACAGGACTGTTCAAAATAAGTTAATAACGCATTAAAATATTCTTTAAAAAGATGTGCTCTAGTGTTCTGTCACTGGTTTTAAAACCAAAAGGGTCTAGTTCCCCTGGTGGTGTTACTTCCTGTTACTATAGGTAACTTGGTTGGCCTGTTTTACGTACATTCCTAATATTAGAGAGTTTTAATTTTTTTAATCTAGTTATAAATTAAACACTCCCGAATGTGTCTTGAATAATTGCAGTAGGCACAGTGACAATCAAAAGCGTCACAGAGTACGAATCTCAGAATAATAACTAAAGCTATAGAAAACGGACTAAAATAGCAAAGGTGTCACCAGATTTGTGACGTCATATTTGAGGTAATGTAGTGAGTGACTATATAAAGGACTCATAGATTTTTTTTGATCACCGATTATCTGATGACCGTTTGATATAACAATACAAAAAATAAAAACTAATTGTCAACCATTTGTCGCACTCCAACCTCCTTTTCTAGCCATAAGATAGAACGGAACTAAACATAGTTGAACGATTTTTATTTTAGCCATCCTTCTATAGCTTTAGTTATTGTTCTGAGGTACGAATACCCTCCACAAATTTACATTATTCCAAGTGTCACGACAACGTAAATATTAATTATAGCGAGCTGTCACCAATTTTAAAATCCCCCACAAATCAAGCGCGGAGTAATTTACGATGCGAGGAGCGGGTGCGAAAAAAAGGTAGACTTTATAACCTATCAGTGGGGGAAAATTGTTTCTGAAAAACTGGAAATGGAAAGTTGGCAGAATCGGCGTCGTTATTTATCGACGCGCCAATGGAAATATTGGCATATTTTGAGATTTCACAGCTGGCAACACCCGGTGATTTGTGGTGCCCGGGGAACTAGCGTAAACAACGCGATGCTCGTACCGCGGCAGGGTCGTTACCGAAAAAAGCAACCAGTTGTTAACTCATTCATTCATTCTCTCTTGCCAGCCACCTTGCGGAGATCGTCGTTCCACCTAGTCTGAGGGCGTCCTACACTACGTTTGCCGATACGCGGTCTCCACTCAAGAACTCGTTTACCAAATCGGTTATCGGTTCTGCGGCTAATATGGCCGGCCCACTGCCACTTCAGCTTGCTAATCCTGTGGGCTATGTCGACGACTTTGGTTCTCTGTTGAATCATTTCGTTCCGGATCCGATCCCTCAGTGAAACTCCAACACTCAGGTATATTTGTTGCATGCCTGAAATGAAAAGACATGAAAAAATTACAAAATAACAATGTGGCTTTTAAAGCTTCCCGCTTTGTCAATAAATATTTGACTGTAAAAATACATAAGTAAAGTAAAATAGCCTAATATACTGTCCCACTGCTGGGCAAAGACCCTCCATCATCGCTACAATTGATTGGTAAGGCTTAATCACCACGCTTGCCAGATGCGGGTTGGTGATTACAAACCCGGGCTATGCATCGAAAAACCTGAAACACAATTTGCCCGACTTGGGAATCGAGCCCAGGACCTGCGGGTCGAGAGCTTTGCCACTCAGCAACCGAGGCGTAAAAATACATAAGCTTCAAAAATAATAAGAAGCTTAGATAAAATGTTTTTGTTTTGTTTGTATAATTTTTAACGCAAATTTTGTTGCGAACAAATTACAAAAATGCCTTTTGCCTTTCAAAGTAAAAAGTAAATAGTGTTTCATAATTTCGGCGGGCTGGTTAGAACCACGATAGCTCAATTGGGAGAGCACCTGCACTCGGTATGTCAGAAGGGTGCAGGTTAAAATCCTGCTCGTGAAAATTTTTTCAACACTTGTGTTTTTGTTAATCATCATCATCATCATCATCTCAGCCAAAAGACGTCCACTGCTGTACGAAGTCCTCCCCCAAGGATCTCCACAACAACTGGTTTTGTGCTGCTCGCATCCAGCGACTTCACGCGACCTTCACCAGATCGTCGGTCCACCTTGTTGGAGGCCTGCCCACACTGCGCTTTCCGGTACGCGGTCGCCACTCAAGGACTGTTCCGCCCCAGCGGCCATCAGTCCTGCGAGCAATGTGCCCTGCCCACTGCCACTTGAGCAACTCTTCGGGCTATGTCGGTTACCTTTGTTCTTCTGCGGATCTCCTCATTTCTGATTCGATCACGCAGAGAAACCCCGAAAACCCTCTCCATTGCTCTTTGAGTGACCTTGAGCCTTTTTATGAGGTCCATAGTGAGCGACCACGTCTCAGTCCCGTATTTCATCACTGGCAAGACACACTGGTCACTGGTTAACTCAATGTATGTAAACTATTACATACATTTTAATCGCAAATTCACTAAGCGAGTGATCATTGAGCGATTTGCGTGGGGGTGTTTGCTAACACAAACAATAACAAACAATAATATTCAATATACAATACAATAATATTCAACAATAATAATAATAATAAACAATAAAATTCTATTGTGTCTGGTATTTACGGCCAACGATGGGCTAATACCAATTTATCAACCGCAACTAGAGCAGTCGTTCTCTGGCTAGGAAAAGAATGGGACTCCTGGGGTCGGCCTATCGGGAACCGGAGGACTTCAGGCACTTCGCTCTTAAGGACGTTGCCAAGCTTATATCTTTACAGAGGAAGAAGAGTGAAAGAATGGGGTTGCACAAAAGATCCCGATGGGTCGAAGTGTTACTGCGAGAGGGAAACCTCGGCAGGCCCCACTAAGATAAGATAAGATACAATTGTACAATTAACAACTGGTTGCTCTTTTCGGTAGTAAGCCTGTCGGTGTGTAGAAAGCGTTGCGTTTGCGCGACCGACCGGTATGGTAGTATTTTTCGGTGGTTTTAGCTTTTAGCCTAACAAATATAACATTAAAAATTTGTGACTTAGCTATTGTTTCCCTCTTGAATTTTAAAGCTTCGCTCGTTGTTTTCCGAAGAAAAAACCTATTTTTTTTAGTTTATTTCCCGCATTTTTTATTAGCAGATTTTCAATCTTCGCTTTTATCGAATACCTATCGACAAAACGTTTTTCTGTACTTAGATTTTTCATTTTTCCTATTATGAACATGAACATGAAGGATAGCTAAAGCATAGTTATTGTTTTAAATCGATCCAGTGAAAAGGGACCTATACGAACCCAAAGCAAAGTACAGCCTAAAGAGAGGAGGGCTGCTGTAATGAGGTTTCTGAAAGCAACAGCCTCTTTACTACGATGTCTCCTTTAAGAAACATAATTTATCTGTATGAACAGATAAATTATGAGGAGAGAGATGAGGTATCATGAGATAAGTTAAGATGACATAAATCTATCTTATTCTGAGGCTTTGATCACTTTTTAATACCGTAAATAAAGTGACTATTAGCTGCGGCTCGAAATAAATTTCAATTTTATTATTTTTTCAAATATTTGTAGGTAGGTATTTGTTACAAGACGTCCAAGAGTCCCTAAGGGCTCTTTCAATTTAGACGTTTCATGTCGGACTGCAACGTGCGTTTGCAAAGCGTTTCATATTATTAAAACAGTCATGTGTCCGGCTCGAAACGCCTAATTAGAAAGAACTCTTAGGGCTCTTTCTAATTACGCTGCCGTGCGTTTTCATATTAAACGCCAGCCGCACGATGCCGCACGCTTGTTTTAATATGGAACGCAGTGCAAACGCACGACAGAAGTCCGACACAAAACGCCTAATTTGAAAGAGGCCTAACTATCCCTTCGTCCGTAGCTCAGTTGGAAGAGCAGTCATTTTCTATACGAGGCCGTGATTTCACAAACCGTGATTTGCAATAGCTATTTTCATCGTTTGTACGACGTGTAACAGAAACGTTTGGTAAAAATGAAAAGGTCCAAAGTATTATCCAATCTAGATCTTGTATGTGTTATTACTAAGACATTAATTGTCATGTAATTGTAAATTAAATATTTGTATTAGTGAAGTCATGCGCACCAGGCGCTCATAAGCAAGCAGCAGTGATCATAATATACATTTTTAAACTTTCGCGTTCCATAATTAAACAAATTTAAACGGGGATTAACGCAAACTAATTAGTAAAAAGGTATCATACCTTCTTTATACCCGACGTTTCGACCGAGTTACAACGGCCGTGGTCACGGGCGGACTGATCAGTCAGGGATTAACGCAAACACAAATACAAAATCACAAATGTTGAAAAAAATTCGACGGTCAACGTCATTTTTTTTTTTCAACATTTGTGTTTTTTTAATTTGTTCACAACAAAATTTGCGTTAAAAATTATATTAACATTTTAGTTTGCGTTAATCCCCGTTTAAATTTGTTTAGTGACCATAATGTAAGTACACAGAGGTTACTGAACCACTAGAGCTAATAAATAAAAAGATTATGATGATGATGATGAGGGCTCTGACTTGTTAATTTTGATGTGACGTCACAACAGAAATATTCAATTAAAAATTGCTTAACAAATTAAAGTTAATAATTATGTTAACTCTTTGGATCTTTTCATTTTACCACACCATTTTACACGTTGTATAGACAAAACATTGCCAAATTCAAACTAACAATTAAAGATATGCATTGTATCGTTCGGAATAGCGGGTGTGCGACTAAGCGTTCCATGCCACCGCCAGGAACTTGAAAATTGAAATCTCTCTCGTGTGTCGCGGCCGGGATGTTCGCTGGCTCGCAGCACATCCCGTAATATACGTACGTAACACGCCGGTTAGGGTTGCCTCTACAAATAAACATAAATGTTTATTTTTAGTTTTTAAATTCAAATATCACTTTTAATAAAATATATGTAGTTAGGAGGAGGTAGATAGCGCAGTGGTAAACGCCTTTGGTCTGCGATAGCTACAGTTAAGCAATATTTGCAAAGGCCGGTCATTGGATGGGTAACTAGATCTTTTTTATCTTGAGCAATTGTTTCCGGCTGCATTAGCAGTAGTTAACAACCACTGATGCACACTAGACCCGCGTGGTGGTTAATGGCCCGTTCTCTCTATGGTGTTTCGAATAAAAGGAAGGCTCTGCCCTAGCAGTGGCGACACAAAATGGGGTCCCCTTCAAAAATTCGACAGTTATGTTATTAACACACAAGCAAACGAAGCGTTGTGAATAAAAACTAACAGGCAATCGGTCGTATGCCGCAAATACCACACAATAAAATTCAACTATTTGGCGGCGTGAAGTTAAACATAGTATTGAATGGTTTACGTTTGGAATAGCGGGTGTGTGCGCGTTCTAAGCGTTCCATGCCAGCAGCGCCAGGAGCCCCGAAAATTGAAATCTCTCTCGTGCGTCGCGGCCGGGATGTTCGCTGACTCGCAGCGCAGCACATCCCGTAATATATACGTAACACGATTAGGGTTGCAACTTTTTTCATATTGAATAACATTGAAAGTGACAGTAGAGTTTTTAATATTGTTTAATTTTTAGGTTAGTAGATTTTGTATTTCTACATAAGATTTAGATATTTAGATAAGTTTATCCATCTTCTTACTTAAATCAAAATTATTGTCCTTATTGACCGAAAATAAACCATAGAACCAATAGATGGTTCTACCCTAGAGTAGTACGTTATCCAACTACACTAGAATATGTAACGCGTACAGTAAGTAAGTAATTAATCAGCATATAAGGCCCTCGTCATTGAAATCAAGTTAACGTTAAAAGGAATAAAATAAGTAATTAAAAAAAATAAGATATCCAATATTGACATTTTGAACGCCTAACTGTGTCGAAATATTGAATAAAGGAAAAAAATAATATTTCGTGTTTATCATAGTAAATGAACTACTGCTCTAAATAAATACTTCAATAAACTTTTAAACTACATGCAAAATAAAAACAAAGGAATCATAACAAGCGGAAACAAAAAAAGATAATCAAAAACAAATGAAACGCAGATAATAATGCGCACCAAACCAATAACGATCCTATCCGATTGTTGAAGTACACGAAACAGAAGATGAATATTCACGATGCAATAAACCGGTCAGGGCCGCAGCCTCAGCCTCATTGTGGAGCAAGCAAAATATGGCAACAAAATTGCGCTGTCAAAATTGTAGCCTTAGATCACTTTATAGCTACGTCTGGCAGTATGGTGTTGGGGCTGGGATTTAATAGTATGTATGATGGGATCCCAGGCCGGTAGTAAGTTCCATCCACCATCTTTTCTATTGAAATAAGAACGATTTTAATTTCAACAGCCTCGCATATCATCCTAGGGATAAATCGTTGCTCTCTAGATTCTCTTTCTCTAACTTTATAAATTATTTATTTATTTTAAGCAGAGCCTCAAGACGCAGTCTCGACAGGCTTTCTACAAGGTAGACCAAAGATCTGGTGAAGGTCGCGGGTATGTTGTTAAACGGCTAAGCCTTCTACACCTCATATAAAGACATCAAATGTCGCCAGACTAAGACTAAGATTAAGACTAAGATTTCTACACCTCATCAAGTGACATCAGCTATCGCCAGCCCTAGAATATGGCTGCCGATGAACCAAACAAAACGGAAACTGTCGAGTTAGAAACCTAGAAGCCGTAAATTGGCAGGCATATGTTTGCAAAGACAACAAACTAAAAGCTTTTGACGTACCCACTAGAGTCGAGCATCAGTTAATAAAGGATATTGGTATTGGGAGTACTGCGCTGCTCAATGAATATTTATGGCAAATAGCTACTGATTGCAACTCATGACGTCATCGGATAGATAAACGTCATATGAATATCTAGATACTTTCTAGGGGGTATTTAGTTTTTCATTAACACAAAGCTGTTTTAAATATCGACATGGCTGTAGTGTCCCAAATGTTGGTGGTTTGCATATTTCATTAATTGTAAATGTTAGCGCATTCGATACATTACCTAACGATTATTTTAACAAGACAATAGACATATTCAATGAACGATGAAAAGCTATTTAATTTTCTGCTGTAACGCTTTTACGCAAACTTTGTTGAGAATAAATTACAATTGGGAAACCCCATATTTATAAAACACTAGTGGCTAGCTCGCGACTTCGTCCGCTAAAGTTAATACCCATATCACGTCGAAAATTTGTTTTTTTTTATTCAAACCTTGTCCTGACAATTACCAACACAACAAAAAATAAATCAGCCAAATCGGTGAAGTCTTTCTCAAGTGATGCTACGTACATGTGACAATTGATTTTTATTAATATAGATAGTTTGTCTTATTTAAGAAAACGAATACTTGCTATTTGTTAAATAACACTATTCGCGAATAAAATAAAGGTATCAAAAAGGTACCCAAATCTTTTAGCTATGTCATACATCGAACTAGCTTTTAATATGCTTAGTGGTAACCCTGGCGCTACCACACGTGGAGCGACAGCCGGCCATGAGGAAAATTTGATTAATATCATTGCGTTCCCACGGCGAAAAGTGTAACAGAATGAAATGGATTATTGTAGTGATCCGTGTGGACGTAATACTTTCACCATATTTATAACTAATAATAACTACCAATATCTAGAAGAACTGTATAGAAAGTTTATATATCGCACTACCAATACAATACTGGTGCAAGTCAAAATATACTGATATTTGAAATTGAACTGTACTGTTCTTCAATACGACAAAAATTCCAATGTCAGTATGTTTTGACTTGCACCAGTATTGTATTGGTAGTGCGATATTTAGAAATCATATTCAAACTTCGAAATTCTAAAACTAAATTTAGAACTACTATTTGAAATTTTCCTGGACTTAAAAATCCACGGTTTGAAACTGAGCTGTTTTGTTTACCACGTATTGTCTGTCAGTTTTTATCATTATCAATAATTATCTATTTATGGTGTAACGGAAATCTCTAATAATTATCACTTTCTGAGAGCGTTTTATTATAGCTTAACCTGATGAAAAAAAAATCATCATCATCATCAGCTTATACTAGTCCACTGCTGGACATAGGCCAAAAATCATCATCAGCTCATTTTATGTCCCATCTGCTGGGGCACGAGCCTTCTCTATGGATGGGTAGGGAGAACTGGCCATAAACCACCACACGGGCCCAGTGCAGATTGGTGGTTACAGCTTATGCAGCCGCGACCAACGGCTTTACGTGCCTTCCGAAGCACGGAGGAGCTCGAAATGATACAGTTTTGGCCACCCATCCGATGACCGGCCTTTGCGAACCTCAGCACTCGCAGACCGGGCGCGTTAACCACTGCGCCATCGAGCTCCTCAGCCAAAAATAAAAATATAAAAATATTATTTTATTATTAATTGTTTAGTTTGTGGCAACCCTATAATCAGGCGCGCTACAGCTGGCGAGAGTCGATAGGGCGGAAAATATTGAGTAACACGCCGCGCCGCGGGCGACACCGCCCGCCCTAGCCTAGGCCACAATTTACAATTTGTTCCTACACGAATGAAGCCGTTACATCACTATGCGTTATGGTTAGGTTATACAAGGGTGCCCTTGATATGTCTATGACTAAAAAAAGATAGGAATGTAAAATAGACTTATAATACTGTGTACTGCTGGGTAAAGGCTAGTGGACCAGTCGTACCGTTAGTGTCTGCGTCCTGCCTACACGTATGTCATAACAGGCAGGACTCACTGGTTTTACTTTCGATAAAATACAAAACTATAATAAGTAAACAGCCTATAACTGTCCCACTGCTGGGCAAAGGCCTCCATCATTGAAATCAAGACATCGCTACAATTGATGGTTAATGGCTTAATCACCACGCTTGCCAAATGCGGGTTGGTGATTACAAACCCGGGCTATGCATCGAAAAATCCGAAATAAGTTTTGCCCGACCTGGGAATTGAACCCGGGACCTTCGGGTATCGGGCCGAGCGCGCTGCCACTCGGCCACCGAGGCGTTAAAAAATAAAAAGATTAAGATACAAATCACAAACAGGTAGTCTCACATTAATACCTAATCGAATTGAGAAAAGAGGTTAAACAGTATATGCAAAACGAAACGCAAGAATCCGTATTCTTGAAGAATCATTTCACTGTCTCGTTCGCATAAAGTTTAAAATACAACGGTGATTTGTTTCGCTCGGAAAGATAAATAGTACTGTTGTACCACTACACACCGATGCTGAACCGTAGACTTGTCTGACTGCCCATACATAGTTTTCGCCGCCATTTGTGAGCCTGTCTCGTAAAATGAAATAAACATTATATAGCTGCAGCTGCTAGCAGGTGGTGTCAGCGGCGTGGAAAATGTGAGTAATACTCACGGCCCGAGCAAAGCCGGGGTAACGTGGTAGAAGGGTGAGGCTCTACTATAAGTTTACGATTACGAGGTGAAGCCTTTGGGAACATTGAGGTTTATTGACCGGGGTGTGGATAATTATAAATGACCAGGAACCTATTTAACGTGGTCTGATGAATTATTCCAAAATTAAATGTTCGTCTTTCTAGACGAACTGTTGTCAATGGTGCCCAACTGGTATTGTCATCAAATGTACGATTGAAGTTCGATAAACAATACATCGAACGACAGAACTGCGGGACATTTCGGTTTCGACACATACAATGTAACCAGCTGTTAGGGATCTACGGGAGTTGGTACTTCATGAAAACACGTAGTAGACCATAGAACTATTTATTTTTTGAATAGAAAATAACAATGACTGACACGTTACTACACGAACCGAACCGGAACACGAGCTGCGGTAGTATTACCCACAGTGAAAAATACCATGTTATTCGATATTAAAGAATATAAAAAAGTATTAAAAATCGATGTTTGTTTTATGTCGTAGACACCAGCCCCCCTAGGATAGTGGCATCAAGCTAACAGAATAGAAATTAAATAGAATGATTATTTTACGGGATTGACATAAGTCAACGATACATATAAATAAGGTTTATTTCAATCCCATACAATAATCATTCCGTATTCTATTAGCGTTATGCCACTTGTGTAGGGGGACTGCACCTGAAATTAAACATGCGCCCTAATTTCTGAAGCTATACAGTAAGTAAGCAAGTAAATAGTCTATATCATAAGATATTATTTTCTAAAGTTTACGCGAACACTGCATATTGAAATGAAACAACTTTTACGGATCTACTCGCGTTTATTTAACTTATTACTTTTAATTAATGTTTATCCTGACGTTTCGAACCCTTTGCAGTTTCCGTGGTCACAAAAAGAGGTGTTAGTCGTCTCTTAATTATAATTAGTTAGTAGCTTGTGGTATACTCATATAAATTTAACCATGTGCGTTCCGTTTTACGCAGAAAGAGCTTACAGTATCTTTTGGTCTGGCAGTATGGTGTTGGGGCTGGGATTTAATAGTATGTATGATGGGATCGCAGGCTGGTGGTAGATTCCAACCATATTCTTTATTGAAATTAGGATGTTTTTTAATTTCAATAGCCTCGCGTATCATCCTAGGGATGAATCGTTGTTCTCTAGCGAGTATTTGTGGTTTATCAAATCCAATGTAATGGTTGGGCCCCTCTTGGGTATGTTCGTATACTGCAGACTTGTTATCGCGCCTATGCTTGACGTCGGCTATATGTTCTTTAACGCGGGTTCCTACACTTCTCTTAGTTTACCGGATGTAAGAGAGCTCACAGTAGCAGTCCAGTTTGTACACGCCTGCATCTTGAAGGGGTATGTTGCACTTGACAGGTCGTAAAAATTGGTTGATTTTCTTCGGCGGCTTGAAGTAGGTAAGTGTTGATTGAAGCTCGCTTTAAGATATGTCCAACCTTGTCAGTGACACCTTTCATAATATATGGAAGTACAGCAGGTTGGCGCTCGACTGATGGTTTATTGCGTTTTCTGTGACGAAGCCGTGGTTATAATGAAAAACTTTCAGTTTATTATCCTGTAAGTAGTACGTGCTTGACATGCTGAAGCTCAGCAACCAACCACCAGCTCAGCAACACCTTCGGCCTTTATTATCACTTTACATCAAGTGAGATGAAGGCTGAAAGTCAAGACCTCAAGTCTGGCCGGTTTTTAAGACATATAACCTAAAAAAAAGGCAAAAACCGGCCAAGTGCGTGTTGGGCCACGCGCAGTGTAGGGTTCCGTAGCCCATCACAATAATGCGGATACTACCGGTTTCACACACCTGATAACGTTATTTAAGTAGTTCCCAATGAGGAATTTGTACTGCGCCAAGTACATTTTATAAGTTGGTCGACTGTTACTCGTAAACTTGTAAAGCCTACTTAGCTGTGATAGTTTTCCTTTCAACTTCGTCATATATACAAGTACCGTGAATTTTTTCACGTATCCAAAAACAACCATTTGGCTGGCAGGGAGGACACTTGACTCAAAAAAAATTTTGCACTTTATGCCTTAATCAAAAAACTGTTTCCACAAACCCGCTATATTTTTGAAATTGCTATCTAACGGCACCCCACTCTATGGGGTAGACATGAAAAAAAAATTACAACCCCACTTCACGTGTAGGGGAAGAAACCTAAAAAAAAATATTTTTCAAAATTTTACTTCACCACTTTATCCGCGTGATTAATATGTATATCCATGCCAAATCACAGCTTTCTAGTACTAAGTCTATGAGCTAGGCTGGGGTCAGACAGACAGAGACGGACATGGCGAAACTATAAGGGTTCCTTGTTGACTACGGAACTCTAAAAAGTACTGAGATGGCTGACTAACCGCCTCCGTGGTCTAGTGATTTAGATACCACCGCTCTCAGACCCAAAGGTTCGGGGCTCGATCTCCACTAATATATGATTGTACTCTGTGCCGCCTGTGGAGGCTGATCTGCTCTTGCATACTTAGTTAGTATTAATTACTATAGTTTTGACTTTGATTTTCTTAAACAATTTTTGACTTTTATTAGAGTACTCTAGTGGTACTGTATGACATTGTGGAAATTTACATCAGGTAAAAACCTGATGTAAATTTGATAACTTAGATTTTATTATTTTGTTTTTTTACATGTTGTGGTTGTCTTCTATATGTTTTGTGTTTATTTGTAATGGAAAGTGTCCTGCTATGATAGGGCATTTTCCAATATTTTTGACGCTGTAAGGGAGAAAAGAGCTGGACACTTGCTGAATTTCTTGCCGGTTCTTCTCAGTACAAGATCTCCCGCCCAAAGTAGGCTGACTGTATAGATGAATTCCCTATTTAGTATTTTTAGTTTCATTCGAGTTTTTCCCCAATTTCTTTATTTCCTATACGTTATTTCTACCAGCAGATAATTTCATCACACGCATTTTTTTCTACTCGTTATTTTTGCTATACGCATCTTTACCAATGCAATTTTTTACCAATCGGTTTATATTTTGTTCTTATGCATGTTTCACGTATATGGTATAATTATCCCGATGGCATAGCGACATTCACAAGAGCTACTTATTTGTAGCCTAAACTGAATAAATGATTTTTGAATTTGAATTTGAATTTGGATTCAGTTTGTCCTTGGTCCGCTTACTGCATAGCTACCACCATATCTTATAAATATATCGCCATAACTTCTATGTTAGTACTGTAGCGTTTTTGTGTACTGTCATCATCACTACATAGTATAAAACAAAGTCGCTTCCCGCTGTCCCTATGTATGTATGTATGCTTAGATCTTCAAAACTACGCAACGGATTTTGATGTGGTTTTTTTTAATAGATAGAGTGATTCAAAAGGAAGGTTTGTGTGTATAATACATGCTGCAATGCATGCATAATATAGCAGAGAAACACTGATAATTGAAGAGGTTTCACATTTTTTTGCGCTTACATTGCAAACGCTGGCTGGACCCTACGAGATAGATCAAAATAATGTACTACAGTATTGTACACCTTAAAAAGGTCTACAAAAAAGTCCGCGATGGTATATGTCTATCTCTTAGGGATAACCCACAATAATCATTTTTTTGTCCTTTACTTTTTACGAGAAATAACGGCTTATTTACGAAGCAATTTTAAGCAATACAGCATTATTCCTTATTCAATTAAGTACCTTAAATAAATTGTGCATTTAATATAGATCAATATGGCCCTTTAGCGCATGTAATTTAATTGAATATTTTCGAAGATATTACAGATTTAAAATGCAGGCACATAGCGTAGCTCAAGATGAGCCACGATTGAATGTCGATCAGAAAAAGTATTCACTACATTACTATCATCAATTGATAATAATCAAGGAAAAATATTTTTCCTTGATGCCCCAGGAGGTACAGGAAAAACATTTTTAATCAATTTGCTTTTAACAAAAGTGAGATCTACCGGAAAAATTGCATTAGCTGTCGCATCATCCGCTTTTACGCTTTTAGAAGGAGGCCGAACCGCACACTCTACTTTCAAGCTCCCGCTGAAACAGCGTCTGTAGTGTTTCTAAACAGAGCAATATAGGAAAATTTATGCGTGACTGCTCATTAATAGTCTGGTATGAAGCCACCATGTCAAACAAGACGTCTGTGGAGGCACTGGATAGGACAATGCGCGATTTGCGCAGCAAAAAATCACCTATGGGTGGATGTACAATTCTGTTCTCAGGAGACTTTTGTCAAATCCTACCAGTTGTGACTCGAGGAACACGTGCTGACGAAATAAATGCTTCCCTAAAAAGGGACATGGCCACATGTTAATAAATTAGAGCTTAAAACTAACATGAGGGTTTCGTTGTCTTCACGTAATAACAGGCTTTTTTCAGAGATGCTGCTAAAAGTTGGCAATGGAGAGTTAACACAAAGTGATGAAAGGATTAACCTAGAAAACCTTTGTGTTTTGACAGACAACATCCAAGAGTTGGTCAAAATGTCTATCCCGACATTGATAACATAAGTTGTAAGGCTATATCTTGGTTAAAAAGAAAGAGCGATTCTGTCACCAACTAACGAACAAGTAGATAAGGTAAAGGTAACTTGATTCTTTCAAAGATTGATGCGCCGACGCAAATATACTACTCGGTCGATACTGTTCTCGATTTGGAAGAAGCTGTCCATTTTCCTACAGAATTTCTTAATTCTTTGAACCCGTCTGGACTCCCTCCTCATAAAATGGTGTTATAAGTAGGTTGTCCTGTTATTTTATTAAGAAACCTGAATCCACCTAAACTTTGCAATGGCACGCGTTTGCTGGTAAAATCACTAAAAACTTTCATAATAGTGTGCACAATACTCACCGGATGTGGTACCGGAGAAGATGTATTGATTCCCCGAATTCCTCTGATACCATCGGATTTACCATTCCAATTTGAACGCCTATAATTTCCGGTAAAGATATATTTGCAATGACTGTTAATAAATCGCAGGGTCAAACTTTCAACGTTGCAGGCTTAGATTTCAGCGTTGAGTGTTTTTCACATGGCCAATTATATGTCGCTCTTTCAAGAGTAACCTCTAAAGAAAACATGTTTGAAATGTCTAATGACAAAAAAATTGTGAACTTTGTATATAAAGACATTCTGTAGTATATTTAGTATCAGCATTGCACCCGTGCGAAGCCGGGGCGGGTCACTAGTTTAGAAATAAGATAGCTTAACACCAGATGAAGGCCAAGCGCTGCCTGTTTTGTTTGATTTATTTATTGATTTTTAACTTCGATCAATTTACAATAAACTTGGATTGGGTTCATAATTGCCTGAACAATCTAGAATATTAGATCGGTACTTTTCGTTAACAAAGAAAAAAAGAAACGTTTATTTGACATTTCAAAAAATACATTTAAAAAACGAACGATAGTTACAGTAGTCGCATATGATGTGTAACATGATTTGACATCTCACCTTTTGAAATCAATAATACAATAGAAAATACAATGACGTATATTTTCTTCTCTCTTTTTTCTTTTTTTTCCTTTTTTTTTTCTTTTTTTTTTACACATTGTTTAAAAGTCTATTACACACGAAATGGTTGAAATCAATATGCCAATAGAAAATAGAATATAGATTTACAATTCATAAAGAGAACGCAGTAAATACTCGTTAGAAGACACTGCTGTTACGATCACATTTCTACAAAATCACTCCCACAAATATTACGACCTACAACGGACATTGGCCTTAAAGTGTCGATCACTGCTGGCTCCGACTAACACGTAACAGTTACAGGATCACACTGTTATGACCCTACTTCCGTCCCTTTTCTACGAAATCACTCACACAAATTGTATATATAGAAGGCGAGCGGAAAGATACACATCAAAAATAGTACATACGTACAAAAAAATTAATTCCCAAACGGCTTCTCCTCAGCTTAATGTCACAGCCGGGGCGCCATGGCGCTGGTTTTCAGGAGAAACCGGTTTGTAGGTTAGATAGCTACTATGCTTAAAAAATAACTACAACAAAGTATTAACAAAAACTAATAATAATTAATAAATATAGGTACATTTAATTTTGTTTTTTTTTTGTATTGATATGACACTAGATTTATTTTAGATTAATTAACAATAGATGTTAAAACGTATTTCTTATAAAGTTTTATTATTATCTCTTTATTTCTTTTTTTTTCTTAACCTAGGTTTGTTATAATATTAATATAAAAGTAAAATACAAAAGCACATACAAAACATAAAAATATTATAAAAAACCTAGCCTAGGGTACCGCCGGCAACAGGGCAGGGCTCATGCTGCCGGTGGTTAGGGCTGCAGAGACAGGAACCTTCGGACTATCCGCGCCGTGTCCAAGAGTACCGCCTTCTGTATCTGACCCTTGATCCAACCATTGAGCGAGAGTTTCTTAAGATGTTGGTCGAGACTCTTCGCTACCAGACCGTTCGCAGACACGACTATCGGCACAATGATTGTCGAGTCAATATCCCACATGGCGGTTACCTCGTGAGCCAAGTCAAGGTACTTGCTGACCTTGTCCTTCTCGGCCTTTACAAGGTTCTCGTCATGTGGGATGGTGACATCGACAAGCACTGCCCGGCGTTGCGATCGATCTATCAGCACGATATCAGGCCTATTAGCTAAAATAGTCCTGTCCGTGATGACAGCTCGATCCCAATAGAGCGTGGCACGGCCGTTTTCGAGAACCGGCGCAGGTGTGTACCTGTAGTACGGCACTTCAAAGTCCACAAGACCGTATAGAAGAGCAAGTTGCTGGTGAATAATCCTAGCTACCAGGTTATGTCTGTGCAAATACTCGCCGTTAGCAAGATGAGAACAACCGGAGATAATGTGCCTGAGTGATTCCCCGGGTAGGCGGCATGCCCGACAAATGTCGACCGTACCATCCTTCAGGATATATCTCCGGTAGTTCTTCGTCATGATAACTTCATCCGCAATTGCACAGACAAAACCTTCGGTTTACCCGAAAAGGTCCCCGAATCGTAGCCAGTTCACCGACGCGAGCATATCTACATCAGGGCCCGTGAGCATCTTGTAGAACCGCCCGTGTAGCTCCTTGCTCCTCCATACCGCCTTGCGGTCCTCTGTGGTCAATACCACTGGCCTGCGCCAGTTCTCATTTGCCAAGGAGAGCGGGGTTAAGCCCCTGTCCATTGCTACCACATCCCGATGCATCCCACAGTCGTTGTTGAGGAAATAGTCCCTAAGATTGCACACCTCGCGGTTGTGGAGGCTTTTGGCATTTAAAAAGCCGCGACCACCACACCTTCGCGGGATGTACAATCTCATAACAGACGAGCGTGGGTGTAGCATCCGGTGTGTGGTGAGCAATGCACGAACTTTGCGATCTAGGGCATCCAGCTCAGTCTGGGTCCACCTTAGTATGCCAAAGGAGTATATGAGTAGAGGCATTACCCAGGCGTTGAAAGCACGCACCTTATTACCCCCTGACAAAAGGCTGTTAAGCACTTTTGTCAAGCGGCAGCAGAAGCGCTCCTTCACCGTCTGTTTAATGCGCCCTTCCTCAAAACCCAAAGACTGTGACATACCAAGGTACTTGTAGGTTTCTGCTTCAGAGATCGACTTGAGGAACATTGTCTCAGAAAGCTGTAAATTTGGTGAATCTACAACTTTCCCCCGCTGCACATGCACGACCGCACATTTATCAACACCGAACTCCATTTTGATGGCACTACTGAAAACATGTGTTATTTTGAGTAGTGTCAACAAATGTTGCTTGTTCGGTGCGAATAGCTTGAGGTCGTCCATGTACAGAAGATGAGAAATGACTTCACCCTCTCTCCGAAGCCGGCAACCTAACTGTACGGGAAAGAATTAAGGGTTTTAATATTGAAGAAAAACACCTATCTTTCTGTGAGTTATTTTTTGACAACTGACTTAAAAAACAAAAGAACATTATAAAAACATAGACAACGTATCAAAAGAGGTATGTAAACATAAGAAACTCCCCGACATCGTCCCCGCCGTGTAGCGTAGCTACACAGTTTCTTCGTTCAGGAGAGCCAACTTCTTTGTGGGTCTTCTTATTGTACCTCCTTTCGTTGCTACGTCGACAACACGAACAACTCCATCCTTGCCCGGGTAGACTTCCAGTACCCGACCCATGGGCCACACGCCTCGTGGCATGTTAGGGTCTACTACCAGGACCACATCATCCACTTTTAAATTAGTGTGTTGCTTACCTTGAGGTCTCTTTTGCTTGAGGCAGGGCAAATACTCCTTAAGCCACCTGCTCCAGAAATGCTCAGACAGGCGAAGCACTTTCTGCCACTCTTTCCTTAGAGAGAAAACACCGTCATCCAAGCGTACTGGTAGTTGCTGGGCTGATGAGGCTCCTATGAGGAAGTGGAAAGGTGTAAGGCTCTGGCACTCTTGATTTACAGTGACGTAGGTTAAAGGTCTCGAGTTAACCAGGGCTTCCGCCTCAAGAAGAAGGGTGTGTAGTAGTTCCTCTCTAGGGAATCTGTCCTTGAGCGTGACAAGAAGTGCAGACTTCACTGTTTTGACAAGCCTCTCCCAGCATCCACCCATGAACGGCGAAGCGGGAGGGATGAAGCACCATTCTATGCCTTTGTTAGCAGCAAACTCCTGTACAGCATCGCTATTAAACTCACGCAGGTACCGATTAGCTCCAACAAAAGCTGTCCCATTGTCTGATAAAATCTTACATGGCAGACCCCGGCGCGCAGCGAATCGTCGTAGACACATAATTGCCGAATCGGCTGATAGGCTTCCGACTATGTCAAGGTGCACTGCACGCGTAGTCATACAAGTGAACAGCGCTACCCACCGTTTTTCTCGTCGGCGGCCAATTGATACGTCAACAGGGCCGAAATAGTCCAGGCCAGTATTGGTAAAGGGGCGGCTGTGGTGCTCGAGTCTCACGTCAGGAAGATCGCCAGTAGGTGGGACTTGAGGTTTTGCCATGCGCTTAATACAGAAAGGGCATCTTCTTGCCGTCATGCGCACTTCACTACGGCATCGAAATATCCAATATTTCTCCTTGAGTTCGTTGACCACCAGCTCGTTGAATCCGTGAGCAGCTTTCACATGGTAGTGACGAATAAGGAGACGAACTGCAGGGTGACGGCTGTCCAAAACAATAGGAAATGTGGTGGCGTAATCTGAATTCTTTAGATGTTTAATGCGACTGTCCAATCTCAGGATGCCATCTTGGTCGAGTACTGGGGATAGAGCATATAATTTGCTCGTTTTTGGTAAGGGCTTGGCTGGTAGCAAACGAAATTCTTCACCGAAGCAGTCGATCTGTGCCTTTCGCAGAATAGCAATCTCTGCCTTGTGCATATCAGTTGATGATAGAGGTGAAAATGAGGGATGAGAATTAACAGTTTTAGAATTTTGGTGTTTGCGTGCCAAAAGTGACCGAAAAGCATTTGCGCCCTGATAGACGCGCGCGGTCGCACGAATCAAACGCAACCACTCACTAAAACGTGAGGGATCTGGCACCACCGATGAAAGTTTGCCCAGATTGATTGTCCCTACATGCACCTTGGAGGGCTTCAACTCTTCCAAAGTGGATGTAGCTTCGGACTTCGATGGTTCCTTGGGCCATTCTTGGGATGGCAACGATAAAAAATTGGGACCAGAAAACCACCGTGACAAGTCGGTATTAAGCTCTTTTAATCTCGTTGCGTCGTCAGCGACATTCAAAACACCTGGTACATATCTCCAATTGTTGACGTTCGTTATTTCCGTGATTTCGCCAACACGGTTAGCTACAAATGGTTTGAATGTTCGCGCGTCGCTGCGAATCCAACTCAACACTGTGGTTGAATCAGACCAAAAATATATTGAGTTTGGATCTATGACATGACCGATGCATACAGTGCTGGCAAATCGAGCAGCAATCAGGGCTGCCTGGAGCTCCAAACGTGGTACGGATGTGGGTTTTAGAGGGCTAAGGCGTGCCTTTCCACCAATCAGAGACAGCTTCACTGACCCATTCGCGAATGTGAAGTGCCAGTAAACGACACAGGAATACGCTTCTTCACTTGCGTCAGCGAAAACGTGGAGCTGCCTGTCACTGATGTCCTCATTTTGGAACCCACATCTGTACCAACGAGGAATTCTGATATTCGAAATCATAACCAGCTGTTCAGACCAGTTCTGCCACTTTTTAATTGCATCTGGTTGCAGCTCGGTGTCCCAGTCTATGCCAGTTCTCCACGTCTGTTGGAAAAGAATACGTCCTTGGATTATCAATGGAGTCAAGAGGCCGAGAGGGTCGTATACGCTCATCAAATGCGATAGTACTTTGCGTTTAGTTAATTTATTATTTTCAGGAAATAGGGGCCCATTTCGGAAACTAAAAGTGTCGCTCTGAGGATGCCAAATGAGTCCCAAAGTCCTGATGAAAGCTTCAGGGCCTACGTAGACATTATCTGGAAGAGGGGCGCGCAGATCCTCAGGAACGGAAGCTAATGCCGCGGGTACATTAGATACCCAACCGCGCATCTCCATTCCTGCGGCTTTGTGCACAGTGACTATGTCAGCTGCGAGTTGGGAGGCTTCTTTTATATCATCAACACTGCCCAAAAAATCATCCATGTAATGGTCGTGGATGATGGCTTTTGCTGCCTTGGGGTACGACTTCTGCAACTCTTGGGCGTTACGGTTTTTAATGTATAGCGCAGTACACGGGCTGCAAACGGCGCTAAAAGTTACGGAAGTCATCCTATATTCCTTCAACCCGCAGCTGGGATCCTCTCTCCAGATATAGCGCAAAGCGTTGCGGTCTGTCTCCCTGATCCTAATTTGAGGAAACATTTCTTTCACATCCGCTGTCATTGCTATGTGTCCTTCACGAAAACGAAACAAGATATGGAGCAGTGGCTGTAGCAGGTCGGGCCCGGGGAGTAGAAGTGAGTTGAGACTGACTCCCGAGGTCCGCGCGGCTGCATCGTGAACGACACGAAGTTTTTTCTTCTGTGGATGTACTACTGGAAAATGAGGCAGATACCAGCGTATCGCTTTGTGAGTATCACACAGATTAAAACTGTCGTGTTGAGTGTGTCTAGGGCACTCCTCCGCGTAGCCCTTTTCCATCATGTTATTAATAAAATCACAATATTTTTTCTTAAAATCTAGGTCTCGAACCATGCGTTGTTCTAAGCCTAAAAACCTTGAAAGCGCTTGAGGATAACTGTCAGGTATGTTTGAACTTGCAGTGTCTTTACGCCACAATAAACCAACTTCAAACCTACCTGACGGCAGACGTTTGGCTGTATCATCCAGAATGTCCAAAGCGTATTTATCCTCCTTAGAACACAACGTCTCTGGCTTTGAGATACCTATAGAATCCAGGCGAAAGTAATCTTTGATCATCTCGTCCATGGCGGGCTCATCACCACCAGGAACAGCGACGTGGTTTACAAAATGGACAGGTTTAGTCCAGCTACTAGATTTGCCGTGTACTACCCATCCTAAAGCTGTGCGTGTAGCAACGGGTTGATTCCTAGAACCTTGTTTCACTTCACGACTCACAGTTAAATACCAGTGCTCTGCACCGAGCAGAATCTTGGGCGTGGCGTTAGTTAGTGTAAGAACGTCGATTAAATCAGTCAAGTGTGGATATTTCGACAAATCACTATTGCTGACAGTTTGTGTAAACAGCGAAAGTGTATCTATAGCCTTAGCGTTATTCACAGAAAACACCTCGTTAGAGTGTTTCCCCTTAATAGAGAAACTCACGTGTTCAATCGGTTTGTGCGTAGACATTCCGGCCACTCCGTCAACTTTGATGGACTCCCTTGGGCCTGATGCACCAATGTGACGTGCCACCTCCGAGTCGATCAAGGTTGCCGTGGAACCGTCGTCAAGTAAGGCGTAGATGTCGTATTTTCCACGCGGTCCGCTCACCTCAACAGGGACTATCTTTAAATATACACGTGTCTGTATTATGTCGTTTAAGTCAGATTCTGTGACGTTAGAAATAGTGACGGTTTTATCAGTATCATTATTTTCTATTACAACATTGTAAGAAAGAGATGGAGACTCGTCAGCAGAGCGGGACGCTTGCGGTGTTGACGCTGTATGCAGTAATGGGTTATGGAAGCGTCCGCAGCCGTCGACACCGCACCGTCCGATCCTGCAAGTCTTCCAGCGATGTGTCTTAGATTTTAAACATTTGTAACAGATTTTAGCTTCGCGCAACCAGCGCCACTTGTCGTCTAACGTTAGGGATTTAAAATTCTTGCAATCTGACAGCATATGTTTATTAGCGCAGAAACGGCACAAATCTGAAACAGTATTACGTGTAGATGCCAAGTGAACGTTCTCACGACGTGCAAAATTGTGACCCAAATTATTGTGACCGACTGTACCAGGTCGCCTACCAAAGTCGGATGTTGTTCCGGGCCTTTTAGTGTATTCGTGTATTAAACCAAACCTGTTGTGTTTGATGGCCTCTATATCGAGTAATGCAGATAAAAGTTGTATTTTCGGTACAGACGGATCACTACGGTATGCAAAATCTTTGAACTGACTGTACAAAATAGGTGTTAATTTGCATAACAAAGATTGGAACAGTTCTACGGAATGTAAGTGCTCTTTTTGTTCTAGATTGTTAATAACGGCTATGCAATTACGCAGTCTACACGCAAAATAATTTAGTTCTCTTTGATCGTAACTTATCTTAGGGAGATTACGAACAAGAGTAATTTCCTGCAACACTATCATTTCGGGAAGCGCGAACATCTGCTCCAGCATATCGAGTACTTCTTCAGGTCGCTCCGCCGTGTATAGCAGCGACGACACGCTCTCGAGGGCCGGACCACGCAGTGCACCGCTCAAACGCACGAGATTCTCGGCGGGCGTAAACAAATGTTGTGTGTTACGATAAGTACGTCTAAACATCAACCACTCCGTTGTCTTACCGCTAAAAGGCACCAGTTCTACCTTATGCGAACACCTATTAAAATAAACGTTAGGCTCGGCCTGTTTTGGCTGTGAGTAAAACTCCTTATAGTTTGAGTTAGTTGTTGGCCGCGTAAATGACGTAAAATTATTTGGCATCGACATATTTTGTGACTTTGTCATGTCGTTCAAAGGAATTTCAAATGTCACTGGTTTTTTGTAAACATGCTGAGAAATTTCATGATTTTCAGGAATACGTAATGATGTATGATTTTCATTAAATGTACGGGAATGGTGTTGTAAATCAAACATTTTTTTACCATGAAAATCATGACGGGTTGTGTTTTCTCGCGAGAAATGTGGTGCTTCCGTGTTGTTTTCATTATTTTGCTCTACGTAACGTAGCTGTGGAACCAAATTTCTCGCGGGATCCGAAACCATATCAGTGCCGTCCTTTCGTGTGAGCAATGATTCTGACACTGGTATAGCAGTGTTCTTGTCGCTCGGACGACTTGTGTGGTTTACGTCGTGAACCCATGATGCGCTACGTGAGTAAGCTTGACTAACCGAGCGAGCCAAACGATCGTCGGCTTCCTGCGCCGCCAGAGTGGCTTCCATCTCCAGCTGCTCGATTTGGTTTGCCTGCTGAATAAGCTTACGTTCGTGCTCAAGCCGTTGTTGTTCAATTTGCTGTTCGCGTTCAAACAGCTGCTGTTCGCGCTCCATGCTTCGTCGGGCGAGCTGTGCCTCCGCGGACAACCTACGTGCCCTTATTGTGGCTGAGGACCGCGAAGACCCCGACAAACGTGACCTGGAACTTAGCGAAACATTACTAGGCTCTTCGATAGTTGTGGGACAGTGAAGAGGCATCCCAGAGTCAGGATAGTTAGTTGCGGAAGTAATATCACCCTTGCTTACAGTAGGGTCTGGTTTTTTGCACGGACCGAGCCCAGGATCGCGAGCCGCGGGAGTATCAGTGGCTTTAGTGCCTTTAGTGTCCATCTTCATGGACTGGCCGAGCCCACCCGCGACTGTCGGTGCTAAATTTCCTGCGGCTTTTGATCGCGTTAACATACCTTTCGAAGGACCAAAAATGTACGGGAAAGAATTAAGGGTTTTAATATTGAAGAAAAACACCTATCTTTCTGTGAGTTATTTTTTGACAACTGACTTAAAAAACAAAAGAACATTATAAAAACATAGACAACGTATCAAAAGAGGTATATAAACATAAGAAACTCCCCGACACTAACCCTGAATCCTTCAGCAATGTGCTGAGCGGATTCAGGGCTGGGCAGAACCATAAGGGGCTCAGACTGTCACCCTGGAATATACCTCGCTCGATCCTTATATAGTCCTGCGGCTCAGGAGGGTCATCTCTGCCGCCAGGTTGACGAAGGACTGTGGTCCACTGACGCATACATACGCCTAAGAAGGATCTTAGAGTTGCATCAATTTTGTACAACTCCAAGATCCTCCTCAGCCATGAATGAGGCACCGAATCATAATATTATTAATTAATTTAATTATTTTTTTATTAATTATTATTATTATTATTATCTTTCAATCTATCAGTGTACAGCACATCAGTCACCACGCTGCCAAATATAAGTTACATCGCTGAACATATATCGTAACAGTAAGCTGGAACCCACTATTTCTCGTCTTGCGCGGTCTCGCACGTAAATTCGCGTCACCGATCCCGGCACATTGAGACGGCAAACGAATGGCCCTATTCGATTCGACTTCAGCGACAAACAGGTGTGCTACCGAGGTTATGAAAACATCATGCTATTTAGAGAGAGTTGAGTTTTGTCTCTATTTTTATACGATTTTAGCGAAGAAGAAAGTGAAGAAAGTATTATTAATAACAATAATATTAATTCATTTAGTAAATGGATAACAGTGATCCATAAATTGTATGTAGTCAAAACTTATAACAGTGGCGGTAGCCAAAGTAACATTAAGAAAACGATAGCGAAGTTCGAAAAGAATAAAATGAATGGGATATAAGATTGACCACGTGATTTAGCGCGGCTTATGTCAATCTCATACATTTTATTCTTTTCGAACTTCGCTATCGTTTTCTTAATGTTACTTTGGCTAAGCCTACAGGCTGTAGATAAGAAACAGAGAATGCTATCTCCGAGTAATTGGTCAACTCGTCCCACATGTCTACAGCCCATTTGGGACGAATTGCGGAAAATCAAAATCTATCTCCGCGTCATTGTCCATTTTGGAAAGCCCAATCCCAGTAGTGGGATGTTTAACGCCAGAGTACGCCCAGTTTGGCCAGCACTGACTACAGCCTTTTTTTTGTATAGAGTTTGCTGATAGCCTCAAACAACATTTTCAGCTTCACCGGGCTTTTTGGGGGTGGCGAGAAACTCAATGGGTTCCTCAAGCCGTGTGAAACGAATCACCTTCGGAGGTTTACTAGAGTCTAGACCAGGGATGGGCAAACTTCGGCCCGCGGGCTATCAACGGCCCACGAATGATGGAAGTCCGGCCCGCGACCATCAAACAAAAAATCGAGTGCGTAGGTATGTGTTTCAAAAAATGCATACCTATCAATATTTTTATTTCACAAGAAAAAATATTTACTGAAAAAATACATCTAAAAATTCAAATTGGTCTGGCCCGCCATGATTTGTTAGTAAATATTGTCACGCGAATGCATCCCTGCTCTAGACTCTAAAAAACCTAGTGGTTCTTAACCTTTTAGCCGTGAGGGACCATTTCCACAACAACATTCCAATTCCATTTCGACAACCCAGTTGTTTTACATCACGCACGTCAAGGTCGCCAAGTCACTTGTTTATTGTTTATCACGATTACGATGGCTTCGCGGACCATTTGGAATGCCTCCAGGGCCCAACAGTAGTCCGCGGACCACTGGTTAAAACCCACTGGGGAACGGCATCACGCACTAAGGCGTGTCCCCGTGCCCTACTAGACTAGAATCTCCGAAGGATCGGTGACTACAGCTTGTACAACAGTGGCATAACTCCCCATCAACCGTACAAATGGGGGCTCACAATTCGGGCCATCGGAGAGACTCCATCAATTGTGGAGTCAAACAATGGTACCCGTCGAATAGGATCCGCATTTATTGCGCACTGCACCAAATATGCTTGAATTTGTGGTGGAAACATACAGGCTCAAATCTCGGTTAGAAACGTCGCGTGTACGCTAAAAACACCAAAGAGTTTTTACACGATTAGCGAAATTAAGTAACTACGAAAATCTCCTTTATCTTCATCTTTATCTTTTTAATAGTAAAAAGACTTTCTTTTCAACACACAACAAACTTTTCTTTAAACCATTAAGTAAACTAAAGAGACTTTTATTTCTTGGTTAGTTGAAAACACCACAAAAACAAATGAATTTTTGCGATTCGAAAATTTTTATAGTACTTAGACGCTTAAATTGAATCGACTCGTATTGACATGTTTATACTGTATATTTATTCACACCGGAATACCGTGCAAAACAGTTATAAGGGTAGTCGTCATCCAGTCTGTCTCTGGGCAGAATCGCATCACCAGACAAATTGATTATAAATAAACGCTACTTACCGGTACCCGTGTGTTTCCAAAGGTATGGCCCTATTGAACATCGCATATTGCATACAGGAACAGTTTCTGGCACATCGCCGCTCAGCCGGCAAATGACGGGTTTTGTGGGACGCCGACGAAGCCGCGAACCGACCGGGAACTTGCGGCTTTCGGATCACTGTGCGCTAACTTTCGTTCCGGTGGAGCTGAGATGCATTATTGAGGAACTGAGGTTATATTGAGACAGATTGGCTGGGTTACCGAAATGTGCCGACGAATTTTAACCGCCTCTGTGATCTAGTAGATAAGATGATGGTAGCTAACCAGGCGGATAAACAAGCTCTACCGTCCGCCTGGTTAGCTACCATCATCTTATCTAAATATGTCGCCATAACATCAATGTTCACTGTGTGGTGCCGGGAATAAAGAATTGCACCACCCCATCTCTTCCCGTGGGTGTCGTAAAAGCCGACTAAGGGACCATTCTAGAGGATGGGCAGCAGCATCTCTCTGAGGTTAAGTCTCAACTTACTGCGATCGCCAACCCGCCTGCCAAGCGTGGCGATTATGGCAAATCCCCTCATGTATCCTTGGGGGAGGCCTTTGTCCAGCAGTGGACGTCTTTTGGCTGAGATGAACATCAATGTTTGTAGCGTTGTTGTGTTTCGGCAGCTAGAGATAAGATAGGTTTCTTTCTTTTTTACCTGACTGCGTTAGAAGCAGGGTTATGTTTTTTGAATTTCGGTTAATATTCATAGTTGTCGCAGACGGGGACAATCATCAACCAAGCGGCCGCGCCGCGTGACAAGCTCAATTAAATCCGCACTCTCTGTAGTTGGTTGGTGATTGTTGCTTGCGACAACTATCAATATTCAATGTATTTATAAATACTCATTTATTATAGATTTTATAATTTAAGTATAGGTAGCGGACAAGGAAATATTTCACGTTGCATTCAACATTGCTCAAATTGAATTCTGGGATCGTAGAGCATGTTTTTTTCCCTTTCAGTTATTTTTTATGTTAGTCCGGTTTTTACGAGTATATAATTTTTTTTTTATATAAGGAATTCGTACGAATAGGTTTGGTTAACAAAATGTGTACTCGTTCCGGTGCTTTACCTATCGTGATGTCTAAGTACGCGTTTTATTGATCACTTTTTAGAGAGTTTGCTGATTACCACAGACGCCATTTATAGCGGCACCGGAATTTTTTGGGGCGGCGGAACTAGAACAAAAGACAGCACGCACTAACCCCATTACCTTCTAGATTTTGCATTTAGTCTGGATAGGATCGGGAGTTTTATTTTTGTATTTTTTTTTTTTTTGTATATTTTTTTTATTTTTTTAGTAGAACAGCCTAATGGCGCCTTTAAAAGCTAGGACATCGGCTCGGGTTGGCCGAGTCGTGAGGGTGAGGAGAAACGCCCAAGTACATGTTTGTACCTGGTAAAGAGTACTTGTAAACCGGGTCGTCGTCCTACGAGTACGGTGTCTTGGGCCTAAGTAAGTGTGCATATTTAGTGTATTATGTGAATGTGTAGAAGAATTTTGAAAATCAGGCGCATTTGATCACTTTAACGAATGTACGTCACGAGAATTGTAGATAGATAGATAGATAGATAAAACTATTTATTGCACACACACACAGAAAAGTAGAAACAAAACAACAAAAAAATTATTGTAACTTTATTGTAACAAAAATTTAATTGTACTTCGTATAGTATACAGGGGCAACGTTCAAGCATCAATGGTTGAACGGAGAGATGAATTCAATATGAGGAATGCGATTGGTGTAATCGTGATTCAATATCACATAGCTTGAAGCTTCGAGCTTATTCATCTATGCCCTGTTATTTCATTGGATCTAATAACCCTTTAAACCGGAACACAGCAATTTAAACAATGCCCCTGGAAGGCAGAAATAGATATCAAGGTGGTCGCCATCCAGTCGTCATCCACAATGTTACCATCAACTAATTACTTGAATAACAAACAGCCGATAAATCTAATAACCAAACGCCATTTTGTCGTTGGTGATATCGATACCCCTAATATCAACAAACAGATATTTCCCGGCTGCATAGTGCGTCGCTTTAGCCTTATTCAACCTTCAGCATTGAGCGAGTAAAATATGAAAACAAAACGGCGATGTCAACATTGTAGTCAAAGTTCACTATGCTCAGTTCGCCAGCCAGCCAGCCATCCAGCTAGATCACAATAACCAGCCAGCCAGCCAGCCAGTCAGATTGTACAAATTACCCAGCCAGGCTGACAGCCAGCCAGCCAACTCTCCATAAATAGCTAGCCAGCCAGCCAGCAAACAGGAAATCCAGCAAGCTACTTAGGCAGTCAGCCAGCCAGCCAGCAAGCTCATTACTTGCTCAATATTGGCTAGCTTGGTACCGCCATCGTATCTAAACATTTCATCATTACATCAATGTTTGTAGCATTGTTCCGGCAGCTAGAGAAATGATAACCTGTGGCTCAGTAGTTGTGGTTTCCGGATGAAATGAAGAATCACTAAACAGGTGAGATGAAAGTAAGGTGCCGTTAGTCATAATATAAAATATTCAGCCAGCCAAACAAAATAGACCGCCAACAATCTCGTGCAGTGTGATGCTACTACGGCTTTGGACGGTGACGTGCGCCGATTGTTTACGCTTCGTTAGCGTATTCAGACAAACGCAGCCATCAGCAGATCATCAGATCAGATCATCAGATCATCAGCCTGCTGACTAGGGGAATAGAGAGCTGGCTGTCTAGCCAACTCCCTATTCCCCTAGTCAGCCAACCGATCAGCAAGTTCATTATACCCAGCCAGACAGCTTAATATATCTATCCAGCCAGCCAGCCAGCCAGCCAGCCAGCCAGCCAGCCAGCCAGCCAGCCAGCCAGCCAGCCAGCCAGCCAGCCAGCCAGCCAGCCAGCCAGCCAGCCAGCCAGCCAGTCAACCAGTCAACCATTCAACCAGTCAACCAGTCAGCCAGCCAGCCAGCCAGCCAGCAAGCCAGCCAGCCAGCCAGCAGGTCAGCCAGCCAGCCAGTCAGCTCAGCCAAATAAAATGAATAAAATGGACGCCTACATAACTGTCCCGTGCAGTGTAAGCCTACGGTATTGTGCTACGGCCTTGCACGCTGACGTGCGCCGATTGTTTACGTTTCGTTAGCTCTGTAACAATGTTAGCGCCATTTTGAATTACCGCCGCTCTTTTGGGCGATGCGTTTAAAGAGGACCGAGCCGCATTACTGCAACCTATATGGCGTGTAAAGGATACGACACTGCACAGAACACATTTTGGTCCAAGAGCAACAGCGTGTAAAAACAAAAAACGTCCACTTTCATTCGTGAACGTCAAGCGACTGCAGCCGTGATGGCGCCCCGAAGAGGTCATCATAACCTAACCTTAACGTGGGTGATGATGACCGCCGAAAAGGTTTTCAAATTTAATTATTTTGGTGCTTAATGCGAGTTCTCGCCCTATCGATCACATTGGCGAAAACTAGAAATTTTAAGGCAAAATTTTACTTCTTCTCGTTTGACGCTAGGAGGCGCTGGCGGCGCTGTTCCAGTGATTGTTTATAACGGTTTCGGATCCTCCTAGCTGCATGAAGGTGAAGTGGTTTGGCAGGAGGTTTGTTTCTATCCCCTTGACCCCTCAAGGATAGAGACAAACCTCCAGCCTCAAGGGGCGAGAGTCACACGTAAGGATACGGGCGCAGTGATGTGCGTAAAGTACTTTCTCCTGTATAAAAAAGGAGACGCCGAAATACCAAACAAATTTAAGTTTCCGTTAACGTGTTAGAAGGCAAAAGTCACTCCCTGTTGATCCAACCAGCTTTGGGCGATAAAATAATGTTAGATGATGACGACAAAGTTAAGATTTTAATTGAAAACCTCACGCAATACCTAAAGATTTTCCTTTTAAGTATCTAATAAAAGTAACAAAAAAAGAAAACTACTCCACATTTGAAAATGGAAACAGAGGAACACTTAACCTCCTCTTCGTACACTTGAGTAGCACTGCAACTTGCCGCTCTTTCCTCTTAATTTAAGTAATTACCTTACATAAATACTTTTTTTAAATATCTGTGGCCATTTTATATTCAAGAAACTAAGCGTTGTTTTTCCATTTGCATAGAGATAGAGTGCTAGGAAATGACATACTAGAAAGCCTTGACCACACCATAGGCGGAACGAAAAAGCGATGCAGTTTGGCGATACTAGTTACAAGGAATCTACAAATGCCTCGTCCGATGTCGTCTGCGGTGGGTCGACAATATTTGTAAACTTATCAGTTTTCAGATCCAAAGAGACAGAGATCTAAAAATGAGTGATTTAGCGGAATTAACGTTACTTACATATTACTTATTTCAATTGTATTTTTGAGTATATATTGAATTTAGTAGCCACTAACATTAATTTAAATGTTTTTACAGTTAGGATATTGATAAGTTATTGGTATATTAAAGTAATAAGAAATCAGTTTATGTAGGTACAGGCCACTCATCGTTCAAAAATCTATGCTACTGCTATACTACACGTACGAAAATCAATTTCTGAAACTTTATCACAATAGGCAATGAAGCAGAAGGTACTCTAATCAAAATCGCTCCACGATAACCACAGAAGCATGCGCCTTAATGGGCTGCATCAAATTAAAAACAGTCGAACGGCTGTTAAAATTCATTATGAATTACAGCGATAAAGTCGGAGCGCGCGGCAAGCGGAATAACCTTTTTTTTAATTGGGTCGCTTCATTTGGCCAATTGCACAGAAAATGCGCTTTATTTTTCTTTTTAAACTTCGAAAAGAGGTTTTTTAACGGACCTCTATGGAGGTGCCATCGTTTTATTTGATTAAAAAGAAGTTATTCTCAATAAACAACTGATATCTAGCCTTCTTGGTGGGAAAGTGAAGAGTCATGTCTGCTGTTTTGTTTTATTTTCTGAAATTTGAATTTTATTAACCGTTAAGTGTTCGTAAGTAAGCATGAGTGTTGGCAAATGAAACAAAACAGTGCAACTTCACTTTTCAAATTCTCTCAAGAAGTCTGCCCGAGGACTTAGTAAAGCCCCACATCTTTACTGAGATACTCGAGGGGTTGGAGGGTATATCATTTCTCACTTTACATATTGTTTATTTATAAATACTTGTAAGAAAAATTACTTTGACACTGGCTAAATGTGCTAATCGCACGAAGCCATCAAATAAAGGAAAAAAACTGATATCTAGACTACGTGGTGAGAAAATCCAGAGTCCATTTCATGTTGTTTGGTTTTGTTTTTTAAAAACCCATGATATTTTTAAAAAATACAACAACCGAAATAAAAGAAAGCTCATTTGTCTGTGGTCTGAATTGTGTTTCGGACATCAGGTAATTTTGTTGCGCTAAGTAGACGATTGGTATTTAAAATGTGATTTCCCATAGGAACTCGTTGGTAGAGTGGCTGGCACTTTTGGGTTACGTCGCTGGATGGGTGACAAATTGAATTTAAAGTTGACGAAATTCTTGCCTCCTGGTTGTAATCGTAAGAAAGACGATCGACAATTGACGACCTCCTTGGTCGAGTGGTTTGTCCACCGGTTTTTATGGTGTCGCCATCTCTGAGGTCCCGGGTTCGATCCCCGGTCGGGTCAATTTAGAAATTATTGTTTTTCTAAATTGTCTCGGGTCTGGGTGTTTTCTATGTATAATAAGTATGTATTTAAGTATTTTAAGTATGTTTATCCGTTGTCTAGTAACCATTTAACGAGTTTCATAACGAAGCTTCTCTTGGGCTAGATAATTGATGTGAGTGTAGGAAGTTTATTTATTTATTTATTTACATATACAGTAGGTAGGTACCTACATGCTTTAGGGTAAAGATTTGCTCTTTTCAGTTTTCTCAAGCTCATTGTATTGTATTGAAAATCAATCGACATATTCTAATTTCATTGAAGAAAACCATAATTACTATTACTAGTGGAAGCCTAAAATATTCGTACAGCAATGTTTATTGCAAATCTTTTATTTTATTTTAAAATAAATAAAATAAAGAGCCAACCAGCTCTTCTCCTTAGAACCTCCCTAAAACCTCTTTTTATGCGTGTTGTTCATGTAGGATGGCCTGAGCCCACTTGTGAGACGTTTATTGGCTGATGATGTTGAAAAATATCATTTTCACCACAAAAGATAATAAAAAAGTACCTACTAAGTAAGTAATTGAATTCAACGGGAAAATATATATTTTTAAAAGTAGGTTAGACCACCAGAGTTCGACAGGCACTAAAAAATGTATATGATTAAAGTGCTAATCACTGATTAGCACTTTAATCATATATTTTTTTTATTAGCCTGTGTTGTGTCCACAGCTGGACACAACGCTGGACAAAGGCCTCTCGTCTGCGGCTCCACTCTTCTCTATCGTCGGCCACCTCATACCACTCCGGCAAAAAAGTGGTCAAGTCGTTCCCCCATCTCCGCCTTGGTCTGCCTCGTCTAACCCAGTCAGCTAAAGCAATGAAAATTGCGAGTTGTGCTCTTAGTGCAACGAGACGTGAGCAAGCTTACAGCTCCGGTAACCTATCTGAATATTAGGTAATGGACTATACGTGACCACAGCTCGAGACACTAGTCTTAAAAGTACCGGATGAAGGATGCGTACCGGCGTGTTCTGATCTGGCGTTATGACCTGACGTAGATGGTCCCTTGTGCTTGCGCAAGGATGTCTGACACCTAACTTTATAACCGTATGGTTGGTGGGGGGTGTCAGTATAAACTTTAAAGTCGTGTGTAGCGGTGAACCCAGTCAGTGGCGATCTTCGACCACCTCCCTGGCCCATGCGGCTAACGTGCCCAGCCCAGCCGGCCGGCCCACTTTTTTCATTCATTCATTAAGCGGTGATGTTTGACTTTAGCATACAAAGATATGACTTTGGCAAAGTTGAATATGAATATGAAGACCACATGCGTCCTAGTTGTTTTCCAGTAAAATTTCAATGCAATTCTACATTATTTTTTAGCGACGACAAATGATGTCGAGAACTAAGTTATTGTGTCGCGTCGAGAACATTGGTGCCTATTACCATACATAAGTACCTAGGTATATTTTTTCATCATCAGCCTACACACATCCAGTGCTGGACATAGGCCTCTCCAAGTGCACTCCACTGAGCACGTTCCGCGGCTACCTCCAGCTCTTGCCAGCCACCTTGCGGAGATCGTCGTTCCACCTAGTCTGAGGGCGTCCCACACTACGTTTGCCGATACGCGGTCTCTACTCAAGAACTCGTTTACCAAATTAATATGGCCGGCCACTGCCACTTCAGCTTGCTATTCCTGTGGGCTATGTCGACGACTTTGGTTCTCTGTCGGATCACCTAGTTCCAGATCCGATCCTTCAGAGAAACTCCAATACTCAGGTATATTTGTTGTATGCCTGATATGAAAAGACATGAAACAATTACAAAATAACAATGCGGCTTTTAAAGCTTCCCGCTTTGTCAATAAATATTTGACTGTAAAAATACATAAGTAAAGTAAAATAGCCTAATATACTATAGCCACATAGCTATATATATAGCCACTGCTGGGCAAAGGCCCTCCATCATTGAAATCAAGTCATCGCTACAATTGATTGGTAATGGCTTAATCACCACGCTTGCCAGATGCGGGTTGGTGATTACAAACCCGGGCTAATATGCATCGAAAAACCTGAAACACAATTTGCCCGACTTGGGAATCGAGCCCAGGACCTGCGGGCCGAGAGCTTTGCCACTCAGCAACCGAGGCGTAAAAATACATAAGCTTCAAAAATAATAAGAAGCTTAGATAAAATGTTTTTGTTTTGTTTGTATAATTTTTAACGCAAATTTTGTTGCGAACAAATTACAAAAATGCCTTTTGCCTTTCAAAGTAAAAAGTAAATAGTGTTTCATAATTTCGGCGGGCTGGTTAGAACCACGATAGCTCAATTGGGAGAGCACCTGCACTCGGTATGTCAGAAGGGTGCAGGTTAAAATCCTGCTCGTGGAAATTTTTTCAACACTTGTGTTTTTGTTAATCATCATCATCATCATCATCTCAGCCAAAAGACGTCCACTGCTGGACAAAGGCCTCCCCCAAGGATCTTCACAACGACCGGTTTTGTGCTGCTCGCATCCAGCGGCTTCCCGCGATCTTCAATCGTCGGGCCACCTTGTTGGAGGCCTGCCCACACTGCGCTTTCCGGTACGCGATCGCCACTCCAAGACTATCCCGCCCCAGCGGCCATCAGTCCTGCGAGCAATGTGCCCTGCCCACTGCTACTTGAGCTTAGCAACATTTCTGATTCGATCACGCAGAGAAACCCCGAGCATAGCCCTCTCCATTGCTCTTTGAATGACCTTGAGCCTTTTTATGAGGCCCATAGTGAGCGACCACGTCTCAGTCCCGTATGTCATCACTGGCAACACACACTGGTCAAAGACTTTCGTCTTGAGACACTGCGGTATATCGGACGAGAAAAGGTAGGTAGGTCCAACTTCAGCAAAGAGGTCAATCGACGAATCCAATTAGGCTGGGCAGCGTTCGGTAAGCTACGAAATATCTTCTCGTCCGATATACCGCAGTGTGTTTTTTAAGCTTAGACAAATGAAAAGTTACACTAACGTCACCTCTCGTTAAAAGATGGAGGCGTTCGAGTAGGTACTGCCGGTAAGTCCCATCAGAATTGTCATGATTAATGTAACAGCGCAGGACTTCGCCGACATAAAATCGTCGACGAGGCTCAATTGAGTTCCTAGTTCCTAGCTTTGGCTAATTTACCTTTCAAATTGCGACCAAACTTTTCCGAAGACCTAACTTTGAACATGACTTAAAACCCTCAAATCTTAATCCTTTTCAATATTTATTTATTAAGGATTGTAGTTATACGGTTAATTTAGAACCGAATTTCGTAAAGTTTACAAATCGAAGGCGTTATGGTTATTAAAGGTACCTACTGGGTTCAATTCCCAGATCGGGCAAAATGTGTATGTATTGCTATTTGATTGTTATTTGTTAATATTGTGTGTATTGCTGTTTGTTAATCAAAAAATATTGATAAAGAAGTTATAGAAAGCAAACGTCCATGAAAGTGGGTCTCGTCGCTGAAGAAAATATTATCAACTAGCGGCCGCTCGCGGTTTCACCCGCGTGGTTCCCGTTCCCGTTGGAATATCTGGATATAAAGTATCCTATGTGTAATTCTCGGTTATAATCTATCTGTATGCCGAATTTCATCCAAATCCATTCAGTAGTTTTTACGTGAAAGAGTAACAAACATCCATCTTTACTTACTAACTTTCGCGTTAATAATATTAGTAGGATAGTAGGATATATTTGAATCTTTCTAACTTTACATTCACATAATTTAGTCTGTGATTGCTGAAGTTAAGCTACTTTCGCGAAGGTCCGTCGTCGGATGGGCGACCAAAATTTATCATTTGGAGCTCCTCCGCGCTTTAGAAGGCGCGTAAAGTCGTTGTGCACGTCTGCATGTCGCAGTCGTTAACAACCAGCGCACCGCACTGGGCCCGCCCGCGTGGTGGTTTATGGCACGTTCTCCCTGTGTTTTTTCTATTAGAGAAGGCTCGTGTTCCAACAGTGGGGACATAAAAGGAGCTGTATATTCCCGTTCATAGATTGCAAAATTTGAATTAATTCTGTAGGCTTTAAGTGTCAAATCAGACTCCATTTTGCGATTAATCGAATATCTAGATTTCAGCCTTCATCTCTCGATAGTAAATGACGATGGGGCCGACGATATCGGAGCGCACTCCGGATCGGAATCCTTAACTACTGAGGCACCTATCTCTAGCTGCTTTTGTCTTGTCAATCGAAACAGCAGTACCTACCTACCTATCGGTGATACGCTGTCAGCACGCTGTCAGTATCCAACGCTTTGACTGGTTCGTAGTAGTATATTATTTCTTCTGAAGCAGTGGGGAACTAAAACTCGACTAGCGAGACGCGTGTAGCAGCCCCAACGCTTAACAAGCGTCTCACTTTCACAACTGCAAGAAAAATACTTTAAGTACTTTACAAATAAACAAAGAATAAGGTCCGAATAGTTATTCCGTGTTTTGTCTCTTTTACTCTAATTTGAAATTACGTTTAAGTGACAGAAACAAAACACGGAATAACTATTCGGACCTTGTTCTTTGTTTATTTGTAAGGCCTAAGAGTTCATGGAAATTCCCCAGAATCTAAGCCAGTAAGCCAGTAATTTCATAAATTTCAGGTAAAATGTAAGTAAGTAAATGTACATGTATGTTTTTCAAATATTAATGTTCATGGTAATTCCCCAAAATCTAAGTCAGTAAGCCAGTAATTTCATAAAGGAGAATGCTCACGAAGTATGGAAAAAAAACCCAGGCTCGGCGCAAAAGATATGTATTTTAATTTATCAGTATAAAAGAGTAATAAAATAGCACATAGGTGCCGTCATCGAAAACGGTGGCTAAGTGGAGGAAATTGCTATTTGTTTTTTGGCAGGGTATATATTATAAATCGATCAGCATTAGACGTCTTTCGGCTGATATGTTTATGATAATAATGATATTTTTTAAAGGATATGTGTGAACATTTGTTTTAATATTTTATACTCGTAGTATAAAATATTAAAACAAATGTTCACATAATCAAAACATCTTTTATTATAATTATTCAATTTATTAATCCAATTATTCAATCCGTGCGGCGACGGAGAAAGAATACAATTCGCCGCCCCTCTCCTCCGGTGGGTGTCGTAAGAGGCGACTAACGGATTTTCGAGCTTCCATATGCTCTACTGCGTGGTAGGGCTTGGCCCGTCTGGTTAGTGACCACCGTACGCATGGTGTAAAACCCGTCAAGTGACCGCTTGTCGGTCGCGTTTCGGGATCAGCCAGCGTATAACCAGAGCTCGAGTGGATGTTGCTGCGATGCATTTGGTCTGTGGAGGCTTCCGTCAAACCAGTGCCAGGAGGACTTTGTTAACCCGCCGGCCAGGGAGACCCGTAGAAACGGCTGTCCCGCTGGCCGCCCGTGGCACAGTACAGGGGCCCAAGCGAGCCTAACCAGCTCGTGAGGCTGCCTCACCATGCCACGCATAATCTCGGGGTGGTCCGTCGTGCCGGTTGGTGACCGGAAGGTGGGGTCCCGGCGGCCATTCCCGGGGGGGTTCGGGGGCCCTTCCGTTCGGCGGGTTAGTGAAACTCTTTTGTAGGCAGTTCCCTGGTGAGACATGTCGCCACTCTTTGACCATTTGCAAAGCAGCAGCATTTCCTCGATTCACGCCTCCCTCCTTTCTTACAACATGACAGCGCATAACATTAGAACTGGTAATTCAGCGGTGCACACCCCCACCACAACCTTACCGTTTGAGGTCGAGTTCGCTAACATCCGCGGACTCCATGCAAACCTCAATGCCGTCCATCACCATCTTGAGACGGCACGGCCAGCAATGTTATTCTTGACGGAGACGCAAATAATCTGTCCGGCTGACACCACTTACCTGCACTATCCGGGCTTTGTGCTTGAAGAATCCTTCAAAGCCAAAGCCGGAGTTTGCTTGTTCGTTCGGACGGATGTTTGCTGTCGCCGTCTGCGCTGTCTGGAAGACCCTTCCTTTTCCCTCCTTGTGGTACACGTCGACTTGGGCTCTCATAACCGTGTCTACGTCTGCGTCTACCGATCCCATAATGGCGACATGGAGACAACTCGACTTATTGAACACCTTAGTCGGGTGGCAGATAAAGCGCAGGAGCGGTTTCCATCGGCGGAATTGGTGTTTTTGGGGGATTTCAATGCTCACCACGAGTTGTGGTTAAGTTCCTCCAAAACTGACCATGCTGGTAGAACTGCCCACGCGTTCGCTCTCACGCACGACCTGACTCAACTGGTGAACCAGCCCACCAGGATCCCAGACGTAGTCGGTCACGCGCCCTCTTTGTTGGACCTTTTGCTGACGAGTCGCCCAGCTGGCTACCGAGTGGAGGTTCGAGCTCCTTTGGGATCTTCGGATCACTGCTTGGTATCCAGTAAAGTGCCTCTGGTCCCGCTACCGCCTTTAGCGGTATCGAAACGCCAGATTTGGCACTACTCGTCGGCAGATTGGGATAGTATGCGGGACTATTTCGCATCCGTTCCTTGGGGGCAGCGCTGCTTCAGTGGGAAGGACCCGACAGCTAGTGCGACTGCAGTTGCTGATGAGATAGTTTTAGGGATGAAATACTATATTCCGCACTCCTATCTCATCAGCAAAGGCAGGCGCAACCGATGGTTCAACCGCGAGTGTGCCAACGCTGTTGATAACAAGCAGGCGGCATACCGCGCTTGGATCAGGGGTAAAGCTGTTGGGGATCCCGAAACCCGCTCGCTGAAAGCAGCCTATAATTGTGCCACCAAGTCCTGCAAAAGAGCTTACATTAGAGCGGATTCCCAGCGTGTTGCACGAGTCGGCCAAGAACTACTGACGCATCCTACGGGCAGCCGTAGCTACTGGCGTCTGGCCAAAGCCGTGCAATCAAACTTCTGCCAACCCTCGCTGCCACCATTGAGATGTCCTGACAGAACTTTAGCTCACAAGCCGCAGGAGAAGGTCGATCTCCTGGCCAAACTCTTTGCGGCTAACTCCCGAGTCGATGATTGCAATGCACAGCCACTTACAATCTCTCACTGTGGCCACACAATGGCCGATTTTAAAATCAGGCAGTGTGACGTCCGTGCGGAGCTGCAGTCAATCGATGTCCGGAAAGCTAATGGCCCTGATGGCATCCCTCCAGTAGTACTAAAAATGTGTGCAGCGGAGTTGTCCCCCGTATTAACGCGCCTTTACCGTCTCTCACTCTCTTCAGGTTGTGTGCCGGAATCTTGGAGAGAGGCTAATGTGCAACCGGTCCCCAAAAAAGGTGATCGGTCAGATCCATCGAATTACCGCCCCATAGCCGTAACTTCAGTTTTGTGCAAAGTAATGGAGCGCATTTTAAATAAACAACTTGTCCACTACCTAGAAGAACACTCCATCATTCACGATCGCCAATACGGGTTTCGGCCGAAGCGGTCAACGTGTGATCTTCTAGCGTACGTCGCACATCTCTGGGGTGAGGCTATTGACAAGCGTGGTGAGTCGATGGCTGTTAGCCTCGACATAGCCAAGGCATTTGATCGGGTCTGGCACAAAGCTCTTCTCTCCAAGCTCCCGGCATACGGTCTGCCTGCACAGTTCTGCAACTGGGTCGCTGGCTTCCTGCACGAGCGTAGAATTCGAGTCCTGTCTGATGGATGCGCTTCGCGGCTCATGTCAGTGAACGCTGGTGTCCCTCAGGGTTCCGTTCTGTCACCCACGTTGTTTCTTCTGCATATCAATGATATGCTTCCACTTGGAAATATTCATTGCTATGCAGATGATAGTACAGTGCACGGTGGGTATAACGGTCACCCTGCGGCTGGGCGAGTCGAAACTGAAGAGAAATGAGTGAATCTTGTCATTGAGCTCAATCGGGTATTGGACCTCATATCTAATTGGGGCTCCAATAATCTTGTTGAGTTTAATGCCAAGAAAACACAGGTATGTGCGTTTACGGCCAATAAGTGACCATTCCTTCCCCTTCCAACTCTTTAGGGCACATCTCTAAGCCTGCAGAGCAATATCAACATGCTCGGTATGACGATTCGCTGTGATCTGAATCAAAAGGACTACATCGAAGCCGTGATCAAAACTGCCTCACGAAAACTCGGTGTCCTGAACAGAGTGCGGCGATTCTTTACGCCTGACCAGTTGTGTCTTTTGTACAAGACTCAGGTACGGTCTTGCGTGGAGTATTGCTCGCACATCTGGGACGGTTCCGCAAAGTACCTTCTCGATGCCTTAGACAGATTGCAGCGTCGCGCTGTACGCATTATCGGCAATGCAGAGGTCACTAATACTCTCGAACCCCTACAATTGCGTAGAGATATAGCGTCACTCAGCGTTTTCTATCGCTTGTACCACGGCGAGTGCTCTGAAGAACTCTTTGACCTTATCCCACCTTCTCCCTTCTTCCATAGAAGTACACGTGCTGCTCTCCGGAGTCATCGCTTTACTGTCACACATATCCCATCGCGCACAAAGAAATTTGGTGACTCGTTTCTTTGTCGCACCTCCAAAAGATGGAATAGTCTACCAGCACACGTTTTTCCTCCTTCCTATGATATTGGGTCCTTCAAACGAGGCGTGAAGAAGCACCTTGTGGGCCGGCAGAGTGAGGTTGACTGATGCTGCGTTGTTTTCACGCTGCACCAGTTGTCTTCGCGTCTGGACTCCATTTCCACTTAACATCAGGTGGTATGGAGTCATTTGCCGCGCTAAGTATAAAAAAAAAAAAAAAAAAAAGTCTAATGTTTCATTTTGCAGTGAAAGTGCGGGGTGTGCGAAGCCCTCTTGATTCCTTGCCCACCCAAGGTAATATATGACTGACATTACATGGGCACAACAACCTAGCGTTCTTTTCCCGTGAATGCATGAACTATAATATTCGGCAATTCCATTTCTCCCACTTTCTCTTTTATATAAAACGTACGTATAATACGTCCTATTGCTCACATGTCGAGAATTGATGCGACATCTGATGAGTTGACAGTCATCAACTCCATTTAAATTCAACGGCACAGGGTTTCGAAAAACTTCTACTTCATACACACCGCTTCGCTTGATGTGCTCGCTACAGTACGAGCCTGCTATTTTCACGTGGTAGGTGCCCATAGCAAACAAAATCAACTCTTCCTGTGTGAATGTCGGGAAGTCCGTCACTTGTGGATCGTTTGCTTCCATTCGCACAAACGTCGCCCTTTGTCGGTTTAGATTATTTTGAATCACATGGTTCGCCAAAAGATTTGGTCGATTCATTCTTGTATTTATCGCTTCAATAAATTGTGCTGTGTACTGACTGTCTTCGTACGGCTCTTGGAAGCAGTTGATTAGTGCAGCGGCTATTCTGAAGTCTGACATGGTGGTATGTAAAGTGCGGTTGAACACCCTGTATTTGAACATTTTGAAGTCACGTTTGAACCTCCAATTTATAGTTTCAACAACCCATCTACACATGGTTATTAATCTCGATTTGTTGGCCTCTTCGCAAGTTAGTTGGTTTTGGCCGCGGCTTTTAGTAGGTGGCATATGGACCACATAACCGTGAGTTTCAAGCATTGAAACGGCATCGCGGAATCCTCTATCTACAATAAATACGTCACCTGCTGCTAAAAAATAATTAATAACAGCTTCTTACATCGGACCATCGTGGTTGCGTAGAACATTTTTCATTGTTGATGCGTCTGAAGATGTTGCTGCGTATGGACCTAACACTTCAATAATATGACCATCTCCGCCAACCAACATAAATGGTTTTATTAAATTGGTGAATTTGTGTAAACTGTAGCTCTGTTTTTGTAAGAGAAAATTCGAACTTTTCTGTATGAAAATATAGCTACCGTCACATATTAAAATGGCCTTTGGTGATTCGTCATTCCCAAATATATGGTTAGGGAGAATCCTGTTTCTTTGTATCACTTCTTCTCTGGTGATGTGATCAAACCCCAGATGCAGGGGAACGAAATCGTTAAGTAGACAATCTCTAACTAAGTGAACTTTGCGGTCTATAGTTTGCCTGGATTTGTTGAAAACTGTACCTAATCGTACACTAGGTTCACCAGTTCGTATTTTGCTTAGATAAATACCCAAATCTTTAGGCGCCGAAGTTGGTTCACGACGACGCAAACTTGGTAATTGTTCATATAAATAGTTAAACTGTGCATGAGTTAAGCCGGTCCAGAAATGTAAATCTTCCGCGTTAAGTTCATTGATATTATTAAAATCCAAGACACATCGATGTTCTAGGGCCAGCGTGTACATCCTGACAATATCAGGAATACAGCTAGCGTTGAAGTTTGATAGACGGCGTGTCACGAGAAGTGGTATATCTTCTAAGGCGGTGTTTATCAAATGATTTCGACAAATTCTTGCAAGCTGGGATATGTGCAATTGGTGGTAGCTCAAAAGGAAGACCTTGATGCTGTTTGGGACTGCACGGAGCTGATCGTTATTGCAGTTATTCACCATACAACGCCGTGATGTATTAGCCACACGACTGAATCCGGGAACAGGAAAGACGGCATCTTGAGGGTCGCGTGGAACTTGTACATCACGACGTAATGCCTCGTTGATTCTGTGCCAGCAGGCATGGCAAATCGAACTTGATCCATCAAAAGCCACCTGTAACAGATATTTGACATATTATGATATATGGCCGTATTTCGGGGCCGGCGCGCGACATTCTACTGAAGAAAACCCCCAAAAGGGGTAAATGTTTTTTTATACCTAAAGCTCGGAGTGAGCCTTCTGTACTATTTGTATATTTTGTGCCTCTAGCAGGATTCGAATTCACAACCGCTGATATTGCGGGCAAGGTCGATAACTCTCAAATCAAACACACCGTCATTAATGACTTATTAACAGCTTCCTCATTACGTTTTTTTAAGACTACGCAATTCTACTCTAAATCAACTAACCCAATAACGTAGCAACAGGTTGCTTTATTGCACAAAAAACATTAAATACTTAGCACATTTTAATCGGCTTCAGCGTACCTATTACAGTTAAATGAGGCAGTTTTAGTGTGAAGGTGGTATTTTGTTGTTATCTTATACGACAATACTAATACTATCTAATCCTTTTAAATAAAAAAGTACATACCTCTTGTGGCGGTTCTATGTTCTGTAGAATGTATTCTGCGAATTCCCGACGAGTTTCAAAAAAACGCTCAGATAGAACATGTCTCCGAACTCGTCGCAATGTACGATGACACGTTACACAATTGTCCATTTTGATAAATTGCAAAATCACGTGCAAAATCGGAAGTCCAAAAATAGAGCCAATATCGTCAGAAGTGTCGAAATACGTAAGCGAGAAGAAAGCACAGTACACAACGAAGAATTACGAGGGACTGCGCATGATCATATCGTTTTGTGACCCAAACAACACATTCACTGGCGTTCAGATATAAAATGCGACGAGAATACGTATTACCTATAAGAGTGAGCAAGATAGCACTTGTCCGCAATGTCTCTGGCCCGATCCATTCAAAACCGGTATCTCGAGTGCTTTTTTTTTTTTTTTTTTGAGAGAGACTGCTGGTTGCCGAGGGGCATTTCCAGCTTCACCGGGCTTGTTTTAGGGGCGGCGAGGTACGTAAAGGGTACCTCAAGCCGTGTTGAAACGAAACACGCGATCCCTCTAGTTCCGCAAATGCGATCGGGGAAGTGATTCGTCAGGGAATGGAATACTTTATTCCGTTTTCCGACATCCCCCACGGTCACAATGCCCGACCTTGGTTTAATGCGGACTGTGCTCGCGCAGAAGCGCGTAAAGAATCTGCTTACCAAGCCTGGGTGCGTGCTCGTGACCGCAAAGTACGGGCTCGGAGGGTTCGCTTGAAGAAGAAGGCCTTCAATTCTGCAGCTAAGTTATGCAAACGAGTGATTTGTAAGGCGCGATACGACCATGTAAGCCGCATAGGAGCCAGATTAGCATCCTACCCAGCTGATAGCAAGCAGTTCTGGTCCCTGTCCAAGTCGGTCGAGTCAAATTTCTGCCGCCCCAATTTGCCTCCCATGCTGCGACCTGATGGATCGTTGGCCCACTCTGCAACGGAGAAAGCAAATTTATTTGCATCTCTGTTCGCTGGTAATTCACGTCTCGCAACAAACCACGCAAATCCACCTACGATACCTCATTGTGGTGCTTCCATGCCAAGTATCACCATTCACATCAGAGAGGTACGAAAATCTTTGCAAAATCTTGACGTGAATAAGGCCAGCGGCCCGGACGGAATTCCAGCTAGAGTGCTTAAACTCTGTGCGCCCGAATTAGCTCCTGTTTGACGCGTCTGTACCGCCTCTCTCTTAGAATTAAAACGGTCCCTAAGTCCTGGAAGTTTGCGAATGTGCAACCTGTGCCCAAGAAGGGCGATCGTGCCGACCCTGCCAACTACAGACCAATCGCCATCACCTCCATACTTTGTAAAGTTATGGAAAGGGTACTAAATAACAAGCTGCTGTCGTACCTAGAATCCCATGACCTCCTAAGCGACTGTCAATATGGCTTTCGTAGAGGCCGTTCCACGGGGGACCTTCTAGTTTACGTCACACATTGCTGGGGCGAGGCAATCGAGAAGCATGGTGAAGCGCTTACCGTTTCACTTGACATCTCGAAAGCCTTTGACCGGGTCTGGCACGCTAGCTTGCTTAAGAAACTTCCAGCGTATGGCGTCTCTGCTGAATTTTGTGCCTGGATATTAGACTTCCTGAGTGAACGGTCCATTAGGGTGGTCATTGATGGCTGCTCTTCTGACCTCATGGCTATCGATGCCGGGGTTCCTCAGGGATCCGTCCTTTCTGCGACCCTCTTTTTGCTGCACATTAATGATCTGCTCATGCCCGGAATTATTGGGTATGCAGATGACAGCACGGTCTCAGAAAGATATTTGTCCAGAGCTAGAGTCAGCATGAAAGAACTGTGTTCCTTAAGAGAGGCCATGGTGGAGCGGACAAACTTGACTCTAAGTCTTGTCTTCCAATGGGGTGACAGTAATTTAGTTAGTTTTAACGCCACCAAAACGCAGGCATGTCTGTTCACTGCCAAAAGGAGTCCTTTTAACCTGACTCCTACTTTCCGAGGTATGACTGTACCGATTACCGACAACCTGAATCTCCTAGGCATGAAGTTGACTTCCAGTCTGAACTTTGGTGACACCATCGAAATTAAGGCTCAAACAGCGGCAAAAAAACTGGGTGTCCTAAATAAGGTTAAGCGATATTTCACGCCGGGACAGCTTCTAACTTTATATAAAGCGCAAGTCCGATCGTGCATGGAGTATTGCTGCCACCTTTGGGACGGTTCAGCAAAATACCAGCTCGCCGCGCTTGATTCGGTGGAACGCAGAGCCAGGAAAATTATAGGTGACGATAAGCTAGTTAAAATTAAGCTTCACAGTCTCGTTCACCGCCGCACAGTTGACTGCTTGTCGGTCTTTTACAGGCTATACTTCGGAGAGTGTGCTATTGAGCTGCATGAGCTCATTCCACCATCCCCATTTTACCATCGAGAATCCAGACGTACGGCTGGCTACCACCCTTACCTGGTTGATATTCCACTTCTGCGCACTAAGCGTTTTGCTTCTACATTTATAATGCGTACAGCCAAAGAGTGGAATTCCCTGCCGGCGTCTGTGTTCCCGAGTGCATATAACCCTAAAGTTTTTAAAGCCCGAGTGAATAGGCTATTTCTGGGCAAGCTTGTCCCATCGTCGGCCTCTTCTTAGCCCTAGGGATTAGAATGAGGCCAAGAGCAAACCCATCTCACAATAAAAAAAAAAAAAAAAAAACACCTTCAGAGGATTTCTAGAGGGGTACGGCATCGCACACTTAAAAGTGCGCGTCCCCGTGCCCTTCCAGAGTCTCCGAAGGGTTCGGATCGGATCGGGTCTCGAGTGCTACGCAGATTATATAGCATAGCTTACTCGCATACGCATAGCTTACTCGTACAGCTATTATTCATACCGACCACCAACAAGTATCTCTCTCTCGCTCGCACTTGAAGGACTTATAGCATTCTGCATTGAAGCTCACGGTGAATACGGAGCATAATAACTCAATATAATAATGAGATATTACTGAGTTTCATATAACAAGAAAAATTAAATCCTGCCAAAAAACAAATAGCAATTTCCTACATTTAGCCACCGTTTTCGATGACGGCACCTATGTGCTATTTTATTACTCATTTATACTGATAAACTGAAATACATATCTTTTGCGCCGGGCCTGGGTTTTTTTTTAGCATTCTCCTTTCATGTAAAATGTAAGTAAGTAAATGTACATGTATGTTTTTCAAATATTAATGTTCTGCACCGTGCACCGGCAGGCGGGCGGCGGGCAGTGGGCGGGCGGCTTTGCGGAATACCAGCGTTGGTTCGACACGCTATGTTCGCAACAACACAAACTGAGGCGTGGTCCTGATTGACTTATTGTTTGTTTTTTATTTTATTTTTTATTTTTTTTATTGTGGCACGCCAAAATGGCCTCACCCTGCCTGATGAAAAGCAACCAGTGAAGCCCAAGAAGTGAAAGCATTCATCACAGCGCTACCACGCTATACCGAACGCTCACACTATGGCGGCCTGCATAAATTCTTTTTCACGCCCCGCTTAAATAACCCGGGAGAGAAAGAGGAGGGAAACACGTGTGCGGGAAGCGCATTCCACATACGGGCAGTTCGGCAAAGGAACGATTGTCCAAACTTTTTGGTACGTGTCTTGATGGTCAGCACGGTATGAGGGTGGCTTCTCAGACCTGCATGTATTAGTGTGTGTGGTCAATAAATGTCTCTCTCTCGTTCTCTCTTTTTTCCTCCACGTTTTTCCTCCTTCCTATGACATGGGGTCCTTCAAAGAGGCGTGAAGAGACACCTTGTGGGCTTGCAGGGTGAGGGTGACTGATGCTCCGTTATTTTAACGCTGCACCAGTTGCCCTCGCGTCTGGACTCCGTCTCCACTTAACATCACGTGAAGTAGAGTCATTTGCCGAGATAGATATAAAAAAAACTTCAGAACTAGCTGCTTTTTTCGAAATAAGTAGTTACGAGAATTATATAAATAAAGATTGTCTATTCACGGGGCGCTAAACCTCTATAGCATTCACATGTCCTAAAACACCTTACGAACAGGACACTGCCCTATCAAAACAAACAAATCCCTTTTAACAAACAAGCGTCCTGCGAAGTCCCTATGAATATTCTACATAGGGCTCCGTTTATTTTCGTTTCAGTCCTTGTGGGATTAGCGAAATGGGACAACGGAGAGCAGTCTACTTTAAATACAAGTATACAGATCATGAAATATAATCTAGGGACGAATGGAAAGCGTAGGCACTAGCTACTACAGAATTATTGCGGATTATTACTTACTCGGAGTTTTTAGAGCTATTGTTTTGCTTTTAATTTTTGAATAAAACTACTTTTTGGGTCTACTCGCGTTTATTTTAAACATTGATTTTATGTTATTTTACTGACGTTGAAAACCCATCAAAATTATTAAAATAAACTCGAGTAGATTACGTTACGTTACGTTAAAAAGAGGTTTTTTGTGTGCAGTGTGGTGTTCGCGTAAACTTTTTAATTACTTCTTATTGTATTTTACCTGTTCTATGGTCTTGTGGTTTGACCACCAGTAATAGACCTAAAAGTCCCGGGTTTGATTTTCAGCGGTAGGTTATAGGTAGGTACATAAATAAATCTGCCAATCTGATGCAGCTCGGAAATATAATACAAATAGGAGAGCAACTAAAGTATGGTAGACAATGTAAGGACTTTATGATTTGTTTCGACTAATACCTGAGAGACGCTTCGCACACATAGCGACTATAGTTGAAGAAACTATTAACTTTTTTAAAGTTCTCGTTCCAGGTTGCCAGTTGCAGCAACAGTTTACGGTTGCCGCTAAACTACATAAACTTTTCGAATCCATAGTCAACAGTCAATGTTGGCTAGTTGGGGAAACTGGCAAGTCGACACAACTAGTACAAATTTAACAGTTCTATTGCTAGTTGCACTCTAAACTGTTGTCGATTATCACAACTCGCAACTAACGTTTAAGGCCGGCGACGCATCTGCGATTCCACTGGTTTTGCGGGTGTCCATGGGCGGCGGTGATAGCTTCCCATCTGCAGTGCTATTCTCTAAACAAAACAGCGTCAATCTCGAAATTGAACTCACTCATAACTTGCAAACGAATGTAGACTTTATTAATATTTGGAAGTAGGTTGAAATTCGTTTGCAAGTTATGAGCGAGTTCAACGTCGAGTTCGACGCTGTTTTGCTTAGAGAATAGCGCTGCAGGTGACCCGCCTGCTCGTTTGCCTCCTTCTAATATAAAAAAGGTGCATCAAAGATAAAATTCCTAGCAGTAGAACGCGCACAGAGAATTCTCTTAAAAGTAATGTTCTTCAAAAAACTTAGATTTCCGACTCACACTCTCTATTCTTTAACTGACTTACTGACTGTTCGACAGTTATATATTTTACACACTATTTTACAAAAGCACAAAACACTCCCAATTGACTCTGTTACCCTAGCAAAGCGACGGAATGATATTGTAGCCAAGAAAAACAAATGTAAAACCTACTTTGCTAAACATCAGTGTGCATATCAATCATCTCATTTGTATAATTATGTTAATAAAATCTTAAATATTTACACTAAAACAAATTTCACATGTAAACAGATGTTGACTGAATGGATAAAAAAAAAATTGGAACATGAGAAAGTAGAAAGAGTAATTGTTCATATTGATAGATAAAATATGTACTTGTGATAATAACTAACCATCCATAACACACACACACACATACATACACACACACACACACACACACACACACACAAACACACACACACACTCTCACACACACACACACACACACACACACACACACACACACACACACACACACACACACACACACACAAACACACACACACACACACACACACACACATATATATATAAATATATCTTTATCATATTTTTATATTATGAAAATCAAAGTACTAGAACCTAAGTATTGCGGCTACTCAACAAATTGTTAAGTATTATTATGTTAAATGAGAGCGATTCTCTCCTGTCACAAGTGTTCTCACACTCCAAAGGAGAGAATCAACCTCTGTAATTGTTAAAACTGATTTGTTGTGATAAATAAATATTTTTTCATTTTTTCATTTTTTTTCAAAAAGAGTTAATATGTCTGCGCAGATTCTTTAAGTTATACAGAAACAGCTAGTTGTGAGTTGCATGTTGCCGCAACATGGAACCATTAAGAGGAAATACTAAGGTCGACTGAATTGAAAAATAATCGTATCTTCCACTCCGATCAACTGAACGAATCAACCAGTTGATCAGAGTGGAAGTCGATTCAGGTATAAGTTCCTATGGAATAAACTTGTTGATTAAATACATTAAATATGTATGAAAAGTAGACAAACGTTTTGTAGTCCCCTGATTCCTCCTCCAAAACTGGACCGATTTAATTACATTTTAATTTAAAAAAAAAGAAAGGCTTTGCCTGTAAAAGTGTGAAGTTTGTATGTTTTGATTTTTTTTATGTAATCTCGTCAAATTTCGAAAAAACAGCAGAAAATGTGGCCAATTTTTAAGGTTTTTAAAGGTTCATAATTATCTTTTTTAATTGTTAATTTATGAAAAAAAAACAAAACAGGGCCACAGCCAAAGCCCTTCTTTAATTTTTAATGAAAAAGAAATTAAATCGGTCTGGTTTTGGAGGAATCAGGGGACTACGAAACGTTGATTTTGTCTACTTTTTAACAAAAAAAGGAAGAGGTTATCAATTCGACTGTATTTTTTTTTTATGTTTGTTACCACAGAACTTTCGACTGGGTGAACCGATTTTTATGATTCTTTCTTTATTTGAAAGCTGGTGCTTCCCATGTGGTCCCATTTTAATTTGGTCCAGTTCTGATGGTGGAATCCTCAAGGAATTGAGGGAACTCCTCAAATATTGTAGGCATACCTATAGCGATTTTGGTATTTTCAGAAATAAGACAAGCAATAAGACAATTTGATGAAGTGTAACTGATGAAAAAGACCACAGATTGCCATCGGAACTCCTCAATGAAAAGTATTTCACGGGTGGCGATAAAATATCTCGATTAAGATAGTTAAGCGACTATGACGAAGCAAAAGAAGGCAGGCACCAGAACTCAGTTTTTGATTTCCTACTTTGAGATAGGCGTTTCTCGTTTTCTTCGCTTGTCTCATTTAAACGGCGCTGTCTCATACGAGCAGCGCGTTTAGTAGGTCTACCCATATTCGCTTTTGATAAATAGATCGAAACAATTCACTAGAAAAGAGAGAAATAAACAAAAATTTTAATAAAAAAAACCGACTCCAAAAAAGTAGACTGATAAAATTGCACTAAAAAGTAAAAAATAAGCGTTAGACTTATATAGACAATAATTTTATTAGGAAAACATATAGGTACAATTATTGTTATTTTGGAGTCAGTACCAGCCAAGTTAACTTTAACATAAACATTTAACGATATACTATATATTAAAATCATAATAGTACACACGGCGGCAGATCAACCTACCCAAAACTGTCAAATTTCCACAATTAATTTTGAACTTTATTGTTTGGTTATAAGGATCAATATTCATTGGAGAAATTTGACAGATTTGGGTAGGTTGATCTGCCGCCGACTGTACATTCAATCTTAAGCATGAAATATTGACTACAAACGCGGACTGGCACCGGCTCCAAAAATAACAATAATTGTAGCTATATGTTTTCCTAATAAAATTATTGTTTATATAAGTCTAACGCTTATTTTTTACTTTTTAGTGCAATTTCCATTAATTTCTACTACTCTTATACAACATGCTTTATAATGTCAATGTAGTAATAATCGTAATAACACAAACAAAAGTCTTTAGATAAATAAATATTTATTGTAAGTAATATATATTTTTAAACAAACAAAAAATTAATTCCTTACATAACTTAAAAACTACAAGAGAAACGGAGTAGTTACTAATTGTAGTATTAATGAAATTAAAAACTTATTAATTATTAATTCTGCTCACACACTAAGTAGGATGTTCTGATAATGTAGTAGAAATTAATGGAAATCTATTTCCCCTGGGGGAAATACTTTGGTAGAAATAGGTGGAAAAACCGCTCGTGAGCACCTAAAAATATTCGAAAAAACACCGCCCTTATCGCAGAAGTTTGTAAGGCAAACCAATTAATATGAAATGAATCGTGAAAACCGGTAAACAGGAAAATTTAACGAAGCTATTCAAAGACTTCTTAAAATTATCTTGAAAAATAATACTTATAATTAATATAACTGGGGTTATTAGATAAATTAAACGTTTATAGTACTTAAATAATACTTTAATTTTTTTTAATTTAATTCATAATACTTTCAACTAGAAATCCGTGCTTTGTTAATTACAATAATGCGTTGCTTAGCGCTTCTAGTTTCTATCGGTGAGAACCTATTAGTGGTTTTTATGTGTAATACTTTGTAACCCTATAAAAATTTTGTAAACCTTCGTTTTCCTAAGATAATAAAATAAAATAAATAAATAAAATAAAATAACGATACTTATAGTGTGAATATGGTAACGCAATTTTATAACCTAAGCGTTATAAAAAGATGATCACATTCTCAAAAAGACCATTCCAATCACAAAGCTTAATCGGCATGTCACGGGAATGCGCTAACTCAATTGTTTAATATTGCCACCATTAAAAATTCAGTCAGAAACCCCTTGCTGGCAACACTCCAAGCGTTGAACGCGCCGGAGCCGGGGCCAAATAAAAATTAATTATTATTGCGCGTTTTCACTTCCCTTTATTGTATATTTGGGCGAAAATAAAATATGTCCGACGGTTCAGTTTATAACTTGCGCGCAGTTAATCTTTATGCATGCCTTGTGAAAAAAATCCGGCGTTTTATTTATATATATACGGTTTGTGTTTGCACGCTTTAAGGATGGATGGTGTTTTAAAACGTACCTGCGTAGGTACTACGGTCGCGACTTCATCCCGGCAATTGGTGTGATCATCAAAAAATATTAAAAAAAGGTTATCTCAATAAAACATAAAGACTAGCATGAAAGATTCAAAATGTGTCAGAAATAATGGTATGTGGACTGGTACGGCAGATAGCTTAGATCCTGGTAGACCGGGCGCTGGATGGAGTTGAGTGTGCAAATATGAGGACCGCATTCTGTACATAATTTTAAACTCAGAAAAGCTTGCAGATTGTGATTCTGGATGTTGCCAGGGGCTTTGTTGGTCCATTTATTTTTTATACCCCATCCCCTTAGATATCAAGTAAATGGACTAAACAAATGATTTGGAACCATTTTAATGATTGTTTTAGTGACAATATCCAATTGTTTCATATGATTAAAGATACTTATGGCTAGTCAATTTAAAAAAAAAGTTAAAAATAAAAACAAGAATTTTTGATAAAAAAAATTACACGAAAAATCAAATTATAACATAAATCATCAAAAAAAATACAAATAATCAATCTTTTTTTAATTTGACAGTCATTATTAATACATTTGCACAACAAAATACAATTTAGTTGTAATTTTTTGCAATAACAAATCTTTGTTTGACATTTTGTTGTAGGTATATACATTTACAGGGCTGAATCAACAATTCTGGCAATGGTCGCTTCGTCAGTTGCTGTGAGTACAATTTGCCATCTTTTCTTTCTTATCCTAATAAGGTGTAATCAATAGATTACTTAAATTTATTAAAAGTAATTTGCTTTTAATAAAAAGCCGAAGCCGATATTTTGAGATATTAATTTAAGTATACCGAAGTTCTTCAGCAGTTTTTTTTAAAGATCTTCTTTTATTTGTGCATATCTAGGAGCAGCAGTACAGAGAAATCGAACGAGCTGTAACTTATTTCCAATCTACACATATCATAATTCTTAGCGCTGATACAGATGTTTTCATCCTAAGAATTTATTTCTGGAATAAGCTAGCACGTCTAGGTTCTTTAGGTTTATGGTTTGACGGTTCTTATAAGAAGAAATACTGTACGAGCTGTACATTACGTAATTATTATAATTTAACCTAAATAAGTTAGTGACCGCGCGCTTCACTGTCGCGCGCCTACATTATGAATTAACATAGTATTTTAGTGCAATAAAGACATTCATATCGAGCGGTATTACATTTTTTACATTTACCTATATCACAGTTCCTATATCGTGAGAGCATTGCATTCCGGGAAACATACTACTCCCTACATACCTACCTCTAACATTCATAGTTGGGAACGAACTCCAATAAATACATTTCAGGATGTCATTTGGCTGCTTAATCCCTTGGCAAAAACATTTGTCGTATTTTGCCAGCATTACACTCTGTAAGTGGTTGCGATTCGACTAGCAGATTGGGTTCGAAAAAAAATGGTTTATAAGCTGCATCGTTGGATTTTGTACAAAAAGCTCTGAGGTATTTATGAAATCTATACCTAAGTGTCGAACAGTTACCAGAATTAGAAACAATTTGCACCTATCTTTGCTCAAAAAAAGAATAACTGCTGTTGAACTTCGGTATGAATGAATTTCTCAAAATATCGGCTTCGGCTTAAATTTATTAAAAGTAATTTGCACATCAGTCGCTCTACATAATTACATTTGTTAAACATATGTATGGATAAATGCTGACCAAACACTAGTACAGCTTATTGATTACACCTGATTAGGATATGAAAGAAAAGATGGTAAATTGTACCCACAGCAACTGACGAAGCGACCATTGCCAGAATTGTTGATTCAGCCCTGTACTCACAAAATATAGCGAACGTATACCTAAATAAAATACGAATTAAGAACCTCCTTATTTTTGGAGTCTGTTTAAATTACCATAGGTACATAGTTGTTTCTTTTATTATTTTTCATTTCGTAAATAGCATTTTTCTACAACAAGCGCCCTCTCTTTCATCTTTTGTGCACTACTCTCATATTCGTAGAGCCATTTAGCACGCTAATCCAGTATGCTACTATTCAAACTATTAAGTTCTAAAATGTTATGTAGATGGCGCTTTTATAACTTTACTGTAAATTATGAACTCTATCATGGACTCTACTGTTAATAAAACACAACCATTATTTTGCATACAACAGTACATTGTATGGAAATGAATAGAACATTAAAAATGATAATTTGATGATGAGGTATCTTTTACTGCTCAACGTCATAGTGGTAACTAGGAAGGTATAAATCTACGTGTTACGTAAAACTAAAATACCTACCTAATTGCCAATTTGTATCACCATTGTTTTAGGTACCTGGTGGGTCCAGTGTTTTTTTTCCGTTAAGTTGATGGCTTCGTACGATTAGCACATTTAGCCAGTGTCAACGTAATTAAGTAATACATAAATAATGACAATATTTCCTTCCTGCATGATGATGATGAATGTTAATAGAAATAAGAAGTGAGAATGATATACCCCCCAACCCCTCCAGTATCTCAGTAAAGATGTGGGGCTTTACTAAGTCCTCACGCGGACTTCTTGAAAGAATTTGAAAAGTGACTTTGCATTCTTTTGTTACATATACCAACACTCATGCACACTCACGAACACTTAACGGTTAATAATCCACCATTATTTTACGTTAATATTCGACTTAACACAAAGTTTAGATTTAGAAAATAAAACAAAACCTCAGACATAACACTTCACTTTCCCGCCAAGAAGTCCTGGCGCCGGTGTTCAACATGAACCACTGATCGTCATCTGTTATTCTGTAAACATTAAAAGTAGGGGTCAGCAACTAGTTTTAGTTTTTAGCGACAATTTAATACTATATACTACCTGCATTCTTAGTGCCTTAATACCGTAAAATTTCAATTAAAATGTAATTTAATGTAATGTGAATAATTACATATAATTTTACGCAAATATTGTTGAACAAATTACACTTTGAAAAAAGACAAAGTGTTGAAAAAATTCTACGAGCGGGATTCGAACCCGCACCCCATGACATGCCGGGTCAGGTGCACTGCCAACTATGCTATGGCTCAATCCAACTTGCCGAAATTAATCAACACTAACTACTTTAAATATTTATAAAATTTACAAAATACAGTAAAAAAAAAAAAAAAAGTAAAAATTCACTAACTACTTATCTATTTTTACTTTTTATGCATGCATTTTAATCTAATGTTATTTTCAGGCGAGAAAAAGTGTGTTGTACATAGGGTTGCCAACCATACTTTAAAATAACGTAGCCTACGTTATTTTTCATCTCCATACTTTATTCTTTTTAATAAAAATAAAGTATGGAAAATACTTTATTTCCGACTAATGCGTACGTTTGTCGGAATATTCCTGTTGACTTAATTTCTGAACTACTGAATGATACTCAGACTCAGACTCAGGTGAAGTGAAACGAAATGCAAAATACTTTATTTTTTCTTCAAATCCTTTTTTTTATACTACATAGTTAGTGATAGATTTACTTTAATTTCCTGAAAAATAGTTGGCAACCCTAGTTAACTGGGCTAAAGTATCAAATACTGGTGCAGCCACGAACCTCAAAAAAAATTTACAAAAATTACGGTAAACATACCCGTATTTCAAAAGAACGCCTTTTCCTTTGTCCTGTAATAAAAAGGCATTCTGTTGATCCCATAAAACCAAAAAGGGTTTACCGTTACACATTCGTGATTGTTCGAAACACCGAACACACAAATAAACGAACGTCGAGTTTATTCGTGCTAATTCGAGCACAGTGTAAACAGCGGCTGACAAACAGGTGACCACACGTTCAAAACATTTATTTTATTAATTTTAATGCGATATATTGTTTTTTGATGTGTAACATCTTTCCGCTCGCCTTTATATGTCGCAGGGATATGATAAAAATAGTGATTTGGTCAATTCCCTAAGCGATTTGATCAAGTCACGGAGGATGTTAAAACATCAACACAATTTTATCATTTACCAAAACAAATCTAGTGATTTGAACAAATACCTGACTAGTCTAGAGAAATGATAAAAAACATGAAAACGACAGGCGAAAAAGGATATGGGTAGGGAGTTCTTTGCTTATTATGCCAACAAGAAGGAAATATTAAAGAGCAAAGGGAACATGTTTTACAAAATTTAAAAAGATCTGCTGATAAAATGAAAGAAACTTGTTCGAAGAAATTCAAAGACGTAATAGTTGGTTCCACCATTTTGGTTGATGTACCTAAAGTAGACAGAGGTCCACTAGACGCAAATAATATTACAGGGATTATATGTATTAGACACGAAAAACAACTTATTTCAAATTGGTACGGCAGTTGGCATAATAAGAGATTGGCTTCCTAGAAACGCTCTTCAAATATCTACAGCTACATTAACCGATTCAGTTCCACCGACTAAGCTGAGTTTGCGTGAAATTGCAGGAAAGTTGTCTTTATTTGGAGGACAAGGGTTCAAACAGTGTTCCTGCCAAGAGTCCAAAGTACGATGCAAAACTAATAAATGTGCCTGTAAGAAAAGTGAAAAAAATGTTCTGTGTAATTCACGATGCCACAAATCTGCTTCGTGTTTAAATAAATAAACATAACTGTTAATGTTTTTAAGATTATTTTATTTATTCAATTATTGTAATTATACAGAAGCCATGCACAAAATAAATCTTTAAAATACCATAGCAGTTTTTTTGTCATTTTACTGAACTAGTTCAGGTATTTGTTCAAATCACTAGATTTGTTAAGGGAAATGATAAAATTGTGTTGATATTCTAACATCCTCCGTGACTTGACTTGATCAAATCGCTTAGGGAATTGACCAAATCACTGTTTTTATCATATCCCTGCGACATAATATATACAGTTTGTGGGAGTGATTTCGTAGAAATGTGATTGTAACAGTGTGATACTGTCGCACAATTTATGAACGCAGTAAGTACTGTGTTTGTGAATGTGATAGTTGAGGTGCTGATATTTACGATCTATTTTCTCGTAACTTGCGCGGCAGGGTAGGATAACAGTGCAACATGTCTTCTAATGAGTATTTACGGCATGATGAATGCTTTATGATTTGTATAAAAATATATGAAGTCGGAAGCGAGCGCATATTTAACATCGATAATAAGAACAAGACATATTATTATTTTAAGTCACATATTGTGTCATCATTTTTTTTTTTTTAGTTGATGGCTTCGTGCGATTAACACATTTAGCCAGTGTCAAAGAAATTTTTCTTACAAGTAATACATAAATAAACAATATTTCCTTATATGATGATGATGAATGATATTAGAAATGGGAAGTGAGAAATGATATACCCTCCAACCCCTCGAGTATCTCAGTAAAGATGTGGGGCTTTACTAAGTCCTCACGCGAGCTTCTTGAGAGAATTTGAAAAGTAACGTTGCACTGTTTTGTTTCATTTGCCAACACTTATGCACACTCACGAACACTTAACGGTTAATAATCCACCATTATTTCACATTAATATTCGACATAACACAAATTTTAGAAAATAAAACAAAACCGCAGACATGACGCTTCACTTTCCCACCAAGAAGTCGTCATCATTTTGATATGGCAAATGTCTTCAAATAGTATTATTAGTTTAGAGTATTAAGAGCGTTTACGCCGCACACTAGCGCCACCAATGAAAAAAAAACATTTCTAGTAATTAGAGATAGAAAATCAAATTATGCTCAACAAACTATCTGAATGAAGTAATTTAGCATTTTTACGTCACCTAATGAACACCTGACATGTTATGGTTTAGTTAAATATGGCGTTATAGTTAAAAGTGGCCGTAACGTCTTATTTAACTAAACCATAACATGTCAGGTGTTTATTAGATGACGTAAAAATGCTAAATTACTTCATTCAAATAGTTTGTTGAGCATAATTTGATTTTGTATCTCTAATTACTAGATATGTTTTTTTCCATTAGTGGCGCTAGTGTGCGGCGTAAACGCTCTTATGTGCATTCTCTTTTGTAATAATATATACGTCATTGTCTATTTTATATTATTATTGTAAAATAGATTTCAACCATTTCGTGTGTAATAGACTTTTAAAATATATTAATAAATATTTACTGACGATATGTCTCAATAAAGTGCATATCATTGATAATTTTCAAAATATAAAGTTAAAATTGCTTATTACTAAGGTGAGATGTCAAATATTACACATCGCGACTACTATAAGGCTCGTTCATTTTTTTAATTTTGACTGCTCTCTACAGAGTAGCAAGAATTAATACTGATTATAATAAAATCTTTATTGCAGTAGGTAACATATTTCTCAATAATTTTAATAATTAAATACTAAACTAATAAATAGAGAGAAATAGCACCATGACGACTATTTATTTGATCTCGTTACAAAAATGAGGATTTGTAGTTATTTAATCAGCGCCTCTTGGTTTCAAACGAGATGAATTGCAATTTTGCCAAACAACATCTCGTTTGTCGTGATTAATCAATCGTGATTTTATGTCCCTACTGGAAGAGCACGGCACGAGCCTTCCCTATGGACGGATAGGGACAATTGGCCGTAAACCACCATCCGGGCCCAGTGCGGATTAGTGCATTCACATTTAAATTCAAAATAATTTTTCAGTTTAGCCTATAAGTAAGTAAGTAGCTTTTATGAATGTCACTATGCCATCGGTTCGTAAGTCTACAGCAGGACAAAAAACTCAGCAAAGGCACTTTTTTCTTCCCCTAAAGCGTCAAATAGCCGCATCAAAATAGCGTTAAATCGAAGGCCATCGAGTTCCTCTTTGTAGGTTATTTATTCCTGAATTTTATTGCTGTGACCTGAGACTCTTGTCACCCTACCAGCGCATGAATTAAGAGCGTGGGTAATGAAACACAATGGGGGATACCTACTTCACGCCGCCGCCTGAACTTGAAGCTATGATTTTTTTTGTTTCCCAACATCCGGGAACACGATAATGTACAATTTATAATAGCAACTGGTGTGTACAAATATTTAATTTTTATTTAAGTATTTTACAAGTTCATGTACAGACGCCAGCACATCAACCATTACGGCCATACAGGCTTTCGCCACCCCTTCACTTCCGCCCACTGCCTTTGCAATTCTTAATCCACTGGCTTTACGAACGGAAGGGGGCTGTGTTTCATTTTAATAATGAAGATATTAGGTACTGCTTCTGATACATCTCCCGCGCCCCTACAGATAGTATAAGGGCCGCGCGGGATACTTTTATTATAATTCTATCCCTTTTCAACTTTGAATAATAGACAGATATGCGGTGATGCTAGTCTGTAAACGCCATATAACGTAACGTAAACATATAATATGTAACAATAACAATTGATTTAACCATTCTTATACGTTACTAGCGGCCGCTCGCGGTTTCACCCGCGTGGTTTCCGTTCCCGTGGGAATATCGGGATAAAAGTATCCTATGTTTTAATTCAGGTTGTAAACTATCTGTATGCCGAATTTCATCCAAATCCAACAATCCGTTGCAGCGTGAAGAAGCAACAAATTTACACACATACACACAAATTTTCGCATTTAAAATATTAGTGTGATGGACAGTGAACCTGCTATACAGACATAATGTTTTAAGTCTATTGAGGTTTGATAGTTTGTGGTAGTTTGATGTAGCGTACTGCCAAGAATTACTCTCGGCTGAGACTCTCGTGCTGATGACAAGAAGACGGGAAACCACCCAAGCGACTTCGTCGGAGAGGTCAAACCTGAACAAGCAAATTGCGCAGTTGGTAGGCGCGACCTTCGGAGCTCCAACACACGCCTCATTGAAGAGGCGATAGAGCGAAACCGAGGGTCCAAAGTATTCACTCAGCAGCTTGGCAGGAGCCACCTGACGAAGCTTAAAACGCACGACGGGAAGACCATATTGTCAAAGCCGGAGATCTCCTCCGAGATAGAGGATTTCTATGGTCGATTGTACGCTGCACATGCCCCTTGTTCCTGACGAGACGACCACGATTCCAGAGCCACCCTGACACGCCACTACACTGACGAACTGCCAGACATCAGTCAAGACGAGATCGTGTTAGCTCTGAGACAGCTTAAAAATGGAAAAGCCTCCGATGAGGTCGGAATTACATCAGAGCTTTTGAAAGCTGGAGAAGCCCTGTTATACAGGAATTGCAGAAGCTCTTCAACGCCGTCCTTCACAGTGGGAGAACTCCCAAGGCGTGGAGCGGGAGCTTGGTGGTGCTCTTTTTTAAGAAGGGAGATAAAACTCTTCTTAAAAATTACAGACCCATCTCGCTTCTGAGCCATGTATATAAGCTTTTCTTACGAGTGGTCACGAATCGTCTCGCCAGGAGACTCGACGAGTTCCAGCCACCGGAACAGGCCGGGTTTCGCGGAGGATATGGTACCATAGACCAGATTCACACAGTGAGGCAGATTATACAGAAGTCTGAAGAGTATAATCAGCCCCTGTGTCCGGCTTTTGTGGACTATGAGAAGACCTTTGACTCTGTCGAAACCTGGGATGTTCTGGAATCCTTACAGCGATGCCAAGTAGGCTGTCGTTATATCGAGGTATTGAGATGTCTTTACGAATTGTCCAAGTACAGGGCCAGCAGTCCAAACCCATCCAATTGCGCAGAGGAGTGAGACAGGGGGATGTCATATCCCCGAAACTGTTCACAAGCGCGTTGTATGATATGTTTAAGACGCTGGGCTGGAAGGAAAGGGCATTAACATAAACGGTGACTACATCTCACATCTGCGATTCGCTGATGACATAGTTCTAATGGCGGAGTCGCTAGATGAGCTGAACCAGATGCTGGACGGCCTAGCTTCAGCCTCACGACGCATCGGTCTTGGAATGAATTTGGATTAAAACCAAAGTCATGATCAATGGCCACATTGATCCGATACCGGTCGTCGTACATGGTCACCTTTTTGAAATCGTTTCCGAATACACTTACCTCGGGCAGATTCTGCAATTGGGTAAAAACAATTTTGAGAAGGAGGCCAAGAGGAGGATCTAGCTTGGCTGGGCAGCGTTTGGGAAACTACGTCGAGTCTTCTCGTCATCCATACCGCAATGCTTGAAAACGAAGGTTTTCAGTAAGCGCGTCCTACCCATCATGACCTACGGAGCTGAGATGTAGACACTCACGGTAAGGCTGGTCCACCAGTTTAAAGTCGTTCAGCGAGCTATGGAAAGACCTATGCTCGGAGTTTCTCTTAAGGATAGGATTGGTAACGAATACGAAAGTCATCGACATAGCTCTAAGAATTAGCAAGTTGAAGGGGCAGTGGGCCGGCCATATCTGGCGAAGAACCGACAACCGCTGGGGTAAACGTGTTCTTGAGTGGAGACATCCCTCGGTAAACGTAGTGTAGGACGCCCTCCGGCCAGGTGAAATAATGACCTACGAAAGACAGCAGGCAGATGCTGGATGCGTCAAGCTGAGGACGGGGCGCTATGGCGCTCATTAGGGGAGGCCTATGTCCAGCTGTGGACTAAGATTGGTCGATGATGATGTGCAGTAGGCGTGTATATACATTACATATGTATAGGTATGGATTACAAAAATAAAGTTTTACTGGTAAATGTAGTAGGGCATTGAAGTAAGGGCATTGAAATCGGCAGCAGCAAGAAACTTACAAACCTTTGCTTTGCCGACGACCATTGTCTTGCACCAACAGCTCCAGAACTACAGGAAATGCTACAAGACCTTAGCAACGCAAGCCTTGAGGTTAGATTGAAGATGAACAGGTCGAAGACTCAGTGTATGAGTAACAGAACAGCGTGAAACATACGATGTCCCCACTGCTAGAGTACGAGCCTCCCTATAGCCTCCCGAAACACGACAGGGAGATAAAGTCGTACACTTACCATGACGCGGGCTCAATGCGGATTGGTGATCATTAACGACTGCTAATGCAGCGGGGACCAACGGCTTTACGTGCCTTCGGGAGAACGGTGGAGCTCGCGATAAAAAAAAAATTGCTTACCCTTCCGATGACTGGCATTTCCGGAAGATGCTTAACACAGACTTTTGCGCATAAAAAATAGCACATTGGGGAGATCGGGCCATAACTATGACTATGACCCACTACATTCCAAAGCGGGCTAGTGGGTTTTAACGACTGCCGTATTACAAAAACATATGGGACCAACTGTTTGACGTGCCCTCCAAAACACGTCAGAGTCAAGATATTTAATGTGGTCACCAATCCGTTGACCTGTCATTGCGAAAGCTGCTTAACTTGCAAGATCGCAAACGCTACTCTAGTAATATAAGTAGTCCATTCAATCATAACGTTCATAAATATAAATAAACTGTGTGCTCTATAGCTATAATGTAAGTTTTGCATTAATCGGAAAGAGTACGATTTATTGTTTACATCGGCGCGGTCGACGCTCGACCTATTAACCCAGCCAGTGGCGCCGAACCTTTGTGTACTTACATTTTAATTATTTAACATTGAAACTCAGTACCTACTAACACAGACGTGTACTAATTAGTACCTAATTAAAAATTTTATGTGCGAAGAATGATACATTATGAAAAGTAAACCCTCATATTAAATCTGGAGGTGCAGTTGATCGATTTATTAAATACTTACTCAGTTATTCTTAAACCAGACACAATAGAAATTCAATTGTTCTATGGCACTGTGGTTACATTGGGCGTCCAAGTATTTAAATACCAAAAGAAAAAGAAAGGCTCAACGACAACATTGGTTAAGGTTCAGGGCTCTCCCCAACTTAGCAAGTTCCTACTGTCTTTAAATAAATTTTACTTTTTATTTTATTTAAGTACTAATTGCTCCACTGAAGCTAAATTAAATATTAATAAAATTTATAAAATACAGTGAAAAAATTAGACGCCCACCCGACCCTTTGTCGACGTCTTTAAATAAATATTTTTTAATGAAAGGGAAATTTGCAGACAAATAACTTTTAGACTACCTATTCATTTTAGATTTAGGTATAGTTCTGTTTTTTAAGCATTGTTCTCTAGTCTACAGTTGTTGTTCATAAACTTTTCTAAGCAAAACTGAAAAAAAACAATAGAATGTTGTAACTCACTATTCAATTCATCTTTTATTTATTACACTTACTATTGTTAATTGTATTTATTGGGGATATACACGACAAAATATAACATACGGCATAATAACAAAAATATTACCTACCTGTTTTCCTACAAATACATAACATCACATTAGAATTTGTCATTATTTTGACATCGAGCATTCCAAAACCTACATCAGCCAAACCAGTTGATGCATTTCACCGTTATCCGTCAAACACATGACAAAAGGACAAAAACTGTTGGACACACCTGCGATTCGCATCGACCTTTGCGCACACGCACCGTACGGTCAGCAGCGATCTAGTCCGCGCGCCTCTCACGAGAACACCGGTTCCTCTTCCGCTATTAAAAAAGTTTCACTCGATACTCAGTACTAAAGACGACAATCATTCATTGCAATAGAAACTCATTAGAAAATATCATGTGCCGCTGATAAAATGGTCTCTCCATTAGGGACGGAATACAGAAAAGTTTGTTTTTAAAAACATTCGAAATTCGAAAAGTTTATATACACGAACAAAATAAAAAGTTAATAAGAATTCTTTTGTTTTCTGTGGTGTTAATTTGTTGATAGAGACTCTGTGATCAATGTGCTTACCGCGCGTGCAATGACATTTTTATCTGTAAACAAAAGAGAGTGTAAAAAGTGCGAGAAAATGGTTTCTGTGTTACTTTTCTTTCTTATTGTGCCAACTTTTTCGCAACGTGGAGAGTTGAATGGACCTCAAAATGTAATAAGGTAAGTACGTTTATATTAATGTAATTATTTGACGACCTCCTTGGTCGAGTGGTTTGTACACCGGTTTTCATGGTGTCGCCATCTCTCGCCATCCCGGGTTCGATCCCAGGTCGGGTCAAATTTAAAAATTATGGTTTTCTAAATTGTCTCGGGTCTGGGTGTTTTCATAGCGAAGCTTCTCTTGGGCTAGATAATTGGTGTGAGTGTAGGAAAGTTTATTTAGTTTATTTTATTTATTGGACGTTGTTACGAGAATGTATGTTATCTCGAAGCCCCGAGGGTTTAATCCTAACTTTATAATAACTAACACGCAATCCATAGGTATATAAAAGTAGGTAGGTAGGTTTTCATAAATAATAGGTCGTTTCGTACGATTAGTTCAGAATAACTAAATTGGGAAAAATGCTAGTTTAACGTTGACTTAAATACGATAACCATTTTATTCATTTAATAAGTAATAGTTTCTGAATTATTTTACACTTTTTTATAGTTAAAATTTGTTACAATAAAAATGTTAATATGATAACATTATCTTTAGTACCACACTTAATTTATTCTAAAATTGTATGTAGTCATTTCATTTGTAATTGTGACACTAATAAACGTAACATGATTGAATTTATGTCAATTGTTAAAGAAGAAGTTGAAAGAGACAAAACACAATAAGTAGAATGGCTACAAACTCCTTTATTGCAACTACTTCCTGATCCTCCTCCCTATATTACTTGAATGAATGAATGAATGAATGAATACATTTATTTCATCATCATCATCGTAATCAGCCTACATCAGTCCACTGCTGGACATAGGTTTCTCCCAATGCATGCCACTGAGCCCGATCTTCGGCTATTCCTATCCAACCGCTGCCAGCCACTTTGCGTATATCGTCGCTCCACCGCGCCAGAGGGCGTCCTACATTATATAAATTTATTATTTAGAAATTATATTGTTTTTCTAAATTGTCTCGAACCTGGGTGTTTTCTATGTATAAAAAGTATATATTTAAGTATGTTTATCCGTTGTCTAGTAATCATTTAACGAGTTTCATAACGAAGCTTCTCTTGGGCTAAATAATTGGTGTAAGTGTAGGAAAGTTTATTTATTTATTTTTATATAATAACTAGCGGCTCGCTCGCGACTTCGTCTGCTTGAGTGAACACCCATATCCTATCCTATAGAAGCCTATGGCAGCGCAGCGCCACCTACCGGGTTCAATTATGTGCATGTTTTATACATATAAACCTTCCTCTTGAATCACTCTATGTATTAAAAAAACGCATCAAAATCCGTTGCGTAGTTTTAAAGATCTAAGCATATATACATAGGGGCAGACAGACAGCGGGAAGCGATTTTGTTTTATACTATGTAGTGATAACTTAACGAATGCGCCGTAATTATCATCTAAGTAGCTTACAGGCAAACCGCATAAATTGAAACCGCGGCATTAATGTTTTCCCGGGATATATCACCTGAGGCAAGGCGGTATTTAGTTTCGACATGAATCATTTATATATAACATTTTTGAATGTGTAAATAACACTATATATAGCATGCATGTAGATTTGCAAACAAATAAATAAAAATGATAGCCAATAAGCCGACTTCTCAGTAAATGTGTATACAGAAGAATTACATCAATTTACATACCGAAAAAAAATATTTATTAAGGCGACGGGCGCACCGCTAAACAATTAATCTCATACGGAGCGTTTGCGCCCCGTATAAGAAAAACTGGTTTTTTTTCCTTCAAATTAAAACTACAAATTATTTTAAAAAAATGAACTAGCATATTGAAGTGTGTGTTAAAACTACTAAGAAAATTTAGATGCTTAAATCGGTCTGGTTTGCCTGTAAAATGCAAATCTGAAGGTTACTATGATTTTTTTTCTGTTATAAAAGTTGACAAATCGTGCTTCTGCAACTAGCAAAATGAAGTCAATTAAATGAAAAATCATGTCATCAAATATCACTTTCATATCTTTTGTAAATTGTTGGGAAAAATCAAGATCCCCGCCACGTAAATTTCCAATGCGTCGCCTTAAGGCGCTTACAACTCATGCGCTTCACTTAACATGGTTTGGGTATATAAAAAGTACAATACAACACCAATTATTGGTTATTGGTAATACGGTATCTGTTTACAATTTTACATAATTTTTAAAGTAAGTAAATAGTCAATTATCAAAGAAGTTAAGTATAACTCTTTGTTATACTTATTCAAAAAACTCTATTGTATTATTTTTTTTTATCAATAAATAGCGTTTTCAAATTTCCTGATTTGAACTCAATGGATCACGCACTATTTGCATCCATTTTGTTTGTTTGCAGATCGACAGTGAGCGCTTGCCATAACCTTATCCTTACTATAATTGCAAATCACCTGTAAGAGCTGTCTCCCGGATGGCGAAAGGTCACGCACGACTGCATTCCAAACCGGTGGTGGTAAAATCTCGATTGTAGTTACAAATAAAAATACTTCTGAGAGATATCACTTTAACACAGCTATTTAAAAAAACTTATAAGTATAATATATTTGCAGTCTTACTTTTTCTCTTTATTTACTTTTAAGGGGCGTATAATAAATACGTGTCAGCCCCATCGTAACAGAATCATATTTGAAAAAGATTAAACCGAATAGTTCTAAAAGCATATTTTTTTACCTACACCGTGACTACAACATGAAGCTGTTACCCGGGATAATCTAAAGATTCTTGTAAAGAAATGTAATTTGCCTCTAACTGCCCCACAGCTGGGTAAAAGCCATCATCATTGAAATCAAGGCATCGCTACAATTGATGGGTAATGGCTTAATCACCACGCTTGCCAAATGCGGGTTGGTGATCACCGTCTTAGGGATCTTCCAGAAACGAGCAAGGCCGGCAACGCGTCTGCGATTCCTCTGGTTTTGCTGGTGTCCATGGGCGGCAGTGATTACTCTCCGTCAGGTGACCCGCCTGCTCGTTTGCCTCCTTCTTTTATAAAAAAAAATACAAACTCGGGCTAAAATCTGATACACACTTGGCCCGACCTAAGAATTGAACTCGGGACCTTCGGATATCGGGCCGAGCTCTTTGCCCTCGGCCACCGAGGCTTCCGAGGCGTCGAGCAGGAGAGACAAAGATTCTAGTAGTCATCATGATCAGCTCATTTTTTATGTCCTCACTGCTGGGGAACTAGCCTTCCCTAAGCATGGATAGGAAGAGCGGGCCGTAAACCTAGTAATATCTTAAAATATTTATTTGATTTAGGCTTTATGATTTGAAGAAAGATAAAAAAAGTGTTGAAAAAAACCCACGAGCGGGAGTCGAACCTTTACCCCATGACATCCCGGGTCAGGTGCACTACCAACTATGCTATCGTGGCTTACAAAACGTGTAATCCAACTCGCCGAAATAATTCAACGCTAAGTACTCTTACTATGTAAGCCAAAGGAGCCCTATTCAATGTCGACCACTACGTCATCAACAATTTGCCTTTTTTAAATTGTAATTTGATCGCAACAATATTTGCGTAAAATTATATGTAAATAATCTTAAATTTTATGATTATGAAACATAACACTATTTTTGTTTCACAAAAGCATCTAAATGCATCTATTTAATTAAACAATCATTGGATTCTTTGCGCGATCAATATACACGTAGACGCGGCATGAAATTAAATAATATTACACCATAAATGAACAAAGACCTTCATTTGTCTGTCCGTTGGTATTACAAGGAAACGATTAAGGCAAAGTGCCGCCGGTGCCGGCGCATCTTTTAACTTTTTTCTCGCAGCGGGAAATAATTTATAATGAGCCCTTTGATTGGCATTATAAGTAAAAACAATACAGAGTTCATTCATGTCCATGTAGAATCAGAAATACTTCTTGTTTTGTGTAATAAATTTGTAACTGAGGAGCTCGATGGCGCAGTGGTTAACGCGCCCAATCTGCGAAAGCTGAGGTTAAGCAACTTTCCCAATCGGTCGGTCATGGGATGGGTAACCAAAAATTTTTCATCTCGAGCTCCTCCATGCTTTGGAACGCACGGTAAGCCGTTGGTCCCGGCTGCATTAGCAGTCGGTAACAACCACCAATCCGCACTGGACCCGCGTGGTGCTTTATGGCCCGTTCTCCTATCCATCCATTGGGAAGGCTCGTGCCCCAGCAGTAGGTACATAAAAATGAGCTGATGATGATGATGATGAATTTGTAACGAAATCTTATGAGAGAATCGTTGTGATAACAACTTATTTAAAGACATAATTTTGCTGTAAAAATATGCTTTTATAGTTTTTTAATTTTTTTTTCAAAGAAAAATAGACAAACGTCGTCGGTACGATATACATTATCTTCTATCTACTCAAAAAAAAATACAAAAGTAATGTCTATGTTTAGACTCTTAGTAATTGGACTCTTACGTTACATTATTCTTCAGCGAATCAATCAATCAAATAAATTTAATTTGCTAAATGTTTTTTTAGAACTTATATTTTTCTCTTTCTGTCTAAAGATCACGTAGCTCTTAATATCCCGTTGGTCATTCATTAGTAATCAATCACAGACGCAGACGTAACGTATTCTTGCTGTGAGCTGACAATCGAATTACCTAATAGCACAGAAGAAAGAATAGCTAATAGCTTAACAAAAGATGTTTATATTTTTTGTATCTTACGCAAATCAATTAGGTAGGTACGTAGACGGAACTTTGATGAGCATTACTTTTAGAAATAGAGTTTAAAACCAATAAATTATAATTGTGTTTAGATGTAAATGTTAAAGCATCCATAATTGTGTTATTCTTTTCAATTGTAAGTTGTACCTACTTGATATGGGTCGTTTTGAGTCCTATACCTAAGCATCCATGTTTTTTTTAACGAAAAAAGAGATACGGCCGTCTATGTCGCAAAAAACGTATATTTAGACACTCTCAAGGGAATCGAAATTCATGGGGTACTTGCCGTTGACCTAGAGCTATGAAGTTTGGCAAGTAATATCGTCTTATACTACAAGTACAGGGAAAAATCTGAAACTATACTAGTAATGTACATTTATCATTAAATCACAAAAAACAGGGTCTTTAAGCAAGGAACGGGGTTCCAAATTTTAAAATAAGTTAACCGTATTATGTTGGGTATCGTATGAAAGGGCTTCACTTGCACAAGCTTAAATACATTTTTAATTATTTTTTGATTTATTATGTACCTACTTATAGTTTTCGATTTATGACAAAGAATGAAATAAGATTTTTTTTGTAATTAACCTAACTATTAGGTATAAGCTGTTACTATAATCACATTTTCACGTATAAAACACTGTAGATAGGTAAAAAACCTACGTTTTGGAAACTGAATTTCGGGAAAAGTTCGAGATTCGATTCATGAACTACAGAATATGTACCCATAATTTTTTACGGAACCTCTCTACAAAACAAAAGATAGGTTTTTTTTTACCTAATTTGCTATGCAATATTATGCCATCATTAGCTCACAAACGTTAGCTAAGCCCAGCAGTAGAGTGACCTACGACAGTTAGATATTCATAGGCTAATAAACCTGCTACTTATTTTATCTTCTCTCTGCAGCAGTCCATGCGCGGACAGCAACCATCTGTTCCTAGCGCCGGGTGTCCTCAGCGCGGGCGGCACCAACAGAGCCTGTGTGTCCAGGTTCTACACGGATGGACCTGCGAAGATGTTGCTCAGACTCACCACCGACGACCAGCAGACTGCCGCAGCGGCTAGGGATCTACCTCCAGGTGAGTAGCCCCGTGTGTGCAAGACAGCATTTTACCTAGATAAAAAGGTAAGCTACAACTCCCCACATAAACCGGCATTGCTCATAGCCCTGGTGTATGCGAAAGACAGCATTTTGGCTAGATCTAGAGTAAAAATTATAAGTTAACTAGGTACTATATTTAGGTAGAGTATGTGAGGTATTTTCTTAACGTGACTAATGGGGTCGGGTTATCACTCGTCAGTTTCCCTAATTAGCCAGTTTCATGAACTCGCCAGTTTCCTTATTCGTCAATTCCATGAAAAATTTTAAGTCGTCAGTTTCGCTAATTCGCCAGTTTCGTTAACTCGTCAGTATCCTCATTTGGTCTGTTCATTGTTATTTTTACAGGTTTAATCTTGAGCTGTGATACATACGATCCCAATGTCGAGGTGCACTACTTATATAATTATTATAATATTTATCTAAGTATAATAATTATGTAAGTACTTTTTTAGCTAAAAAACGTAACGTATCTTTTCTAAGATGTTCATTTCTTGTTGCAGGTGACGGTGGTTGCATTGACATAGCCGTACCGCAGCGGCCGAACACGAAAGCGAATTTAACTGTCAATTTATGGTAAGTTTATTGCGAAGATAGGTACTCAGAACAATAACTAAAGCTATAGAAGGATGGCTAAAATAAAAATCGTGCAACTATGTTTAGTTCCGTTCTATCTTATGACTAGAAAAGGAGGTTGGAGTGCGACAAATGGTTGACACTTAGTTTTTATTTTTTAACCGACTTCAAAAAAAGGAGGAGGTTATCAATTCGACTGTATTTTTTTTTTTTTTTTTTATGTTTGTTACCTCAGAACTTTCGACTGAGTGAACCGATTTTGATGATTCTTTCTTTATTTGAAAGCTGGTGCTTCCCGTGTGGTCCCATTTTAATTTGGTCCAGTTCTGATGATGGGATCCTCGAGGAATTGAGGGAACTCATCGAATATTGTAGGCATACCTATCGCGATTTTGGTATTTTCAGAAATAAGTCAAGCATTTGCGTTCAGAAAGTATAATTTGATGAAGTGTAAATGATGAAAAAGACCACAGATTGCCATCGGAACTCCTTAATGATAACTATTTCACGAGTGGCGAAAAAATATCTCGATTAAGATAGTTAAGCGACTATGACGAAGCAAAAGAAGACAGGCACCGGAACTCAGTTTTTGATTTCCTACTTTGAGATAGGCGTTTCTCGTTTTCTTCGCTTGTCTCATTTAAACGGCGCTGTCTCATACGAGCAGCGTGTTTAGTAGGTCTACCCATATTCGCTTTTGATAAATAGATCGAAACGAATCACTAAAAAGCGAGAAATAAACAAAAATTTTAACAAAAAAAAAACCGACTCCAAAAAAATTTACTGATAAAATTGCACTAAAAAGTAAAAAATAAGCGTTAGACTTATACAGACAATAACTTTATTAAGAAAAAATATAGGTACAATTATTGTTACTTTTGGAGTCGGTGCCAGCCAAGGTAACTTTATACTATATTATAATCATAATAGTACATTCAATCTTATGCATGAAATTTTGACTACAAACGCGGACTGGCACCGGCTTCAAAAACTTCGTTGGCTGGCACCGGCCCCAAAAATAACAATAATTGTACCTATATTTTTTCTTAATAAAGTTATTGTCTGTATAAGTCTAACGCTTATTTTTTACTTTTTAGTGCAATTTTATCAGTAAAATTTTTTAGAGTCGGTTTTTTTTTTTTGTATTGTTATGTCAAACGGTCATCAGATAATCGGTGATCAAAAAAAAACTTTGAGTCCTTTATAAAGTCACTCACTACATTACTTCAAATATGACGTCACAAATCGTCACAAATCTGACGACACCTTCGAAATAACGAAAGAAAAGGGACTGTTGCGGAAACCCTCAACACACACTATGCTATTGCTTAGAAATACACCTTAAAAATAGAAAAATTTCCACTTACAGTTTCATGCCGCTCCCGCCGTCCTGAACGGGATCCATATGATCCGATGGGGCCCGAATCCGGCTCCGGGTCTTCTAGGGTTCCCTAAACACACCCAAACTACCCCAAAGTGCACCTTCCCACTGAAAATACCTGTTACTTCCGCAGCGGTGTGGCCGACATCCCGGCTAATTGTTTTCCCGAAACAATTCGTTTACGACGCACACTCACAAACACAATTTGCACAATCCACTTAAGTAGAATAATACGGCTCCAAATGCCCTTATTACTACACAAAACTATTTAATTATCAACACACGATAACTATCAACCAGCCATATTTGCTTTCCAGAGACAAGAGTATAAAAAAAGAACAACTAGTGATGGGGCCATTATGCCACCAAACAAAATTGAATCTCGATAATCGATTCGTCCATAATACAAATCAAAGTTTTATTTCTAACAAAAATAAATGCCTGTTTATTTGCAACAGGGACAATCGATCTCTTTCCAATACATTTAAAAATTAAAATAGTACGAACTGATGAATGAGTGTTGCTATTTTAGTCCGGTTTCTATAGCTTTAGTTATTATTCTGAGTACTTATAGGTGTCATTACACTTTTATGACAATTACTATCTCGATACTATATGAACATATTGATGGCGATGGCGACTTGCGATCTGTTATACTAAGCAACCTTTGCAAGAGAATTAAAAAGTAGTACTTAGGTAGTCTGTAAACGGTCTCACTGCTGTCAAAAAACATTGAAATCAAGTCACCTCAACACCAACACCAAAACAATATAACTACTACATACTAATGTTATGGCGACATAGTTAATATTACCTACATATTTCTTGGCAACATACTTATAGCACAGCGTACTTCTTTTTTTTTATATTTTATTGATGGCTTCGTGCGATTAGCACATTTAGCCAGTGTCAAAGTAATTTATCTTACAAGTAATACATAAATAAACAATATTTCCATATATGATGGATGATGATGAATGATATTAGAAATGGGAAGTGAGAAATGACATACCCCCCAACCCCTCGAGTATCTCAGTAAAGATGTGGGGCTTTACTAAGTCCTCACGCGAGCTTCTTGAGAGAATTTGAAAAGTGACGTTGCACTGTTTTGTTTCATTTGCCAACACTTATGCACACTTACGAACACTTAACGGTTAATAATCCACCATTATTTCACATTAATATTCGATATAACACAAATTTTAGAAAATAAAACAAAACCGCAGACATGACGCTTCACTTTCCCGCCAAATGGGCTAAAAATCGTTAACAAATCTGCTCATAGTTTAAAGACTAATCGCAGATAAGCACAAAAAAAAATAGGCTGATGGGAGATGATAAAGTATACCATCATTAATCCTTCCAGGTACCCAGAAGCCCAATGCTCTTGGGAGCGAGAGCTTACAGTGAGGGTTTCTAGTGGAAGGGTGTTGGTGGTACACACTGAGAGGGCACGCTATAGGCCGGGAGACATCCTCCGAGCGAGGGTGCTGGCCCTCAAAGCAGACCTGGCCCCTGTACATGGCGTGGTAAGTTCTATTAAGATTTTTTAATTTTTTTTTAGGGAATTTCAGTTTTACGATGTCAGTTTTATCATAACTTAAACATATCTACAAAGCGTTTGTATATCATAAATAATGTTGTATTTTGGTTGGAAAGTGTTTTATGAATGCAATAATAACATATAATAAAAGTCCTAAGGTTGGGTATCTATGGGTTCTCGTCAGTAGTCTAATGTTGCTGTAAGGGATTACCGACCACCACCATTTCTCGTATTCAACACGAGCATCTATAAGTTCGGCTACATTTGAAATAAAACACCTTTTATGAATTTATAGTCGCGTCATGTCGCGTTTAATTTTATATATTTTATTATATCCACTGTGGTCACAAAGAGACTGCCTGATCCCTGTAATGCCTTCGAAACGTCAGAATAAAATTACATATATATAAAACTCGCGACTTCGTCCGCTTGAAAACACCCGTATCCCATGGTGGACTATTGCAGCGCCACCTACCGGGTCCAATCGTAAATCTAAACCATTCGCGAATCCACTTGAACACTTACAAAAAATTTCATTAAAATCGGTCCAGCCGTTTAGAAGGAGTTCAACTACAAACACACGCACAGAAGATGTATTTATACACCGAGACATTTAAGTGGTTGTTTTCCGGCAGGTGGGTAAATCAGACCATGAACCTAACAACTTTCCCCAAGAGACACAGGTCAAAAACGAGATATTTTTTTTTACTTTCCCATACAAACCATGTTCGGTCAATAGAATATCCTAAATCCCTACTTCTAACGGTACAATAAAAAAAATGATAATAAAAAAACACATTCAACAAAAATTCATGAGTTACAGACAACAACAATGACAATCATCGACAGACAAACAAAATGGTTCGTAAAAATTAATAAAAAGAATATTATTATTATTAGACCTAATAAACAAACGTTACGTCACGTAAACAATGATTTAATAGAGGCTTTGTATAGAAAAATGAAAAAATTATAAAGATTAATCTCAAGTAAATTCGTAAAAAATTGGCAATTTCATGTTTAATGTGTAGAAAACAATATAACAGCTGTAAAATCAGTAACAGAAATACAGTTGGTATTTATGTATACGCACGCCTGCATAGACTAACTACCTACTTACTACAAACTGTCAAATTTCCTTTGAACTTTATGTAGGTACTAGTTGTCGCCGGCGGCTTCGTTCGCGAAGATTACACTATCCCACAGGAACCTGTTACCGGGATAAAAAGTATCCTATATCCCAGTCCGAGTCATGGTATGTCTATGTGCAAAGTTTCATCCAAATCTGTTCAGCTATTTTCACGTGATGCGCGGTCAAATAAACAGATAAACAGACAAACAGACACTAAAAACTGTTGGAACGTGTTCTGTTATCGATTCAAAGTTAATTCCCCAGCCAACTTTTTTTCGAATATCTTCCATGTACAGACTTTCGTCCCTCTTTTGTTTTATTATACCTATGTATAGATACCGCATATGGTTAAACGTTTAATGAAGAAATTGAACAGTTTTGGATAGGTTAATATGCAACCGACTGTACCTAATGGCGCAAACAGTCATTAGAAAAGAAAAGTTACATCAAACATAACTTGCAATTAAAATAAGGAGCAATGAGCTATGGCTGTGCGTTTTAATTACATAGATTAACAACATTATTTTGTAATTTTATAATCTGTTCTGAGGAGCTCGATTCGCGCCCGGTCTGCGAGTGCTGAAGTTAAGCAACTTTCGCAAAGGCCGGTCATCGGCCGGACCAAAAATGTATCATCTCAAGCTCCTCCTTGCTTCAGAAGGCACGTAAAGCCGTTGGTCCCGGCTGCATTAGCAGTCGTTAACAACCACCAATCCGCACTGGGCCCTGGTGGTTTATGGCCCGTACCTATCCATCCATAGGGAAGGCTCGTGCCTCAGCAGTGGGGACATAAAAATGAGCTAATGATGATGATAATCTGTTCGTGTAAAAGGAAGGTATTTGTGTATGTTGAAAGCCAGTAAAACTACTGCAGGCATAGATAGTAAGGCCTCGAAATTGGCAAGCGACTGGTGGTTGTGGCCCTTGTGGCACCTTAATTTCTTTACAAGTACCTACTAAATATCTAAACATCTTAAAGTGTTCTCTCACAAAATATCCAGTTGACCTCACGAGCTCGAGAAATGGTTGCACGATGATTTTAATAACCATCAAATTGCACTTGACATAATGCGTATGATTCGAACACAGATCACGGGATTCGAGCACGTACTTATACGTAGGTAGCACGTAACGTCACTTCAGTCTATGATTGATTATCTAAAATAATATGATGTTAGTGACAACAGAGATGAACCACAATGTTCAGTAGAGCATGAGGCAGATATACTAGTTAGTACACTTGTTTTGCACCAGCAGCACTTCTTTGAAGAGTAGGTATAGTAGCTAAAAAGTTCTTTACCTAAACTGTCCTGCACACCAAAAGTTACTGTGTTATTAAATTTTTAAGTGTTTAATCCTTTTAAAATAATTTAGTGATATAATATGTTCTTAGTTTTCATTTTTCTATCCATAGGTGAGACTTGTTGTTAGCATCGCCATATTTATTGTGTATTATTTAGTTACTAGACTATTTTGCTGTAAGACTCCCGAACACAAATAAATAAATAAATAAAATAAATAGTACAAAAACACTGAGGTAGTAAGTTAGTAAGTAAACAGCCTATAACTATCCCACTGCTGGGCAAAGGCCTCCATCGTTGAAATCAATTCATCGCTACATTTAAAATGGCGATTAAGCCATTACCCATTAATTGTAGTGAAAAGGTATTATTTACAAAAATGATTATGAAAAAAATATTTTTTATTTATTTTCGATGTAACTATCGGTCGGGTCAATGTCGAAAACGAACTTTTCGATATTGTGTCGGTTCTGGGTGGTTGTTGTACCGTCGTTGTTTCTGATTTCCATAAACGAGTGCTTTAGCTACTTACCTTGGGATCAGAACAATGTATGTGATGTTGTCTAATATTTGTATAATATGTATTGCTTCTATGGTGCCGAATGAACACGTATAACAAGAGTCACCAAACAGATTGACAGTGAGCTCTGTTTATGGTTGTCAGCACCTTAAAAGATGTGTACACAGTCATGCGTAGAGCTAAGCCCGTCCGCCAAAAACCTACTTTTTTAGGACCGACAATCGGACCGATTTTTTCGCCGAGGTTGTATCACCTATTTTGTGACCGATTCTTTATAGTACGTACGTTGCAACATAGAACTAAATACGTTTCATTTTCACCAACAATAAAATCGGTCTCCGATTATTGGACGTGGGCGGGCGCCTAAAAGTTCGCAAATGAGTTCAATTGTTTTATGACGACTGTCTTCTGTTTTGTGTATCATCAAACAAAGTATCTAACAGTAAAAACCACAATAACTAATGAAATATCAAATTAAATAGATATATAGATAGATAGAATTCTTTACTACTCAAACACAGATGGAAACAAAAAGAAAACAACAGTTACACAAAAATTTAAAGCTAGTATGTGGGCAAAGGCGGTCTTGTCGCTGCAAGCGATCTCATCCAGACAACCTTTGGTTAAAGAATCCAAATTGTTCAATTGATTGTTGTTATTTCTCACGTTTTCAATATCCTAACCACATAACAGTTATCTATTCCGTGATCCTAACTGTAAGGATCGCGACCTCAAAGGACCAGCCTGTTTGCCTATCCGACGGATACTTTGATTTATTATACAAGATGGCCGTGAACTGATATCCCGTCAAAGCCTTATAATGCACATTGCACACGCAACCGAACAAAGCGGCGATTTATTACTTGTTACATGCATACAATAATATTTGATGTGTGTATTTGTTTTACTGACATCAATGAAATAAAGGCAAACACAAACTATTTCAATAATTTTATACGAATCCTATATTTATCTCAAAACACATAAAATTTGCAGTTTTCATTATGATTAGCGATTGTTGTGAGTCGAGGTAAATACAGTAAGTACCTGTATAATCCCGAATATGGCAAATAGGGCACGATGCATAGTAAAAGTAAAGTAAAGTAAACAGCCTATAACTGTCCCACAGCTGGGCAAAGGCCTCCATCATTGAAATCAAGTCATCCCTACAATTGATGGGTAATGGCTTAATCGCCACGCTTGCCAAATGCGGGTTGGTGTTCTCAAACCCGGGAAATGCATCGAAAAAACCACTTACACTTGGTTGCATGGCTATGTTTCGGGATTAAACAACTACTATCTGTTCCCCGAACCACCGTATCGCATCGCGACGCCCGAATGCCCAAATATCTGACGTTTTTTCTGACTGTTTTTAAGGGTCATAGCGTGATATTAAATATTAAGGCTATTTAGTAAAAATGAATTAGGCTATCAATTGCAAGAAGATTTTTTCAAATCCTAATGGTAGTTCTACGAGATTAGCGCGTTCAAACAAACAAACTCTTCAGCTTTTATTAGTATAGATTACAAACAGCCTGTATAATCATGACATGTACGGCCGCGGTATTCCTTGAAGCACAACCATTTTCAAGCGCGCCTATTGAAGCGCAACTAAACTGTTCCTTAAAGCGCACCTTTTAGTTGCGCTAACGAAATAAATTTAGTCGCGGTCTAGTGTTTACCGGATTACGTCGACCTTGTGACATAGATGTGTGCGTGCAATTATAAACCTTAAGCCCCGTATAAATAAACAAAGTGTAAGCTTGGAGTAGTTACTCCGTGTTTTGTTCCCGTCATGTAAACTTCATTTCATAATAGAGTTAAAGAGACAAAACACGGAGTATCTACTCCAAGTTTACACGTTTTTTTATTAATAAGCCCCTAATGTGGTAAACATTTTCAGAACCCGACTGTAGGTAAAGTTATTGTGTCGTGGTACAGTCAACAGCAAAGACTGATGATTAGTCAAGTTTCAAAATGTGAAATCAGTATGAAAATCAAAACTTTTTATAAATACGCATATCGAAAAACCTTCGAGTGTCTACTAGTACTGCAGACTTTGACTGTAGATAAATAGAAAACACCGACTTACACTATCGAAACTTAATTTTGAAATCTAGTAAACATCATTTTTTGACGACCTCCTTGGTCGAGTGGTTTGTACACCGGTTCTCATGGTGTCGCCATCTCTGAGGTCCCAGGTTCGATCCCCGGTCGGGTCAATTTAGAAATTATTGTTTTTCTAAATTGTCTCGGGTCTGGGTGTTTTATATGTATAATAAGTATGTATTTAAGTATTTTAAGTATGTTTATCCGTTGTCTAGTAAACATTTAAAGAGTTTCATAACGAAGCTTCTCTTGGGCTAGATAATTGGTGTGAGTGTAGGAAAGTTTATTTATTTAGTTTATTTATCATCTACTTTTGCTGTTGTCTGTACTACTAAAGTGGTCATTGACTTCAGGGTGCTTAGTATGAGTTTTGTTTACTATCCGTATTCATTCGATTACGTTTACGATAACGTAAAATAGTATGGCATTGAAGCAGCGCCTCCTGACATACGAGAAGATTTAAAATTTTGCCATACAAATTTTCGTTTTCATTAACGTTAACGAATGGCGAATGAAACTCGCACTTGGCACCCTGTTGCCGATTGTACACACAACACACTAGGTACCCTGCATATCAGACTACCACAAACTGTGAAACCTCAATAGACTTTGAACTTTATATCAATGACACATGGTTGAACATTCATTGAAGAAATTTTACAGTTTTGTATAGGTTGATGAGCAAGCGTCTATCTGGGGCTCTATTTTTGAGTGCTTCGCCTCGAGTCGAGCGCTTGATTTCTAATGATTTTCGTTTGACATTTGACTTTCCATATTTTTGAATAGCTCGACCGCAACTAGTGCCCTCACCCACTCGTTGCAGTCGAACGACACAAAGCGATTGTTAGAATAACCGTCAAAAGTCAAATTCTATTAAAAAGCAAAGGTTTTTTAACAGCCAATACGAGTATAAACATGGATACTTATTACATTCCGTTTTCATTGCGGTTGTTACCGGTTTTCTCTAAATTCTGCGTGGAACGGATAACATCCAACATTTCGTATGCACCGGAAACGAACGATTCAAAAATACGGAAAATCGGCGTCATGCGACTTGGAAGACGAGCGTGACTTAAGTTGCATGCGACAACACAATGTCATACGTGCGATTCAAAAATAGATCCCCTGTACTACCGGCCGAAGATTCCTGCCTGAGACGACCGTAACACTGACACACATCTCGGGTCGAGTATGCAAATAAGTTATATTTGTTTACTGCTAATAAAACTTTACGAATTGTAATTTCTCTGTATCGTGTTATCATAATTTTATGGTAACCTGTTAATTATTTTTATTAACAGTGCTTTTGTTTATTACAATGTCTGAACGATATATTGAAATGGGTATTAATTGTGTATAAGACCGATTGTATTATGAACATGTTCATGTTGTGCCATACCAATTCTCGATTTCGTTAACTTTATGAAGCACACAGACTGATAGACCTAAGGTTTTCAAAACTTTTATAATCATTAGTACATGAAACCGAGCCTTTTCGATTTCTTAACAGTTTTTCAATAAAGTGGAGTTAATCAATTTTTTTAAATATATTATTGTATGTTAATTTACTTACTACTTAGGTATAAGGTGAATTAGGTACAAACCATAATTCTAATTAACCAATCTCTTTAAAGTAGGTAATTCTTGCAGATAAGATTAGATAAGCCTCTGTAGGTAATCAAGGCATATCTTTCAAGTATATCTTTAAGCCACCGACCGTGGTCAAAGGCTGACTGACCACGGACCTAAGAACGGTTCTTCGTATGTCTTATAGTTTCAGACTTTCCCATACTGACCGATTTAAATGAGACACCCTGTATAGCTAGGCCGCCTGCTTCAACGAGTATGGTACCTACCATGAACACCCATATCCTGTGATGGTTTTACCAACTCAGAAACCTTCGGCCGTACGCACGCACAACAAATTACCAAAGCTTAATCGCAATAGGATACTTAAACGGTAAAGTTTTCATATTGCGATAATAGGAAGGAACGCATTTACGAGACGATTAAAGAAACATTCGTTTTTGTTTAAAAACTCGTAGATGGGACGCGAAAGTTTAAAAATACATATATGCTACTCGTAATAAAAGCAGTCAACACCATATTATGCGTCCTTTAAAGCCAGTTAGACTGGCGTAAGTGCTCCCTTGGAACCGGTCGACACAGAAACCCCATTACACTTCTTGTACAATAGACGCAGTCACTTTCCTCATATTTAAATAAATAAAACATTAGTTATTGTATGTATTACTCTTAGCGGTCGTTAGATTAATTTTCTTGTATGGGTGAGCGTAGCGAAATTCATAATGACTTTCATAAATCAATTCAGAATAGATTATAATTTATAAATTAATTTAGTACAATTTGTTGTAAAAATCCTTTTTTTTCCTATAATACGAGTATATCTGTAGCTATAACCATTCATGTATGTAGCTTGGGCTTGCTCATTTGTCCCAATTTTTTATTATGTATTAGTCATTCTCAACAAATATACATAGAATGTAAACATACCTTTTAGATTGAAGAAATCTGGCTCGAAGGACCACGCGGTGCTTGGTCCGGCACCCGCGCAGCTCAATGGCAGAACGTGCGCGCGCGCATGGGCATTGCGCAAATACAGCATTTGCTCGACGAACTGGCGCCACTAGGCCGCTGGACTGTGCATGCAAGGCTGGGAGATGGCACACAGGTAATATTATTATTATTTTTTTCAATTTATTTGTTACACAATAATTACATGGTTTATTTGATAAGCATCACAAAAACGTTTATTGGTTTTACGGATTACTACAGGTGGTTTCCCTGGACAGCTTCAAGGTTGACATCAATGTCCCGGACGTAAAACGCTGACATTTTAGCGGATTTTCTTCCGAAAGCTCACATAAAGAGACAAGGGATTCTTGACGGCTCTGCTCTTCTTGCAGTGTCTAAAGATTTCCCAAAAGAAAAGGTATTCACTTTTTAAAAGGCTCACTCGGTAACCTTAAATCATACTTCTAAGCTGACTTTTCCGACAAGGTACCAAGAAGGCGAGAAAACTCCATTGAAGATAGCAAATTTTTAAGAGTCAAAAACGTAACGTAAAGGATCCTATTGGCTCTACTTTTTCTAACTCTCAATTTTTCTCTTCTCAACTATTTAATTCTTGCAAAGAGTTAGGGATTCTAAAAATTCCGAATATCTTTATTTTGTGTTTTTGTAAACTGTCGTTCATTGCCGTTGCTGGCGTACAGGCCACACTTGTCAATTATATTTCATGAAATCGTGTAAATAAGCCTTCGCGCTTGCAGGGGTCAGCAGCGTTTATGGTGGGCAACTACGAGCTGCCGCCATTCCAGCTGAGCGTGCGACACCCGCAGAAGGTGTTGAGTACCAGCGACCGGCTCGTGTGGACCGTGTGTGTCAGGTATGGCGAATTATTATTTCTAGTGGTCGCCCAGTGGTCGAAGTTCGACCGTAGTTCATAAAATATAAAAAATGTTTATACAATGTATACACATAGTATAAACATACCTAAATTTTTTCGGGACTCCGTCTTTATTCATACATTAACTAGGTATGCCAAATATCACACTTCTCTGATAACTGTCTTATTCCTGGCATATTTACATTCCTAACAGCTATTAATACTAATCTATTAAAACTAATTACGTAATTATTGTAAGCAATCGCCGCCATCTTGCCAATTTGAGTGTTAGATGCCGCCGTCCCGTCCCTATTGAATGAACTTATCTCTTTTTTATTTGTAATAGTTTGGAATGAAAAGGCAAACAGCCAAGATAGTGCAGCGTTAAGTTATTTTTATGTTATTTCTTTTAAAAATTTTATTATTCATTTATCTTTGTTGGTTTTCTGTTTTTTTTTGTTTTTTGTTGTGACGTCACCGATTAGGCCCCTCCAGAATACCAGCGCTGCAGCGGCCTCATGTCGTTGTAGCATGTTCTGAGGTTGGGCCTAGTTGGCCACACTTTGTCTCCCGTTTTTATTTTTTATTGTGAAAGTACTTTGTTTTTAATATGTATATATATATTTTATTTTATTTTTTGTGAATGTAATTAGTTTTTGTTGTGCAACAGTGTGCCAATAAATGTATTTCTTTCTTTCTTTCTATTTGTAGCCTAAACTGAATAAATGATTATGAATTTTGAATTTTGAACTACCTCTTGCCTTCCCTCCCACCTTATTTCACATCGTCGTTTCAAAACCGTCCCCTACAATTTCATAGCAGTACCTCATGTCCTAGTTCCAATAACACCACCCACATACCGATTACTTACATTCTGATTCTGTTTTAAACTGACCTTTTTAAGTCAGTTTAAAACTGACTTAAAAAGGTTAGAGTCCCCTAGCGTAATTTTGTTTTCAGTTTGAAGCCAGCCTTGCATTTACTGTTTGAAAATAACTTCAGATACCCATGGACGGAAGCGGTGGAAGGTATGCTAGTGATCCGCATCCGTGGAGCGGGTGTGACGTCGCTGGGCAACGAGGCCAGCAGTGGGATCCGCACCGTGGTCCGGATCCGCGCGCCGCGGGCATGCCACCGACACGCGGCCGCCTCCAGGAGGATCGGGCTCAACGGCACTAACCCACCTGACGTCGTTGTGGCGGATTTCTCTTTCCAGGTTTGTACATGCTTTTTATTTGATAAGTAACGAAAGGTCTGAAGAAGCAACCTTACTGCACCTGGTTTTTGATGTGTAACATCTTTCCTCTCGCTTTCTTGCAATTTGTGGGAGTGATTTCGTGAAATAGGACGGAAGTGTGTAACAGGAAGTCGGAGAAGCGCGCATGCGCGCGCCATTTGATTTGACGAATGAGCGTGCGTTGGTAGAGTTGGCCATCGGATGGTACCAACCAATCGGGGAAGCGCGTCATATGATTTGACGAATGAGCGCGCGGTATTGCATTACTCTTAGTGTCAATTAAATAAAATACAGTCAATTAAAGAATTATAATTAAATTAATTAATTAATTAATTAAATGTTTCCCACACTCACACCAATTATCTAGCCCCAAGAAAAGCTTTCTTAAGAAACTCGAGAAATGGTTAACTAGACAACGGATAAACATACATAATATAACACCCAGACCCAAAAATTTAGTGAAACCGGTATTTCTAAATTGATCCGACCGGGGATCGAACCCGTGACCTCAGAGATGGCGACACCATGAAAACCGGTGTGCAAGCCACTCGACCAAGGAGGTCGTCGTTGTTCTTTGTTATGAAAAATCATTTCAATTAATACCTAACCCATTTTTTTCAGAATTTAGTATTAAAATTGCTTATTATTAAGGTGAGATGTCAAATGTTACACATCATATGCTACTACTGTAAGGCTCGCTCGTTTTTTTTAAGTATTAAGGAACTGTCTTAGCTGTCGGATCATAATAATGCAACTGACATCGTTCTGGCTCAATGCCGCACAAATCCACCAGACATCATTGTTGCGGACTTTTCTTTTCAAGTTCGTAGAATTTTTGATCTAAAGGTAAAAAGGCACATAAGCTAAGTACAGATACCCATAAACAGAAGCAGTGGAAAGTAGGCTAGCGAATTTGGATAAGTCTTTTGGCAATGAGGCCAGCGGCGGGGACCGCACTGTCCGGATCCCATAATCCACCTGACGTCGTCTTAGCGGACTTCTGTCTTTAGGTTATTAAAGGTAGTTCATAAAAGGTAATCATTGATGAGGCTGAAGGTAGAAAGGCATTACACCAGGTTGACTGAACTGCTGAGGAACGGACTTAACTTTTATCTGTCATAACATGACAATCACGCAACGGTCACCTAGAGGATCGAGCTTAACAGTGCTAGTCCACCTAACGTCATCGTTGTTGCGTACTTTTCTTTCCAAGTTCATACACTTTTAAATATGGTAAGTAAAGATGAGGCTGAAGGTAGAAGAGCACTTAACTTACTACAGATACCCATGGACGGAAGTAATGGAAAGTAAGATAGTGATTTAGTTACGCCTCTGGGCCACGAGGCAAGTGGTTGGGTCCGCACCGAAAGCAGCGGCCTCCATATAGATCATGCTTAACGGCACCAGTCCATCTGACGTCGTTGTGACGGACTTCTCTTTTTTTTGGCGTTTTGAATGGAAAGTGACGATGAGTCTGAAGATAGAGGGGAAAATAACTTAAACTAACTACAGATCGGTACCGTGGATGGAAGCAGTGCTTACATGTTATGGTTAGTAACGATGTGACTGAAGGAAAAGGCGGACTACACCTGAATACCTCAACTACTGAGGACCTATCTTAACTTTAATATGTCAGAACACAACAACGCTACAGGAAATAAAATTATAGACTTCTTCATGCTACATACTAACTACTACTACTTTTGTAGGCTTATATTAAACAGTTTTCCCATGTGATAATAATTAATTAAATTAATAATAAATAACATTGTGGTTATAGTGATAGACTTTGAAACAATCCCTACCATCCTCAATACAATAACACTCGTATGTACACACGGCGGCAGATCAACCTACCCAAAACTGTCAAATTTCTACAATCAATTTTGAACTTTATAGTTTGGTTATAAGGATCAATATTCATTGGAGAAATTTGACAGATTTGGGTAGGTTGATCTGCCGCCGACTGTACCATAAATAGATAATTTCTGTAAATATGACGTTATTTATGATGACACAAAATATCATGAAGCATACGAAACATACTATATTAAGTATCGTACGTGTCTGTTAATACAAACAAATCAGGTTGAGAAAACAAAGCAATACAGAACACGATGACTTAAAAATCATAAAGTATAGTATTGCTTGGCATCGCATAAATATTTTATTGCATAGTTGATTAATGGCATAATATTGAAAACCATAATTGTTAATTTTATGTTTGTGTAAATTCATAGTTTTACAAAGCAAAGAGAGTTAAAATATCTGTAAAAATATTAACATTTATGTTTGTGTAAATTCATAGTTTTACAAAGCAAAGAGAGTTAAAATATCTGTAAAAATATTAACATTGTATATATGTATAGATATATATTTAAATGTTGTACTTGTTGTCCTCAACACATATATATACTCTTTTTTACTTTAAGTAACGTTCAAATAGAAAAAGAAATTGAAATTAATAAGATTTTTATTATGTTTTTGGCCCGAGTTTATTATTATTAGGTGTATTGATGATGCCGATTATGATCTCCTCCTTGTCGATTTCAGCCTCAGTGACTTATCTGCTAGGTGTCGTTGCTTAACCGTTGATGGCCCTCTACAATCGATGTACTTAGTGCGCTATTTCTCAGTGTAGGTACCGTGGTGAGTAAAGGTAAGATAATATATGAAATGAGAAAACATTATTGACTGTTATTTTTTTATTTAACAAACAATACACACTTTTCACCATTAACACAATATAATCAGATTTATGAATGGATAATGTTATTATTCATCTCGATCAAATAAAATACATCATGTAGAAATCTCGCCGGGCTTTGAAAATCGTTTTGGTGCCTTGCAAATCCCAGGTACCAAATGATACTCATTATAAGTGCTCAAGTTTCTATGGTATGACTGCACTGCACTGACTGCACGAACAGTAAAGCTGTGGCACAGCGTCTCTACCTGTCCAGTTGGTTTTAACTAATTGTGCGTAATAAGTTTTTCATAACGTGTGTCGTGAGTGTATCTGGCCTCGTAATAATTAATTGTACCATTTTAACCGAAATCTGTTTACTTGCAGTAACCAAAAGACCGTTTAGAGTAGCCAAAAAGATATGTTATAACAGAATAAATGTCCAAACACAGCAAAGACGTCAATATGGAATCCAAAACAATCAATGTCCAAGCACAGCCGATTCGTCAGTAAAGAAATAAAAACACTCTAAACGCACGGGTCGCCCGCCGCGCGCTCCTTCACCTGCTGCCAGCTCTCGTCCACTACATCCAACCTGGTTCGCAGTCACACAAACCATACACCAGAACAGAATTCACAAAATAATGATGCAATGCATAAAGGATAGCTTGAGGCTTGCATGCTATCTTGCTTACTCTCACCTATTTTGAGCGAGAGAGTTTGCGAGTTCTATGAAAAGAAGCTAGGTATCTCGGCTCACTCACACATAGTGAGGTTCACTCACGCTTGCTATGTGCGAGTTAGCACGCTTGGTAACGTCATTTTGAATTGTATTCATCAAATAAGTATTACCTACTTTTAAAAGTGTAATTTATTACACGACTGCTCAAAAATGAGTGTACTGTTTTTATGTATGTCTAGTTTACCATAAATATACCTTTTTCAGATTATTTTATTTATATCTAGGGTCATATATGATACTCCTGTAACTTTTTATTAACGCGGAATTTAGCTTCGTTGTCATACAATAAATAAATAAATGTTTCTCACACTTACACTAATTATCTAGCCCCAAGAAAAGCTTCCTTGAGAAACTTGTTAAAATGGTTAACTAGACAACGGATAAACATACTTAATATACTTAAATACATACTTGTTATACATAGGAAACACCCAGACCCGTAACAATTTAGAAAAACAGGTATTTCTAAATTGATCCGACCGGGGATCGAACCCGGGACCTCAGAGATGGCGACACCATGAAAACCGGTGTACAAGCCACTCGACCAAGGAGGTCGTCAACAATCAATTGTTCTACTAAATCATACCTTTATTATTATAAAGGTATGATTTATATACGACTCAACGGGCAAAGAAGAATGGGCGAATTGTCCCGATTTTTTTTTTCAAATAATTATTTGTTTGTTCCTCTGCCAAATGTGCTACTGTGACAAAGTATTACGTCTCGTCTTCCAGGAGGATGGTACGAGGATTTGGCAGAACACAACAGTGGTGTCGCAGGTGGTGGACAAGCCGATTTCCCTGGAGTTTCTGACGAAGAACCGAGTCGTCATCTCGCCCAGACTGCCTTATAAACTAAAAGTGAGTCTAACTGCCGCACTTAGCGACGTCAATTAAGTTTTTAATGTCTTATAATTAATTTAATTTATTTTACTTAAGCAGTGTTTACAACTTCATAATTACATATTTTTTACTAATGAAACATTGAAAGAACCTAAGTATATACAGTACACCCATGTGAATAAGCGTCTTAAATGCAGAAAAAAGCAAGCAGTCATTCATATTAAAATTATTTTTAATATTATTTACCACTTCAATGTTTAATGCCGCGAAACTTTAAAAGGATTGGGCAAAACTTCTCGGACGCATGCACCCTAAGAGATGGGCCAAGGTTTCTACCGATTGGCGAACTAAAGGGCCAAGACTTCGAGAAAGACCACGAAAACGTTGGTACGCCGATTTGGATTCGTTCTGCCCAGGCTGGTCGGAAACAGTTGGAGATCGAAAGAGGGGGGATTCTGGGGGAGACATTTGCCCAGCACATAACGCACAGCACATATGTTGTTTAATAGCTATTTTATATTTCGAAAGGTGCCTATAGTAAAAGCCATATTGGTAACAAATGAATAAATAAACATTTAACCAGGTGAAGGCAACCCGCTGGGACGACAAGCCGGCGGGCGGCGTGCGCGTGCGCGTGTGCCGCGACTTGATGACGTCATCTTTACCGGTGACGTCACCGTCCTGCTCCGACGCGGACACGGACGCGTGGGGGGTAGCCCGCCTCACCTTCACCGCCAGCGACGCGCCTGCGCTGCTGTACACTTTCCAGGTAAAAACAAAAACGTCAAAACGTAGCCCCAAATCAACAGATTTAAAACGTATAATGCGTTGATAATAAGGTGATCCATTTTTAGAAATAGAAATAGAAATAGAAAAAATCTTTATTTGGTATTTCAGTAACCGGCAAAGTTTATTCTTGTAGCGAAATAGAAAATATTTTTTTAATATTTTTAAGCCCCCGTCGATTATGTCATCGGACTTATTCGTCAACTGGCATGTGTGGATGTGGCGAGTGCGCGCGAGTTGGCACCTTCCGATTTTACCTATATTTTTTGTCGTCAACTCGCTCGTTCGTGAAAATCTGACGTAGTACAGTCAGCCATTGAAACGCTTTGAATCTTGAAGAAAAATAGAATTTGTTTCCATAAAAATCCAGCTATCAATAATCTACATGGTCGACTAACATTGTCAACTTACATTACACTAGCTACCTAGCTAAGTACCTACTTAACAGGGCCCAAAAGTTGCCCGGTGGTAGGATTCTGAAAACCCAACTTGATTTTTCTTAGCTTTTTTTGTAAGGCCATGTACTTTACGCTTTTTGCTATGGCGTGACAATATTATATTCAAACACAGACCGGTGTCATTTTAGATCCTTGGGGGCCTTTGTTTAACAGTGCACGTTTCAGTTAAGATGATGAAGATTTTGATACGAGTATGACATCAAAAAAAAAAAAAAAATAAACAAAACAAAAAAAAAACCAAAAAATAATAATAAAAAAAACAAAAAAATCGCTTACAAAAATCATTGACCAACAGGCATATCTAGCCAACGACAGCTTTGCCGCAGCCGCGCCCATACAGGTGAGAGTGCGGCGCGCGGGCTCGGCGCACGCGCACGCGGCGCTCGGCCCCATCAGGCCCGACACGGAGTCCGGGAAGACCTTCGTGCCGCTCTATGTGAACCTGGACAACAACGTTACCAAACCAATCACCGTGCATTTTGTGGTGAGTTGTGTTTTATTTTAAAACTAGGTACCTAGGTATTTAAACTATTTTTACTAAAACGATGATAATATACTCACAGTACAAAATAAATATAAGTTACATTCAAAAACACTTGTTTCACAACTATCAGTTATTACTTTCAAAATAACGATTTCCCCAAAAAAACCATTTTCCCTTTTTTATTCCCAAAAAAATTCAAAATTCCTGAGACATGTCATTCTTTAATTCTTTTTAAGAACCTAAATACCAATTTTCATGTATTTTACTTCAAAACTGACAGACTTTCATACAAACCTTCACTCACTATTTGACCCCCTAAGGGTGTGATTTCCGTAAAATCCTCTCTTAGTGGCTGCAGTGCTATTCTCTAAGCAAAACAGCGTCGACCTCGACATTGATCTCGCTCATAACTTGCAAACGAATGTAGACTTTATTACTATTTCAAAGTAGGTTGAAATTCGTTTGCAAGTTATGAGCGAGTTCAACGTCGAGTTCGACACTGTTTTGCTTAGAGAATAGCGCTGCTGGTTACGTCACTCAATTAACCTACAGTCAAAATTTTATCTAATTAGCTTCAGCGGTTTAGGCTTGGCGATGATGAGTCAGTCAGGAGTTCAGTATTTAGTTAGATAGATCTATATAATAATACGTGAAGCAAAAACTTTGTACCCCTCTTTTACGAAAATTGCGCGGACAGAGAAGTATGAAATTTCGCACACTTATAGTATAAATAGAGAAATCCGAATGTTAATACACTGGACAGCAAAAATAACGGGTCATTTAGAAAAACCGCGATATCTCCCAAAGTTATTTACATAGATCCCTCGTATAAATAATATATTATAGGCAGATTTCTGACGCTTATTATACATATCAAAAGAGGTTGCATTTGAACAAGTTACAGCTTCAAAAAAAGAAATTCCGATTTTTGAAAAATATCAAAGTTCAAATTTTTGGAATAGAAAATTTTCTCGCTTATGTTTCAAACCGAGCTGTCGTCATAAACAGTTTTTTTGGCTGGTCACATTATTTTGTGCATCAACCATGCACCAACATGTCGTTATCTACTGAAGAATGTACACGAATTATCACCATGGTACAAGAAGGAAGCAGTCAGCGGAGTACTGCTACGTCGGTATCACCCGCATGGAGTGGCCAGCTCGTAGCCCAGACTTAAATCTCATAGAGCATTTATGGGACGAGCTCGGGAGATGCGTTAAACAACGCTCTCCAGCTGCAGCTAACTTACGTGAGTTAAGAAGTGCGCTAGTAGAAGAATGGTCAAACATAGACCAAAACCGTATTAGAAATTTGATTTACAGCATGCCACATCGTCTTAATGAAGCGATACGGGCTCGTGGAGGAAATACAAGATATTAAATTTACAGAAAAGCTTTCATTTTGCAGATTAACTGTGTTGTATATTTTTGTTGTCAAAAGTTAAAAGTGTTTTTTTTTGTATTTTTTAGTACTTAAATAAAATTATACAGTTTACAAACGTGTTATGTATTTTTTTTTATGTATAAGTCAGTCATCTATAACATACTACAGTTTCACTAGTTTGTGTTGTGTAGTTAAGAAACTATCACACTTTTTATAAGCGACCCGGAATTTTTGCGGCCCAGTGTATTTTTTCAAAATTATGCATACAAATACATTAAATCTATAAAACAAACATTGCACACACTACCATGTAATTGACACACGTATATATATATTACTCTTTTCAAATTCACACTCTATCTTTTTTAATTTTTCATTGCTTAGGATACAATCCGTGCAGTCATAATAAAATTACGGTCGAATTTCGAGCACTGGGCGACCACTAGTATAGACAGATTTACAGGATGACAGCTATGAAGCAGGTGATATCCATTTGTTGCTTATGACACAAATCAGTTGCCCCTATTTCTAGTTGTACGGATTACCGGACAGTAATAATGTAATGTCAATAACTTGCAAATTTTTTATCTCATAAATGAATTTAAAAGAAAATTTTTGGTTTTATAAATTGCTAATTTAGGTACACATTTAAAACTTCCATACTTCTATATTGTTTTCTAAAGTTTACGCGAACACTACACATAGAAAGTTTTACGGATTCGGAGTCGCGTTTATTTTACACATTACTTTTTATTAATGTTTATCCCGACGCTTCAAACCCTTTGCAGGGTCCGTGGTCACAGGGAGTCTGAGGTGTTGGTCGTCTCATAATTAGTTATAAGTAGCTTGTATGTTGAATGTTAAAACGTCAGGATAAACATTAAAAGTAACGTTTAAAATAAACGCGAGTAGATCCGTAAAAGTTGTTCATTTCCATACTTCTGCAGTCTGCTTATGCATCAATGAAGGAAAAGAGTATCGATGACTGGTTCTTGTCGAACATAGCTACCCTAGTCCATTTGTGATAGTAACAGTAACTTATCTTCTCAGTCTTAATTACTAAGACAGGTTTGGTAAGACGGCATAACTGCTGGACAGTGCCCAAAGCCAGCTATGTCTTGCAGAAACAAACTTTAAAGTTCAAATTCCCTCTAACTAATAGGTCAACCAGAGACTGTGAAGTCCTTCGTACCCCTCTATGTGAACCTGAGAATTGTTACTAAACCAATCACAGTAGGTTTTGAGTTAGTTTGCTGATTTTGAACAGCTTCGCTTTTTCAATGTTTTGGCGAGTTTTTTTGCATGTAAGTTTTACTGCCGCACACAGAGATGTCAATGAATATTAGTGATTTTAGCATCTCTGATTCATTATTGTAAATTATTATTTTAGAAAGATGGATGACTTAGGATGTCTTGGATAGACATTTTTTACATAACAAATTTTCATTAACGTTGTAACTGCCGCACTCAGATACGTATCATCATCATCATCTCAGCCAAAAGACGTCCTCTGCTGGACAAAGGCCTCCCCCAAGAATGAGGGGATTTTGCCATAATCGCCACGCTTGGCAGGCGGGTTGGCGATCGCAGTAGGTGAAAGTAATCACAGAGAGATGCTGCTGCCCATCCGATACGTATAATACATGAGTATTTCTGAGTGCCGCAGTTATCAGTTGGTACTTGAAACTGTCAGTATTATGTTTTTATTACAGCTTTGAACGAGTGTGTCATAATTTATTCAAAACTGTTTGGTTTTATTTTGACTAACCAAATTATATAATCCTAAATTCAACATAAGAAAATGCAGAAATAAAGAAAAAACATAAATAATAATGATAGAGTCGATTAAAAAAATAATATCTGCTTTACTCGTATAAAATCTTCGAGTGTTTATATTTTCGATTATATTTGAAGTGGTTGTTATCTTTCACTCGATAAATAGTCTTGTAAAAGCAGTCTTCAAGATAGGTATATTCTATATTAACACCCGATAATTTAGCGATTTCAAGATAAACATTTACACAACAATGCAATTGAAATAATAAATCACTCGTTCAAGCTTGGATGCAGTCCAAAAATATGCACATGCAGAAGAATCAATCACCAATACCGATACCCATTTAGATATTATGATAAAAATGTAGTTTCGCACATTATAACGCCGAATCTCTTCCCAGGTGATAACCCGAGGAGGCATCATCTACAGATGGGGCGCGACCACGCAATGCCCTTTGACCAGCTCCGCTGACTACATACCAACTACGTCGAGAAACAGCCAATGCCTTCACGCACAAGTCGCCAATCTTGACACAAACTTGCCCAATTTTGACGAAAGCTTTGCTAACATGAGCTATAACACGGCACGTTTCTATAGAAACTTGACGAACACCGAGGCAAATATAGCGAAGTTAGAGTCAGACTCGCTGGTAGACCGCCATTTGCTGAGGGTGATGCTACCTATCAAAGTGACCCATCAGATGTGCCCGGATAGTCACTTGATTGCTTTCTTTGATTACAAAGGGGAGCTTGTTAGTGCTAGCAAGCACTTTGAGATGGAGGAGTGCTTCAATAATAAGGTAAGCTTTGAGCTGTAGGTATTCCTTAACACATGATACTTCAGAATGAATTATTTTTTCACAATATATAAAATGTAAATTTTATTTAATGACTAACTATGCTATAACACTTGATATATTTAAATCGCCTCTGATATGCTTTACCAATAAATCACGAATTGTTAACTATTTGCGTCAGACCTAGAGGTCCCGCGTTAGATTCCTACTAGAGATGCAATATGTTGTGTTCGGTTTGATTATTGTTAGTACTTGTTCTAAATCTATCTTACCTAAGTCAATCAATTTATCAATTTTTTTTTCAATTATAAGTAATTAAAATTATTATTGTAAAGGGTGAAGTATCTCCGTAACAAAGTTGATAGCGTGATTCAGCGAGTAGCGGTACAGCGCCATCTAGTAACAACACATGGAACTACATACATTATGAGATGAATGTTAAAGTTTGTTTTGCTTACAGCAATTATGCGGTGTTACATTAGTTTTCTTATTTAACCACAAATCGTTGTACAGGTGGAGCTGACGTGGTTGTCTCGTCAAGTGGCCCCAGGTTCGCTCGCCAGCCTGCAGATTTCTACTACAGGGCCAGCTCTCTGCGCTCTTACAGTCCTTGACTCTGCTGCGAAATGGAACCAACCATCGACATCAGTCAAAGATGTCCTGATGACTGGTTTAAGGAGACTGATGCACAGCCATAGGAACTTGACGGAGTACGACGCGGCAGGAGCGTGCTTCCTTAGTAAGTAATTCCGCATTATAATTCGATTTATAAGAGAGTTGCTGTGTGGAATCAACCAATCATCGGGCCTCGATGTCGGTTAAATTTGTTTTTATAGAATTGAGAAGACTTATACCACTTTGGATGCGTTTTCGTACGGATTAGTGTTATAATTAGAATGCATCCCGATTCTCTGAGTACTGTGGTACCTTGCACACTAATAGGTGCAAACTAGACATGCGTGCACCACGCGTATAGTTCCGACAATAATCAAAAGCAATCCCAACTTCTTTAGATTTTTCATGCGTTCGTACGAATAAACGTCACGTGACTGTGGTAGGTACTCCGGTATTTCAATTCAACTGAGAAATACGCAAACAGTGAGCGCGTTCAACTCGTACATTCAATATGGTATGTTTACGTACAACTAAATCTCGTGTCCTAAGTGTGGCTGGCCTTATGTCGCATCGCAGCTGAGGCGTGCTGCCTTAGTTAACCACACCTATACTGAAATTCTTGACACTGCTGATAAGTTACGGAGTTACTTAGAATAGCACATAAAAACTTGAATTTGAATTAGGATTACGGTTTCGCAACACATATGTTTAACAGCTATCTTACATCTTGTTTTTTTTTAATAAACTACTTACATGTTTCATTGTCAATAGATTGTTTGTGGTGTTAGTGTACAATATACCATGTTTACCAAGATGTACGTCAATGTAGAAAACACAAGAGTAAACCTCTCCTACTTTTTCCAGCTTCAGACAGCCCGGAGCTACCAACAGACAGTCTGGAGTTGACAGCGACGTGGCTAGCTGCTGCCGGGGTCAGGATAACTGGCGGCGGTTTGACACACCTCCGAACCAAATGCGCATCGGGACCGGCTCCTTTGATCGACGACGCCACCGTGCCTAGGAGTGACTTCTCCGAGGTAGGTGGAAATTTTTAGGAAAGAGTTCGTTGTTTGCTACTTGCAACTTAAGTGGAAGGCAAGAAAGTAAGGGTTCCTTATGCCGCAATGAGCGATCAAGACCCTAAGGGTCATGTTGGGTGAGAAAAAGCGCCAAGGCACATGGCAGAGAGCACGTTTGAACCAGGTACAATGACAATTCAGCAACGAGGAACGGTGTATTGGACCTACATAATTATATATTGAATTTCGTTTAATTATATACAAGTGTTTATTACTGTGTATTGTATGTAGAATCAGAAAGGGAGTAGGTGGAGCTAAGTGAGTCTTAACAACGCCTTGGATAGAGGCGGATTCCGTTCCTTACGAACGATACGAATATATTAGTATTATTTGGGGGAGGGGGAACACACTACCCCCGCCCCCCTCCAAGGCTTGATTCTTGTCGGTTCCATTCAGTACAAGATCTCTCGCCATAGACTTAACCGATGGCGTAGTTACTTTCGTAGAAGCTCATTTAAGTGAGTAAAGATTTTATTGTCGTCTTGTTTTGCACATTTTTATGCTAAACATGACTAAAAAAATAACTAACTAACTTTGTAACCTTTGCCAGTCAACCTCTCATACGAGATTTGTTATGGTCTCCTGGTTGCAGGCGTGGCTGTGGCGCCTGGCGGGCGTGGGCCCCAACGGGTCGGCCGTGGTGTCGGGGCACGCGCCGGACTCCATCAGCCGCTTCGAGGCATCCGCGTCCTGCTTGTCCAGAACCGGGTTCGCCAGCGCACCGCCCGCGGTACTCCAGGTATGGTGGTTTTCAGTGATTGCATGACATTCCAGTCCATCTTTTCGTATGTGGTAGGTAAGTGATTATTTATACAACGTGTATGTGAGAGGTGTGGTCAAAATGAAAATATCCAAAGTGTATCCGATCTAGATCTTGTATGCAGAGTTACTAACTCATGATTATTAACTTTAATGTGTTATGCAATTTTTTTTTAATATTTCTATTGTGACGTCACGTCAAAATAAACAAGTCTCAGCTCTAGTGGTTTAGTAACCTCTGTGTAATGAAATTTATGATCACTGCTGCTTGCTTATGCGCGCCTGACGCGCTCACTTCACAAATATAAATATTTCATTAACCATTGCATGACAAATTATTCTTCCTAATCGTTCCCTCACTACTGAGGATCGTGACACCGCTTCATCCGGTCAACCAGCTGTCTCCATCGGTTGCGCTCAGTTGCTTGATGGAGTGCGGCGCTGACGGGCATTTCCAGATTTTCGGATATCTGGTCTGACCAGCGCTTGGGGCTCCGGCCTCTGGGTCTTTCACCTTCTATTTTTCCCGTCACCATCAGACGTTCAAAATTATCTGCACCTCTTCGTGCAACATGACTGAAATATCGCACCACGCGTTGCATGCAGATCGAGGACAGACGCTGTGCATTTTCATTTTTTAGTTGTTTTAGGATCGAGACATTTTGTGCGATGGGCTGTCTAAGGTATTTTTAGCATATGGCGCCAGCACTATATTTCAAAAGCATCTATTCTCTGCCTGTCAGTTGCTTTTAGCGTCCATGTCTCTGCGCCATACAAAGATACATGCATGCCAAATTAAAGTTAATAATTATGTGTTAATAACAACACATACAAGTTCTAGATTGGATACACTTTGGATCTCCCCACCCCCAAAAAAAGTACGGTGATGCTGAAAATGTCCAGTGGCAATCAGAAAACTCTCAATAATAAAACCACTTGCATACATGTATTTTTTTAGACTTTTGCATTGCTGTATTGGTTTGCAGTTTGAAGGGTACTAGATCCAGAACAATTACCGACCTACACACTTTCTATATTATGTTTTGCAGGTATTCCGTGAATTCTTCATCCATGCTGACGGCCCGCGACGGCTAAAGCGGGGAGACGCGGCCATTGTACGATATCGACTATTCAACTACTTGTACGAGTCTTTAAGTGTTAGTAATGTATTGAATACTTGAGGGGATTATTACCATGTTTTTGGTGTAATATGAATATACCATGTATGCATACGTAATCTTAGCACGTGCAGCTGTTACGTCGAAGATATGAATACCCTTTCTCGCTTATTTAGCTTTGGAACTAGTTTCTTTTCGAAACTTAAGATATTTAGCATTTACTGGACATAAAACTCACTTCATCTATGAATTAATCTTATTATCAACATGTATTTTTCTTTTCCATGATCTCCGTCATCTCTATATTTACTATTTCTTTGCCATATCATCTTTCTCTTAAAAAATAATGAAGAAGTTAGTAAAATAAATAAAGTTAATTATTAATTGTCATCCCAGGTACAAATCCAAATCCTCACTGACCCCCAATTAGAAGCCCGCACCGAGGAGGTGGAGGCGGCGTGCGTGGGCGCGCGAGCCTCCATCGCGCGGCGCGTCGACGTCACCGCCAAGGCGCGCGGCGGGAACCTGCGCCTGCGCCTGCGCGCCAAGGCCGTGCGAGATGGCAGCTGCGGGAACACCACGGGCGGCGCTGGCGTCAGGTAGGTGGATCATCATCATAACCATGGAATTATACATTTCAGAGTTGGTTATGTACAAAAAGCTGTTCCTAGTCATGAGTACTATCACCTTCTTAATTTTTTATTTATTTATTAAGGACAATCAGCGAAAACTTGTACTAAATAAAAAAAACTATGTAACATACAATAACATCTTAAATGCTAAGTACAGCCTTCTATCATTGACCGCCACGGCATGCAAATGTGGAGAGTTTGTATAAATTTTAAAAGAGGATAAACTACATCAATTTTTTAAGTAATTAGTAATAACAAACTTAACAATATAAATAAGAGCAAAAAATATACAACTCATTTCAAATGCTAAAATGCTTGAGGCGAAACGACGACTTAAAGTCACGGTATACGCAAAATATAGCAGTAACTTAGATAGAAACGGCGCCGGCGCACTGATATCAGAGGTAAGGCTCAGGGCGACGTGTTGCTGAGCTGAGTCACACAGTGTTACTCAGCTCAGCATACGAGATACTAAGGCCATGCAAGATGACAGCTGCGAGAGGGCTGGCGTCAAGTTGGTAGATATATACAAAATGTAGGTAGATATATACAAAGTTTATAGAAACGGCACAACAATCAAAGTCAATTCTCAGAGCGACGCGCACCTCAGCATAATATTACAGCTGCCGGAATAGCACGGAGGTCTAATTGTACGATGTCAGTCGGTCAGTCAGTAGGTCTCAGTAGATAGAAAATAAAAGTTTGTGGAGGCAATAATCAAGGTTTCGTAAGTTGTTTTCACAATGTGACTGCGTTTTCAAATAGCATTGTGGAAAGAGATATATACAAAAAAATGTAATTTAAATAATATGTAGTGTTAATTCCGCTAACTCACTCGTTTATACAGCTTGGATGCAGTACGCATGCACCGCCCTCCCGCCCGCAAAAAGTATGCACATGCAGGAGAAACAATGCGTAGAAGCGAAAATGCACACCAACACCGATACCCGACACGTGTTTCGCCCCTCCACGGGGCATCCTCAGGAGCTGTTGACTGGTCGAGAGCTGCGCACCGACTGTTACGGCTACGCAGCTCCCGGCCGCTTTTATAAAGCGCCATCGTTTGACATTTGTGACGTACTACCCGCGACAATACGTAATAATGGGGATGGAACTAAATTTGTTTAGTCATTCAAGAGTCATTCATTTTCATTTTTGCGGGCGGGAGGGCGGTGCATGCGTACTGCATCCAAGCTGTATAAACGAGTGAGTTAGCGGAATTAACACTACATATTATTTAAATTACATTTTTTTGTACTATGGATTTCCGCAAAATAACGCCTGATTCCATTAATTATCTTAAGAGATATATACTAAATTCAATTTTTTTTTATTCAGTTACACGGCGGGAGGAGACCTTGTATTCGGTAAAACCTTTAATAAACTCAGCAATTCCATTTTTATCTGCTTTTTCGAGATTGTGTCACAAAAAAATTGCAAATATTTGTAGAAATATCTTGGACTACTCTATCTATCTTAATCTTATATTTTGCGCTTTCACTTCTAGTGACGAAGTGATCATCTTCATCACCGTGGAGTTAGAAGGCGTGCCTCACGAAGACCACAAGTCAATATTACTTTGCGGGAGAGGTAATTAAGGACCTAAATTCAGTTTTTTATTAGACATATTTCTTATTGTTATTTAATCTCTTTGACTTGGACACTGGCTAAAGGTGATAACCACTCGAGTCAATAATTATGAGAAAAAATATATTTATAAAGCAATTATCTCCGTGCAGGCAGCCCGGAGTCCGGCAGCTCCACAGTGTTGTGGACGTGGCCCGCAGCCGAAGCGCTAATAGACGGCAGCGAAAACCTAACCGTGTGGGTGGCAGGTGACGTCACGGGACCCTTACTCGCTGTGAGATTTTTTTATGTAAAAAGTGACAATCTAGCAATGTGTTCGAAGCAATCACCGTCATGGCCATCCGCGGAGAAGGAATGACAGATGCGTTAATTAGCAGCCTTTGGGGAATGATGCTCGTAGTAAGTAACTAGTACTTACGTATTATAATTAACTACGAGAAAGCGCTTTGCCATAATTTCACCTCTAGTCGTTATATATCGATGCCTCAAGTGTATATTTTCAGGCCAAAAATCGACGTCGCCATCTTAGATGGAAGAGAATCAAACTAATAAGTTACCTAGCTGTAACTAGAGTACCTACATGTTAAGCTAATTAGTTATAATAAATTGTGACATGAGCACACATTTAACTTATTAATATACCAGTGATCCCGCTCTTTCTCGCAGAGAACTAATAACTGCCGCAAATAAATGAACTAACTGCCGCAGTCAGATACGTCAGTTATCTGTGATGACTACTTAGTAATTTTTAGTTATATGTGATAGTCAATAAATGTTTTTTCTTTCTTTCTTTCTTTCTTAGTATCAAACATTATACAACTCAAAATTATATTCTGGACCTTATTTTAGAGAGAGACATTCAAGAGTGATATTAAAGTAATAATTAATGTTAATAATTATGGATGTGCGGCAATAAGTTAAGTTAACTATAAAAATGTGTTTGTATGTAGGTAAATAAAATAATGTCTTTAATAATTTAATATATATGTATTTAATATATGTCGAGTATTAGGTTATTCAAAACTGAGGGTCAGAAGTCATGTAGGTACACTTATCATCTTTTTAAATTTGAGGTAAGTTATTGAGAGTAAATCAGTATCGTAATTAACTATACAATTTTACATAATTCGTAGGACGCAGATGCCCTGGTAACTTTGCCTCGAGGCTGCGGGGAACAGAACATGGCGCGGCTCGCCACGAACCTGCTCGCGCTCACTCTGCTGACGCCGTCCAGTCCCGCATACGCTGCTGCGAAAGAACACGTCGCCAGAGGTTCTATTTGCCATTTGATTACGTCAACGATCACGAAATTTTGTATTGCAAAGTTTTGACTCCATCCAAAATCTTTTTTTTGTTAACGTAACTTTTGTACTGCTCCATCCTTTTACTCTTCTTCCTCTGTGAAGATGACAGCAATGAGATAGGCAACGTCTTTAAAAGTGAAGAAACCTGAAGCCTCTATGTCTGATAAGTACAAAAAGTAAAGATAACATGGTATGGTGGTGGTAATACGATTAGTAAAATTTATTTACAACTTCAAACTTAAACATTAAATATTTTCTTCAAGTTATAAAATGTCTAAAATTGTGGAGTGTTTGTTTGATTCGGCATGGTTGGTTGTTGGCAGGCGTGACCCGCCAGCTGCAGTACTTGCACAGCAGCGGCGGTTTCAGCGCGTTCGGCCACCAGGACGCCGAACCCTCCACCTGGCTCACCGCCTTCACGCTGCGGTACCTACGCCGGGCGCACCAGGTCACTAGCGACATCTTTGTTACCATCATTATCATCCTTAATGTTAAGTTCAGCACAATCAATATTAGATGCACCGGCATGCATCATCACTATTACCAACATCAGAATTGGCGTCATTATCACCATTATCAACATTATAGTCACCGTCATGATTACAATCAAAATCATCCTTTTTTTTATTATGGCATGCCAAAATGGCCTCACCCTGCCTGATGAAAGAGAGCCAGTAAAGCCAAAGAAGTGAAAGCGTTCATCACAGCGCTACCACGCTATGCCGAACGCTCACACTATGGCGGCCTGCATAAATGCTTTTTCACGCCCCGCTTAAATAACCCGGGAGAGAAACAGGAGGGAAACACGTGTGCGGGAAGCGCATTCCACATACGGGCAGTTCGGCAAAGGAACGATTGTCCAAACTTTTTGGTACGTGTCTTGATGGTCTTGATGTTGGTATGAGGGTGGCTTCTCAGACCTGCACGCGTCGATCTGGAAAGGAATGGAGAGGGAGGAATGAGGTCAAAGAGCTCCTCAGAGTGTTCACCGTGGTAAAGGCGGTCCTTAATGCATCGTTCTCCTCAATACTGAGGGTCGTGACCTCCATCACCATGTATGTGACGCTTGCTGATAGAGCGCCATCTGGACCGGTTGACGGCGATTGACGTGCAGAGCATCATGCACAGGGGTGTCCGATGCGGTACGGATTTGATCGGACCAACGCATCGGGCTGCCACCGCGAGCTCTTCTTCCTCCTATTTTGCACGTGACAATTTATTTCTCTAAATTGTCATAACTTCTGGCTTCTTGGCAACGTGGCCGAAGAACTCTAAAATTTTCAAGAGGCATATAGATGAGAGCCTGGATTATCATCATCATTTAAATTATAACAGTCACTCACATTAGAGTAATTAACAACGTAAATTCATTCCTACCATGTTTTTTGCTGCCTACATCCATGATCATGGCACAGTGCAGAAATATCATTACTTCAAATTCAACAGAAAAAAAAACACAAATGTTGAAAAAAATTCTACGAGCAGAATTTGAATCTGCACCCTTCTGACATACCGGGTCAGGTGCTCGCTCTCCCAATTAAGCTATGGTGGTTCTAACCAGCCCGCCAAAATTATTCAACACTACTTATTTACTTTTTTACTTTGAAAGCCAAAGGAGCCCATTCAATGTCAACAACTGCCGTCATTATCACTGTCATTATTACTGTCATATTTAATAATTTATTTGCTTTAAAAATTATATAAACAAAACAAAAACATTTCAACAGAAAACTTATGAATCTGCACTGACTCAACCACAATCAACTCTTTTTTCACACAGGGCGGCAGACCCCTCGCTCGATCCTCTAAATGCCACTACACATTTACAGAATACACTAAACATGCACACTAGTTTAGGCCCAAGATACCGTACTCGTAGAACAAGGGTACGTAGAACCGGTTCACACGCGCTCTATACCAGGTACAGACATGTACCTGGGCGCTTCTCTCCTCCTCCACGGCCCGGTCTACCCGAGCCGAGGTCCGTGCCTTTAGAGGCGCCCTCGGGTGGTTCCGCTCCCCGATCTGATCCGAACCCTTCCGAGAATCTGGTAGAGCACGGGGACGCGCACTTTTAAGTGTGCGATGCCTTTCCCTCTAGAAAACCTCTGAAGGTAATTCGTTTCAACACGGCTTGAGGTACCCTTTGCGTACCTCGCCGCCCACAAAAAAAGCCCGTTGACGCTGAAAATGCCGTTTCAGCAATCCGCAATCAGCAATCTCTCATTAAAAAAATAGGGCGGCAGACCTTGTACTGAGAAGAACCGGCAAAAAGCTCAGCAAGGGCATCTTTTTTGTACCTTTCTTTTACAGGTGTTGAAAGAAAAACCTTTTCTTCATTATGTCATCTCAACCATGCTAAACTTTCAAGCGACTCTACCAACCTACCTACTTACTGATGTTGATACTCTCCAGGTAATGAACCCGGGCCTGCGGGCGCCGGCCGCGCTATTCCAGGCCGAGCGCTGGCTGCTGATTCAGCAGATGGAGAACGGCTGCTTCCGCAACAGCGGGCAAGTGTTCCACAGGGAGCTCAGGGTTCGTTTTCTTTAAGCCCAAATTCTGACATAGTTTAAATTGCCTAGGATGTTCGGCGTGATCAAAACTTCTAAATGATAGACAAATAGTAAAATTGATGGGTCTTACAAATAAAACAAGAATAGGCTTCGAATAGTAGTTCCGTGTTTTGTCTCTTTTACACTAATTTGAAATGATGTTTACATGACAGGAACAAAACACGAAATAACTACTTATTCGAAACTCATTCTTTGTATATTTGACACTAAAAATTATAATTTGATATCTGAAGGCACTAACTTATAGCAATTGTAAATCCATATAAATTAATGAAAGAGTACGTACGAACTGATCAAAGTTTTATGAATATTTGAAATAATGACTAAATGAGGGCAAGTCAAATTGATGACATGCCAAACCGTAGTATCTGCGTTGTCGATGCTTGCTCATACCACGCATGATACCTACCTTATATTATTGACAATTCATATTTTGTCTCATTCCTCTTGTCTAAAGTGCTAAATCCGTGACTCCTCGCCTAACCCGAATCCGTAATCATCCTAGTAACCAGTTTGTTACAGTACAATTCGAATGCATTTGATATTTATTGTGAAATCTCACATTCTTCAGGGCGGTCTCAACGAAGAAGGAGAGATCGCGAGCGTAGCCTTAACAGCGTACGTCATCACTTCGCTGCTGGAAAGTTCAGCTCCTGTCTCCGCCAGGGTGCTCCACAATGCACTGTCCTGCCTCAGGGCTTTGCCCCCGGGCAAGACCAGGTCGCCTACCAGGGTTTATGCTCAAGCCTTGTTGGGGTACGCTTTTATGAGAATTAGGAGATACGAAGACGAAATTAATATGGTAAGGAAAACTTTGAGCCTTAGTCGTCGTCAAAGTCAAAGGTATATAGATAAATTATGAAAAAAATATTATTGTTATTGCTTTGTACATAGCTGGACACCAGCCGTTAAGGTATCCGCAGTGTCTTGGCGCTTTGAGCGGAAACCTATTTGGCGTTGTCTCTTTTGTTTTCTTATATTTGTGCAAAATAAACTTTTATTAATTTATTCCTGCAGTGGGCCGGAAGTAGGCTGATGATGATGATTCATTCAATTATTCATATATTTTTGCAATGTTGGCATAGCATGGAAATGCCCAGACGGGCTTAGTTATGTCCTGGATCATCCAGGAGTATTAAGTTACACATTTTAGACAAAGCATTAAGTCCATCAGCGGCTTCTAATTCCTGGACAGTACACAGGGTCACTTTTTTATCAACGTCCAAACCTTCTGAGATGACTCACGTGATATTCATTCGACCAAAATGTATGGAACAGCTGAATTTCATTTTTGAGTTAGGGAGTTGGTCCAATAGTAAGAGTTGTTCGTTTGTATCACGGGAGTCATCTCAGAACGTTTGGACGGTGATAAAAAAAAGTCACCTGTATTTAAGATGTAATTACTAAAATGTTTTTGGTTTGTCTATTTTTTTTACGTAATTACTAGAAAAACTCTTCCTATGCTGATTCCGAAATCACAATGCCCTGCAGTACAATTCCCTGGAGAATGATGATTGACTATTAAATTTTTTAGACCAATGAAGCATCTCTCCTATGGGAGCGGCGGGAGGCCGTCGGCGGTGGACTCCAGGAGGACGAAGAGTTGCGACAACTGATGGAACTGCTCAAGATAGCCAGGAGAAACGGCGACCACGTGTGGTGGGAGACTAGTAAGTATAACTTTCATCATTAGAACACCGATCCGCTCCGAACCCTTCGGAGAATCTAGTAGGGCACGGGGACACACACTTAAGTGCGTGATGTCGTTCCCTCTAGATAACCTCCGAAGGTGATTCGTTTCACACGGCTTGAGGAACCCTTTAAGTTTCTCGCCACCCCAAACAAGCCCGGTGAAGCTGAAAATGCCGTTGAAGGCAATCAACAATCTCTCTCAATTTTTGTTGCAATGTTGCAATGTTTTTAAAGCAGACGACTGCTCTTTACTCAAAATTATCGTTATAAGTTCGTGCATTGGCCAGCTGGCTAGATATGTAGTTATAATCCACATGAATAGTGTCTTACTTAAAACAGAGCAGAACAGAATAGATATTTCGGGTTTTGTTCCTGATAAGTAAACTTCATTTCAAATTAGAGTAAAAGTCAAAACACGGAATAACTACTTGAAGTTTATAGTTTGTTTATTAGTACGAGGGATATTGTTAGTAGTTGCACAATCCTGTATTTTCCGGGTAAAATGAAAATCTTTTTAGTATACTTTTAAAAAAAATCCTTGCTCCTTATAAGAAGGGTCTTGTAGACGGACGGACAACGACGTACTATGTTTAAGGGATTCTTAAACATCGGTCGTTCTGTGCAGGCAGCCAGTGTAGGCCTACGTACTTCGAAGACGATTCATCGAAGCGACTGGCAGGCCTGACTATGCACTGCTGGCAATGCCGTTGTGTCCTGCTGGCTATCCTATCAGGGATTCCCTTTTCCTTTTTAGATATGGAACCCTAAAGAAATATACTTTGCTGATACTAAGCATCCATTGTTCCGTGCAGGTGGCCCGTCTACATCCATAGAAGCCACTGGCAACCCTGCTCCCGTTGTCGCTATGTCTCGATAGACAGACGGACGGACAAAAGCGATATATACTCTAGAAATCCCATTTTCCATTAGGTACCTACGGAATCCAAATAAAAGATAGCTTCTGCTAAGCATCCATTGTTCCGTGCAGGCGGCCCGTCTACATCCATAGAAGCTACTGGCAACCCTGCTCGCGTCGTCGCTATGCCTGGATAGACAGACGGACGGACAAAAGCGATATGTACTCAGAAATCCCATTTTCCATTTAGGTACCTACGGAATCCAAATAAAAGACAGCTTCTGCTAAGCATCCGTTGTTCTGTGCAGGCAGCCTGTCCACGTCCATAGAAGCGACTGGGTACGCTCTGCTAGCGTTATGCCTGTGCCCGCGTGAGCTGCGCGACGCGTGTGCGCATGACGCGCGCGGCGCCACGCGCTGGCTGAACGCGCACCGCGGCGCGCGCGGCGGGCTGCTCTCCACGCAGGTGAGTCACGCTATGTCTGTGGCACCGCGGCGCGCGCGGCGGGCTGCTCTCCACGCAGGTGAGTCACGCTATGTCTGTGGCACCGCGGCGCGCGCGGCGGGCTGCTCTCCACGCAGGTGAGTCACGCTATGTCTGTGGCACCGCGGCGCGCGCGGCGGGCTGCTCTCCACGCAGGTGAGTCACGCTATGTCTGTGGCACCGCGGCGCGCGCGGCGGGCTGCTCTCCACGCAGGTGAGTCACGCTATGTCTGTGGCACCGCGGCGCGCGCGGCGGGCTGCTCTCCACGCAGGTGAGTCACGCTATGTCTGTGGCACCGCGGCGCGCGCGGCGGGCTGCTCTCCACGCAGGTGAGTCACGCTATGTCTGTGGCACCGCGGCGCGCGCGGCGGGCTGCTCTCCACGCAGGTGAGTCACGCTATGTCTGTGGCACCGCGGCGCGCGCGGCGGGCTGCTCTCCACGCAGGTGAGTCACGCTATGTCTGTGGCACCGCGGCGCGCGCGGCGGGCTGCTCTCCACGCAGGTGAGTCACGCTATGTCTGTGGCACCGCGGCGCGCGCGGCGTGCTGCTCTCCACGCACGCCGGGCAGCCGCACTGGATTTTTTTTTTTTTTTTTTTTGTTACACCAACACCATTACATTAAAAAAAAACATTGTATAAATCACACGCTCGATAAGTGTCACCTCAATTATATAGGTGTTAACTAACATGCATACAAAAGTGTTACAGCAAAAATCACAAAATTATGCTAAGATTAAGATAATTAATAATAATTTGATTAACAATAAAAATTATAATTTAATTTAACAAAAGTAATAATAATAATAATTTAATAATTCAATTAACGATACGATACGATACGGTACGATATTGATCTGGTTGCGTTTCTAGTTGAAATGTCAGTGACACAGTTATTCGTACGAATTGGAACGCATAAAAATAAAAACTAGTTGGGAATTGGGATTGATTTCCGAATAATTGATCGAAGGATGTCGGACGTCGCAACTTACGCGCGTACGCGCATATAGATATATAGGATACAGGATATATAGGAGTACCGTAGATAGTAGTCGGAGGATCGGGAATCGGGATATATCGTGTGTCGGGATAAAAGTAGCAGTTCCTCGATCACTTTTTATGTCAGCTTTAACCGCATTGCTGGGCTTACGGGAGTTTGGGGGGTGCCCACACTAACCCTTGGCGATCCGCCCGAGTGAGGTACTCGATATCTGCTGTTCGTAAAGCATCACCGCAAGTGCTGGGATAGTGCTGACAGCAGTCAGTTTCATTATGAAATCCCGCTTCAACTTTAGAACACAAAAATTATTTAGTTTTCCCTATTAATTTGTCAATTATTGCATTCTATTTCGCAGGATACCCTGGTAGCTCTAGAAGCCCTGGCAGCATGGTCATCCGTGCAGCCTCCTACTCCCCCCAGCCTCACCGTGATGGCCCGAACCAGGGACGACTTGAGGACGATGGTGGTGAATCCGGGGGACAAGGTGCCGGAGCTCGTAACGATGGCTGCCAGCGATCTGCTGGACGTCTCTGTTGAAGGTCGGTAGTTTTTATATTGTTATGTTAACCCTTCAAGTGGCAGACGCCATTTTGACCAATATGGCGCGTGTGGCAGGGGCCCCGCGGGGTTTAAGCTGTTATCGCTGCGCGTGAATGAATGTAAACGTCGATTTCTGTGTTTTTGTATAGGACTTAGTAAGTATTGTATAGTTTAAAAATTTAGATAAAATGAGCTTAGTAAATAATGACCTAATAATAAACCTGATTACACACAAACCAATTCCTATCACCTGACGTTGAAAATTCGCAAATGAATCTAATTATCTAAATCTAATCTATTAGAAAAAAGGAATTAATTTAAGGCATAAATAGTCACCTCTGCACCCAGTGCACTCCGCTTCAAAATATACAACCTTCCAGGCACCGGCTGCGCTCTAGTGCAGGCGACCCGGTCGTACCACAGCGCCGCCCCCGCCCCCGCGTTCGCCCCCGCGCTGTGGGTGCAGGTGGCGGTGCACACGGACGGGGTGTTCGACTGCGATACCAACGGCACTTACTGCGCCTGCGCTGCGGTCGTCGAGGTGATCACACTTTTGTATCGTTAACATCAATTAGTGGCAGTGACTTAGGTTGGTCGTAGATAGGAAGGCTTTTATTTAAAAAAAATGACATGTTTTTTTTTTTAAATGGTTAAATCTTTGCTAATAGGTTTAAGTAATAAAATTAAAAAGATGACACGCTTGCGTGATGTTAGTCCTTCTAGAAAACCTCTAAGGATCGTGCAGTCACTAACTCACTACACGGTTAGATGTTATGTTATATGTAACGACATTTACAAAATTATCTGCCGTTACCAAGTTATACAGTTTAAAAAACCTTAACAATATTTTAAATTAGAAATACCTGTTGGAGTGATTGGAGCATTTTAAACCCAGCATGGGTTTAAAATGCGTTTCGTCTTCAATGTAATCAGACACAGTCAGACACTATAATAAGCTTTTTTCTTTTTTGGAACGAAGTTCCTTATCGCGCGTTGTGAAAGGGGGCTAGACGGAAAAAATTCTTACGAAAAGTTGTCACGACACTTTTTGCTATAGTAAGCTATTGTAAGCTGTGCGGCGTCGCATGTTTCTCTGTCTGTCTCTCTCTCTCTTATAGAAAGCAAGCCAGATATTTTCATTTCTATTTCGCATTGGACAGTGTGGTGTCGCGACGATTATTTTTGTTGAGTGTATACAGGTTTTTTGTAAATAATAAATAATAAAAAATAATAATAATAATGAATCCTGACAGTGTTTCTGCACAAGTTCCGGATATTGCTGATGGAGTTAGGGAAGTAGAGATTATATACAGATAATAATAAATGCTTTTGTATTTTAAGCAAGTACGCACTATAACTTAAAAAAAAAAACAAAAAAAAAACAAATAAAAAAAACAAAAAAAAAACAAAAAAAAACCTACTGATAAAGTTTATATAACATTATATTTGTTAATAATAAAAAAAATATTATTATAACTTAAAAATAAAAAAAATTATTAAAATTCCTTCACTAATTAATCGAAAGGAACTTCGTTCCATCCGGGTGTCCCTTGACACCTCTCAAGTTTTTTCTTTTTTTTTTTATTGGTTCACCGAGCAAAACACATATATATTGCATACTTATACAAACAGTAAGTGCAAGACCTTCTCGAGGCGAACACTACATGCATAATACAAAATTACATAATATTTACGCTAACTTAATTTACAACAAAACTACGATAAAGCTGAGGTAAGTATAAGGTTGATACAAGTGTAAGGAATATGTAAGCTATTTAGGAAATACTTTTGTTTAGAAAGCTTTTCTTTAATGGCGATTTTAAATTTATTAATATCAAGTTTTTGGATATTACTTGGAACTTTATTGTAAAAACGTACACACAGGCCTCTAAATGAATTATTTACTTTGTGGAGCCTAGTATAAGGTACCGCTAGTTTGTTTTTATTTCTGGTGTTTACATTGTGAATATCACTGTTTTTAGAAAAAGTTTCAATATTTTTATAATCATACATTAGGTTCTCGTAAATATATTGTGATGCAACTGTCAATAAATTAATATCTTAAAATCTCTCCCTGAGAGAATTACCAGCTTTTAGGTTATACATTGCTCGAATAGCCCGCTTCTGCAGCACAAAGATAGTTTGAATATCGGCAGCATTGCCCCACAGTAAAATGTCGTACGACATTACGCTATGGAAATAACTAAAGTAAACAAGTCTAGCTGTTTCAATGTCAGTGATCTGACGAATTTTCATTACTGCATAAGCCGCAGAGCTGTCTACTCGACAATTTATCTATATGTGGGCCCCACTGTAGCTTTGCATCCAACGTCATGCCTAGAAACACTGTGGTGTCCACAAGGTCCACATTCTTATCTTTAATTTGTACACTTGTTTTTACCTCCCTAACGTTGGGTAATACAAATCTTATACATTTAGTTTTTCGTTCATTTAATAGCAATTTGTAACACTAACCCAATGATCTTTGAGACAGCATTGTTTACCGTCATCAATCGGCTGTCGTCGTTTCACTTTGAATAAAAGTGAGAAATATAATAATTGGAAAGTATTTTAATGAACTAGGGTACCTAGGTCTGTACTCCAAAGTATGAGTGTTAAGCTCTTGATGTCAACTTCGCAATGTGAAAAATTCTGAAAACTTGGCGATATGACAGCTTGAAAAAATAAAAAATCCGCAAAAATGATACTTTGGCGGAAAAAAACGCAAGGCCATAGGCCGACAACAAAAAATCTATTCCTTAATAAACCCCGTTGTTTGTATGGGCAGGCGTGCGCGTCGTGGACGGGCGCGCTGCCGTCCATGTGGCTGCTGGAGGTCAGGCTGCCGGGCGCCGCCGTCGCCGACGCCGCGCGTCTCTACCGCCAGCTGCGCGCCGCCGACCCGCGTCAGTACCCCCCATACCATAGCGCGGCCGCTGGAGTATACGCCGCGCCTCTACCGCCAGCTGCGCGCCGCCGACCCGCGTCAGTACCCCCCATACCATAGCGCGGCCGCTGGAGTATACGCCGCGCCTCTACCGCCAGCTGCGCGCCGCCGACCCGCGTCAGTACCCCCCATACCATAGCGCGGCCGCTGGAGTATACGCCGCGCCTCTACCGCCAGCTGCGCGCCGCCGACCCGCGTCAGTACCCCCCATACCATAGCGCGGCCGCTGGAGTATACGCCGCGCCTCTACCGCCAGCTGCGCGCCGCCGACCCGCGTCAGTACCCCCCATACCATAGCGCGGCCGCTGGAGTATACGCCGCGTCTCTACCGCCAGCTGCGCGCCGCCGACCCGCGTCAGTACCCCCCATACCATAGCGCGGCCGCTGGAGTATACGCCGCGTCTCTACCGCCAGCTGCGCGCCGCCGACCCGCGTCAGTACCCCCCATACCATAGCGCGGCCGCTGGAGTATACGCCGCGTCTCTACCGCCAGCTGCGCGCCGCCGACCCGCGTCAGTACCCCCCATACCATAGCGCGGCCGCTGGAGTATACGCCGCGTCTCTACCGCCAGCTGCGCGCCGCCGACCCGCGTCAGTACCCCCCATACCATAGCGCGGCCGCTGGAGTATACGCCGCGCCTCTACCGCCAGCTGCGCGCCGCCGACCCGCGTCAGTACCCCCCATACCATAGCGCGGCCGCTGGAGTATACGCCGCGCCTCTACCGCCAGCTGCGCGCCGCCGACCCGCGTCAGTACCCCCCATACCATAGCGCGGCCGCTGGAGTATACGCCGCGTCTCTACCGCCAGCTGCGCGCCGCCGACCCGCGTCAGTACCCCCCATACCATAGCGCGGCCGCTGGAGTATACGCCGCGTCTCTACCGCCAGCTGCGCGCCGCCGACCCGCGTCAGTACCCCCCATACCATAGCGCGGCCGCTGGAGTATACGCCGCGTCTCTACCGCCAGCTGCGCGCCGCCGACCCGCGTCAGTACCCCCCCATACCATAGCGCGGCCGCTGGAGTATACGCCGCGTCTCTACCGCCAGCTGCGCGCCGCCGACCCGCGTCAGTACCCCCCCATACCATAGCGCGGCCGCTGGAGTATACGCCGCGCCTCTACCGCCAGCTGCGCGCCGCCGACCCGCGTCAGTACCCCCCATACCATAGCGCGGCCACTGGAGTATACGCCGCGCCTCTACCGCCAGCTGCGCGCCGCCGACCCGCGTCAGTACCCCCCCATACCATAGCGCGGCCGCTGGAGTATACGCCGCGTCTCTACCGCCAGCTGCGCGCCGCCGACCCGCGTCAGTACCCCCCATACCATAGCGCGGCCGCTGGAGTATACGCCGCGTCTCTACCGCCAGCTGCGCGCCGCCGACCCGCGTCAGTACCCCCCATACCATAGCGCGGCCGCTGGAGTATACGCCGCGCCTCTACCGCCAGCTGCGCGCCGCCGACCCACGTCAGTACCCCCCCATACCATAGCGCGGCCACTGGAGTATACGCCGCGCCTCTACCGCCAGCTGCGCGCCGCCGACCCGCGTCAGTACCCCCCCATACCATAGCGCGGCCGCTGGAGTATACGCCGCGCCTCTACCGCCAGCTGCGCGCCGCCGACCCGCGTCAGTACCCCCCCATACCATAGCGCGGCCGCTGGAGTATACGCCGCGCCTCTACCGCCAGCTGCGCGCCGCCGACCCGCGTCAGTACCCCCCCATACCATAGCGCGGCCGCTGGAGTATACGCCGCGCCTCTACCGCCAGCTGCGCGCCGCCGACCCGCGTCAGTACCCCCCCATACCATAGCGCGGCCGCTGGAGTATACGCCGCGTCTCTACCGCCAGCTGCGCGCCGCCGACCCGCGTCAGTACCCCCCCATACCATAGCGCGGCCGCTGGAGTATACGCCGCGTCTCTACCGCCAGCTGCGCGCCGCCGACCCGCGTCAGTACCCCCCCATACCATAGCGCGGCCGCTGGAGTATACGCCGCGCCTCTACCGCCAGCTGCGCGCCGCCGACCCGCGTCAGTACCCCCCCATACCATAGCGCGGCCACTCGAGTATACGCCGCGCCTCTACCGCCAGCTGCGCGCCGCCGACCCGCGTCAGTACCCCCCATACCATAGCGCGGCCGCTGGAGTATACGCCGCGTCTCTACCGCCAGCTGCGCGCCGCCGACCCGCGTCAGTACCCCCCCATACCATAGCGCGGCCGCTGGAGTATACGCCGCGTCTCTACCGCCAGCTGCGCGCCGCCGACCCGCGTCAGTACCCCCCATACCATAGCGCGGCCGCTGGAGTATACGCCGCGCCTCTACCGCCAGCTGCGCGCCTCCGACCCGCGTCAGTACCCCCCCATACCATAGCGCGGCCACTGGAGTATACGCCGCGCCTCTACCGCCAGCTGCGCGCCGCCGACCCGCGTCAGTACCCCCCATACCATTTTTTTTTGTTTTTTTTTGTTGACCCGGTGGAAATCTGCGTCCAGATCATCCCACGGGGAGCGGTGGCTATAAGCTCAACCCGTTGTCGGGGTATGTGGGGATGGGCGATGTTCAGCCCGACCCACTAAAACCACCGGGGATCCAGTCAGCCTGCATCGTGGACTAGGCGGTGCCTGTTTTAATATTTTGTTCCGCCTAGACCGCAGTGTGTATTGCACCACCAATCCGAATCACGCCCTCCTTGGGCAACCTCCACTTTGCGTCTACTTCCGCGGCTTAGGGGCAAATCTGCCGTCCTTTTGCCGCGGGCGACTCCACGTAGGCGAGCGGGCGCGCCCCTCAGGGCGTTCGTCCTCCTTCTCCAGCGTCTCCTCAACTGTGGTGCCTCTCGAACGAGAGGTGGCCGGTTGAGGTTCTACTGGGGACTTGGGGCGGAGTGCAGAGGGAGCCGGGAAAGTCAATCTCAGCCCAGGGGACTGATTAGGCTCGACCGCGTCCACCATCTCCGCTTCCATCATGGGCCCTTCTTCAGGTGCCGGCTCAGTAGTCCTAATGCCAGAGCCAAGGGCTCTGGTGGTAGGGGGACTACAAGCCCTACCGCCCATCACGTGGCCATGAGGCCGTTTTGCCGCAGCACAGACAGCACATTTTGGCACTTTTGCCGAACAGTCGGCATTTTTGTGCCCCTTTTGACCACACCGATAGCATACACCGGTTCGGTCAACTGTCGAGGGACACAAAGGCCTGGTGTGGCCCACGCCCATGCACCGAAAACAGCGCAATGGACGGGGCTCCAGAGCCGCCACCTGAGCCATGTGCCAGCAAACCAGGATCTTCCCGGTTGCCACCAACTTCCTGGCTACTACCGCAGGGCAATTGACGATGGTGGCCCCAACACCGCTGGGACCCACTCGTATGCCGCCCACCTTCACCTGTTGCAGGGAACAACCCGCAACCTTGACGATTGCTGCTGCAACCGCCTCCTGCGTAGCGACCTCATTCAGGCCAGAGATGCGCACATCAGCGCTCTTCACTGGCCGAGTGATAGTCGCTATTTCGCTAATGGACTCCTGCAACAGGTGCGCAAGGTCATCCGCCTTCTTCTGGCTATCGGCGCCCGACACCTCCATTAATCTGGCACCCGTGGCTGACATGCGAATTCGGATGCCCCCAACGATGCCAATCTCCTCTGGCTTTATATCCTCGAAAGCCTTGAGGAGAGCCTTCTTGTACGTCACCCCCTTTTCAATCGCTTCATCACGCAACTGTATAACAATTGCGTGCGAGCGGGGGGTACGTATCCGCACTCTCTTTGGAAGAGGTGGCCTCGACGCTGGTGGCGCCTGGCTGGTCGTCGGTTGTGGGCGAGCTGATTGAGCCCCCACGGGCGTTTCTTGGCGCTTGCCACGTTTTGAGCGTTTGCCCCTCTTTGCAACATCGGCCCAAGCGTCATACATAGGCGCTGAAGGTGCCGATGCCCGACTGGTGGACGGTCGGGGCGAAGTATAAGGGGCATCGCCAGTCTCCTCCGTTGAGGGCTCCTTCAAGGTCACCCGTAAGTGGCGTGCTGGCATGGCATCCACGTTAGTTGTGGGAAGAGGAGGGAACTCCACTCTTCTGCCACGAGCCGGCACCGCACGCGTGCGCTGGCGCGCCTGAGTCCTGTCAGGACCAAGATTGTCCAGTCCATCGAGGCGGGTATTAATTGCCCCGATGGATATACTCAAGGAGCGTTTAAGCTCCTCAAAGGCGCCCATTATTTGATGGTCCCTGAAGGTATTAGACGGGACCTCAGTAGAGCACCTTCTGCCAACTGTTTTGCGGAGGGCGTCAACCTCCGCCCTCAGCTCAGATATCTCCCTCTGCAGGCGGTCGTTGTCGGCCTGCAGTTTGTGCGTCTCTGACGTGACAGTCCACGACGTCAAATTGGACATGACACGTCGCATAGTCGTGGACGCGTTGTTCAGTGTCCCTTTTAAAGTCCCTTTAATGTTGTTGGACTTTCTCGACACCTCCCTGATTGCCTCAGCGCAGAGAATGCCAACTTGATGACATTCTTCCGCAGAGGGACCGCCAAGTGACGACTCCCAAGGGACTTTAACCCTGGTCGCCCTTTCGATTTCCTCCTCAGAGGGTCCTACAAGCACAGAGGGCGGCTTATTCCGCTGCTTCATGGGCGGAGGTAGGGGAGGGGAAGCCGGGGGCAGTTCCATGCCAGCCGTTTCCATGTCCCTCATAGTTCTCCTTTCGCGGAGATCGGCACCACCAGTTGGCCTGAACTGTATCTCGTCCTCACACTGCCTTTCGAAGGCATGGAGATTTTGCCAGTTCAATTCCTTACGAGTCGACCCGAGGCCGATTGGAATTCCAGTCGTTGAAGAGCGGCCGCGCCGCGACGTCCCAATTTTCGGCCTTGAAGCCGACGAAAGCACTGAGTCGCAATCGGACAGCTCGTCATCCGAATCCAGTACTACTCGCGATCTCTTTCGAGACTCGCCCACCGCATCCTGCAATAAGGCTGATTCTACCTCCGACCTAGAATCAACCACCAAGCCTCCGATGTCGTCGGCGGCGGTTATGCCACAAACATCCCGTTCGTGCAGTTCTGTGCCCCCCCCAGAAACGGTGGGGCGGCCTGAGACCAGCTTCCCGGCATTTGCCGGCAAGTCGATCTCAGGGAGGGATTCTCCCGCCTCCCGGCGGGTACCCTCCTGGGGTAGTTCTATTTCAGTACTGCCTTCCATGGTTTTGTTTGACAATTTGCGGGTTGTCATCCCCCTCCAAACGATGGCAATTCAGGGGCTGCCCTTCCCCGTTGGACCAAAAAGGTCACCCACGCGTCGTCCACACGCCGAGGGCGCCCTACATACTGTCGGGGGCGGGAGGTACCGACAGGTTTTTACCGGTGTTCTCCGGGGTGTTATTGAGTTTTCCTTCTCTTGGCCGTTTGGCCTCCGGTCTGCCCAATCGCAGCGTACCCACGGCGCCAACGGTGGGGTCGTTGCCGCAAGAGGGCAGATAACGACTTCGGGGTTGGCGTAAACCCCGGTTGCACCGCTCTCACCGGTGCCCCCTTTCCCCCCCGTGCGACCTGAGAACCTTTAAGAGGCGGCCGTCTTTGTGGTACGACGCCCAGAAGGGACGCCGTCAAAAACTCCTCTCGCTGCTCAGAAGGAGCAAGCGAGTTATGCGACCCAGAGTGGGCCACGTATGGGAGCTGCAAGGTCCAGAAGGGACCCCGCCTAGTCAGATGTCAGCCGGCTGGGTCCAAGCGTCTACTACACGCCGGAGCGGGAGACTGTTGGAACCAACCGTTGCCCAGGGTGCACCAACGTGGAGGTCACCTGACTCGCACCCCACCATAGCGCGGCCGCTGGAGTATACGCCGCGCCTCTACCGCCAGCTGCGCGCCGCCGACCCGCGTCAGTACCCCCCATACCATAGCGCGGCCGCTGGAGTATACGCCGCGCCCCTACCGCCAGCTGCGCGCCGCCGACCCGCGTCAGTACCCCCCATACCATAGCGCGGCCGCTGGAGTATACGCCGCGTCTCTACCGCCAGCTGCGCGCCGCCGACCCGCGTCAGTACCCCCCATACCATAGCGCGGCCGCTGGAGTATACGCCGCGTCTCTACCGCCAGCTGCGCGCCGCCGACCCGCGTCAGTACCCCCCATACCATAGCGCGGCCGCTGGAGTATACGCCGCGCCTCTACCGCCAGCTGCGCGCCGCCGACCCGCGTCAGTACCCCCCATACCATAGCGCGGCCACTGGAGTATACGCCGCGCCTCTACCGCCAGCTGCGCGCCGCCGACCCGCGTCAGTACCCCCCATACCATAGCGCGGCCGCTGGAGTATACGCCGCGTCTCTACCGCCAGCTGCGCGCCGCCGACCCGCGTCAGTACCCCCCATACCATAGCGCGGCCGCTGGAGTATACGCCGCGTCTCTACCGCCAGCTGCGCGCCGCCGACCCGCGTCAGTACCCCCCATACCATAGCGCGGCCGCTGGAGTATACGCCGCGCCTCTACCGCCAGCTGTGCGCCGCCGACCCGCGTCAGTACCCCCCATACCATAGCGCGGCCACTGGAGTATACGCCGCGCCTCTACCGCCAGCTGCGCGCCGCCGACCCGCGTCAGTACCCCCCATACCATAGCGCGGCCGCTGGAGTATACGCCGCGCCTCTACCGCCAGCTGCGCGCCGCCGACCCGCGTCAGTACCCCCCATACCATAGCGCGGCCGCTGGAGTGTACGCCGCGTCTATTTTTTCCATATTGGTACATAGATGACCGAAAATTGTCAAGCGCACTCTTTTCTTGTTATACGTGACGCCTTAGAGTACAACTCGCAGTTGTGCGTACAATAAGAAATGAGCAGTAACCAAGGGGGGGTAAAACACTACCCTCACGTTTGTACCTAAATCTAACTTTTGCCTCCCGTAAGTTGGGTATTCTCATTAAGGTGAGGCGGTTTTTCACTCCCGAGCAGCGCTGTTTGCTGTACAAGACTCAGGTGCGATCGAGTATGGAGTATTGTTATCTATGGGACGGCTCCGCCAAATACCTCCTCGATGCATTTGATAGACAGCAAAGGCGAGCGGTACGCATTATTGGAGATGCTGAGGTTACGGCTTCTTTTGAGGACCTCCAGCTGCGTAGAGACATTGCTTCTCTCAGTGTCTTCTACCGGAATCACTACGGAGAGTGTTCTGAAGAGCTTTATGATCTAATCCCGCCATCTCCTTTCCTCTCCTGGACTACAAGTGCTGGTCTTAGAAACCACCGTCATACTGTACAGACAATCAATACTCGTACCAAAAAATTTGGCAAGTCGTTTCTCTGTAAGACTATTTTGGCTTTGGACTTCTTTGCCGGCGCATGTGTTTCCCAGTTCCTTAGTCCCGGGTCTTTTAAGCGGGGCGTGAAACGCATTTATGCAGGCCATGCTTGTTCCACGGTGAGGAGCGCTCTCATTATTTTGAACTGCATCGGCTGCTTGCCATCAGGCAGGATGTAGTCACTATGACGTGCCAATATATAAAAATAAAAAAAATAACCCTAGTATTTTTTTTTACTTTTTTATTCTGTGCCGTAGTGTTACGCCGCATCGAGCTGACCCCCAGCGGCAGTCGAGCTACCTTCTACCTGGGCGACGGCGGCGGCGCGGGCGGCGGCGGCCATGTCTGCTACGTGGTACACGCAGTCGCACCCCGGGCCAAGACCAAACCCGCCTACGCTAGGGTCATCGACTACTACACACCGACCAGGAACCACACGCAGGTGAGCGACAACCAAGGCGACGGTCAGGGTGGGGAACCCTTTACATTCAAGTGCCTTTTTTACAACAACAAATTAAGTATTTTCTCTAAATAATAATAATAATACTAAATACACAATACAATACAATAAGCCAATAGCAATATTATTACCCGCGTGGTTCCCGGTTTCACCCGCGTGGTTCCCGTTCCCGTGAGAATATCTGGATAAAAAGTATCCTATGTGTTATAAACTATCTGTACCTATGCCAAATTTCATCCTAATCCATTCAGTAGTTTTTACGTGAAAGAGTAACAAACATCCATAGTTACAAACTTTCGCGTTTATAATATTAGTAGGATTATATTAAATTTTGTAGACTAAGTACATCATTTGTTTTATTATTTTTACACCACTATGTTAAACGTTTTCCTGTCCCACATATTCTCACACATATATGGTTCATAAAAAAGATTTTCTATTGTTAGTTAGTTAGTTCGTTGTTGTCAGGCCCCTGCTGTGGGGCCGGTTCGGGCGTCGAAGTCAAGCCTCTTTACCCGGGTTGTCTTCTCGGTCGACATCAGTCGTACCACAGTCCTTAGGCCGCGCTAAATCACGTGGTCAATTTTATGTCAATCTCATACATTTTATTCTTTTCGAACTTCGCTATCGTTTTCTTAATGTTACTTTGGCTACCGCCACGGGTCTTCTTGGGAGGCACGGCAGGGATACATTCTTTTTTTTTTATTGTTGCTGTTTTTTTTGCTCCTTTTCTTGTTTTTATACTTATATAATTTTCTTGTTTTTATACTTATATAATTTTCTTGTTTTGATACTTATATAATTTTCTTGTTTTTATACTTATATAATTTTCTTGTTTTTATACTTATATAATTTTCTTGTTTTTATACTTATATAATTTTCTTGTTTTTATACTTATATAATTTTCTTGTTTTTATACTTATATAATTTTCTTGTTTTTATACTTATATAATTTTTTTTTGGTTTGTTTTTGTTTTTGATTTTTTTCCTCACTGCCGTGCCGCGAGCCTTAGTGTGGCTTCTTGGTTGCGTCGCACGCCTGTCCCTCGCCCTGCAAAGCCGGTCAGCCTCCTGGTCAGCCGGCATGGCGGCGGCTTACAGGTCCGGTAAGGCGAGCGGCGGGTGGTAGGAAGTACGGAGTCAGTGCGAGTTTTAACCCGCAGGGCTGGGGGCGGCAGTTGTTGTAAGGCCGATGTAGATGCAGCTGGTGCCAGTGATGGTTGCGCCGAAGACGAGGCGGACCCCGCCGCAGTCATCGGTCTCGACGCGTCTTCGCCGCTGTTCTTCCTCTTCTTCTCTGCTTGTGGTGTTCTGAGGCGCCGGTTGAGACGGCGCTGGATCTGTAAACAGAGTTAGGCAGTCTTTATCAGCCGCGGTCAGAATCGACCGCGGCAGAGGTTCATTCGACGCGCCATTTGGGCCACAAACTCCGCGAGTGGCTCGAAATTAAGGTCCCGGCCGATTACATCATTTCTGACGAACCGAATTAGCTATATATATGTATATATAGCATATATAGCATATATTATATATATGCGTATATAGCATATATTATACATATGGAATGTATTCATCATGTTTCATACAAAGAGTCGTTTCAATTTCAGATGTACACAATCCCAGAAGACTGCCCACCGCGAATCGCACATGAGGCCAGCGAGTACGCCGCCTCAGAAAACTTGTTCAACAAAGCCAAATCCCTTACAGACAGCGGCGAGATTCTCATCTCGCATGAGTTCTCGTTCGAGGACATTCCTGAAGGAATACCTTTAGAAGATCCCATTTACGACACATTCAATGGAGACGAGATCGCGTATCTGAGCGAGTACAACGAAATAAAACATAACCCTGTTTACCAAAATAAAGACAATAAAGACAATTTACCTGCAAACAAACCTGCAGATGACGCTGTAGCATCGGAAACGATACATGTCAATACAGAAATCAAAATTGGTGTCGATCCAAACGCGAATATAAAGATAAACTCGCTACACCAACACAATAATAAAGTTGTACAAGTGAATAATGCAGAAAGGACGGCATACGAAAGTAGTGAGATTCGTATATATAATAACTTTGGTGTCCCTACAAATGGTGATCATACTGTTAGTAATAATCATAACGTGAATCAGAACGACGCTGACATGAATTTAAATTACGATCGAAGTAATAATGATGGCATAAGACCAAACGGTCAAGTCAATGCCATTACCAATGAAACTAACAAAAACATCAACGGTAACAACTATGGCGTACAATCGAATAATTACGGCGCTGTAACTAACAGTTATAATGCAACTACAAACATTGACAGAGAGGCAGATTTAAATGGAAACAAAGAAACCACCGCTTATAAAAATTACGAAAATAGCTTTAAGGATCAATCGAATAATTATGATAGTGATCAGTCGAACAATAAATATTTTGATATCATTCCAAATAGTGATGGTCAAGTCAGTTACGTTAACGTTAATAACGGTGATGGTAATCAAGGCACTGATCGTATGGACTTGAAAGTGGATAATCCTATACTGTCAGACTTCCACGTGATAGACTCTGCGACGGATCTGGACGTGCCCACTGGTATGGAGGGGCCGGTGCCTTCGATAGTGCTGCCTCCACCCAATTTTGTGATGCCTCCTCCAGGTAAGCTAAATACATATTATTATGACTTTTTACTTAGATATTTAAAGCTAGAACACACATCTGTAAAATTGAAGTTTACAGAAAAAATGCTCTTCCTAAGAAATATGAGTTCTAGGTGAATCATTCAACTTGTGACCGCAAATTCGCCAAAACGTCAGGTCCTTTAATTACAAGAATTCAAATTCAGCTTCTTACCAATTATATCATTGTCATCACGCCATCAAAACATAACTGCTATATATGCCTAGGATCTATACTAACTCATCATCATCATCATCATCATCATCATCAGCTCATTTTATGCCCCCACTGCTGGGGCACGAGCCTTCCTTATGGATGGATAGGGAGGACGGGCCATAAACCACCACGCGGGCCCAGTGCGGATTGGTGGTTGTTAACGACTGCTAATGCAGCCGGGACCAACGGCTTTTTTATCTTATTTCAAATTTTAATTTGTTCGCAACAATATTTGCGCTAAATTTTATGTAAAATAATCATAATGCTAAATACTAAGCAGACTCGAATATGAATAATAACTCTTTGGATAACATCCAATTCTATTATCAGGATAGATTGAAGTTGCCTCTAATTTGCTTATCATAATTCTTGTCTGCATGTGCACGGCTCTATCTATTCTCGTAGTTGTTGCAAGGAATTACAAAAACAGGATATGAAGTTTATGGAAACTAGATGGGTTTTTTAGGTGACAGGAAAATACAGTGAATAAAATTATCCCCAACAATGCCTAGAGGCACTCCCTACCAAGATTATATATACCAAGTAAGAAGCGAAGAAACTAAACTTATATAATTTTTTAACTTTTGTAGCAAGCCCGGCGCCACCAATGAACTACCAGCGAAGAATCCAGACCTCCCCACACACAATATTTCTTCCCATACATCATCGAGAGTCCTTCGTACGGATTTCTCCAGCCGGTTCAAAACAATGAAAGACCTGTTTTAATATGAGTCGCGGACTATCAGCATAAATCTCATCATCGTTCGCCTATAAACGTCCCACAGCTGGCTAACTTCCCGTAGGTATAGGGAAGTTGGGCTGGGTATGAATAACCACACTATCTTTTATTTAGAAATTTCCCCCTGTTGTTTCTCAGCTGGAAGCTCTGGTACATCCCGAGCAGGTAGGTAGGTACTCTAAGTAGATATAATATAGTTCAATGTATATTCATGAACAAATGAAAAAATTGGTATACAATTTCGAAGAGACTTTTGACTAAAAAGTATTTCTAATGCATTTATTTATTTAAGTAGACTTTAAATATGTTATACAAAAGAAAGGTTAGCGTAAATTAAAGAGTTCAATAAGAATAAGAAACGTTTATTTGACATTTGAAAATATTAACATAATTAATAGACAATAAACTGAATTGCCAAAACTGCAAAATAAATGATAAATGTACCTACGTATTATTTAGTGAAGTAGGTAGGTACTGTATTGGTCCCCTTTTTGTCAGTCACTTGTTAATATATTTACAAAGAATAAGCAGTGGATTCATTGCAAGTGTTTTCACTAATTGGACGAGTAAAGTTAACTCCAATTTGTGTGCCACTGTGCCAAAATATCGGACACTCACAAATAATAAACATATACCGCCTCTGTGGTCTAGTGGCTAAGACCAGCGGGGGGTTCATGTTTGTGTACATGGTTTGGTTGGTGGTAGGGCTTGTTTGTCCACCTGGCTAGCTACCACCATCTTATCTAAATATGTCGCCATAACATCAATGTTTGTAGCATTGTTGTGTTCCGGCAGCTACAGATAAGATAGCCAGTGCCTCACTAGTTCAGGATCCCGGGTGAAGTGCGCTTCCATCATTGGCCTTATCGTCACTTAACATCAGGTGAGATCAAAGCACTGTGCTTACCCGTAAAATATAAAAATAAAAACATGGTAAGAATTCCGTTAATAATAATAATTACTGTAGTGCACGTGACCATTATAGTTTAAATAAGTAGTTATATCACTAATTCTTATACGATTACGTACCACCAAGTACATTTTGTACACTAAAGACTCTGTCTGAAATAAAGATTGAATATTTAGTTTAAGAGGTAGGTATTACGTTATCCTATATACTGTTTATTGTGTTGAAATGAAACAACTTTTACGGATCACTGGCGTTTATTTTACACATTACTTATTTAATGTGCAAAGGGTTCGAAACGTCAGGATAAACATTAAATAAGTAATGTGTAAAATAAACGCGAGTAGATCCGTAAAAGTTGTTTCATTTCAATGTGTAGTGTTCGCGTAAACTTTAGAAAACAATATGTTATACTCGTATGTAATGTACCTAACAATCAAATTAAGGTGACTGTGTGTAGTCTACTTTAGTTTCCTTAATTGCCAAGTTTCATTATGGTACTTTAATCAAGGAAATACTCCTAGAATGTTGACCCGCTTTGATAATTTGTACAACTAGCTATGTCACAACACAACTCACAACATCTCTCGACAATAACACACAGAGACTAAAATCTACATTAATGACTACTTAGCTGATGTAGCACCTAAGATTATATCTGCCTACTTTAAAAATAATAATAATGATATTATAACAAAAACACAAAAATGTTGAAAAAAATTCCAAGCAGGATTTGAACACATTCTTCTGACATACCGGGTCGGGGTTTTGCGTTAAAAATTATACAAACAAAACAAAAACATTTTAATAATGATATAACTTTGTAATTCCGTTTGAAAATGACTTCTAGCGACTTTAAGTACAGCGTGCCTAGTGCGACTTTCATTCGCCATTCGATCTCGTTAACGAAAACGAGAATTTGTATGGCAAAATTTTAACTCTTTCCGTATGCCGCCAGGAGGCGCTGCTTCAATGCCATACTAATTTTCGTTTTCGTAAACGTAATCGCATGAATACGGATAGAAAACAAAAGTCATACTAGGCACCCAGAGTGCGGCAGTTTTTGTAGTAAAATTATTTAATTTTATCCTTCTGTGGCTTTGTGTACCTACTCGTAAGTACGTACACACGGCGGCACCCAAACCTGTCATATTTCTCCAATGAATATTGATCCTTCAATACCAGACAATAAAGTACAAAATTGATTGTAGAAATTTGACAGTTTTGGGTAGGTTGATCTGCCGCCGCGTGTACTAGCGGTAAATTATAACTGTGACAGGGTTGTTACATGCTTCAATGCGGGTCAACGTTACATTTTTTCAACTGTACATTATGTAAGTAATCTTGAAAACGTAAGTTATTATAGAAACCCATATTATGTATAAGAGAAAAGATAAGATCTAAGGTTCTATTTATTATGGAAATTGTTAAAGCATACATTACGCCATTAGATATTATTATAGGTACTAATACAAAAATACATTTAAACTGCCAATATGTTAAGGCTGTGAATATCGTTATAATTAATAAATGAGTTTAAAAAAAATATTCTATTTTATTTCCTAATACCTACTTATAAGGGTCTTTGTGTTTATAGGTTATGTGTACAGTCATGAGACGCAAGGTCGCCTTTTTTGGACACATAAAGAGAGGATTGTTTCAAGAGTTCCCATCGCTAATCCTCGATGGCAGAGTTCCAGGAAAATTAGATCCAGGCCGACCGAGAACCAAAACAGTGGACTGGACTTGGCTATCGTCAGCTCAAAGAATGCTACATGGGAACGCAAGTTTTGTGTAGGTACCTTCTGTGGGGCGATTTTTAAACCGTTGATTAGTTATCAGTTATCACGCTTTGATATCAATTACTAATGCTTCATATGCTCTTATTCAAGGCCATTGGTAACTTATTTTTGACTCTGAAAATTCTTGAACGCTTGTATCTTAATCAAATTGTTGATTAAGTATTTCATGTCGTGCAAATATCGCTCCCCAGGTCTTCAGTAAGGACACAGTTTAGTAAGCACTACTGTGGTATGGAGATGGCACTAAATTAAGATGACAATGGGTGTTTACGTTTGGGTGAACGAAGCAGGCAGTGATCGCCAGTGTTCAATAGACAAAGAATGTTTCTAAACATATACGCAGTGGCAGTTTCGACAGATTGAGTGAAAAGCAAAAGGTCGTGGTTTATGTCCAACCTGAGGTCCAACCCCACCGTAAGCAGTCGCTTTTTTCAAGCGTTATATTCAAATTCAAATTCAAATTCAAAAATCATTTATTCAGTTTAGGCTGTAGCCTACACTTGTACTTGTAAGTAGCTCTTATGAATGTCGCTATGCCATCGGTTCGTAAGTCTACTCTGGGCGGGAGATCTTGCACTGAGAAGAACCGGTAAGAAACTCAGCAAGTGTCCAGCTCTTTTCTCCCTTACAGCGTCAAAAAAAATAAAAATTGAAAAATGCCCTATCATAGCAGGACACTTTCCATTACAAATAAACACAAAAAAATATAGAAGACAACCACAACATGTAAAAATAAACAAATCTAATATATCAAATTTACATCTGGTATAAGTTTCAATTTCCACAATGTCATACAGTACCACTACAGTACTCTAATAAAAGTCAAAAATTGTTTAAGAAAAACAAAGTCAAACTATAGTAATTAATACTAACAATAAGATAAGTATGCAAGAGCAGACCAGCCTCCACAGGCGGCACCCGTTCACGAGTATGACATATGAATCAGCCATCGCTTCGCTCAACCATATTTTAGGGAACGTAACGACCCGACGCACACGCCACCACCGCAGAGACAATAAAGAGAGCATGACACACTCAAGATACTTTAAATACAGTAGTTTATGCAACTGTCATATAATGAAGGGTATTAAAACACGAGTGTGAGTTTATGAAACGAGCGCAGCGAGTTTCATAATAGTAACGAGTGTTTTAATACCCGTGTTATATGCAGTTGCATACACTACTTTATCTTCACTAATGCAATTAGTCAAACAACAAGAGTAAAAGCTGACAATAGTTTATTTATAATAATCGTTCAAATTTTGGATGGTACAATTTTGAAAGTTAATGTTAATTATTGATCCAGCAGCTGTAGCGGTCGCGGGGCAAGCAGTAGAGCTCGTAGACGGAGTTGGAATATTTATAATTACTTCATTCGTCTTGTTTTCTATACTGTTCAAGATCGTACTTGAGACTTGAATTTTATTCATTAAAGACTCATCAATGTAGCTTTCAGCCACAGTAGAAGACTTCCACCCCCCGTGTCGTTTCAGTGCGGTCAAATCACCACCGCTATCTATGAGAAGGGTCGCCGAGGTGCGCCGGAAGCAATGCCCCGTGTACAACGCTGGGTTAGGCAGATTCAAAAAACTTGCGATAGTTTTTCCCAGAGCACCAAATTTATTAATACCAGTTCTTTGATCGACGCACTTCCCCGATCTATAGCTCAAGAAAAAGGCAGGGTTTCGACAGGGGGTGGGTCGAAGTTCAATGTATTTTTTACATACGGCATAGCAGTTGCCCGTCACAACGAAAGAACGATCTATTTTCGTTTTTGTTTTCGAAACTTTCACCATGATTGTACTGTCGTCTATGTTAGAGACTTCATCGAACTGGATGTTGTATAGCTCTTGCCTTCGGCATGCCCCCATTATGCCGAAGATTAGTGCAACCTGTAACAATAAACGATATAATAAGCTTGAGGTACATAGCCAAGGCAAAAACTATGATTTATGAAGTAGTAAAGTGTAGGTACCTACTACCTAATTTATACACAAAGCGCTTAAACGGAGTGTCTAGATAACTTGCGTGTGTAGTACGTAAGTACTAGGTAGATTAAATAACAGAACTAAAATACACTTACCTTTTCAAAAAGATACAAAATATCTGGTGAATCTTTCAGGAACATCTTTATTTGACCTGATGTAAACGTCAAGGACTTTTTTTCCTTGTGTCTTTCTGAACTGCGTTTCAGGAACGCTATGACTTTTGAATACTTCGTGATATCAATATTGTTGTAGATACTCAGTGTGGACTTGAGCATAGAATATTTAGCCCACATAGAAGATGGCTTGAATTTGTCGGAGAGGTCTTTGAGATACACAAGAATGACATTTTCAGAAAATGATGTAGTTTTCTTTTCGATCTTCCATGCCAAAAAGTTATTATATTCTTTTTCATATAATTTTCTAGATTTTTCTGGCAAAAGATTGTGAGTTACTTTTGTTGCCAATTCTAGAATATCCGGAGGCGTACAAATATCATCGTCGCTGTCCATTTTTAACTTTTAATTTGTATTTTAAAAACAAAACGCATTGCGAAACATTAAATTCACGCGTACGTGTATTGTCACAGTGAACTTGCCGCCATTAAAATCTAACCAATGAGAGCGCAGCTGCGCGCGCAGGGCCAATCAGGAGCGAGCGCGTGCTGTTCTTTTTTTATTTAATTGGCACAAGATCTTACCAAAGAGTTTTGTGTATGTAAGTTTAGTAGTTTCGACGAAGTTTTCACGTATAACCCAACTGTTTTCAAAAGCCAGCCTAATGTCAAAATTGTATACAACTTGTATGAGGATTTTGACATAAGGCTCGCCAGGTTAATTGGTCGCGTTTTATTGATGTTATAATGAGATTTTACGATATCGATATGGATATTATACCATCATGTGAAATTGCTTAAATTGAGTGTTTTGTTGTCTGCGCTATAACAGTAGTAATTATAAGTCAAGTATTGGAAACATAAGTAGAATGTTACAACATTAGTGTAGATAATAGTAGTTTATGCAACTGTCATATAATGAAGGGTATTAAAACACGAGTGTGAGTTTATGAAACGAGCGCAGCGAGTTTCATAATAGTAACGAGTGTTTTAATACCCGTGTTATATGCAGTTGCATACACTACTTTATCTTCACTAATGCAATTAGTCAAACAACACGAGTAAAAGCTGATGTTGCGGAAACCCACAACACACACTATGCTACCGTTTAAAATTAGGTTACACCTTAAAATCTACAAAATCCACTCACAGTTCCATGCCGCTCCCGCTGTCCAGAACGGGATCCATATGGTCCGATGGGGCCCGAATCCGGGTCCGAGTCTTCTCGGGTTCCCTAATCACACCCAACGGCTATCCCAAGTGCACTTTTCCCCCGAGGAAATACCTGTTTTCTCCAGCAGCAAAGACGCCGACATCCAGGCGAATTGTACTCCCGATGCGATTCGCTTACGACGTACACACACACAAAACACAGGTTGCACAATACACTTAATTAGAGTAATACGGCTCCAAATGCCCTTATTACTGCTTAAAATCTATTTAATTATCAACACACGATAACCTATCAACCAGCCATTGTTGCCTTCCCGAGACAAGTGTACCAACAAAAAAAAACAATTAGTGATGGGGCCATTATGCCACTAAATAAATTGAACATCGATAATCGATTCCCAAATCGATCCGTCCATAATACAAATCAAAGTTTTATTTCCAACAAAAATAAATGCCTGTTTATTTGCAACAGCTGACAATAGTTTATTTATAATAATTGTTCAAATTTCCGCCATTAAAATCTAACCAATGAGAGCGCAGCTGCGCGCGCAGGGCCAATCAGGAGCGAGCGCGTGCTGTTCTTTTTTTATTTAATTGGCACAAGATCTTACCAAAGAGTTTTGTGTATGTAAGTTTAGTAGTTTCGACGAAGTTTTCACGTATAACCCAACTGTTTTCAAAAGCCAGCCTAATGTCAAAATTGTATACAACTTGTATGAGGATTTTGACATAAGGCTCGCCAGGTTAATTGGTCGCGTTTTATTGATGTTATAATGAGATTTTACGATATCGATATGGATATTATACCATCATGTGAAATTGCTTAAATTGAGTGTTTTGTTGTCTGCGCTATAACAGTAGTAATTATAAGTCAAGTATTGGAAACATAAGTAGAATGTTACAACATTAGTGTAGATAAAAAACTTAATGATCTATTTAACGCAACGCTGTTTGTTATCTGTAGGACACTGTTCAAAACTATCATATCAGCATAAAAATTATATAAATTAATTTTATTATGTACTAGCTGACCCGGCGGACTTCGTACCGCGTTGACAGTTTCCATGACAACAAAAGAAACATTTTTTATTGGAAATTATTTTTTTTTTCACTAATTTCCGTTACTTATTATTTATATTTCTCACCGTTTAAACCTTCCCTAAACTTCCACAAATATTTCAAAATCAAAATTAGCCAAATCGGTCCAGCCATTCTCGAGTTTTAGCCACTCAAACGAACAGCAATTGATTTTTATATACCTATATAGATGATACTAACACTTATTCTAAATAGCTGTTGCCCGCGACTTCGTCCGCGTGAGCTAAAGGCTGTAGTCTGTACAGTTTAATTTTTATGTAGGTATCTATATAAGCTTATTAGGGTATAATAAAATTATATGCATCGGAAATTTAGAAAATTGACATTGTATTTACCGACATACGTACATCTACTCACTCTTAATATCCTTTCAGCTGGGAATGCTGAGATAGACAAAGACAATTGATCTCCATTTAGTGTGGTTCTGGCATACTTCCTGTGCCTCCTTTACGTTCATCATTATTTTCATACATTATCTCTTATTCTTTCGACTATCATCTCTGCCATGTACATACATATATTCAGTTTGAAGCACAGAATCGTCCCGTTCATACAGATTCTCACTCAGTTTCCCGTTTCAATTATCCCTCCACATACATTCAGTATACAACACCGTTTCTCGGTGGGTTGCGCGTATTTGCTACGTCATACAAACCTGAAATGGGTTTACTGACGCTCAATTATATGTAAAAAAATTGGTATTTTACAGCTCAGGTACTCGTCCGGAGTCGTCCTAGGCACTGGTGTATCTTAGCTAAAATGTGTCTACTGTTATACTGTCCAACCACGGACTTCAAAATATTTTTTGCCTTGTCCACCGAAGCTGGATATCGAGTAGCAGGTAGCGGTCCAGGATTATTGGTTGTCGGCCAGAAGGCACAAAAAACTATTTACCAACTATGTTCTTATTCGTAGATACAAAATATCAATAAATTGAGAACTGTAATAAATTATATTATTGTCTATTAGGTAATACAGTATAGTATTTTATGTTACTTGCGATAAATTTGAACTTCTTCGTGGCATCTTGTTAGGTAGGTAGCTTTTTAGAGGTAGATCACAGGACACAGAAAGAAGTTACCTCTAATAAAAAAAAATCTGAAGTCCGTGCCTCTAATACAGTTGTACCCTGCAAACTTAAACATTTTTGCAACTCTGATACCAGAGGCAGAGGTAGCCATCGTCTTATGCGATAGAAGAATGGAAAAACCATTTTTCTGTAATCTAGAAGTATGTACAAAATTCATTATTTAAAGGTTTTATGATATTAAAATTGTTATGATACTTACTTGCTTATATTGTATCATTGAACACAGATTTATCCTATAAACATGTTAAGAAACCAAAGTAAGAAACCGCTTACATGTAAAATAAGTAATGAAATAAGTGTTTAACTTACCTGCATCAAATGTTTCATAAAACTTTTACACAATGAATAAATCTTATTTGAAAATTAACAAGATCTGAATAAGTACTGAAATATTTAACGTACCTGCATAAAATGTTTTAAAAACTTTTACACAATGAATAATTAATATAATTTGAAAATTATTAACAAAATAAAAATAGGTACATAATGCATTGCAAAACATCAAAATTTCCTTCTGTTCGTTTCAAAATTTGAGCGCCAATTTTTTTTTAATTTTTCTTGTGCTCGCGTTTTTTCACCAAATAGATTTAAAAAAATAACATTAAGTATTTTGGGCAACGACCCAAAGGTTTATACAGCCAAGCTATGTAATTCAAGATATCTTCTAAGTGCAATATTTTAAAAAATAGAGACATGATATTGAGCAATGATAAAAAGTTTTTTACAGCCAAATTTAATGAGTAGGTAACATTTTTATGCATAACTAAAAAAAGAGACATTATGTTGGGCAACGACACAGAGGTTTATACCGCCAAATATAGGTAATGTTTTAACTTTTAACATTTCTGTGTATTAGAAAACTGCAATAAGCGCCGCGCGCAGGCGCGACTAAATAGCCATATTATTATTGGTTATTTTGGAAAATGAAACAAAAGGTGTACCTATGTACAGCCAAGTTTAATGATGTGCGTGATTTCGAGCTTGTTTTTATTTTCCGTCGCTTTACTACTGCGGTGCTAATGTTCGCTTAGGTGCCTTATAAAGGGTAGGTTTTACCATAGAAAGTAACAAAACTTTTCTAAAATAATAACTCAACGAACGTATCTAACAGTTGGTCGCCTAAATACGTATATCAAAATTTGTTTAACATTTTTCGATTTGTATGTTATTCTCCAAAATTTTCTAAGCATTTTGGTGATAACCGCATCAAAATCGGTATTCTTATGACAACAACTATCAATGACAGGCTCAAAAGGGCAAAGAACCCAGAGCCGTAAAACACGATAGCAATAGAGAGCCAGAGCCTCAAATGCCAGAGCTGTAAAACTCATTAAAAAAATTCCCCTATGTTACATAATAAACAACAGTTGCCAAGCAACCAAAGATTAAATCCCGGTTTAGACCAAATCAAAATTTAACAATTTTCGAGTATTTATGTAGCCTATATTATTCTCCGGATTTTTCTTAGCATTTTGGTAAAAACCGGATCAAAATCCGTTCAGTAGTTCTCGAGTTTATCGACTTCAAACAAACAAACAAACAAACAAACAAACAATTTTTTTTAAAACTATTCTATCGTGTTCCGTAAGTGATTTTAAGGCAACCTGTGTAATTTTTTTTTTTTATATCTTGCAATTACAGATTTTTTTATCCCTACGTTCTTATTATATGTATAGATATTGATACAAATAGAGTATAATGTGTTTTTTATTACAACCAGGCTGTTTTATCATCTAATTATTCTTTGACTTTAATAATAACCTTTTTTAAAAAAGTGTAACTACTTACAATGTGAAATAACATGTGCAGGCGAGCAGACTAAGATGACCACACATTCTTATTAAAATAATCATCAATTTTATAGTAACCTTTTTTCATTAGACCTTGTTTTATTTCTGTCTTAAACTTGTGTAGTGGCAATTCTGTTAGAGTGAAAGGCACTTTATTGTATATTTTTATACATTTCCCAACAAATGAATTACCAACTTTATTGAGTCTAAGTTTTGGAACAGCAAGTTTGTTTTTATTTCTTGTGTTAAAATTATGGGTATTACTTTTTTTTCGAATTTATCTAAGTTTTTATAAACATAAATTATATTTTCATAAATATACTGTGAAGCTACAGTTAAAATATTAATCTGCTTAAATAACTCTCTCAGCGTATCACGGGGCTTAAGGCTATAAATAGCTCGAATGGCTCTTTTCTGTAAAACAAAAATGGTTACAATGTCAGCCGCTGAGCCCCACAATAAAATACCATACCATACCATACCATAATATATAATATTTTAACATACAATAAAATTGAGAAACTGGGACATATCTTGATGTTTCATAATAAAAGTAAAATGGTGACTCGATTAACCAAGCAGAGCCGACACGAGCTGTTAGTTAAAAGATACGAATGTTTTGCATTACAACATTTCTGTGCTGTATGTAACTAATGTGTGTTACGTATAGGTACCTACTTACCTATTATCAAAGAACGAGCGCTCTCTATGCTATAGGTACCACGTATAAAAGAGTTCTCTTATAATAAAACTAGCTGTGCTCGCGACTTCGTCCGCGTGGAATAGTGACTTTCGGCAGCATTTTTAATTTTTTAGGCTCTTGTTCCCGTTTTTGCAACATTTTTCACTGATGCTTCGCTCCTATTGGTCGCAGCGTGATGTTATAGCCTAAAGCCTTCCTCGATAAATGGACTATCCAACACAAAAATAATTTTTCAATTCGAACCAGTAGTTCCTGAGATTAGCGCGTTCAAACAAACAAACTCTTCAGCTTTATAATATTAGTATAGATAATATAGATTATAGGTACTATAAAGATCAAGGTAGAATCAACGTGTTCCTTTAATGCTAATTAAAATCTTTAAATATTATTTTAATATTCATAAAATACCTAACAACTCCTACACATAATAGGTATAGGTACCTACTAAAATCAAACATAATTACTTACACAAAAGAAAAGGCTTAGCCTACCTGCCTATTATGCCTAACAAGTTACCTACAAAGTACCTAGGGTAGAAGTACCGGTATTCGGCCACTTAAGCGACTTGCTGACTTTAGCGTTAATTTTTGATATGATGATGTACACCAAAAAATTTCAATAATTCATTATATTATCCAAATATAGTCTAGTTTTATAAAACCCATTAATTATAAACGTATCTTTGGCTTGTAATTTACAAATAATCTATAAACACAAAAGTAGCAAAAACACCGGTTATCGGCCATTTTAATCAGTTATCGACCACCTGTGTACCGGTTATCGGCCGCATATTTCACAGGACAAAAATGAATCTTGCTATAAGCTAAAAGGGTTGATATTCTTATGTTTATTTTAACACATGCATATCCAAATTAAACGCTGAAAATACAACTCTGAAAAAGACATCTCTTTTCAGTAAGGTCTGAAAATAGATAAAATTAATTTAATACAATTATGTAAATAAAACAAAGAATTACAAATATTGATTTATTGTGTAATCCGTTCAAGGTAAGTATTTATATGATTGACATGATTATTGATTAATATTATTTATGATTAATATTTCCATTCTGAAAAACAATAATCATCCTTGAAATGAAAAAACAGAGATGTACACAGATTTAAATCTTAATTAAAATGATATATTTTTACCTCTGATAACATAATCAACAAAAAGCTCTACAACAATGTCACGTAAAAAATCAAATGAAATATGAAAGTTTTGTAACAAAAAAAACAATTATTATTTATAAAATGTTTATATAATTTTAACGCAAATTTTGTTGCGAACAAATTACAAAAACACAAATGTTGAAAAAATTTCCACGAGCAGGGTTTGAACCTGCACCCTTCTGACATACCGGGTCAGGTGCTCTTCCAATTAAGCTATCGTGGTTCTAACCAGCCCGCCGAAATTATTCAACACTATATACTTTTTACTTTGAAAGCCAAAGGCGCCCATTCAATGTCAACAACTACCGTCATTAACACCCGATCATAATATTTTTACAAATACTAAGGATCAGTTAAGAAGTAGGCAAGCTATTTATAAAATGTTTATATAATTTTAACGCAAATTTTGTTGCGAACAAATTACAAAAACACAAATGTTGAAAAAATTTCCACGAGCAGGGTTTGAACCTGCACCCTTCTGACATACCGGGTCAGGTGCTCTTCCAATTAAGCTATCGTGGTTCTAACCAGCCCGCCGAAATTATTCAACACTATATACTTTTTACTTTGAAAGCCAAAGGCGCCCATTCAATGTCAACAACTACCGTCATTAACACCCGATCATAATATTTTTACAAATACTAAGGATCAGTTAAGAAGTAGGCAAGCTATTTATAAAATGTTTATATAATTTTAACGCAAATTTTGTTGCGAACAAATTACAAAAACACAAATGTTGAAAAAATTTCCACGAGCAGGGTTTGAACCTGCACCCTTCTGACATACCGGGTCAGGTGCTCTTCCAATTGAGCTATCGTGGTTCTAACCAGCCCGCCGAAATTATTCAACACTATTTACTTTTTACTTTGAAAGCCAAAGGCGCCCATTCAATGTCAACAACTACCGTCATTAACACCCGATCATAATATTTTTACAAATACTAAGGATCAGTTAAGAAGTAGGCAAGCTATTTATAAAATGTTTATATAATTTTAACGCAAATTTTGTTGCGAACAAATTACAAAAACACAAATGTTGAAAAAATTTTCACGAGCAGGGTTTGAACCTGCACCCAGTTGTTAACTACAACAAGTTGTAGTTGTTGTAGTTGTAAGAAGTAGTTCTTAACTGATCCTTAGTATTTGTAAAAATATTATGATCGGGTGTTAATGACGGTAGTTGTTGACATTGAATGGGCGCCTTTGGCTTTCAAAGTAAAAAGTAAATAGTGTTGAATAATTTCGGCGGGCTGGTTAGAACCACGATAGCTCAATTGGAAGAGCACCTGACCCGGTATGTCAGAAGGGTGCAGGTTCAAACCCTGCTCGTGGAATTTTTTTCAACATTTGTGTTTTTTTTTTTTTTAATTATTATTTATTAAAATCAGGCAGTAAAAGTCTTTAAAACTTCTTCTCTAGCATTTTGAGCCATTTGACATAACTCACATTCATATTTTGTGTTAGCTGCCTCATTGTAAGATACATTATCTCTTAGTTTTGTGCATTTGAGGTGATACCATCGAATGCATTGGTCGCAGCCAATATTTTTTCCCCTTCTTCCTCAGTATTACTAATCAGGTCAAGATTACAGGAACCACATTTAATATGTCATTGAGTTTTCTGTGCTTTTCTTTTGTTTGCCTTCGCAGTTTTTTTTTCAGCTCCCTTTCTAGTTTACGTTTCTTTATTTGGTTTTCTCTATCCTATTTTCTTTGTCTTTATTTATGTAATATTGTTGCCAAGCTTTAGATGATATAGCGCTTGGATATTGGCTTGAAGAACGGTGAGTTTTAGTTTTTGCAACAGTATTTAGATGCTTTTGAAATAGATTCTTTGGTATTTCGTTGTTTAATGTTTTTTTATACTTTATCATTGTCTGCTATTTTTATTATGTTAAATTTTTCATGATGTGTCGTATTTAAAGACTCTACAGAAGTGATCAGTTGTTTTTCTACTAAAGCAATAGAATCATCCTCATGTCTAATTGCATTAAAATTATCAATTGTTGATGCAGCCGAAGGAAGGTCTAGATTAGATACAGTCTGTAGTGCAGTTTCTTCACTGATTAATGGCGAGTTGTTTTCTTGATTAGGTTCTATAGTGCATAACTGTTTTTTGTGAGATGAAATATTCAAAGACTCTTTTACGGTGTCGTGGTCATGATCAATATCTAAGATTGTAGAATCCATGATGATGTTCTGATTTTTTGCCGGATTTTTATGAATTTGCAAGTGATCTTTGGGTATTTCAGCAACTGTTTCAATTTCGATTACATGTAAGTTAGATTTGTCGACAACATCTTGGAGTTATCTTGGAAGTCTGTCGTTCGATTTTCATCTTCGAAAGCACAATTGATGGGAATAGCAATATCATTATTAACTTGACATATTTCTGTTTAATTTATGTCATTAAACAGTGTAACGGAGATATCATTCAGACATACAAAACAACCATCGTCGAAGACCTGAATAGAGCTGTTATAGTCGCTGTGCTTTGCAGAAGATTTTCCTAGAATTATGGGCCTGGGGCTTCCCGATGTCTTTTCAGCAGGTATGTTAACTTCGAAACAATCGGCGTGTTGGGGAGTCGAAGTGGATTTTGGAATTGGAATGCGAGGAGGCGTAACATAACTATCTAAAGATAATTCTAAAGATTTAGAGTGTCGGGATGATTGTGAATTGTGAATAAAGGGCGTCATTGATTTTGATCGCTGTTTCTGTAAATATTGTTCTTTAGTGTGATCAAGTTCACGATAAATTATGTTTGTTTCTTAAAGCTTCCTCGGTTTAACTGAATCTTCTGAAAGGAACTTTATTTATTTTCTTTTTAGCGACAGGAGCCATCGGTAAAAAGACAAGTACAATTCCAAAACCAAGCACACAAGCATCAAACCATATTTTTCACAATTGACGGGTTAAAAATCGTTAGTGATTTAGAATTTGAGTGATTAGTACTATTAATAAGCTTTCAGCTATATTTTTTCACGCGCAAATTAAGAAAAAATTATGAATAAAAAAAACATTCGACGGCCGGAATCCAATTTAATTTCTACTAGTGATCGGCCATCTTATATTTCCTACGGCCGTAAACAGGTTTTAGTTTAACTAGTTATCGGCCGTCTTTTCTATCTCATGGCCGCAAATCGGTTTTGTTTTTACTAGTTATCGGCCGTCTTTATTACCTACTGCCGAAAAACGGTTTGACTAGTTGTCGGCCGTCAAATATTTAGAATTTCAGGAGGTCATATTTTTAAAAGTATAACACTTTCTGGCGGCCGGACTCTAGTAACAGTTTCATAAAAGTTTAAGTTTATCGAAATAAACGCAAAGAAAAAAGGCACACAAAAACTAGTTTTCGGCCCCCCGGCCGATAGCTGAATTTTGCAGTAAATCGTTAACGTGTTTACCGGCCACCAGTAATACCTCAAATAATTAAAATTTGATGAATTTTAGCACTTGAATATTAAAATTTAACATGTTATTGAAGCACAAACCAAACCAATCATCAGTTAATTGACAGTAACACTTGAAAAACTTACTTTAGAAATCAGTCCACTCACAATTTTTTTCGTAAAATTAAGCACACGTCCGCACAGCAAATTTTTAAATGGTAACTGACGGCACAATTGTCAGTCGTTGAGTTATTTCTCTTAGTGAATGAATGACAAAGTTCAGAATGGCGTGCAATGTGAAAAAGTAAGTTCCTTAACACTGCTATTATTCAAAATAATGTGCGAAGTGGCCGGAAAGAGGTAGTGTCCGGCGAACCGGTACTTCTACCCTACCTACAAACATAAAAAAAATAGTAAACATGACTGTGGTCTCATTGAAAACAGCATTTTAATGAGGTCGGTCGTCGGTAAAATTATCGCATACCTACCTAGTACCTACCTACTTTCGACTTCCTCCACTCAAGACATTTCGTGCTGTTCCTCGAAACTGAAAATTGCTAGGTAAGTAGGTAGTTCAGCCTATAATTATGCTGACTTGCCGGATTTCGCAATTTTAGTAAAACTTCTGCAGTATTGAGTCTTAAATTAGAAATGCACGAAGCATAGGTAAATTAAAACGACGCGTAACAACTTGGTAATGCACTAAAATTATCATACTCAAAGCAGCAAAGAATAGGCAGCAATAATAGAAAGTAATAGGTATTTTGTAAGGTAACTCACAAAAAAAAAATCACAAAAAAATTTATTGTTGTAACAATTAAATAAACTTACTTAAATATCTGTAGGTAAATTAATAATTTCAATATTGTGGCTTATAAGTGATGTGTAAAACGTACTCCGAGGATAGAGGCGCTGTATGCTGAATACGGGACTGACATCCCAGTTCGGTAGCAGATGCTACAATTGTATACAAAATCTACATACCATTAGTTATACGCTTTAAGTTGGTGTTTATATTTTGTAAATGTTTCTGGTAAATAAATAAATAAATATCATATCATATCAAGGATTAGGTATTTAAAAAAAACTAAGTTTTAAATAGTCGTCTAAATCAGTGTTTCATACAACGTGTGCCTAGTGTGAGTTTCGTTAACGAAAACGAGAATTTGTAACAAAATTGTAACTCTTCCCGTATGCCGCCAGGAGGCGCTGCTTCAATGCCATACTAATTTTCGTTTTCGTACGTAAACGTAATTGAATGAATACGGATGGTAAACACACACAAGGCACTCAGAGTAGATAACAGTTCATGATAAGTAAACACATAATACATCACATCACTCGATAGTTATCGAAATCGAACCCAGTCCGTCGTATACGTATACAGATAGCTAGGCATGCACACACGCCTGCACATCCACAAACCAACCACGAACTTTAAAATTTCCTCAATAGACTTTGAACTTTATTCCTTAATGATATGGTTGAATATGAATTGAAGACATTTGACAGTTTCGGATAGGTAGGTAGTGTTGTAAAAAACTCGAGTCTGTGAGTACCTATTAGCCTGAGAGCCAAACTAATTCGCTATATGGAGACTCAACAATAATTCTATATCTGTATTTTCTTAACATAAAAAAATTGATTATCTAGTTTATTACATAATTCATTAGTAATCCACCAATATTTGTGACAGCGACATTAAAAAAAACAAATACAAAGCTTTATAAAATCTATAAAAAATGGGAAAAAATGGTATAAATATTATTTACTTTACATTTGAATACCTTTATTAGTTATCTTTCGTAAAATTTACTAATCCTCCTATAAATATAAATGAAAAACAAATAAACTTAAAAAAACTCTACGTAAACTCGAAAGTAGCATTACACCTATGTTAAAAATGCTATCAGATCAGTTTTTAATTACTTTTGTTTCATTTGCTTCCATTAACACGTAATGTACTAAATCCAATTTAAATTATATAATGATAATAAAAAATCTGCTATTATTATTTTCTTAGAGTACATTGTGCAGGCGTGCGTTACCCCAGCGAAATGTTGTCGAATTTCTTGGATTCTTGTTATAGAATAATTAATGCTCCATCTCGTGTAATTGTGCGCGAAATCTTTTTGTGCGTCCGGTAGTTTTTGAGATATTCGCGAAAAACAGATGCCGCTGGGGTAACGTTACCCCAGCGGCAAATTTTTTTCCTATGGACTTATCAAAAAAAAAAGTACCCAGGAAGATAGATCTTGGGGCACTGTAAATGTGCGTGTTAGTCTTGAATTTGTGCGTCTTATAATTCCGAAGTTATTCAAAAAACCGCTGGGGTAACGTTTGAGTGGTTGCTGTATCTCGCGAATGGTGAGGCGCACAAATATGATTTTTTTACACACAATGTAATGAATTTGTGCGTAATTTAAGCAAAAGCAGAAATTGAAAAAAATGCACCGTTCTGAAGATATACAGGTTGTAGATTTGCATTCCCGCCATAAATTTACAGCTGATCGTAATTGGTACACTTAATGACTAAAAAATACTTTTAACACGGAGAAAGTAATAAGGAACCGATTGATTAATAAAATGATCTCAGTGTAAATTAGAATAGCGACCGTCGACTGACGAGAATAGGGGTGCAGACCGTAGTAGGTACATAAGAGCGCAGCGGGCGGACATTAAGTCGATGAACTTACGTAAACTTGTAGGTACTATTATGTATTCTGTGGTAAAGTGGCTTACTCTTACGCATAAGTATACTTTGTTGCAATAAACTATTATTAGGTACTTACTGATCATGTTTAAGATACTCGCAGGTACTGCTCAAAGTGGGCACCTTCACGTTCTATGCACAAATGAGCACGGCGCCTTAAGTTTCTAGGTAACTTTTGCAGCACACTACGATTTGACCTTACACTCTCAAAAGCCATTAAAATATTTTGTTTTAACTGCACAACACTCGTGATTTCGTCTTTATAAACCATTCTTTTTATGTCTCCCCACAAATAAAAGTCACAAGGAGTCAAGTCTGGCGACCTCGGAGGCCAGGGCACTGGCCCACCTCGACCAATCCACTCGGTTCCGAACACTTCGTCCAAATAATCGCGCACTTGGCGTCCATAATGCGGAGGCGCCCCGTCCTGGTGGTAAAAGAGATTCCGGTGAAGAGCTAGTGGCACGTCGTCAAGCATTACGTCAACTACGTGCTGCAAAAGTTGCAAATACGAGTTGCTGTTGAGATAAATAACCCTCGATGAAATAGGGCCCGAGTAAATGTCCACCAACAATGCCAGCCCACACATTGATGCTAAACCTATGCTGGAACGAATCTTTTTTGGTCTTATGCGGGTTCTGTTCGCGGTGAGCCCACCAATGTTCATTGTGGACGTTGTAAACACCGATGCGCGTAAACATACACTCGTCCGTCCATAGAATGCTGGCTTCTCGGTGTTCTAGTACCCAGTGACAAAAAGTGACCCGGGCGGCATGATCTTGCTCGTTCAATTCTTGAACTCTTCTGAAGTGGAACGGGTGCTGTTGCTCCGACTTAAGAAGCCGCCAGACTGTTGTGTGGTGGACATTGAAGTGGCGGCCAGCATCACGAGTACTGGCACGTGGTTCCCTCTCGAAGTATTCGAGTATTTGCTCTTGCAAATCGACTGAGAGGCCCACACTGCCGCGACCCTGCGCATGTCGAGGAACGTTGAACTGGCCATGATCCCTCAGTCGTTGCGTGGCAGCAAGCATTACCTCGCGCGATGGAGTTGGTCTGTTTGGAAACATTTCCACAAACATGACCACGGCTCGACGTAGACTGTTCCCACTAATTGCGTATAATCGCACCATCTCCACAAGTTCTACGTTAGAATAATTTTCCGTCATTTTACTTTTTTTACACACACAAACAACACACCTAAGAACACGTTTCGCTCCAAATTCGCTAGGGCTAAGAAATGTGTCACTCGTTCGGGGTTGCGCGGCACACTGGCTTTGATGCGTGCGGCGTGCGCCCGCCGCCCGCCGGCCGCCGGCGCTCGCCGCGCCGACAAAGCTGCGGGCGCGCCGCGAAGCTCGAGCTTGTTGCTACCTACTCGTGGTCGGGGTGAGCGAGCGTACGCGAACGAGCGTTTATTTTTTAGTGCTACGCAGTCGTGCGATTCGTATTTACAGATTTTGAAAATATGATTATTATTTTTTCATATTCTTTTATAATTTATTTGTAATAAGTATAAGCAATACGACTGCTGCTATGAATATGGCGTGAATGCAAATCAACAAGTTGTATTTATTTTGAAGAAAATGGATAATCGGTTCTAGCTCCTTAAATACTAACCTTAGAGACTAATTTCTGATATTGATTCGTACCTTATAATACCCTACAACGTCTATTAAAATCTTAAAAGCTTACTGCAAGTCGTTAATGAGTTATGGCACTTTAAATGTCACTGGCCCGTGAGGTATTTTGGTCGTCGCTTACATGAGTTGGGTATGGACCAGCAAATCGCTTATTAAGCAAATAATTAGTGCCTTCATTCAACTAGCCATTTGAAAATTTTTTAGCCCAATGCATTTATTATTTAAAGATTTATAGTAAAAATGGTAAATGAAGCGAAATACAGTGATAAACCGACCAAGTTAAGATGAATATCAAAAAGCGGCCGCGCCATACATGACGCTAACCTTCTAAAATTTATTGGCATTATGATCGGTACAGGTGCAGACACAAGCGATAGACTTTTCTTGAGAAATAAAACACCGATGCATTTTTGTTATTTCCATGACAATGAGCAATGTTATTTCGATAAGGATTTGATATTTTCTACTTAAAGTATCCTTGATTATAACATTTAATGTGACAAATAAGTTTTTTTTTTATTATTTAACGAAATAAAATGTAGCCTATGCACGTATGCTTGAAAAGTTCAAAAGGCTTTCCTAAGAGCTCTTTACAAAAAAGCCTATGGTTATTACCCGTTTCGATACCCGACCAAGTTTTTACTCGGGCACCTAGCTTCAACTCTTTAGAGGTGAGAAGAATTTTTGACCAGCTTAGCATCTGCCTTAAAACATTAAGAGGATCAATTGATTGTATCCTCTTGCACAACCTATTGTGCGTCCTGTTCGTTCCTGACAGTCCTGAGCCTCCTCCGGCACGCCGGCGCGGTCCTCCTCGGCAATATAATCTTTTTCAAGTCAGTCAAGGCCGTACCGTATCGCATGTGAACTCTCCTTTGGTTCGATCTCTGTGCCATCTCAATGCACTCCGTGATGCCAATGCTGATTTTGATTTTTCATTTGACAATTGGTCAACTATTAAACAGGCATTACTGAGTTATTCTGAAAGTTTGTGGGACCAATGGAGTAATGTTTGTAACTCTGACGATGAAGATGGAGAATGATGTATTTATTGTTATGTATAATTGTATGTATAATTAAATTAATGTATAATTATATTCTGATATCATTTTATAATAATTAATTTAATTTCGAATTGTTTATTCGTGTGATAAATGTTATTGATTTATGTCGTTTTTGTCACAATAAATAAAATAAATAAATAAATTTATAAATAAATACATCTAAAAGTCATAAAATGTTAAATAATATATCTTTACTTTACGAATTGTGTAAACGTCTGTACAAATAATGCCATCAATTTAAGAAGGTTAGCGTCATGTATGGCGCAGCCGCTTTTGATATTCATCTTAACTTGGTCGGTTTATCACTGTATTTCGCTTCATTTACCATTTTTACTATAAATCTTTAAATAATAAGTGCATTAGGCTGAAAATTTTCAAATGGCTAGTTGAATGAAGGCACTAATTATTTGCTTAATAAGCGATTTGCTGGTCCATACCAAAGTCATGTAAGCGACGACCAAAATACCTCACGGGCCAGTGACATTTAAAGTGTCATAACTCATTAACGACTTGCAGTAAGCTTTTAAGATTTTAATAGACGTTGTTGGGTATTATAAGGTACGAATCAATATCAGAAATTAGTCTCTAAGGTAGTATTTAAGGAGCTAGGACCGATTATCCATTTTCTTCAAAATAAATATATCTTCAGAACGGTGCATTTTTTCGATTTCTGCTTTTGCCCAAATTACGCACAAATTCATTACATTGTGTGTAAAAAAATCATATTTGTGCGCCTCACCGTTCGCGAGATACAGCAACCACCCAAACGTTACCCCAGCGGTATTTTGAATAACTTCGAAATTATAAGACGCACAAATTTAAGACTAACACGCACATTTACAGCGCCCCAAGATCTATCTTCCTGGGTACTTTTTTTTTTGATAAGTCCACAGGAAAAAAAATGTGCCGCTGGGGTAACGTTACCCCAGCGGCATCTGTTTTTCGCGAATATCTCAAAAAATACTGGACGCACAAATTTAAGATTTCGCGCACAATTACACGAGATGGAGCACTAATTATTCTATATCAAGAATCCAAGAAATTCGACAACATTCCGCTGGGGGTAACGCACGCTTGTGCAGTTAGTGAAACAACCGACTTCTTCCTAAAGTATTAGTTTCCCGTTGTATATCTTTATGGATTTCAACTTTGGTGCTTAGATAAGGTGAACATAAACACTTTTTCACGATAAAACCGGTGATAGCATATTTGCTGTAAAATTGCACCATTTTCGGGGTGTAACTTTTTTTCGATACCTTCCAATGCGAGATTTTGTTGGATTCTAAAATATAGTCTCTTATAATTATATTTAATGGCCGTTTACAAAAATTTGGCCTGTTATTGAGTTTTTTACAAAAATATCGGAAAGTTCTTGGGCTATATGCATTTGACTCTAATCGCAAGACTGGATTTTTAAAGACAGGCAGTTTTTTTTTACAGACTACTGCTCGATGAATTGCGAGCATATTATGTTTCTCGAAACTCGAGTTAGACTTTAAGGTGCCTAATGAGTTTTGTTTGCTATCCGTATTTATTCGATTGCGTTAACGAAAACGAAAATTAGTATGGCATTGAACAGCGTCTCCTGGCGACATACAAGAGGAGTTAAGATTTTGCCATACAAAACTCTCGGTTTTCGTTATCGATTGTCGAATGACCACTTATCACTTCTACTTCTACTTATTTACTATCACTTATGTCACTTGGCACCCTGGGTCGATTGTAGGTAAAGTCAAAATCAAATGACACTCGAATACCCGATCCGATCCGAACCTTTCGGAGAATCTAGTAGGGCACGGGGACAAGCACTAGTCCGTGATGCCGTTCCCTCTGGAAAACCTCTAACGCGGCTTTGTTCCACACGCCTTGAGGAACCCTTTAAGTTTCTTGCCGCCCCCAAAATAGCCCCGGTGAAGCTGAAAATGCCGTGGCAATCAGCAGTCTCTCAAAAAAAAAGAACTCTAATATGGTAACGAGTAAGGAGAGCGTGCAGTGTGTGGTAGTTCTGAAGGGCTAGTATAATTTGGTGTGGTCTTACGATTTATACACAACGCGGGTGAGACCGCGGCCGTTGGACTAGTAAATATTAAAAAGAATATTAATATAATATTAATAATATATGTAAAACAAAGTAAAATTAAGCCGTACTCGAGACTTTTGAGTAGAAGTTGCTTAGTTTTATTTAAGATTCGAGTTAGGTTTACTACTAGAGTTCTTGTTAGACTCAAGTCCGGTTGCGGTGGCTCGTCTTTCGACTCCAGGACTCGCGTTTTTTACAACACTATTCGTATCAGAGGTATGCGACGGCATCGAACCCGCCGTCTGTCGTCACCACCGTGAGTCATCTACTGTATAAACAAAAATACTTCTACATAATGAATTTCATGTTTTGACATACCTACCTACCTTTATACCTATCTACTACTCGTAAATTATTAACTTTATACCAACAAACTTTACTCTCCATAAATTAAGAGCATGTCACATGTCAGGTCCACTATTTACCGTGTCAAGTTTTTATCTACTTCCTTTTCCTGTTTAGTTCCATCAAAATGTTCATAAAACATTAATTATTATGAATTAGGACTAATATTCAGTGAAATAAAAAGAAAACAGTAGTTAGCAACATTTTAATATATATTTTTATTCAAATTAATTCAATCATACATTCATTACAGAATACATTATTTTTAATAAAAAATGCATATGTACATGACATATGCATTTTTGATTAAAAATAATAATAATTACAAAATAATAATTATTGGCGTTATCCAACACTTATGAACCATTTGGCATGGCCTTGATCTTTTTTTATAATTCTTTCGTTTTTTTTTTCTCGAGATAAAAGTTATAATATGTTTGAGCAAAACACGGAAACCAGAGTTTTGTAAATTAAAGAAATAATGAATAATAATATTGTGCTATATGCTCATACATGCCGCATTAAAGCTATGTGGACAAGTTATTTAATTAACTATTTTTTAAATGCACCATTGGGGACATACATACATACCCCTATTATTTACTGTTAAATTTCTCACATAACACATTGTTAGGCAAGCAATATTAGTAAAACATTTAAATAATACTGATTTCACAAGAAATATCAATTTGGATGGACTGTATAGTTTTCCCTCATGCTAGACTTAAGTGGGTAATTAATTAAACATTAATAATCATCAGTAATTGACATTCATTAGAAATAAAAAAACGAAAAAGTACTTCTTTCATTGTATTGCTTACATAACCAATCTCTTTTGGAAAGCAAATAAATAAAATCCTAATTCCAACTCAACATTTCAGTCAAAGGAGTTGTTATAGAGAACTTGTTACTGCTCTAAAGCAGTTCCACACCTAAGTACAATATGTTTAGAACTGCAATGCCAATGGAAACAGGCACTACAGTTGGGTACTGTATTTTCCAGTAATAGATTAAGTTGTCCAATTACAATTGCCATTGACGCCATGTAATAATTCTTCCAAACTGAGAGTAACAAAATGCAATAAAATTTAACATTATGATAGCGATTCTTCTATATATTCATAGATAATAAACACATGGGAACAGAAAGCCCCTGTGCCCATAAACATTTGAACATGATTTACTCTTATGCAAGTATGTACAGAGGCGTGGAGCGGCCGCTGCGGCTCAGAGCGCAGCGGCAGGACATCATTGGCTCTTAAGCTCTTTTCCGATTGTGTAAGAGACAATGCGGGCCCAGTCGATCTTGCTACGGGTCACTGGGAGCTGTCGTCTGAGAGCCTTGAATGTAGTATCGCTCATAGTCTTATAGTTATCGGAAATAGCAGTTTGGTAAGCATTTTCCGCGTCACAAACTAGCCTGACAAATTCTTTGGCTGTTGCAGCCTCTCCTGTCGCCACTAACGGCGATCGCACCTCTTTTGAGCTTACAAGCTGGACATTTCCATCTTCATAATAATGCACTTGTACACGCAGCATGCCGCGGAGCTCCGCCGGGCCAGCACCTACCGTCAGCGTCCACACGGAGCGCCACCTTCCGTTCCAATAGTTCTTTGGCTGGAACTGATGGTCTTCGATACACGCGACGAGTGAAACAGCACCAGATTCTAAAGCGCGTCCAACGACTAAGCTGGCAACGTGTTTGTAATGAGCAGCCACGTACGCTGTAAGCTCTTCATCAAGTGCCGCTCGCCAGGGCTCCGCTACCTTATCAGGCTCGTAAGGTTCGTATTCAGAGGCTTCCTTACGTAAGTGGTCATACTTGAAAGATCTCTTGGAGCGTGGATCGAAGAATCTGCCTCCTCCGAGCTCGTTGTGATCAGTTATCAAGGTGTGAAGCTCCGAGCCTTCGAGGCGGACGGGCGTGAGCTGGTCCTTGTTATATTGCGCGAATGCGCCGCTTGCGCCTTCTTTGAGTAGGCTGTCATTATTTAGAAGAACTCTTACATCGTTGAATACCTCATTAAATTCACCAGGCGGAGAATGTAGAATGAAATCTGACACAATCCTAACTTTTTCCTGATCACTAACCACTTCGTCACCGTCCGCCGCCATTTTTGATACTTTGACACTAATGACGGCTCACATAATTGACGGCTGGCTGTGCAGTTTTTTTTCTTCTACTTCCTTTGAAAGCAAAGACATCTAATCCATACTGTTCAATCTTTCTTTAGTGAATGAAGTTTTTATTTTGACATTACTTTCAGTTTAGATGGATAGTTAAAGTTAACTCTATATCAATAAATGAACAAGTTTCAAGTCCGTATATTTTGTTTAATCATAATTAAGTTTAACAAAATATAAAAAAATACACTAACTCTTGTTCAATATTTATTTTAGAAAAGCTTTCATAATAAAGTAAATAATATTTCTTCAATTATAAAACAGTACTATGCAAGCTGTCAAATAGCGGAAATTATAGTATAGATCATTCTACATAAACGCAACTTATACGTCAGACGGTACGGGCAAAGTAGTGGTGTTGTGTAACTATTTTCCTCAAATTACCTAGCATACAAACTTTAATAATGTTAAATTACAAATATTACGACACTCCAGAGGGCCATGACATCTTTAAGAAAGTGTTCGTCACCACAAAATATGCTGCCATAGCAGGCCTCGGCGCTGCTTCATTTGACGTTCTTATGTATTCACATCCTAAAGGGATTTTGAATACTGCTGGCCGGTTCATGTGGTACTTGGGGCCTATGGTCGGGATGGCAACAGCCTTCACTGTTACCACCAACGTTGCTCAAAACTTCAGGGGCAAAAACGACAAAATCAATTATTTCCTTGGTGGTGTAGCCGCTGGCTCTGTGTTAGGCGCCTGGCAGAGATCTATTACAATTGCAGTTCCAGTGAGCGTAATTTTGGGCTTAGTAGCTGTCGTCAAAAAAACTGGAATAGATGAAGGCTGGCAGTTTGTCCCAGATATACCACAAGCCACGAAAACTATTAAATCTGTTAAACATGATTGGACTTTGGTGAAGGATATTGAGGAACTTAAGACCTGGACTACAGGTAAATTGATATTGTTATGGTTTGTTTAATTCTAAAATCTACTGTGTCAACCAATAACTAAATTCATGTGCTCAAATCTTTATATAAATGTTTTACCTTTAAATATGAAATCTAAATAAGTTTATTTCTAACATAGAAATCCTGTGAATCAAACCTGTATGTTGTCAAGCTGATCTCTCCCTTAGCTCAAAAATTTTATTGATGGACTTATGAATTATTTTTATTTATTTCAGAAAAAAAATGAACACTGGGCGCGCATAGGAAAGTAGTGTAAATAATTCAAATATTGATAAACTATAAGTGTTACAGTGAAAGATTGAAATAAACATGAATCATTTTTAATTAGGTATTTTTATTCTTGCTATTTCTTTTATCCCTTTTCACACGAGCTGATACGATTGTGCGCTTCAACCACAATCAAATTTGACCCTTAACGCCAATTGTTGCGCCTGTTTCAAGCGATTGTATTAGACCGGATTTTTTTAATGGAAGAAATAAAAGCGGGAAGCCGGGGGCGTTCTGAAGAAATAACGAAATAAATATTGACGATGGTCATAATATTAGCCGACGATCGAGATTTCGCCTGACGGAGGTTGCGATCTGGGTCTAATAGAAATAAATTATTCTTATCTTATCTCATCTTTTATAGAAATTAGATAAAATCAAATAATGTATTTTTACTAATTCTATAAACCTTGTGCTATATTGTATTTTGCTATCCTAGCAGCTCTGTCATTGTGCTAACTGCGGTATAGGCATGGTGATCTGATTGTGTGAGCCAATTAATAGTGAAATAGATGCAGGCGCTAGCAATTGCACTATGCAAGTGGTTTATGGCTACTTCTTACAAAATTTGTGTTGTGCTGACAAAATTAGCGACACTGCTTCCGTGTTCTAGTGGTTAAGACCAGGTTTGGGACTGATGTCCCAAACCTGAGCTCCTGGGTTTGATTTCCAACGGGAAGTACCATTTTGTATACTTGGTTTGGATGGGCTTGTTTGTACGCCTGGCTACCAAGAACAAGAGCTGCTCCTTTTCAAGAGCACACCTCTGAGTGTGATCTACGGCTAATACTTCACAAGTAGTAAGGCAGGAAATTGGACCGTTATCCAGTTCAATACGAGTTAGTGGGTTCTATCAACTGCCATCCTTACGACTTACATCTAGCATGTAACGATTACTACTATTTTATTACGAATTTCGTAAATAAGGGAAACATTTAGTGCTATTTAATAGGTTTTCTTTGAATACTACAGGGAAGCGCTTTGCCTTCATCTCATCAGAAGGTGTGTGACAATATGCCTTTCATCTCTAAGATTCTTGTTATGTCGACCGATTATGATAAGATAGTGGGAGCTATAGCCAGGCGGCTTTAGTTCAACTCCTATGAACAAGCAAACCAAATAACTACAAAATGGAAAATTTTTACTTTTTATTTTCAAGTGCTAATTGCTGCACTGAAGCTAAATAAAATATTTATAAAATTTACAAAATACAGTGAAAAAAAATTAAACGCCTACCCGACCCAGCCAGGAATCGAACCTGGGTCTTCCGCAATCCGGGCGGCTGCACTGACCGCTATGCTACCGGGAAGGCTGACGTAGACGCTGAATTTTGTCACTGCTTTTGTAATTTTTAGAGTGCTAATAGCGGCACAGCGCGCCATCTATCCAACGACCATTGCAACCGTTGGCTAAGCAGATTCATCTTTGCAGATAAAATACTACAAATTTGATAACACAACGCTATAGTAAATTTTAACTTTTTATTTTCAAGTGCTAATTGCTGCACTGAAGCTAAATTAAATATTTATAAAATTTACAAAATACAGTGAAAAAGTTATCAAATTTGTAGTATTTCATCTGCAAAGATGAATCTGCATAGCCAACGGTTGCAATGGTCGTTGGATAGATGGCGCGCTGTGCCGCTATTAGCACTCTAAAAATTACAAAAGCAGTGACAAAATTCAGCGTCTACGTCAGCCTTCCCGGTAGCATAGCGGTCAGTGCAGCCGCCCGGATTGCGGAAGACCCAGGTTCGATTCCTGGCTGGGTCGGGTAGGCGTTTTATTTTTTCACTGTATTTTGTAAATTTTATAAATATTTAATTTAGCTTCAGTGCAGCAATTAGCACTTGAAAATAAAAAGTTAAAATTTACTATAGCGTTGTGTTATCAAATTTGTAGTATTTCATCTGCAAAGATGAATCTGCATAGCCAACGGTTGCAATGGTCGTTGGATAGATGGCGCGCTGTGCCGCTATTAGCACTCTAAAAATTACAAAAGCAGTGACAAAATTCAGCGTCTACGTCAGCCTTCCCGGTAGCATAGCGGTCAGTGCAGCCGCCCGGATTGCGGAAGACCCAGGTTCGATTCCTGGCTGGGTCGGGTAGGCGTTTAATTTTTTCACTGTATTTTGTAAATTTTATAAATATTTACAAAATGGAATTGAAGCTGAAACTCATGGTTTTTTTATATCATATGGGTAAGCAATTTATCTCACCTGATGTTAAGTGATGATAAAGCCGAAGATGGTGGAAGCACACTTCACCCGGAATCCTAAACTACTAGGCACTCTCTAGCTGCTGGAACAACAATACTACAAAAATTATGTTATATTATGTAATAAATTGTCATTATTTAGATAAGATAATGGATTATTGTAGGCTGGTGATGAAGATATAATATATACCTAGTAGTGACGTATATGTATACGGGTACGTAACCCTGGCCGCCGCAAGCTGCTGCTGTTAATTTCCAACACCTTCCTGCTAACAGTAGTATCCTAAACACCCCTAATCTATCCTCTTTCTAAATATCCTATCCTATCCTTACATTCACAAGAGTGACAGATCCGTAGCCTTGTCTCGTTGTAAAACTGTCTAGGAGTAAAACTTCGATTAATATTAGCTCAGTATAGGGGACGAGAAACTTGACTTGCGGCTGCGCAACCGTCTGGTGCCTACTCACTTTAACAAAGTTTTCTGTTTGTGTTAGTAGTAGTTAGTGTTTATTTCTGTTTGTTTCTGTTTATTTTTGTTATTGATAAATTGTAAAATGTAACTCTCTTTTTTTTAATTTTAAGTTTTTTTTATAACTTTTGTGTTACTTTTTTTTTCATGTCTTTAATGTTTGAAAAGCCGAATAAATGTTTTTATTTATTTATATTTGCACACATGGATGACCGCTGGATGATAAATAATAGCAACATACATCTTGTTAATCACATTTATTCCTATAAAATAAAAGAAAGCAATCAACAAAAATGCTACAGCCAAAGTTCACTTGATCTACATAACAAAATATAATACAATAGTGCTGACCAAGCAAGAAATTACGTTATTGTATGGTTAGATACTTGTTTAAATTATGTTCTTGAAATACTTTGTTCACTAATGAGAAAAGGAATGTTCGATTCTAGAGATGTCCATTATGTAACACTTGATTGACATCTCAAATACAGTAACGAGCCACTGTCGATAAAAATGAGCTATGCGATTATCAGACTATCCGGAAGTGCGATTTTTGAATCAGTGACTAATTAAGGTGCATTTTTCCACCACTCTTCTCCGAAGTCATTGGTGACTATTTTAACACATCAAATTCTCAAAAATGTATACTTATAAAATTATTAAATATTTTGTAGTGTATTTTTAATTTCAAGATCACTGGTTTGATTCAAAAACCGTACTTTAGAATCATCAAAAAATCTAGATTTTCCCTAGGTTCAAAGTATAAAACGTAAAATTGGCCGTTATTTTATTTCCGATTCTCTTTAAAAGTTATATTAACACATATTCCTTTCAACTATATACCTTCAATTTAAGACAAATTAAAAACTATACTGGCCTGCAAAATTAAGTATCACACTTTTAAAATTGCAATAACTTTTTAAGTACACAAGATATACTTTCGAAACAAAAAGGAAAAATGTTACTAATGTATAATTTACTTTAGTTTCAAAGAAAGCTGATAAAAATTGCTGCAAAACGTTTTTCTTTAAAAATCTCTAACTTCTATAGTTTAGAAAATAAATAAATATTAAAAGTGTAGTACTTATTTTTGCAGGCCAGTGTATTTTAAAATAGTAACGTTATGTAAACGCTGGTATATTAAAAATAAATAAATTTAACATCTAACCATGGCCATAAATTAATTAGGGCTTGATGAATTGAAATCATCACAAAATATGGTCATCCAATAGTATTGCGATGCGAGTTTATATTACAAATAAATAAAATAAAAAATAACTTGCACAATTTTTTATTATTCTTAAATGCACAATTACGTCTACATCGATCTCACACAAGTGCAAATTTTTATATCCTACTTACAACGATTTAGACAAAGATTAATAAAATATTATAATATTGGGGCATCTTCAACGGACCACCAGAATTTAAAATTTGGCTAACTTGCAGACTTAAAATTACCTAATCGAACAGATTTTAATAGAAATCTACGTTAATGTAACGTTTTGAGCGTATTACATTATGTAATGCAACGTCAGGAACATAATATTTGCGGGACCGAAATAGGGGTTCCAAGACAATACAAGTACATTTAAAAAGATTCAATGATCAACCATTGAAAGTCACTGATTTGACACTTTAGTCACAATACATATTGGCCAATATTGATGCACATTTAAAAAAGTAGAAAAAGTTTAGCTTTTGCTGTTTGTTACAAACAGAATCTGAATATAAAAATTCAGTAATGCTTTCAATGGTTGATAAATCATCAACATAATACACATTTTAATAATACTTCAATAAGCAGCTAGAAGTAGATTTGGCACATAAAGCAGATTGTCTAAGAAACAAACAATGTTAATTTATAAATTCGTATAATCGGCTCACAAATATGCCTAGGAGTAATTTTGATACCATGTCCCATTATTGGGAAGCACAGTCGTATTTACCTTAATTACTTTTACGCTTACGTTTTTTTAGTTGCTTATCTAAACTTTATTATAAATAAACATTACAGCATAGCAATCAATAACATAGAAGTTGCCTCAATAATCTAAGTATTGTATTATCGACGTTAGAGATCATTTTAGTTATTTGAATTTTATTTTAAATTCCTACACAAGCGAAATTAGCTCTTCTTATTAGTCGCATAGAACTCTAAAACGGTTATAAAATAATACGTTGGCTCTATAGCTGCATATACACATAACAAAGTATATAACAAACAAAAGTTTTTTTTTCAAATTCAAATTCAATTTATTGGCCATAAACATAACAAGGTTTGTTATAAGGCAAGTCATATGCCAAAAGAAAAATATAAAATAGCGAGTTATACAATTTACAGAACAAATAATCAAATTATTAAAATTAAAAACCTAAAACATGAATAAATAAATATCAATTAATAATTATACTGATACCTTATATAAAGTAAGTTAAGTTTGTATGACCAACACTAGTATTGGTAATGTAAGACAGGCATGTGTGTGTAAACAATATAAAATGTCATACACATAACTATGTTACAATATAATGAAACCCTTTAAATGATACTGTATAAAATAATAGAAATAAATAAAACTACATTGTTTATTGACATTGCCGCAGCGGCACCTATAAACAAAATGAAAGATACAGATCATTAGATATGCCCTGACATTGAAAACTATTGTCATTTGTCACAACTGACCCGTGAGTCAACGCAGATTGACGGAATTGAATGTCGACTTTATTTACCTTAGCATACGGTTGAAATTGGCATAACGAAAAAAAACTCGCATCGCCAAGCGCGGTTTTCGCCGCCATTTCGTGGGTCTGCGCTGACCCTAGTGTCTACTCTTATACTCATATCGAACGATAGCGTTTTGTCTCTGTCTAAAATGTGAACCAGCATATTTCAAAGTAGTTTCAACATTAGTAAACGATGGCAAATGCACTCTATTGCCTGGTGATAAGATTATGTCCAGAAACTGACTAGACGGCGACTACCCAATACATACTGTTAGCGACAAGAAGTCAACAGCTACGCACAACACTATTTTTCTTAGTTGGATTCACGCTAGTGATGCACTAGCGTCAGCTGTCAGTTTTGACATTCTTTTTTTTTAAGACAGCTCTTGACCTCGATCTCGCCTGATGGTGAGCGTAGATGAGGTCTACAGTGGAGCGAGCTGCCCCAGAAGATGCCTATTAACTCTTGCCTTGAAGACATTCAGGTTATAAGTTTCTGGAAACACAGACGATGGCAGAGAATTCCACTACTTGCCAGTGCGCAGTAAAAAAGATGACATGAAGCGCTTAGTGCGACATAGTGGAACTTCTACTAGGTGGGAATGATATCATGCAGTACGTCTGGAGGTTCTGTGGTAAAAGGGCGATGGTGGTATGAGCTCGAAAAGCTCCCCGGCACACTCTCCGTAGTAAAGTCGGTAAAAGACACACAGGCAGGCGACACGACGCCGGTGTGTGGGGCTGGTAAGCTTGGCCTCGACAAGCGCGTCATCACCGATGAGCTTTATAGCTCTACGTTCCACCAACTCGAGTGCAGCCAACTGGTATTTGGCAGATCCGTCCCAAAGGTGACTGCAGTATTCCATGCACGATCGGACTTGAGCCTTGTACAGGCTAAGGATCTGCTCTGGTGTGAAATACTGCCGCACCTTGTTCAGGATGCCCAACTTTTTTGCTGCAGTCTGAGCTTTGGGCTCGATGGTTGAGCCGAAGTTGGGAGTTGCAGTCAACTCGATGCCTTACAGCTCAAGGGCGCCCTTGATTGGGACGGACGTTCGGACGGTATTCAGTGGTTTGCGCGCCAAACACCTCTTGTTTAGATAACTAATATGTAATAAACTATTGGAAGTGAATTGTGTGTTTAATCCTACTAATATTATAAACGCGAAAGTTTGTAAGTATGGATGGATGGATGTTTGTTACTCTTTCACGTAAAAACTACTGAATGGATTTAGATAAAATTCGGCATACAGATAGTTTATAACCTGGATTAACACATAGGATAGTTTTTATCCCGGTATTCTCACGGGAACGGGAACCACGCGGTTTCGCGAGCGGCCGCTAGTAATACCTATTTCTGCTGAGAAGCATTGTTAAGCATTGCTACACTACACTAAAGGGTTAACCTTTTTTAAGGCAGTGGCATATATATTGCCACCTTATTTTGAACTTTATACAATAGAAATAAAGTCGAAAACCAATGAAAAATTTGAACATGCTGTGCCCGTTAAAGGGTAGAGCACTATCATCAACAACAATGTCGGGTCAATCGACGCAATATCAAAAACTAACTTTTCGATATTGTGTCGGGTCTGTGTGGTTGTGGTGCCGTCATTGTTTCTGATTTCAATAACACAAGTGCTTTAGCTACCTACCTTGGGATCAGAACAATGTATGTGATGTTATCTAATATATGTATATAAAGGCATAAGAACTAAAGCTTCATACGCAAACGTCAGTAACATAAAAAGAACAAATAGCTGGTTCAGTAATATCAAAAAGAAAGAAAGAGCAAATCTCACGTAATCTCTATCAACTCAACGACCTCGCGCGTCGACGACACAATCCCGTATACCTATCAGTTCATTGCTCGCGTTTGGCCTGCGCCGCCGGCGGCTTCCTCTGCTGCGGCTTCGTTTCTTCTTCCTCTTCTTCTTCTTCTTCGACTTCCTCATCGACCTCTTCCTCGATCTCTTCCACTTCTATCTCTTCATCTATCTCCTCGTCCGATAAGTTGTCGTCCTTCTGCGTAATGTACAAAATTAAATCAATAATTAAATGTTTTATGTGCTGGTTCTGTATTCGGGTCGGTTTTGTTTATTTGTGTGCTTTGACAATGTACTAGTGTTTAGCGTATTTTGTATCTGACTGTACAGTAAAAGTAGGTAAGCCTAAACGAATGTTAGGACTCCTTGAAACAGTGCAACGTCACTTAACAAATTCTCTCAAGAAGTCCACGTGAGATCTCAGTAAAGCCCCATACCACTACTGATACTCGAGGATTTAGGGGAATATTATTTTCACCAATCATTTCTATTATAATTTATAATTATTTATTAACCATTTATATTATTTTGGATTTTGAATTTACAATGCTATAGTTACAGGAAGCTCGAGTGGGAATCAAACCCAAGACCTTTGGATAACCGGTCCAATGCTCTGACCGCTGAGCTACCGAGGCCCCGAACTTTTTTAGTACTTTGTGATTTACGCTGCAAGCCATTTAGCCGTTAATACGTCACTGTGAAGTTACTACCCTCAAAGTCGAAATAACACTTTTACAAGTAAAGACAAACCTAAATATCCAAAGGTCGTGGGTTCGATTCCCAACGGAGCTTCCTGAGGCTGGTTGATTCTTTGTAGTAAAATTTTATCTTGCATTTGTTATCCAACGAATAAAATAAAATAGAATGTAGTATAACTTTGACATTGACTAACGCCCGTTCCCAATAATCTATCTATCTGTTGTTTTGCCTACTATAGAGACAAATTTGACATAAGCTCCATACAAATTATGTCAAATTTCTAACTCCAGTAAGCAAAACAACAGACAGATAGAATATAGGGAACGGGCGTTAATGTGCTAACCGCACGAAACCACTAAGGGGAAAAAAACGTGCGAGCCATACAGTAGTAGCATATGATGTGTAACATTTGACATCTCACCTTAGTAATAAGCAATTTTAACATTATATTATGAAAAAAATGGCGCAGGTATTACATAATTTTATAACTATAAAATAAATGCAGTCATACTCATTAGAAGACATTTGACATATCAAAATAACCTTTGAGAGTCAAATTACACAACATGTCACATATAATAATAATATGTCATGTTCATAATATCGATTTTAAATTTACAAAACGGCGCGTGCTTGCGCTTTTCCCCGACTTTCTGTCACACTGTTACCTGCTTCCGTCACATTTCACGAGATCACTCCCACAATGGGGTATTTGACAGGTTTTAGAAAAATATGTCAAATGGTTCATTTTAGCATAATATATTTGCAATTTGATTAATTCGTTATGAATTTTTTATTTTTTATGAAAATCGCCATTAAAATTCAAATTAATAAAATAGCCGCCAAAACGCTGAATGCAGGTCACGTGATGTCGTGACGTCACCTGCTTGTAAGCAAACTTTTAGCTGTCAAATTAAACGTACAAAACTTTGATTGACATTAACTGTAAGCAAGCTGGTGACGTCACTCCAGATTCAGCGTCATCACGTGGTCAATCATAAAAAAATTATCATGTTATTAATGATTTTTTATAAAAACTATACTTATTTTAAAATTGCTGTGCTGGCTAAATTAGTTTAAGAACATGTTTACTATTAAGTTAACAACAGTTTGATCAATATTTTCATTGTAGTCAAATACCCTATTGTATATATAGAAGGCGAGCGGAAAAATGTTACACATCAAAAACCAATGTTATTGGCGTTACCTCTGCGGGCAGCGTGGCGGCGCTCGCCGTCGTGAACTCATCCACTGTCGACTCTGTAGATAAAGACAATCACATTTCAACGTTGACAGTAGTGTTAAACTGATGCTGTCTCTCTCTACCTTTGTTTATTAACAAAAACGCGATAGCATAACTTTTTTACCAGTTTTATTTTAAGGTTTATTTCGAATTACTTCGATTACTGCATCGATTAGATAATAACCCAAGACACAGGTTGTATCAAAGACAACATAAACTTATTAGTTCTTGGTAAAACTGGTTGAGATGAGAATGAGACAGCAAAAGTTGGAGACCAGGTAAAACTTAAGTCCACGTTTTAAAACATGGTTCGATATGAGTCCGCCTGGCTAGCTACCACCATCCTATCAACAAACATCCTGTATCATTATCATCATCATCTTCATCTCAGCCAAAAGACATCGACTGCTGGAAAACTCTACAATGACTGGTATCTATATATTCTGTATATATCCTGTATACTAAAAAAAATCTAGCAGTTTACGACGTCTCACCCAGGTCTCTCTCGGGCGTGTCGCGCGGCGCGTCCTGTATGAGCGACAGCGTCATCTTGCCGCTCACCACCATCTGCAACAGCGAGGACGTTTTAGTCATTACAGCTCAAAACTCATAAAACTAAAAGTTAGATGCCAAAATAAACTAAACTAAGCTTAATGAATCTTATGATTATAACAATAAGGTACGCTATCATCAAGCCACTCGTTATCTAGCCTAGACATAATGAATCTTATGGTTATAACAATAAGGTACGTTACCGCCGAGCAACGCATTATCTAGCCTAAGCATAATGAATCTTATAGTTATAACAATAAGGTACGTTACCGCCGAACAACGCGTTATCTAGCCTGGGCTTAATGAATCTTATGATTATAACAATAAGGTACGCTATCATCAAGCCACTCGTTATCTAGGCTAGATATAATGAATCTTATGGTTATAACAATAAGGTACGTTACCGCCGAGCAACGCATTATCTAGCCTAGGCATAATGAATCTTATGTTTATAACAATAAGGTACGTTACCGCCGAACAACGCGTTATCTAGTTATAACAATAAGGTACGCTATCATCAAGCCAGTCGTTATCTAGCCTAGACATAATTAATCTTATGGATATAACAATAAAGTACGTTACCGTCGAGCAACGCATTATCTAGCCTAGGCATAATGAATCTTATGGTTATAACAATAAGGTACATTACCGGCGAGTGTTTGGCGCTGCGCTTGTCGTCGGCGCGGTCCCCGAACTCGGCCACCAGCACGCGCGACTGCTGCGGGATGTCGCCCTCCAGGAAGATGGACTTCACCTCCTGCGCCTCGTGCTGGAACAGGCGTCAACATCAGACAGGCTGATCCAGGATATCGAGAGGACTTAAGGCTTTGAATGCAGTTAAAAATTATTACTTTAAGCGACGTGTAAATAGATCCATTTCAAATGACTCCTTTATGCTAGATTGATCCATGGACTATTTATTTTTTATTTTTTTTATTTATTTATTTGAGGCAAAAAACAATGTACAAGATAGTAAAATACAAAGAGGCCTATAGAATTATTTTATCCGGCTCGAGGGACCACTTTACGCACGATGTATGTACAAACTACTTTAACATCAGGCTACCCAAAACTAACAAATTTCTTCAATAAATTTTCCACCTTATGCAATAGATATAAAATTTAAAATATAAATTACTTTAACTTTTCTATTTGACAATTTGTGGTAGTGTCTGATGTGTAGACGCTTGTTCATAAGATACTTGATATGCCTCATAGTATGTACTCATATGTAACAAATCTAAATAATTAAAAACATGCAAAACAAATTAATTAAAATAATTAGAAAGTCCCTTGTGTCAAGAGTAATACCTATTTCATTTTTCAATTATAATCATTATTACCAACAATATTTTAATTGTAAGTAATCCTTTATCTACGTTAGGTTTAACTCTTTCATTATCTAAGGAGGGCTCAGAGGCCCAGTAGGCTTAGCCAAAGTAACATTAAGAAAACGATAGCGAAGTTCGAAAATAATAAAATGTATGGGATTGACATAAGCCGCGCTAAATCACGTGGTCAATCTATATCAATCCCATACATTTTATTCTTTTCGACTTCGATATCGTTTTCTTAATGTTACTTTGGCCACCGCCACAGATTAAGTAATAGTTCCGATGTTCCATGCAACTTCGGGATCGTAGGTGACAAAAAGCCTTTAGTGTCTTTAAAGATAATAGAATATTCTTATTTTTACTTACCAACACTTCTTATTATTTATTCTTACTATTTATTTTATTATAAATTTAATATAATACCTAATGGCTTTTGTAACCGATTTAGTGGTTCCTGATCCGATTCCAACGAGAGCAGGGGGTTCATATTATTGTGCATTCGGTTATGTGACGACAATGCTAGTTGTATATCCACTTGTTCTATAGAAGTCGCTCACCATTACAACAATGTTGATAGCAATGTAACATATAAAGATAATCAGTTCTTCAGTACCTGAGGATTTAATAACCTTATATAAGACCAATTTGAAATATTGGCATGATTAATGGGTTTTATGGAATTTTTTAGAATACTATTAGTGCGGTCGACAGGTAGGTCAGACAGAATGTACGTTGAATAGACATTTATTAACCCTCGACTGTTGATGATAACATCGATGAAATCCTAAGCATGAATGACATAACGTGACAGTTCAGGACAAGTCTGCCGATTCAACAACGTCTCAATAATGTGTCAGTAACATGATTATGACATGAATGCTATGGAACTAACAAAATCAGGACACGTTCACAGTACACGATTGTAAGCATTTGAAAATAGCAGAATAGAGTTCTTGTTTTTCGACTTGACCTAAACACGAATTTCTGTATGGAACATAGTACATAATAGTGACGTTATAGTTCGCTATTGCAAAACCAGCTATTTTGAGAGGTCCTAAAAATTAGCTTGTCAATATATTTATTTTTATTAATAATTTTTAATTATTATGATGCAAAAGAACCTCAACTCAATAAATTAGTGAATATGTAAAAATAACGATAATAACTTGAGTAATTATTATTAATAATCAAAGTGTTAGTAACATAAGACATGTTAGTACTAAATAAAACTGCTATACATGCAACGAAAATAAAGTTTATTTATAAAAAAAAAATAACAGCAAAAGAATAGAGTTGAGTGTACCGGCGTCACTAGGTAGCAGTTTCATTTCGTACGGTTCGGTTCATACATTGTTTTTGTGGGGTGAATCTGATTGGCAGCAATATTTAAGAGGGTAGTTATTATTTACATATATATTGTTATATATATTGAACGCAAACGAACGAACAAAGAATTTAAACAAGGAATAACGCAAACTAACGCATTTAACACGTAGTAACTCGGTCGAAACGTCGGGTATAAAGAAGGTATGATCTTTTACTAATTAGTTTGCGTTAATCCCCGTTTAAATTCTTTGTATAGTTATTAGTAGTCGAATATATTACTTTTCCGATTTCACTGTCGTCGACCGATCCGTGCCTTAGTAGGCACTTTAAGCCATTGGTTAATCCCCACGTCGTTAAAACCTACCAACACGCATTGGGACGGTGTTTGATCCGATCCGAACGCCTCGGAGATTCTAGTAGGGGACAGGAGTATGCTTACGTGATGCCATCTCCTCTAGAAATCTCCGATCCGAACGCCTCGGAGATTCTAGTAGGGGACAGGAGTATGCTTACGTGATGCCATCTCCTCTAGAAATCTCCGATCCGAACGCCTCGGAGATTCTAGTAGGGGACAGGAGTATGCTTACGTGATGCCATCTCCTCTAGAAATCTCCGATCCGATCCGAATCCTTCGGACACGGGAACACGTACCTACCCTAACCTATTCAAAACTGTCAAATTTTTTCAATACATTTTCAACCATATGCTTTAGGCATAGAGTTCAAATTTGACAGTTTGTGGTAGGTTCTTAATTTCGCGCCGTCCGGTCATGCTGTAAACGACATAGCAGCCACAAGCTATCTCTTTAAAAAAAAACTGTATTACTTGTTACAACAAATGCAATAATAATATATTGCTATGCATTTTAATTCTTCTTCTTAATTATTTTATCAGATTCCCCACACAATAATAATGTATCATTTTATAATAATATATCATTACTTGAGCAAATATGGAAACTAAAATATAATGTTTGTAGAGTGGAATGTACGTTGTATGTATAAATATAAACGACAAAAACAACATTAATAAGAAGGGTTCTAACTACAATAAACAATACGACATAACAACATATAACCATTACTAGTTTCGAGCTTGTTAATATTAAAAATTCAACATAAAGTAATTACTATTGATAATGTTACGCAATCAGTGTAATAAATAAAGCATTGAGTTACAATAATGTCGATTCATGGACACTTACTATATAGGTAGGTATAGTCAACAAATGATCAATAGACCACACAATGCAAAATGCTCTACACAGCTCTGAACATCTGAAGATCAGACGGATCCCAGCCGTCTGATCTTATCCGCCAATTGACGAGATATGGAAGCTCCGCCCATACTCATCCGCCAATGGGAACGAACGATACGAGCGGCGCGGCGGTTTGACAACGTCGCATATTTTGATACAAACAGGCTTGTGACAAAATAATGCAAGCCACATGTTGGTATCATAAATTTAGGCAAAAGCTGGCAGCTTACAAGTGATTTACCAGACTGTGTTGACTGTACCTAACAAACTAATGTAGTACTATGTTAATGTGGATAACTGGAAGACAGTTATTGAAAGGTTTTATTTAATACTGAGTTATAAGACTAAATAACATCTAAAAACTAACCAATCTTAAAATTATTTATTATTCGTACTGAAAGGTATTTATGAAAGTTACAGTAAGTTTTAATAGGCAGAATGTACATGTTTAAAAAAGTTCAACCCCTTTAATTTTCATATCGGCTTGAGGAAACATTCAAATGCACGCTTTGCTAAGCAAATACAGATTTTCGTAATTCTATTACAAAAAGATCTGCAGTAGCTTTAAATATCGGCCCAAGACTTAACGGTTATCGATAACGTCAGTTTATATTAAAGTTACGTTGTTGCTTTGCATACATTATTTCAATTTACTGTATCACAAGGAACTTGAGAAAATTTTACCATAGATTTTAAAATTTGATTTAAAACTTGTAAACTTTATTTCAAATACAGGTACTTTTGTAGCAGGACATGGCAGTATCTTTAGTCCAATCATGGGCTAAAGAGACTCTGTGAATTGTGTTTTTGTTAAAGAAACCGAGGGGGGAATAGAAAAAATAGAGTTATTAGGTATTCAGCAAGAGTCAATAGGGCTGTCACTGCTGTCAGTGTCGTATAGTATCTGTGTGATATGCACCGTGCAGTGGGGCCTCACCGGTCGCGCGGCGGGGGCGGCGGGGGCGGCGGGAGGCGCGGGCGGGGGCCGCCACGCGCCGCCGTCCGCCGTGTGGGCCGTCACCTCCATCCCTACCACCTACGACATAAGGTGCGTTATCGCTCGGCCCTTTAAACCTAGCTATGTGCCTTTATAGATTTATCGACTCGAAAACATCAGCGGAATTTTTCGATGGACGAAATTTTCTTGCAACAAAAACCTACTAAAGGTAATTGGTAAAGATATAAATATGATATTATAATATACAATATCATATTTATATCTATTCCATGTATTCTCCCAAAGAAAACTTATCTAATGACATTTCTTCTTTTTTTGTTAACCTATAAAATCAAAAAACAATGTACCCTAAACCGTATACTACCAACATGTTAGTAACTCAACTTGATAACCACGCCCACAATCCTCGCATCCTCGCATCGCTACATTATTTAATTATTGTAATTAATTAACCATTACACAGGCCATACAGCAGCAAATGAACTCAATAACGTTAAGGTTTTAGGGACAACGGTGAGCGAGCGGGCACTGTTACAATACTGTAAACGCTATAAGGCATACTAAGTGCTTTTTAACATAAAACCGTTAATGGTATCATACAGGTGTTTGGTAATAAGTGTATATTCCCGAAACATAGCCACGTAACCAAATATAGAGACTGTGATAACATGCAAAATCATATTTACGTAGATTAACTTTTCAAAAATATTTTATTAAAATTTTTTTGTTAATTCCTGCAATGTTTCGACTTCTGTTTATGTTTGACTATGAGGTTGACGACCAGGAACCACGTATCAGCTTGACCTAGGGTTGCCACTTCACAGTTTTACTTAGAACAAACAAAGAACCTCAATATCTAGGCCATCAATCAATCAATCATAATTTTCCAGGGTTCTATGAACGGTACCCTATCTGCCATTTTCGGGATTGTACATGTATTACCAAACAACCTGTATATAAGAAGTCTCGTCCGTACTCACCTTAACGGTTGCTTTCTCTTCATCGTCTTCATCCTCCGAACCTTTCTCCGGTGATTCCTCTTTGAGAGCTTCCTCTAGCAGTTCTGGTGTCGACTGTTTCGGCTCTGAACTTTCCGTGTCCGACTTTACATTGTCCAAGAATTCCTTTGTTGCTTTAGCTAACGATTCATCTTTAACTGATTCTGTACCCTCTGTCAATTTAATATGGTCTACATTTGCGTCCTTTTGATTAATATCTGCTGCTATATTTATTAGTTCTGGAGACGAGTCTTTTTGTTCATTATTTTCTTCGTCTGTTTTAAGGTCTTCGAGTTCTGGCGAAGAGTCTATCGCTTCTGCTGAGGACATTTCCGACTCTGGCGAGGAGTCTTTAGGTTCCGGCGAGGACTCCTCAGGTTCTGGGGTAAGCTCTTTTGGCTCTGGCGTGGGTTCTTTAGGCTCTGGAGTGGATTCTTTAGGTTCTGGAGTGGGTTCTTTAGGCTCTGGAGTAGACTCTTTTGGTTCTGGAGTGGACTCTTTTGGTTCTGGAGTGGACTCTTTGGGTTCTGGAGTGGACTCTTTGGCAGGTTCGGGACTTTTATCCTTAGATTGTTCCCTGTATTCGCTAGCCACTATGTGCACTGGTCCCGTGTTGTGGAGCACTGTTCCGTTGGTGTATGGACGAGCGTGGTTATCCTGCTGGCCCTGTAATATTTTAAGGTGCATATTAGACAATCTTTTACATAAATTGGATTTTTTTCTTTAAGCATTACCTACCTATTATACACTATGTACTTAAATTGGTCCTGATCCTGAAGCACATTGTTCAGTATCGGATTATGATGTATTTTTTACAGGAAGCAACCTCTGAAATAACGACTCGGCTTTGTAACACAAAATTCGAAATTGTCTCTGCTGTATAATAAAAATTCATTTATTCAGACGATCATTTCATCCAATTTTGTAAGTAACAAATTAGGTATGTCAGAGTAGCTTTCATGTAAAAAAATATCGTAAATAGATATTAAACAATCTTTAGGACCGGAATTCAATTTTAATACAAAGTGTATAATATCCTAATGATTACCAAAGCAATTGCAATATGTGCCACTATATTGAAACTACTATATCGACGGTAAATTGTCAATTCAGGTACAAATATGTCTTTGAATATAAAACTGCTAATTAAACAGCAATAGCAAAAAAACTAAATCTTATAACACTTTTAAAATATAATACATAATAAATAGATTGGCGTAGGTATTTATTTATACTTTAAGACATAAAGGTTCTGAACTATTTTTAAAGATTAGGTATTGACACTTTGCCGTAAATATATAAAATAAAAAACACAAAAAATTGTAGTTCTGCAAAACAGGCCACACTACACGCTTATGTTAATGTAGGTATAGAAAAACATAAAAAAATGCTATTATCTAATAATGATAAAACATTAGTAAATTACTCACACAGAAACATTAGATACACTATACACTAGAATCTGAATTAAAATAACAAACGTCTATTTAATAATTTAAAAATAACAAAAAAATAAAGTCTATCACTAACGAACGAACTTTTTCATGGTGACAGATTATTGTAAAGACTCATAAAACTATTAAAAATAACACAACCAACAACACTTAATCGTTACTTTTCAAATAGCAAGAACAAAGCGAAAAAAATATAAGACAAAAACATTATTTGATGTTTTATTATGTAAAGTATATTTATTTATTTTTCACATTATATAATTTTATCACATTATATGGCTTCTTTTGTATTAGTTAGTAAGGCTTGGTAACATAGGTACAGACAGTGAATGGCGACAACCAACGACAAATCCTCATGCTTTCAGTATTACCATAGAGAAAACAAAAACAAAATGCAAAACAAAATATAATCTGTGGATATCTAGGAAGGACGCTGACGAGGTGCGATAATAAATAGGTTAGTAAAAAGGTGATTTAAAAAATATTTGAAGAGAAATTGTCAAGTTGGGCTTTTGTAAGACGGAAAAACTTCATGGAAAATTATTCAAGGTATTTTAAATAACAAAATGCTCAATACACTATAGATGCGTGTGCTTTTATTTTTTAAATTACATTTCTATAAATCTTACTACAAAGTTTGTTACTACTTTGTACTTTTGGAAGTGGTAATATAGGTATTGCTGAATCTGATATTTTCAGGTTTATCTTATTTAATCCCATAGTTAGTTTGTATTTTAAATTCTCAAATAAATAATCATTAATATTTTATCAAATAGCTATCTTTATCATGCTGAAAATGACTCTAAAAATTTACTCACAGACGTGAATTAATCGAAAAAGAAATTGAAAAAACCGTGCAAATAAATAAAAAAAACCGTTACAGCATACATCTTTTTAGTTCAGCAACTAATTTGTGGTTAATTTTCTCGAAAAGTATTTTATCAATTATACTTTTCTCTTAATAAATGACCTGTACTTAAAATATCTGATTAGATTCCATGCAACCTTGTATGATTACCAAAACCTTAAGACAAAACAAACACTTTGTTATAAGACTGTTTTGCTCTCAGAACTTTTAGTTTTAAAAATGCTTAGTATCTTTCGCTTTTAAGATGCTCTTTTGTTATTTATAAGGCAGATGATAAAATCTCATTGCAAAAGCGCACGACACACCATGTCCTGGGGGCCTTACCATGAAAAAACGGTTATGGTAGTTGTGAAAGCGAGACGCGTATAGCGGCGCATATTAGAAGCGTCTCGTTTTCACAACTGCAATAATATTGTTTTAATAGCTCATGGTAAAACGCCTAAGGCCGAATTGTCAAACTTATATGTGTGCGCTTAATTTGACAGATGTGCACAATACATTGCGCTGTCAAAGTAAAGCATCAACGCTGAGCGATGCAGCTGGCGTTCTATGTATGTTGTATTTGGTTGAACTGTCAAATGAAGCGAACATAGTAAGTTATCCAATACGACTATTGAGTGCCTATTGCGAGGTATCTCGACTATTCGGTCAAGCTGAAGTGAACCACAGGCTGCTAAATTGTATGGGGTCAATGCAGCGATACCTAATGTCAAACTTGTTAAACTAATTCGTCGTTAGGTGGCGCTGCTTCGTTCCTAACGCGATCTAGTGACAAACATGTGAAACTATCTTGTCTTTAAATAACGTTGCTTGCTTCGATCTTATATATGGTTGCCATCTGTATATAAAAGTATTGTATGTTATTTTAGACGATTATACTATATACTTTTTACGAAAAATTGAGTACGCGAAATTACTTAAACTGACATTTTCTACATTTCTAAGGCAACACATTTTTTGTATTATTATTTTGCGTATAAAACGCATTGCAGTATTTTTGACAAAATTTTATAAAAATAACACAATTTATTTCAGAACACAAATTCCCAATTTTTATAACTTTGTCATGTCTTTTTTCGTACCATAAAAAAACTTAAGACAACCTAAGACACAAGAATACTAACAATACTATATTCGGAAAACAAAAAGATGGCAACCCTCAAACAAACAACAACCTGTAGCTAACTTCAACTCGATCGAACAGTAGTGCACACGCCGGCACATCCGACTACCGCAACCTGTCAAATGTCCTCAATAGACCTTGAACTTTATATCTATGGTATATGGTTGAACATTCATTGAAGAAAGACAGTATTGGATAGGTTGATGTGCAGGCGCCGTACATCTCGCAGTAGGCACTAGGGTTGCCAACCGTACTATAATATATGGTATTGTACTATATTTATTGTCTGCGTATTATATACTGTTGAAGAAATTATATAGTACGCAAAAGTACTATATTTTAAAGGCAGAAATCTAACGAATAAATACTTAACTTACAAAAACTTAAACAAAGTATAAACACTTAAAAAAAGTATGTACGACCTTTCTTTTTTTTGAAGATTTTTGCTTTTACCATAAAATACTATATTTTTTGAGGTACTACAATTTTTATTGCTAACTTTGAAAAGTACTATATATTTCACTGAAGAAATGCTGGCAACCCTAGTAGGCACCCCGTACTGTAAGTCTGTCCAGGGAAGGCGTCCGAGGGTTAGGGCATGCAGTGACCTGTCGCTGCTGGTTTTGCGCGTAGCTCGCCTCCATTTGCTGCTGCACCTCGGCTACCAGGCCCGATATGGCCGTAACAACTGCCCGACAATTGTTGTTGTTAATTAATCATGTTCTATCGTTATAGGATTTCACATGTGTGTTAGTTGTGGGCTTAGAAATTATAGTTTATAACTATTGGGTAAAAAAACTATGGTATATTTTAACTAGATTTCAAATATCAGGCCCGATATGGCCATATCAACAACTGCCCGACAATGTTTTTTGTTAATTTACAATGTTTTTAACGATATTTTGAGCGAAATAAATATATATATTATTATATGGTTATATCACATAGATACATAGGTAGGTACTGGAATCATCAAAGTTCATAGCACACCATATCGGTTTTTGACAATTTTGAGACTTTAATATGTCGCAGTTGTACTAACAAATGTTACTAGGGAAAATGTAAAAAAATACACCTAATTTTGTAAAAATTTTAAAATTTTAATTACGTTAAATTGGTTAGGATACTGACGATCTACACGTTTACCAGAACCGAAGCCAAAAACATGACAGTGCTACTTCTATAAATTACAATTTCCAAAGTGACCTCACAAAAATCACGGCTTCGATAACACTGCGACTTATCTGTACGAGATGTACGAATTATCATATTTTTTGGTTTAAAAAAAAATAACAAATTAGAAAACGAAACTAAATTAAAAATAGAAATCATCGAAACAAACGACGAAGGACGCGGCGGAAATAGCCGGATGCATCAGACGATTCGCGGCCCTGGAGCACGGCCAACGAGCCACCGCACCGGCCTGCGGTTATCTCATTGCCGGCCCGTCATAGCTTAAGGGGTAGCCCTCTTATTATAAAATGAGTTTTTGAACGTATAAGTGAAATAACTACCCAGATAAGCCTACTGTCTTACACTTAGGTCAGTAAGATTAAAAAACTATTTTATTAGTTATTCAGGGTTATTTGTAAAACATCAACAACGTCGAACGACTTGGTAACCAACATCATAAAAACAACATTTGTTCTACGACTTTTGATAATTTGACACATTTTACTTATACTTATATACAAAAATAAATATCAATTTAATTTTACGTCTGAATGTTCTTACATACCTATCTCTGTTGCGCATCGCATCGCGAGCGTCGCGCGCGTCGCCTTTTCGTATGTGAATGGAACATAGACTTACAAATGTCACGACAGTACAATAAAAGCTTGGAGAATAATTTTTTAATGTATTGAGTTATGATAAAACTCGTAGAACAAATGTTGGTGTCTATGATGTTAGCAGCTATCTAGTCGTGCGAGGTTGTTGATGTTCTTTTCAATTAACCCGTTTATCTAAACAAATTTAAGTTATGTTAAGGTTAGAGAAAAAATGTTTCAGGTTTATCTCTAGGTTAAGACAAAAGAAAGATTTGCTAGTTACACTATTGTATAAGGATATATTTCCTGTAATGATAGTTGTATTTGTAATTTAAATATTGATGCAAACAAACAGGTCGGCGCGAGGTTGATCGACACACCATCGTATAAATCTAAGCATTTCAGTAAAACAAGTACTTATTGCATTTTTTGATGGTACCTGAGGAAGTCACAGAATAGGGAGGCTGCAGAAGTTAACCTTTATACAAATGCGCTTGCGCAACGGACACATAAACAACCTCTCGCGTAAAGAGTCTCGCAATAGCTACTGCGCTCGGTCTGTTACGAGCTGTTCCGTTTTTTTTTTTGAGAGATATTGGCTGTTTATGAACGTGTATGTTTGTTTGTTTACAATTTAAATGCTCCCAGCATTTAAATTGTAAACAAAACAAAACATATGGACAAGTTGTCCTCAGTAGTTTTGTTATAATCAAAAGTGGCCTATGAATTAACAAAGAAATTTGCTGCTAAAAATAATAGACATATATCATTGAAAACTATTTTAGTAAAGATATTATAAACCGATTTGTCCACAGTTATATGTTTAAAAGGAGATCGATAGCGCTTTGGTTAAGGCGTCTGGTCTATATTTGCTGAAGTTAAGCAACTTTCGCAAGCACTGGTTATCGGATGGGTGACCAAAAATGTATCATATCGAGTTCCTCCGTGCTTCGGGAAGCACGCAAAGCCGATGGTCCCGGCTGCATTAGCAGTCGTTAACAACCACCAATCCGCACTGGGCACGCGTTGCGGTTTATGACCCGTCTATACATCCATAGGGAAGGCTTGTGCCCTAGTGGGGACATGAATGAGCTGGTGTTGATATATTAATGCTCGTACTTTAGAGAATATTGAGTCTCTATTATGAATGTACTATTGAACACTAATGGGATGTATTGGCTTTCCTATCTCTACAGACAGGTAGCCAACAGCTTACAGCGTCAGGCTCAGCTCTCACGAACATATTATAACATGGGGAGTTCAGTAATATAATACTAATAAAACATATCAAAAAACCAAATTCTAAGTTTTTAAATTTATCACAGTAAACAGGAAGGTTGCCAAATACAACTAGCACACTGGGACTTACAATATGTCTTAAAACCGTTAAGGAAAACGGGAGTTGTTTAAAAAGTGATTTCTACTATAAAATCATAGCACTACATCAAAATACTTAGTTCTTTCTGCCTGAGCATCTAGACATTCAAAACCCACTCTACAAAAGGGAGCAAACACAAAACATATCTAATTCCACGGCACAAAGGGTCCACAATCGTCAGATGCACTGATTACGAGCTAATCGTAAGCTTAGTTGAGACGGGGCGAACATCTGAGGGTGATGCAAAACATCTCAAAAAATCCATATTTTAATACTTATTTTAAAAAAAGCTTAAACGCTGCCGCTAAGCCCAAAGTCGTGATAAATATGACACTAAGGCGCTTCACAGATAGAGCAACTTTAATTGCAGAAACTACCAACGTAGTTAAAGAAACTATCACCTTTCTAAAAGTTTTCGTTAGAGTTGCCAGTGGCAGCAATAGTTTAAGGTTGCCGCAATTCGAAATAAACTTTTCAAATCCGTTCAACGGTCAGTGTATGGCAGTTGGGGATACTAGCTACTTGATACAACTATAACAAACAGTTGATTGTTGCTGCAACTAGCAACGCGCTAGTTTCAGTAACTAAAAACTGTTGACGATCATCAGCTCGCAACTAGAGTTGCTTGTCTGCGCAGTTTCTTCAAGATATACTAAATCATCAGTTGCGAACTGCCCGTTGCCGCAGTCGGAAACCAAAGTTGCTCTATCTGTAGAGCGCCTAAGAGTTCCATAGTCGATTTCGATCTGTTTTCGAGTTAATACGCATAATATGTCTACTTCTATCAGTTTATGTAACTGTTAATTTTCGGGTACCAATCCATGTTCTCAAGGTAAGTCCCGTCTAAACTCAGCTTCAGGGCTCCACCACCATGCCGCAAGCATCTATAGGAACCACTAAGCACGCACGTTCCAACTTGCAACCAATATCAAGGGTAATAGAGCTGGCTTTACTAATTGCGGTTCTCCTTCTTTAGCTCTCACTTATGGCTTTTTAGAATTGGTCATTCAATCATACTTGGGGTAGAAATTTTGCTAACCTATTTTTTCTGTATAGACTGACTGCTTTTACAAAATTAAATGTCGTGAATTTATTATATTCTTTGTTATGTCATCATAACATAGAAAGTTAATCTTGAAAATTGCAACGAAATCAATGGGAAGTCACTATAATCAAGGAAAAGAAAACAGTGAAGTAGGAAATTAAATATTTCTCACTGCGCAATATCTATCCTCAACAATATTATTCGCCTTTTTGACCTAATTGCAATATATTTGCAGTGAACCAAAACCGAGACTGGTCTTAGGCGAGCGTGCCAATATCAACGTATCAATAACTGTCTGGCTGCGCGTACATATGCACTGCTCCAAGAAGAATGCTAATCTACTTCAGCACTGAACTTACGGCTGGATATCTACCTACCTCTTCATTTCGGTACCTGACAATCGCACCTCGCACTCCAAGTGAGCGCGCTTAACTGCTCCGGCAGACATTACTTACCGATCTTTATGTGATAGTCGCAATCGCTACAATTTGCAATTTATCGCTTAAAAAACACATATTTCGTATTACGGAACGTAGAACGCTCATCGTTTTGCGAGTAGCTGGGTGACAACATTATTGTTCCGTTCAGTATACTCGACCGCTCTTCAATAACTGTCAAAATGTTACTCTACCCAATTATTCTGTCCGTAGCACCGGATATCCAAAGGCCTTCAGAATACTGTCTTTGGAATAAAATGTTCTGCCTTAATATAGTAGTGTGAGCCCAGTGAGAGGTAAAGAGGTTGAACCACGCAATGGCACCATCAGCAACACAATTCGCTCTCGTCACGCCATCGCCAGGTGCAATGGACGAATCAATTTAGGGATTAAACTGTCAGGCGCTAGGCAATCGAGTTGCAATGACATAACTTAAGGCCGAATACCTATTTAGTCAGGGCAAGTTGCTTAAATCTTTGCTTCTGCTGGCGGTAAACAGTAAGCTACACAAATAATCAAAAATATGTAAGCATTTTAAAAAAGTTTTGACGTCAGCAGTCAGTAATTATTGATTCAATTAAAATAGAGTCAGCTCACAAAATATGGCTTAAATGTAAATCTTTTATGACGTTTCCAACAATTTTGCTGATCGTTCCTCTCAACTGTATAGTGACGAGCTCTTAGATTCGCTTGCTCATATAAAAAGCTTTAGATATATAAAGAGAACTGTACATATCAAAGTCTTCGTCTACTATTCATCTCATCGCAACAACTGCCAGGCGCTTATCATTTCAAAAATTGCTAATCGATTAATAATCGCGTGAGTATCGAGCGAGTTGTGCGGCGGGTGCGCCGGCGCCGCCAGTACCGCGTCGCGCTTCGCTAGCTGCCCGACGATCCTTTGCATGGCGCGCTCGGTCTCCGCGAGCCGCGCGCGCAGCGCCTCCAGCTCTTCGTCCCCTGAGCACACCCGCGCTTCGTGTTAAAGCCTTTGCCATATAGAAAACAGCGCGGCGTAGGTAGCGGCTCTTACTTTGTTAAAGAATACAACACGGTCATTCACTAGCTACGCCGCTAACAGCACCTTTCACCTTTCTGTATACCAAAAGCTTTAGGTACACACATCACCCCGCAGTCCGCACCATACAGCTAAGGTGAAGGCGAACCGTCATTTTTCTATGAAACTCTTTACTATATATGCATCTGCAGAAAAAAAATGAAAATTAACTCAAATGAACTCCTTGTTATTGAGTTGCCAAAAGAAATTCCAAAAAACACTTAGAGTAATTTACTTGTGTAATTTTATAGCATTGTTTAAAAATATTTGATTCCATTATGTGGTCATACTTTTTTTTTTAATTGGCCAAATTCTTTACATCAAGTACAATCGCCATAACTAATTATTACTGATATTTAATTATTCTATTTAGATTTAGGGTTCAGTAAACAGTTTCATAGAAGGATGCCGAGATGATGACTTTAATTTATTTATTTCACTTGTTTAACTTCGGAAAACCCCGGACATCGCGGAGCTAGCTCTTCTTAGCGTGCTAACTGCTAATTAATTTAGCAGCATATTAGCCGGCCCAAACAAAGGTTGGCGCTTAAGAGTTATAATTGTTTTACACAAATCCTAACAATATCGATTTTCTATTGTCCTCTAAAGACCTAATTATTTTCCATCAACAGCATATTATCATAAAAATAATTTTACTTCTTACGAATAATAAGAGTCAATGCTAATGCTATGTTTTTTTTTATGAAATGAACCTAACAACCCACAGGCTTAAACCGACCTTTAAGTGACAGTTGCAATCGCGACAATTTACAATAATTTATCGCTACCAAAACACATATTCGGATTACGGAACGTAGAACGCTACCGATAGCGCCACAAGCGAGCGATTGATGAACTAAAAGTGCAAGACGACCGGCGCCATTGACTATGTATAATATTGGGTATATAGATGTGCCTCTCATAGAAAAAAAGATGGGAAACTAGGTTCCCTGTACAATAGATGGCGGTAGTAGACGTTTGCATGCGCGTTTACGCCTCTTCCCGATAGATGACGCTAAAAATATATACAATATTTACAAAAAACTAGTTAACATTTTTTTGTGTATAATATTAATTGTAAGATTGATATAAACATATTAAAAACTTATAAACGAACATAAAAATCAATAAATTATTAAATTATTTCTGAAGGATCGAACTTAGGATTTCTCTATCACTACTATAGCACGACGCGTCGTCGCAGCAGCCGGTCGTCCAATGAGCTTTTTATGGAGCTGACGAAAATTGTGGCTATAAGAAAGTTACTAGAAAATAACTAAACGTAACTTATTAATTTAAAATGCTATCTATACTACCGCCATCTAGTGACATTATATGGATAACCAGTTAGTAACTTGAGGCTCCTCTTACGGAAGATGGCGCTGCCTTAAATGAAATTTTTGTAATTATTCAATGTATGGAAGATTCACCCCTATGGCCGGCGCGCTCTAAAATAAACCGACCGATTGTAGCAGTCGCGTTGCCATTGTGCAATTAGCAATTGCTTGCTTTTTTTCGGTCATAAGCCTGCCGGGCAGTAGACACTGAGTTTCATTCACCACTCGTCAACGGATCTACTGCCGTCATCATCAAGAGAGCAGTCAAATGGAAGCATCAATAGATGCGGCGACCGCTTGCCATCAGGCGGGCCGTATGCTCGTTTACTAACACGGACGAATGAAAAAGTCTTACATACTAGCTACATGTATATGACATATTTTGAGCCCACCAGATATACTGGGTGACTCGACTAGTGCACGTTTTATTTGTCATTCGATCACGTTAACGAAAACGAGTAAATATAGCAATATTTTAACTTTACTCGTATGTGACCGGGGGGCGCTGCTTCAATGCAATACAAATAAATACTAGTTTTTGTTAACATAATCAAGTGGCAAATAAAAATCGCACTAGGCACCCTGATCAAACTAACAATGACGTTTAATGACTATGTACATTTATTGTTAAACGCACTAAAACAATATAACCTGAATTAATTACATATATGCTTTTTATAATGTATTTGTGGTGGTGTGCAAAACAAACGAGGTACTCACTTGTGTCCCTCTCCTTCGGCCCTGCATGCGCAAGAGTGGAATGTCAGTATTTATAGTAAGTTAAGGTAACATTCCGCAGCATTCGTATAAACATTCGATTGGTTTTCATTTAGACACAAACCAGAATAAATAGAAGACAGAAAAAGTGATAAAAAACTTCCAACATTTTTCTATAATCATATTTATCCACTATTTAAATTCTAATATTCGTATATTACACATATAGATTATTCTAAAAAACGCCAAGTAACCTGGCCCAACACCTGGCCCAACGCCTTAATCAACGTGGATAGCGGATAATGTCTTCTATACCTAGTGGTCTGTTATATACTTATATTATACCTAATGGTATAAGATCCAGTCAAGTGACCGGGCATAGATACATGAAGTCTTAAGGTTAGCATCGCATAATCTTACCCAGCTTGTCAGGCGTAGTTCTGGAGTCATCTCTGAAGACACGCCTCCTGAACTGGGGGTCTGGGGCGACGGACTCGTAGGTCACGGTGCCGGTTCGCTTGAACAGGAGCTATGAACACAACCACACACTATTTGCATACCATGATAAAGCATTATTCTATCCTTGAAGACCTATGCGACTGCCATATTTATGTACTAAACTTCACATCTAACAGAACACATATTAAAACAAACAAGCAAATACCAAATATTTACTTGCAATCTTGCTGGCACCGGCTCTAAAAATAACAATAATTTATACCTAAGTATATGTTTTTCTAATAAAATGATTGTCTATAAACAGTCTAAAAATATTGTTTTCATTTGTTTCTTTAAGTGGAGTGCAAGTAAATATTTGGTATTTGCTTGTTTGTTTTAATATGTGTTCTGTTAGATGTGAAGTATATGGCAGTCGCATAGTTTTTAAGAATATAACATTGAGTATAATAAAGGTTAAGTGCAAGTAAATTGAACAAACTAAACTACACAATTATTTTTTACTTTTTAATGCACTTTTTTCAGTCTAATTTTTTGGAGTCAGTTTTTTTTTTTTTTTTTTGAATTAAGTATCTGTACTGTAGGGGCTGCTGTATAGTTTAAGCCTCAGTTTAAACAGTCTTTAAAGTTGTATACTACATGCAACTTTAAAAACTGTCTGACTAACTAAAACATTTTTTTTACTTTAGACATTTAATCTGGCTTACCAGATGATCTGTACATATACTACTCGTATAAGCTTACCTTGCTCAGCGTGTAGACAAAGAACACGATGATGCAGATGGTATAGATGGGCATCACGAAGCCCATGGAAGACTTGGGGGCCGGAACGGGCCCCCCGGGGGAGCCCAAGGGCGGCCTCATGCCGGGAATGGGGGGCGGCTGTTGGGGGCAAAGAACACTCATTCAGACATAAGACATAAACTAAAATATAAAATCAATAGCAGGAAAAAATTTACCCAAATCCTTATTTTGCAATCACAGTGCCTTATTTGTAAGGAAACTAAAAGCAGAGAAGAGATATTTAGAAGGGGATTCCTACTTTATACAGTGCTATATTTTTTTTAGGGTAGGCCAATGACTCCTTTCTACCATGTCAAGCACCGTAGATTTTTTTATTCCAAAAAAAAATAAGAAAAAATGTTAGTAATTTTATCATTGCCTTGCCATGCTTTATCGTTTAGACGCATGGTACCAGAAACGCAAATTACTTTATACGCGGATGTTCAGAAGTGCATTTCGCATATTACCAGATACGCATATGACCTGATTTTGTTTCGTAAATTACCAGATAATACTGTAGCCACAAATTACAATATCTCTTAAGTGTTTTTTATCGCTTAATCTATGTAGTCATAGTATGCATCATGTTGGTATGGCACAGATCTTACAATGTTATAAATAGTCCCATAACATGACCCTGTAAGGTCTGTAAGGTATGTAATTTAAATAATAATTCATTTCATATCAAAAGGCACTATAACTATCTTAACGCTCATAATTATTCAATCATTCAGTATTTTGTTTATTCTTCGAGGGAAACCTTATAAGTAAATAAATTAAAACCTAGCCTAAGTGGCCTTTTCAGTATCAGCAACATTATTTCGTAACTACATCCCACATGACACACAAAGTTAGTTTCGCTACAACGTGTTAACAAAAGTAATAAACATCAGTTACATGCTGGCACCTGTTACGATTCTTCGTGATTTCGTGATCATTAAATAAATAAAGAAAATAAATAAATTTTCCTACACTCACACCAATTATCTAGCCCAAGAGAAGCTTCGTTATGAAACTCGTTATATGGTTACTAGACAACGGATAAACATACTTAAAATACTTAAATACATACTTATTATACATAGAAAACACCCAGACCCAAGACAATTTAGAAAAACAATAATTTCTAAATGACCCGACCGGGTATCGAACCCGGGACCTCAGAGATGGCGACACCATAAAACCGGTGTACAAACCACTCGACCAAGGAGGTCGTCATTTATTCAATCTGTAAATACTATTACTAGGTACCTATAACTCCTATAACTATATCCGGCTCGAAGGACCAATATTCGGGTTACCCCGGAACGACTGATAAATGATACTGCTTGGTAGTGATATAGTATATTAAAGGACAAATTAAACAAATTAACAATGCTAAGTCTAAAATGATAAATGGCAGTAAGCGCGGCGCTCTTGATGGCTAATTGAAAACTGAAGTTGTGAAATACGTAAAAGTATAATGCGCGTTAGTGAGGTCAATTCAAAACTGTCGAATTATCAAAAATAAAATATAATGTACGTTGCATGCTCGTACAAGTATTAAGTATAACGATGGTCAAGAGGGTATATTCGTAGATCGAAACGTAAATCTAAGATTATTACTTGCTTTTGTTAGATGATGCCAACCAACAGTAATGCATAATAAATATTTAGTCACGTATTCGACTGGAAGCTATGCCGATGTTCTTTTGTCCGCCTAAACCACGCCTTAGAGAATTGGGTAGTTATTTGACAGGTTAATTAATAGAGAAACATTATAACAACTGTCAAAACGATTGTTTTTAATAGAAATTGTATCGGAATGGAAACTATGACGTCACTATTTAATAAATAGCCTCTTGGGGCTTTAGATACCATCTCCGGGATCAGCAGAGCTTAACCACCTATCGAGCAACTACAGACGCGATAGATAGGTAAAACTATATTTTTATGTATCTAAAGATGTTTGATGACAAAATAACGCCGATTTTGTAAATTCACTTCTTACAGTGTCTCATACAAACTTAAATATCTTTCAAAGGAAAAATACATTTATAATGAAGCTACGCTTAAGAAAAGTTCGAAGCTTAAAATATTGTTTTATTTAATAAAATCTCTAAAATATCTAACAAAACAGTAAGTACTTCATATAAAATTTCAAATCACATACATTTAGTTTAATTACTGTTTAATGTTATTAATTAACGTAAATTAAAGATGGATGCATTAATTTCCCGATGGGATGTGTACTGTACAGTGCAAACTCGTACAAGTCCTACGCGTGAATTTTTATGTAGTACTAGCGGCCGCTCGCGGTTTCACCCGCGTGGTTCCCGTTCCCGTGGGGATATCTGGATAAAAAGTGTTATCCTATGTGTTATTCCAAGTTATAAACTATCTGAATGCCGAATTTCATCCAAATCCATCCATCCGTTGCAACGTGAAGAAGTAACAAATATACGAACATACATACACACAAACTATCGCATTTATAATATTAGTAGGATTCAAACATTTTTTCATTGACGTTTCATAAACTAAAAAGGAAAGTATTATGTGACAGATGTTCTTTAATGTAATAATGAAGTTAGTACCTTATTCGTTATTGCATCCATTTGCTCAATCCAGCTTTCAACACAACCAAAGAAGACTTTTACTTAGCCAAAATACACGAAACAAAACCACAAATCCTATTAGCATATAAAACGATCAGTCCAAATAGAACAGTACTAGGAAGTTATTAGAAATCAAAGGTGATTTGACCGTATTCGATTCGCGGATCCCGGATCGTTAAGCCCGAAGCCCAAAACCCACCGAAAACCGTACTGAACGACAGCCAATTTATAATGCGATCACCGTTTTGACGACGGCTGCTGGAAGACTAAGGCCGCTGCTAGTCATTTATAAATACTGCCGGATTCCTGTTTACGATATGGTGGTTTGATAGTTTCCGGTAAATGCGGTGATAGTCCGCACGCACACGCGCAATACAAAATACGCAACAGTAACTAAGAATGTACGAACGATTCTTAAAATATTGCCTAAGGAAAACGATTAAAATTTAAAGCGAAATGCTAGTTTTTCCCTGAAAAAATGAGGCAGCGGCAGCGGTTTAGCTTTCAGATTAAATTGCAAACAACACGGCCAAGTGACTGACTGCGCAACGGAAAAATAAGAGTTACGTCATTTCATTGATGCCAGAAAGCACTCAGAAAATCTGGACAGTATTAAATTACTATTGAAATCAAAAGGAAAAATATAGCACAAATCTTAGTTGAAAACCTAAAAGGGAGCTGTCCTTTTAGTTACAGCCGCAAAGGCAATAAACTTGCTCCCTCAAATGACGTGTGCTCGACAAACTGTAAGTAACTGAAAATTAATAGTTACGTAATTGTATTGTTGTCAGAAACTCAAAGCAATGTGTTATATTATTTTGAAATCGATAAGGAAAAACATATCAGAAACCTTAGAAATCATAAATTTAAACGACGACCAAACGCGTAATGACTGACATGCTAAACGACCAATCAACCAAATTGAAAGTATGAAATTATGCATTCAAGTGGGAAAGGACTGCTATCCTAAAAGCATTTTAAGAATAAGAAAGTCTGAAAAAAACTGATGTGGCTGACCCCCTACTGTCCTTAAAGTATAGACGAAGTCGCCTGACATGGTGATGTGATCACAAATCTAGATACTTTAAGAACATTCTCAAACATATTATCAAGATGCGTTGGGCGTGCCAGCTACACCAACTCCATTCATTTTGTTGGTCGGTCGGTTACCGGCGATTTGCGTAATTTGGCAAAACTTCGTGCGGTTATCAAAGCGTTTATTAGATACTTTTATGAGACCCGAAATAACGGCGGATATGGCGTGTGTTCGAATATCAAACTCAAACTTATATAAATCAAAATATTTATATTTATCGGGGAATCGCTAGCTACAAAATAACACTAACAATCTAATAACAGATTCACACAAAATTATTCTCGCCAATCCCGATTTAATTCTAGAAATAATTATTGTTAGCCCCTCCTCCTCTATTTACCATCGTCGTGAGTGGAAAGCCAAGCGCTTCCCCGATTTTGTATTAAATCACAAAGTAACAAGTACAAGAGACTAGTGATCATTCAGCATTGTTTGACTTTAAGGTCGCCCTTATCCCGTAAGTAATAGAGTGCAGAGTTTGCAATGCCCCTATTACACTTGCTTTGCAAACGACTGTACACTTAGTATCATCATCAAGATTTTCGATATGTCACAGGTAGGTAAGCCAAAGATTCTTTTGTAATCAGTCAAAATTTCGAATCTAACGTCGGTGAAGCCACGCGTGGAATCTAGTTAAAAACTTTTCTCTTCGATGTTAAAGCTAAGGCGTCGCCTGCGTCGCATCACACTTCTGTTTGCAAAACGTCACGTAATAGAGAAAATGGACGCTCTAATGGAAGGTTAAAGCGTACAGCGATTGGCTATCATATATTGTGTAAAGTGAACTTCGCAAAAAAATATTCTCATTTTTAACAAAAAAACAGCTATATCAACGAGTATATCTTCTAATATATAAAATTCTCGTGTCAGTTTTCGTTGCCATACTCCTCCGAAACGGCTTGACCGATTTTGATGAAATTTTTTGTGCTTATCCGGTATCTATGAGAATCGGCCAACATCTATTTTTCATCCCCCTAAATGTTAGGGGTCGTCCACCCCTAAATTTTTTTTTTTATTTTTTAGACAAAATTTTTAATTTCTATTTTTTTATGATACAACATACAAAAATACATACAATCCTCAATTTTCACCCTTCTACGATCAACCCTTATTTTTTAATAGCCATTTTAGTAATTTAATCATTTTTCCTCTCCGGTCGAAAACATTTATATGGCAAAACAACGTTTGCCGGGTCAGCTAGTACATATATAAAATTCTCGTGTCACATGTTAGTTGCCATACTCCTCCGAAACGGCTCGATCGATTTTTATGAAATTTTATATGTTTATTCGGTAGATCTGGCAATCTGTCGTAATCTATTTTTTATACCCCTAAGTGATAAGGGTGGTCCACCCTAATTTTTTGTTTAATTTACCAATACAAAATGTTCCTAGCTGTGAAACATACGATTTGTTTGTTTTGTTGTCATAGAAACGATTTGATTATATTGTTGACATAGAAACAGAAACTGGCAAAGCGATACGAAGTCCGCCGGGTCAGCTAGTATTAGCATTCATTTTAACAGATTTATTTCTTTTAGTACACGTTTTAAATAAATAGGGTTCAAGAAATCTTTGGGAATAATGTAGGTTGGTAGTAGGATCGCTATCATGAATCTTAGATCACTCAGTTAGTAAATCTTTAATTCTTTAGAATCTAATACGTACTCGTAGTAGTCTAACGTGCTCTCAGTTCTTACCCTAAGAAAACATTTAAGTTTGATCGGCAATCATAACTAGAAGATAATGTAACATCTTTGTAAACTTGTGATTACAATGAATGAATTGAATTGAATGGAGATCGACCCAAGAGTGTCATCACTCCTCCGGTGTAAGTTATGTAAAGACAAAAACAAGTTCTAAAGGCCTAAATATGGATACAAATAGAAAATTGCCCAGAATAAGGGAAGTACCCAAGGACGGATTTCTTTTCTCCAAATTCCACATGACCACTGTCACTCGTGTCACATGCTCTGTCCAAACAAAAACAAATCAAGTTCGCTGGCATTGGCGGGCGCGGCCTAGACACACTGCGCAGAAATAGACGGCAGTCGCGACACTCGCGCATGCCGCGTGTTCTACTGCACCTCCACTATTACCGACTTCATTTTCATTTTCTTTTTTCTCCTCCTCCTCCATAACAGACTTTAGAGATACGGAGACCCTGAGTTCATTTCCATGGTTGAGCACAGTATGTTTTATATTTCTCGATCGTAGACCGGGTGATCACTTAAATTTAACAATCGTGATGATTTGATTTTAGTGAAATTGATTATTTAAATCCTTTATTGTACATTAAAATTACAGTCTAAATTACATTATACAAAACATATACAAGGGTGAGATTATCTCTAAAAGAGCCAACACTAGCTTTAGTTGGAAAAAAAAAGTCTGCGAGACCAATTGTCGACCATAACATAAATAAATATTGATGTTGGCGTCTAGAGCGTCACCGTCTTCTAATGGTTTTAAAGCCTTCAATGTTTAACTTTCGGTTTCTAAAGCCGTAGTTCCTGAAAAGTTCCTGAGCAGTTCCCAGTGGTTCATTAGGAGCTGACATCAGGAAAGCATGTCTCTTTAATTTAACGGAATCTCAGAGGATTTTTTTTTAATAAAACACAGGTAACATTAATTAAAAGCAAGTCTTAGGTTATATGCGCAGTTCTCTCAGGCATTCTGACAATATGTTCAACGACAAACTGTATTGGGTATTGGCTTTCAAGAGAGCATTATTGCAGAGGGGTGGGCACGTGGAATTGGGAATATTTGGGTTGAAACTGCGCCTAGCAGACACCTCAAAAATGAATCCCTAACGCAATGAGACTACAATCACTTGGAGCGGAGCCTTTAAGGTTCACAATTGTTCACAAAGAACCAATTAAACAAACGATAGTCGCTCAGCAACAAACGCCGACGGCAAAACAACATCGCTACTCAATTAACATTTCTAATATTCCAAGAGCGTGTAACAACCACCACAGGTATCTATGCGTTTGTCATGTAAATTGGGTGTTTTGGACAAAATGTCTCAGCATTGTGCGACTTACGACTTGTACAAATTATTATTGTATGTTTTGTAACAAATTCTTAAGTTCTGCTACTTATTTATTCATTAGGTACCTATGTCTCGTAAATTTCGCTGACATTAACAATTTCGCTGTCCAAAAATTAAAACAATAGATAATTCAATTGTTATGTATCACATGTGACTCATGGGACAGGGAAGTTGTTAATGTATTACATTTTAGTGGAAACAACAGACTGTAAAATACAATTTAGATCTGTTATGTTATAGACTTACTTATGGACAACTTTTAAACTCAAATCATGTTAGAGAGACATTGGGCACTATCTGACTTTTCAAAAAGTCATATTTCGGCTGTTATATTATAACCTTTTTATTTAAACACCTGAATAAGTATATAAATACTAAAACTTTACTAGAAAAATCAACAAGCCTCAGAAAGTACGAGTGGAAATCGAACCCCAGCCTAAATCACAAACTATTAGAAAAATTCAACGAGTCTTCTGAGGCCTTGGACCGGTAATCCAAAGGTCGTGGGTTTGATTCCCACTCGGGCTTCCTGAGGCGTGTTGATTTTTTTTAGTAAAATTGTATCCTTTAACTAATTATTCTAAAGTACTGTAAAGGCAAAATTTAAAATAATATAAATATATAAAAAGCGTTCAAAAGAATTGATAAGATTAAAAGCTATTTAACCGAGAGATATCGATGTCTATTCTATGCTTAATTCGAAAATACTAAATTTCTAATTCAATGGTTTTTTTTTTCTATTTCGATTTTTTTTTCTATTTTACCAACGAACTTCTTTAACAGAGAACATTAACCATTTATAAGTGTTTGAAGTTCTGCCAAACATCGCCCAAAAGAAATACGACGAGCAATTATTTGCAACTCATTTAAAGATGGAATTCCATCTAATAGTAAGACCAAATGCACGATGAAGGGGGACTCTTTTTATAAGTCCGACTCGTGGATCTATTTATGCTTAAGTAGTACCAAAGTAGTTGAGCTGCAGCCAAAATCGTGTAGGATATGTGCCTATGTGACCGAGAGCAGATTAATCAAAGGTGTTACGGACGACATTAGACATGTTCCATCGAAACAATCATCGCTTCTAGGTAGAGTCCCAGAACTAACGATGATGTATGCATAATACAGCGACCGAATGCGACTTTATGCACATCAAACCTAGTCTGTGATCTTGAGGAAATTTCGGATATTTCCGTCTTATCGTTATTGTTATATTATTACTAATTTTAATTCACTTTTAATTGCATTCTATTTGGTGTAGCTCGAAAGTAAATAAACACTTAATAAGGCTGTTTCTGACACAGATAACCTCGTTTAAAGTTGATATTGAATCTTTATAAAGCCATAGGTGTGATGTGATGCGTCTCTATTCTCTAAGCGAGCGGCGGCGCTGCCCCGAATTAATGAGCATGACATCACCCCAGCGCAATAGTGATTCTTTCTAGTCTCAGTGTAAGGCAGGAAAGACACCATCTACTAAATTGTGAGCAGTTTATGATAGAAAGAAAACGACGGGTTGCACTCCGGGAGTGCCGGCAGAAGTGAAAACTTGAATATTAATGTTGTGCATTTTTGATATTTTGGAATGGTTAGGGAATAATTTTACACGAATTGCTTCAATTATCAGTATAAACGTACTATCATTTATGTGGTAGAATACAATATTTATTGACAGCCATCAGCTGTCACCATCCATGGATGCGCGTGGCACGCTGTAACATAAACACACGAACATTCGCGCAAGCACCTTGCGCCGCCTAAACGAAACAGCAGGCATACATTTTCGCCGCGCAGTAGAAAGAGAGGGGGATACTTCCTCTCCTATGCCGCGCCGGCTGTCTACTCTCCATCCGTCTTACGAATTTTCGATCAGGTCACGTGTCCTGACGCGAATTTAACGATTTTTACCCATTACAAAAAAAATGTACAACGCCGCTAAAGAAGTTTTCACCTTCAAAAAATAATTATAAAATAAATATTAGACAACATCACATACATTGCTCCGACTCCAAAGAAAGTTTTTTTTTTTTTTTATAGTAACGGGTAAGCACAGTGCCTTGATCTCACCTGATGTTAAGTGATGATAAGGCCAAAGATGAAAGCGCACTTCACCCGGGATCCTCAACTAGTGAGGCACTGGCTATCTTATCTCTAGCTGCCGGAACACAACAATGCTGCAAACATTGATGTTATGGCGACATATTTAGATAAGATGGTGGTAGCTAGCCAGGCGGGCAAACAAGCCCTACCACCAACCAAACGAAAGTAGTTTAAACACTTGTGTTCCTCAAATTAAGAACAACGACGACGGTACCAAAACCACCCAGACCCAAGAAAATATAGAAAAAGTTCGTTTTCTACATTGACCCGACCGGAAATCGAACCCGGGACCTCGGAGATGGCAACACCAGAAACCGGCGTGCGAGCCACTCGACTACGGAGGCCGTCCACTTAATAGAGATCTATTTGCGTTTATGTTACATTTTATTTGTAAGCTTCACGACCGGACTAAATGTGTTGGAAGATTGTAACAACTAATTGTTACAAGGTTTTATAGTGAACATAGAGGGTTCCACACGTTCGGTCTTGAATTCAATAGTGTTTCATATCAAAATGTGTATATACTGAATGGATTAGGATTTTACTAGTAAACATAGAAAACAAAAGCCACATACTTAATGTGGGTCAGTGCATGGACGGTGGTTTATTCAACAAGGTGGAACTCAACCTTAACTCAATTAGCTAATTGTAACTTATCGAAAAGCACTGGCCAACAAACAATGTTCACCGTCCGCACGATAACACTACTGTAGCGTTTTATGCTGGTTTGTTCCAATCCTAGGAACGTGTAACATAGTAAAGTTAGGAGCATTAACATGTATACACTTTTGACAAGTTTTGACTCTTATTCCTTTGTATTAAGAGTTACATTGTTTACATGTTGCTCGTGACTGTACAAATTGACTCCAAAGCTAATTCAACAGGTAAGTAAGGGTTCTACTCGATGTCAAGTCTTTTATCTTGTCCCACATAATCATCTCGGCGATTCTCGGCTCTTGTCTCATCATCGGGCTATGCTCGGGGTTTGTCTGCGTGATCTGATACTCAACAGTTTTCTTAGGTATAACCCTTGACTCAAAACTTCAATGGAATCCTCACATTTCGAAATTGGCCGGCAAACTCAGTTCTGCTGCTTATGCCATTAGAAAAATAAGGCAGTTAACAGACGTAGAAACTGCTAGAACAGTTTACTTTAGTTATTTTCATAGTGTCATGTCGTATGGCCTCTTACTGTGGGGAACAGCGGCTGATATTGAAACTATATTCATTTTACAGAAACGAGCAGTAAGAGCAATCTATAGACTAGGTTCACGAACTTCTTTAAGAAATCTTTTTAAAGAAATTGATGTCTTGACAGTGGCGTCTCAATTTATTTATAATTGTATAGTTCTTGTACGTTGTAATATCAATTCATTTGCTAAACACAGTGATGTACACAATTTTAATACTAGAAATAAGTCAAAACTTGCAATGCCACTGTTCAGGTTACAGAAGGTGCTTGGTTCTTTCTTGGGGCAAGGTATACACTATTACAATAAAATACCAAATACTGTACTAGATTTACCTTTAGATAAGTTTAAAAAACATGTAAAGTCTTCTTTATTAAAAAAAGGTTATTATACAGTCAAAGAATATTTAGAAGATAAAACAGCCTGGCTATAATAAAAAACATATATAATACTACTTATAAATAGTGTCCTGCAGATAACAAAATAGCGTTGCATTGAACATTACAATTAGTTTTATTTTTATTATTATTAACTATAGTTTTTTTTTGACTTTTACTAGTACTGTATGATATTGTAAAAAATTAAACTGGTAAATTATGTTTTTGCTGACTTAAATATTTTATTTAGTTATTTTTTATTTTTTGTGTTATTTTACATGTTGTGATTGTCCTTTACATTTTGTGTTTTTATTTGTGATGGAAAGTGTCCTTTATGATAGGGCTTTTTCCAATATTTATGACGCTGTAAGGGAGAAAAGAGCTGGACACTTGCTGAGTTTCTTGCCGGTTCTTCTCAGTACAAGATCTCCCGCCCAGAGTAGATAGACTTACGAACCGATGGCTTAAAATGACGTTCATAAGAGCTATTTGTAGCCTAAACTGAATAAATGATTTTGAATTTTGAATTTTTGAATTTTGATCGAATCAGAAATGAGGAGATCCGCAGAAGAACAAAGGTAACCGACATCGCCCGAAGAGTTGCTAAGCTCAAGTGGCAGTGGGCAGGTCACATTGCTCGCAGGACTGATGGCCGCTGGGGCGGGATAGTCCTGGAGTGGCGACCGCGTACCGGAAAGCGCAGTGTGGGCAGGCCTCCAACAAGGTGGACCGACGATCTGGTGAAGGTCGCGGGAAGCCGCTGGATGCGAGCACCACAAAACCGGTCGTTGTGGAGGTCCTTGGGGGAGGCCTTTGTCCAGCAGTGGACGTCTTTTGGCTGAGATGATGATGATGATGATGATGACATAATCATCTGCGTCTCCTAATATTTGCCCGTGGTCCTCTTGTCATTTACAAGTTTGCGACCGCATTAAAACTTGTCAAAAAAACTACATGACTTTTATATAACACGACCAAAGCGAGGATACACAGCAAATGGCTCAACGATTAGAGACTCGTTTGACAAACAAATAGTTGCGTCACCGGCTCGAGCGCCGATCGTCGTCGCTTGTCTTCTACGCCATCTGTGAAAAGGCGTGCGCAGGCGCATGGGCACACAGCACACACTCTCGTACGTGCAGCGCGTGTTTGCTCGTGGCCGATGTTTGCTTTGGTGTTCTCACTCGCCCAGTTTCCAGCGAGACTTCGCAAGATTCTGGCCGTCGTCGCAATTGGGGACAACAGCGCCGACAAATGTATTACGATTGTGATAAACTCTCGGAAAGATTGGTACGAACGCTCTGGCGATTCGGAGTCGGCCTGGGAGGCCATTCTACCATACTCTACCATGTAACTGTTTAAATGTGGTATTTCCTAATTCTTTTTGATGTGTAACATCTTTCCGCTCGCCTTCTATATATACAATTTGTGGGAGTGATTTCGTAGAAAAGGGACGGAAGTAGTGTCGTAACAGTGTGATCGGCTCGCCTTCTTTAAATACAATAATTTGTGGGAGCGATTTCGTAGAAATGTGATCGTAACAGTAGTAAGATGATAGGATAACAGTCTTCTAATGAGTTTACTGCATTCTCTTTATGATTTGTAAAAAAATATAAGGAGACGGAAGCACGCAAGCGCGCGCCATTTTGTAAATTTAAAATCGATATTAAGAACAAGACAATATTATTTTATGTGACATATTGTGTCATCATTTTGATATGCCAAATGTCTTCTAATGAGTATTTACTGCATTCTCTTTAAGATTTGTAAAAAAATATACGTCATTGTTTTCAGATTATAATGTTATAATTGCTTATTACTAAGGTGAGATGTCAAATGTTACACATCGTGACTACTGTAAGGGTCGCTCGTTTTTTTATCTATTTCATATAGTTTAAATGCCATCGCACACTGGACGACTTGTCGTTGCGTTTAGTCGCTGCGTCTAGTCGCGACGTGCACGCGCACACACGACAACAGTCGTGCGACAGTTGTGAGCGTCAGTTTCGCGACTCCCGTAACTTGTCGTCGCGACTCTGCGACTAACGCCTAGTGTGCGGCTTTGAACAAAATATATGAAAATTGTCGGCCGCAGCCTGTCGTCGCGTCTAAACGCCGAGCTGTCGCAGTCGCGTGTCGCTTAGTGTGCGATGGCGTTGTGTCCTATTATTAACCCACCTAGAAAGCTTATAAGGTACCCTTGTGTTGGGTATGGCTTCAGTAGTCTAACGGGGCTATGGGGATTCAACCATGATTTCACGCTTCTAACCCGAGCATTCGATCGGCTACCGAAACTTAAATTGAATTATTGAAACTTGTGAAAGAAGTATTATAATTAATGTCGCAAACTTTCGAGTAACTGAGATAAATTTTAAATTATTGCGAAATTAACGTTAAAAATTTTTAGCGGTACTCAAATGGACCGTAAAATTAAAAGCGCTAACAGCCAGGTCAATTACGCTTCACTGCTAACCGGTTCTTACGTCATAGATACGGAGAAAATTAAACAAACACATTTGTCAAATTAGAATAGCCTCCCACAGACGCAGCCGTAGCCGGTGAGTCGGAGATGCGCAGACGCAGAACACTGAACACGCGACGCCTACCTGCGCCACGTAACGTTGTTGCAATTACATTTACATCGAACCACCATTCATAACATTCGATTCCAATCATAAATTATTATAGTCTGCTTGATTACTATACATATTTAATTAGGTTTAAAGGAGACCTTAGAATAGATGAGTTGATTGTGTGATGGATGGATAAAGAAATAAATAAAGTCTTGATAATGAAGTGTCATGGGGTCTAATTCTGCTAATTTAAAATCACAAAAGGAACAAAGTAGATTGCTTTTGACACTTACACAATAGTTCAGTTTAGATCGCCTTATTTGTTATATATACGGGAAAATATAAATTAAACGCAAATTTTGTTGTGACCAATTTACAATTACCTATTTACTAGTTTTCCAAAATTTTACAACTGCACCGAAATACCAAAAGAATACATCATCTACAGGTACAGCATTAGTTGAATGCTGGTGCGAGTTTTATTTACCGTTTTGTCACGTTAACGAAAACAAGATTTTTTTAAGTAGCTTTGAAGCATCGTCTCCTGCTGACAAACGAAGTCAGTTGCAATTTTGCTATAAGTAAATAAAACTTGCACTCATCCCTCAGTGGAGAGGTTATATCATAGGGTTTTAGTACAAACTCATATACTTTTCTACATATTATCACTACTAGCTGATACTTACGCGTTAGATGTTAGACAAGACAGCGTTGAGTCGAAACTGCGGAGCGGCTCTATGTTAAAACATTAGTTATTATGGAGTTTGCAATGTTTCTAACTATGAGTACGGTAGAGGAACAGTGATACTACATTATGCGTGTGTAAGATTCGATCCGATCCAAACGCCCCGGAGAATCTTTGACGGGGACACGGTTGCGTGACGCCATATCCTCAAGAAAGCCTCTGGGGATGTTTCGATCACACGGCATAAGGAACCTTTAAGCGCCACCCACAAGTCCAGTAACGCAACAAAAGCCATAGGGGGCGAACAGTAATCTTTTTCCAAAAATAGGTGCATGTAACTAAGTTTTAATTTACAATCTTTATATAAGGTTTAAAAATCTTTTGTTCGTGTGTATGTCACTGAACTCCTAAACGGCTGGACCGATTTGGATGAAATTTTCTATGTGTGTTCAAGTGGATTCAAGAAAGGTTTAGATTTACAATTGGACCCGGTAGGTGGCGCTGCTATAAGGGTCCATCATAGGGTACGGGTGTTCTTAAGCGGACGAATGATTTGTTTGTTTTGTTGTCATGGAAACTGTCAACGTTGTTTTTTTTTTTGTTGTCATGGAAACTGTCAAAGCGGTAAGTCCGCCGGTCATCTAGTGTTTATTGAAAAATGTATTATTGTACTACGTATGTGTGTGTAGGTGACTGTAGGTACATCGAGTATATTTAAAAATGGTACATGAACAAAGGAAAGTTTCGGCGAACAAACTTCCTCTAACCAGTTTTTTTACCAGCTGTTTGTTTTAGTAGCAGCTTTCTTTCTCCTGTTAAGTTAAGATTTATAAACTAGCAAGAACATTCGATGTTTTTAATAAATTAACATGGGTCGAATTGGAACCAAGTTCCAATTCGACCCATGTTAGGATGTTTTTTTTTTTTTTATATTAGGAGGCAAACGAGCAGGCGGGTCCCCTGATGGAAAGCAATCACCGCCGCCCATGGACACCCGCAAAACCAGAGGAATCACAGATGCGTTGCCGGCCTTTAAGGAAGGAATAGGCTTATATGTGACCACGATCGCCATCGCTATTAGCTAAGTAGCTATAGGACCTGGCCTAGTTAGCCAGAAAACGGGTTAGCCAAAAATCCCGGTCATGAAAAAATAACCCATATGGTCAAATACTTTAAACATTTCTTAGACCAACAACTAACAGAAACCTCTCTTAATATTGCCATATTGTCGTATCACGAGCACATCTAGCCTAGTATATCAAGTTAGATGTGCTTGTGATACGAACAAATTAAAGCCAGCAACTTCGATGGATATCTTCACAATAGCTAGGTGTTAACTTGGCAATGCTTCTGAGAATAGGCCTACTTTAATTAAATTATATTACCTACATTTCTTCTACCGAACCCAACAAAACATTGCAAACCCACTACCTACCTGCGAAGCCGCATGCTCTCACTCTCCACACGACTGACCTTCACGTCGATCTCAAAGTACCCATCGAGGGGGGAGGAGCGTACCCGCACGTGGGGGGGCATGACGACGGGGCTGGCGCGGGTGGGCGCCGCCGCCGGGGCGCCAGGGGCGATGGCGCGGCCCCGCTCGCGTAGGGCAGGGTGGGGCCCGGTGCGAATGGGGGGGCGCTCCTGCTTCACCGCTGCGAGGAAAAGTCAAAATCAAATCATTCAATATAAGCCTTGACATTGACAGGCACTTATTGACGTCGAAAACTTTAAAAATTTCGAATAATTCTCATCTCAGGCGTAAGACGGCCACTGCGGAACTAAGGACTTCCCTAAAAATCTTCACAAGGAACGGTTTTGTGCTGCCTGCTCCTGCGTGCATCCAGCAGCTAACCGCAAAATAATAACAGGCTCAAAAGTTGTTTCAATTAGAAAACTAAATCTACCATCAGTTCTGATTTTCGGAGAGCTTTTAACTGAGAAGTAGTGACAAGAAACTCAGGAGGCTATTCTCCTCCAAGTTCCAAAGTTTTGGGTATCTTTTCAACCAAGTTCCAAAGTTTTGGGTAACCACAGACAGAGGCATATGACTCAGGGGCCGGAGCCTCACAGTGCACGGAACAAATTATGCTGACGACTCATTTTGTCATCGTCCAGCAACTCTTAAAACTACCATTAGTAAGTAGGCAGGCTGGATATTGTGAACGATTTTGGCAACACAGTTTTGTTTTTGCTCAATATTAACGCTGAAGTTAGAGCCCTAAAAAAGAAGGGAAGGAAAGAAAAAATATTTATTGATCAAGCATTTTAAAAGTAAAATAATTACAGCACAAACGGCTCGTAGATTTTTAAGTATGGAAATTGTAGACACTGCCTGATGCCCGTCCGCCACAGGGTGTGTTGTTGTGTTTACCACTAGAAAACCAAGGTTGCCCGGGTTGATGATTCCTGCCATCTAAATTTGGTAAACTAGGACTCTGTAAAGGCTATCACATAAAAAAACAGCAACACAAAGGAAACACAGAGATGTATGAGAAGAATAGAAATGTTACAATCACAATTTCTCAATTGGAACAGTTCTTTGATCATTCAAATTCTTATTTCACACAATTATACAATTCACAGTTGTACAAATTAGTAGTAAAGTGCAATTTATAGATTCGATCCATTCTCACAATTATTATAAGTTTGTACAGTAAATAAATCAGCTCCCATAAAATCATAGACATAGGGACATCTCCCTGTGACTGTGTGAATTTGTAGGTCATCACCTAAGCTTCCTCTACTCAGCTGTCAAACGAATACTAGCAGAAGCAATTGTGCGGCCAGTAGTTGTCTCTTTCTAGAATTGTAATTGGCCCACTTCACAGGCTTGCAGGAACCATGAAGCTCTACAGCTTGATGGCAGGAACAGATGAATTCACTCTGTGTAGAGAGAGACAGGTGTTGGCCGCACAGTAGCTTTGCCTCTTTCTAGAGAGTGGTCTGCATCTATAATGAAAATGCAATAAAGTTTTACGACTCGTAGTATAATACAAACGTAGTTTAATGCTTACTTCAAAGCACATAACCATTAACATATTATTATTTGTTATAGTTAGTAATTTAACACATAAATGTCACTCAAACACTTTTATGATTCTGAATGTTGTTCTTGATGAAAATTTACAGGGTTTGGACAGTTGTATTTTACAGTTGGGTTTTTTATTTTATAAAGATTTTCAATAATGCGCTATTAGCATATTAATAAAACTACTGTTTAAACTATCGTTAGATATGGGTTCGTGTCAGGGTGCCTATTGCGAGTTTAATTCGCCATTCGATTAAGTTCACGTTAACAAAATCGAGAATTTGTATGGCAACATTTTTACTCTCCTCGTTCTCCTCTTTAGAGTTGACGACCCGAGCAGTGGTATCTGAGTTGTACTTTTAGTGCAACGAGAAGTGAGCGAGTTTACAGCTCCGGTAACCTATCTGGATATTAGGTAGTGGACTATACGTGTCCACGGGGCAACTAGCTCGAGACACTAGTCTTAAAAGTACCGGACGAAGGATGCGTACCGGCGTGTTCTGATCTGGCGTTATGACCTGACGCAGATGCTCCCTTATGCTTACGCAAGGATGTCTGACACCTAACTTTTTAACCACAAAACAGTTATCTATTCCGTGTTTATAACCGTAAGGTTGGTGGGTGGTGTCAGTATCAACTTTTAAGTCGTGTGTAGCGGGGTGTCTCCTGGTCGTCCAACAGGAGGCGCTGCTTCAATGCCATACAAATTTTCGTTTTCATTAACGCCATCGAATGGCGAATGATACTCTCACTGGGCACCTTGTAGTCTAATGGGAATTGGGATAACAGCAGTTTGAAATTGCTATGCGCACTTAAAACGAGTCATATTCTATTTTAGCTATCCGAGTTACACCGCGTGACTCAGAGCGCGTGTGATTGACAACTCACCATTAATAAAGTGCGTAGGGAAATAGACAACATATTGTATACTTTTAAAAGCACATACCTATTTTAGAAATATAATGGTGAATATGCCATGCGAAACTGGAAGAAAACTTCTTTGTTCTTCCACAGCAACAACAGTAATGTTTACAGACTAGCTCGACCAAAGACCACCCAGTCTCTTAGTAAAAATGTGTTAAAATACCAATCCCATCTTATTGTTCGCATTACGTCATCTAACTCTCTTTTATATGGTTTTTATAACTTTCTTCAAAAAGTCTTGTTTACCTTTTCAATGATAGTAATGATTACAGCTAGACAGTCTCTAACAAAAATGTGTAACAAATAGGATCCCATCTAAATGCCCACCTCCTTGCTTATGACAATTTCATCAAGGAGTCTTCTGCCACTATCAATTATAAAAATGATTACAGCTAGACCACCCAGTCTCTAGCAAAAATGTATGACAAATACGATCCAACCTAATTGTTTGCACCGCGTCACCTAACCAGCACGTCCAGTGTCGACCTACTTCGACAATTGGCACATTACCTAATATGTTTAAAAAGCCCATACGGAGACAAGGTCTGCGCACCAATGCTTTGTTTACGGCAAAGCGCTGATGTATCATGTTAATAAAATAAACTATCACTGAACATGTGACCATGTGCGGTTTGTCGACATATGGACGGTGTATGTCGTAATTCGGGGCATAGAGTGCGACAGATCAGCGAGTGATTCCTAAAATGGCTTTAAAATTAGATAAAGTATTAGGGAAAATTGAGGGCATGTGGACGATACAACACAGATTCTAAGTTAACCCTTATAGTCTCGACTCGAGATAAGATAAGATAACTCGTCCTCGGTGTTTAAGGATCCCGTGTAAAGGGCGCTTCTACTTGCAGCTTTGTATTTGATAGGAAAATATTGCAAGTTCTATTTCGCTGAATACTTTAGGCATGTTAATTTGATTAAATTCTTTATTGCGCAGAAAGGTAAAGGAATGTGTGAAAGGAAGATTTATACAAGACATCTTTTCCAGTTAACCTTGCATTCGAAGAAAAAAAATACGTCTAAATATAAGTATTTACTAATATTCTAGTTGTAAAAGATACGTCTTTACAGCTAGAAAACTAATAAATTTTTCAGGAATTTACGACAAAATAAAATTGACGCGGGCGAAACCGATGAAGAACCAGAATATCCAAATAACAGAGCTGATACGGATAATGCATGAAGCATCTTATTAGATTCAAGTAAAGTAAATAGCCTATAATTGTCCCACTGCTGGGCTGGGCAAAGGCCTCCATCATTAAAAACTACACTTCTATTGATGTGTATTGGCCTAATCACCACGCTTGCCAAATGCGGATTGGTGATCTCACAAACCCGGGCTATTCATCGAAAAAATACGAAACACACTTTGCCCGACTACTCGGCCTTTAGCATTAGATTCAAATAAGAAAGAATTAACCAATGTGGTAGCATAGCATGTGACCGGATAACGCCCAAAATATGTAGTGACAACTGACACTAAGCAAATTAATTTATGAGGTGAGTCATTTTGTTAATTAGAATTGCTAATCTAAAGGGATGGATATATAGGTATTTTAGGTATTACTACAGAGATGAATTTAAATACGAAAATCGCTTGACTGGTTCGCGAAATATGTCCTTTGTTCCATGGTTGGAGTCGAATCTATTTCGGCGTATGTATTTATGCATGGTATACGACGACAAGCCACATTCAATATGACAATATAACTTACGCCAACTGTTATGCCATTTAGCTGAAATAATGCTGTCACATTAATGTTAATGGAAATAATATGGACTGTTATAGGTACACTGTTACTCGACAGAATATTTCTTGGCAAGACTCGAAATAGAATTACTTTTGAATTGAGGAATATCTACATATAAATTTGTTCCCAGTCTCCTATACTAGTTCTACAATATCAATACAAATTAGCATCAAAATACCTAATCGTCAGAGATGTCATAAAAAAGAAAGTCTTATTTTTTGAGACGTTTTGACAATCACTGTCATACTTTTTTATTGAAGTAAAATTTTATATCATCCTGTGGTCACTTACATTTGAGTTAGTTATTAACGGGATTCTCACTATGTCTTTGAATATTCAATATTTTGGCACAAAAATTGCCAAAAACTGCATGCCAAAAAAACAATAAAAACATGGCAGGAATCCCGTTGACAAATATTATTACCTTGATGAAGTAAAACTTACGTGTTAATTATGACTTTAACTAAATACCTTTTATTTCTACTTACAAAAGTAAACCTCTACAATATTTTGTCGTATTTTTGTAAAACTCATAATATCTAACATTTCGGCGAAGATCCTCCCAATTTCCTTCTATTTTGACGATCCTCATCTATCCTGAATATCTTTCCTCGGTATACCTACTTCGTCTAAGAAACAAAATAAACTAGATACAGCGAATACTTTTAAATATTCAAGAGCACTTTCGTAACTCGCTCCGGGCTGTCAGCTGAAACCGTTAACTTATGTGACCTTCCACAGCCAGCATGTGACAATATGGCGTCAAAACTTTTGTTCTTGTCTCAAAGGCCATTTAAAACGAGTCTTACTTGAAACGCCTTCCACTGCATTGTGAAAGCTAATGTTCATCTATTTGTATTCACGCCTGTACAAAAGGCATGCAATCGCGAGTCAAGTTCACCATTCTCGCTTCTACTGCATACCGGTATGAGTTCGTCCATCCTTTGTATGCTACGTGGAGTTTTTAGACTTTTAAAACCAGAGAATGAAAATGGATGACGCACAATGTATAATTTATAAAGCCTTTCATTAATTTGAAATGTAGGAGGTGTCCGGAATATCTTTAACAATGCAGCATTCCCGATGGTTATGTCTGACCACACCCAAGTCAATTTTGAGAATTACCTTCCTTCAATGCAGTGGACGTCTTTTGGCTGAGATGATGATGATGATGAATGTCTTGATTAAAAGAATAATGGAATTCATGGAATCAAGCTATCACAAATCACAATCAATTAACCTTTTTACCGCCAACAACTTCTATAGAAGTTCTTCTTTGTACCTACTTTATTAAAATACATTTATACGTTGGCGTACAGCGGGACATCGCGTGCAGGATAGTTGGGCGGTGAAAAGGTTAATGAAAAACCAAAACTGCCTCAAGTTGGACACGCCTTAAATAGATAGATAGTGTCACTTCTTTTCTCTTTTTTTTTTGGAGAGATTTTGCTGATTGCCTCTAACTGCATTTTCAGCTTCACCAGGCTTGGCTTGTTTGTTGTTGAAACGAATCACCTTCGAGGTTCTAGAGGGAACGGCATCACGCACTAGTGCGTGTCCCCGTGCCCCACTAGATTCTCCGAAGGGTTCGGATCGGATCGGGGAGCGGTACAACCCGAGGGCGCCTCTAAAGACTCGGACCTCGGCTCGGATTGATCGGGCTGTGGTGGAGGAGAGAAGTGCCCAGGTACATGTCTGTACCTGGTATAGAGGGGGAGAGAGGGTGGTTTGCCAACCCTACGCAACAGAGCCAGTATCGGTCTGATAAAAGCAGAGTTATTGGTGTTTTGTAACTTAACATTAGATTGTAATAATAGTTACGAAGCGTTCCGTAAAAATGAAAACCTATTAATAAAAGCTCAAAGCAGCAAAAAATATTCAGTTAAGAAATTAAATAAATATTTTTAATATACTACTATATTTTTTTAATTAATTCCCTATCTACTATATTTTTATGGGTACTGAATCCAAAAATACTATATTTGGTCGAAAAAAAGTTGGCAACCCTAGGGGCCTCTTTGTTAGACAGATACCTACAATATTTCACACGTACACGTATTTTGTGAAACTTTAAACACCGTTTTGTCACAAAATAAGGAAGACCGAGAAGATAAATTTAAAACCTACATACCGCGCTCGCGCAGACCCCTTGCGCGTATACGGATCTCGGAACAGCTCGGAACAGTCCAAGCGCAGCTGTTGCGGTCGCGAGATCCCATGACTTTTTTTTTTAATATTAGAAGGAGGCAAACGAGCAGGCGGGTCACCTGATGGGAAGCAATCACCGCCGCCCATGGACACCCGCAAAACCAAAGGAATCACAGATGCGTTGCCGGCCTTGAAACTCTAGCCTTTAGACTCCGTTGTTTCTGTGTGCGTTAGGGCCGAAACATAAACACGATACGACGTCGCACCGCAAAAGTAAGCGTTACGCCAGGCTAGTATAAACCTTATTGCCTGTCAAATACTAGACAGACGCCGCATCGTGGTACGACGCGACGTCGTCGTATCGTGTTTGTGTTTCGCCTCTTACTCAAGCGAGTTTGCATAGCTTACCTTCTACATTAATAGTAATATAAACAAACGATAACCAGTAACCATAATCACTTAGGATGTTATGCCGAATTTAGAAACTCATATTAAATAGAAAGGTTTAATCCAAGACAAATTAAGTCCACCAATTAACTGAAAAGCTCCTCCAATGAGCAAATAACACTTTCGTCATGCGCAATCGAACCATTCCAATGCGCTGCCGATTCATCAGGCAGCGATTTACGCAAACACGCCAACGCGTAATGCGCCCATCAAATTAGGATTCGCGCAACGCCACGCGCACAAGGAATCTTGCGCGGCTAATTCTGGCGTCTCGTACGTAACACGCAGAATAATAATTGACAGTCGCCACGAGCGGCAAAACTGAATGACAATGTTTGGTAACTATCGAACCGATCGTCGTCAATGGTGGGCCCGAGGAGGCGGCAATTAGAATAGAAAGCCTTAAGGCGACGCACCGCTAAACAATTAATCTAATACGGAGCGTTTACGCCCCGTACCATAAGAAAAACTGTTTTTTTTCCTTCAAATTCAAACTACAAATTATTAAAAAAAAATGAACTAGCATATTTAAGTGTGTGTTAAGACAAATCTACTAAGAAAATTTAGATGCTTAAATCGGTCTGGTTTGCCTGTAAAATGCAAATCTATGTTTTAAAAGAGGTTACTTTGATATTTTTTTCTCTGTTATAAAAGTTGACAAATCGTGTTTCTGCAACTAGCAAAATGAAGTCAATTAAATGAAAAATCATGTCATCAAATATCACTTTGATATGTTTTGTAATTGTTGGGAAAAAATCAAGATCCCCGTCACGTAAATTTCCAATGCGTCGCCTTAATAATAGGTCCTTACCTATGAAATTGACGTTTTTTTCTAACTTATTAATTAGGTGTATTACTTCTAAAAGTCAATACCGGTTGTTAATATTATTATACACCTTTTATTAGGACTATGTAACTTAGGCTTCAGAACTAACAATGATTATTCATTTTGTGTCTTTATCGCCCAATATTTTATTAAATTGACTTCTTTTTTTTTGTTCGCGAATTGACCTTTTGTTTCATTGTAGCTTTGAAGGGTCTTGATTTTTTTTCTTTATGTCTGCTATAGCAGACAAAATTGTAGAATAGTGTGTTTGTTTCACTAGCTAAATATATTTACTCTACAATTTTTAGTGTTAACATAAATAGATGCTAAGAAAATAAAAATAAAAGTTAGTATGAAAAATATAATTTTAGAAAAAACCTTCATATAAAACGTCAATTTCATAGGTAAGGACCTAATAGCTTGCACGCCTTAAGAACGGCTAAAGGCGAATCAAGTCTACTGAACCATTATGGTTAATTAGACACCTACCCTAATGATCAAATGTGACAGCAACAGGCGAGTGGGCATGGGCAAGCGTTTCTCGAATAAGTAGTACTTAGCAGTAGCAGCTTTCCATCGCGCCGAACCGATCAGAAACCCTCGGAGAATCTAGGTGGGAACCGCGACACGTTTGCATGATTCTTTTTACTCTATAGAACCTCTGACGGTGTTTCGATCACACGGGTTGAACCTTTTAAGTTTCTCGCCGCCCCCAAAAAAGTCTGGTGACGCTGAAATTGCCGCATGAGGCAATCTTTAAACTATTAAGGATGCGCCGTCCGTAAGTGACAAGTGTCATATGTTTTATTTGAAATGTCGTCGTCCATATTTATTTGATGCCGCGCGGCCATTCTAATTTTGTATGGGGAATTTAAGGTGCTTAATATAAAATAATTATTTAAATAACCACTTGATGAATCGAAAATGTAGTCTAGCAATTTGAAGTTTATCCATTGATGATTGTTTAGACAAAATCAGAGGTACAATAATTTAGATAAACTATAAGAAATCTACTAAACGCCGCCACTCGTTTTCATGATTTTTGCCCAACTTTAAATGATATTGTAGAAAAAACTATAGCGTGTTATGAATTTATGGTTCTGACAAATTGTAAACACGTTCCCTATGATACTAAATATATATTTTGTTCATTTAATACGATAGTATTTTCAATTATATCTACTTAACCGTAACTGCATTTTTGGTCGGCGCACCCTTAAAAAAAGCTTTCCATCGGGGCGCTAGGTTGCTAGTGCTAGTTTCATTCGCCATTTGGTCGCGTTATAGGAAACGAGAATTTATATTGCATTGAAGCAGCGCCTCCTGGGGGCCTACTGTGAGTTTTGTTTACCACCCGTATTCATCGATTACGTTTACGAAAACGAAAATTAGTATGGCATTGAAGCAGCGTCTCCTGGCGGCATACGAAAGGAGTTAACGTTTTGCCATACAAATTCTCGTTTTCGTTAACGTGCTCGAATGGCGAATGAAACGCGCACTTGGCACCCTAGTGAAATAACGGAGTTACCAATTTTCAATTTTCTTGGCGCATGCAACCGTGCCGAAATATCGGATACTACATATAATAAACAAGGTAAGAATCCCGTTAAAAATCATCCAAATCACCAAATTTTGCCTGTAAAACCTGTGAAATTTACTTGTCTCGAAGTAGCTGCTTTAGGTTCCATTCAATTAGAAGATAACTTATCGAAAATTTACCAATATCGCACGGTGGACTGTGTGTGTTCTCGTCACCTAATTAAAAATGGTATTAAAAAGAATGTGGTTGAACCTGAAATAGACATCCAACAGTTTATAATACCGGTAGCAGACTTATGACAACAACTTCAGCGTCAGAGACGTCTGATAACAAGAAAATCAAATCTCTGAGCCTAGTGTCCCTTCTAGCATAATTATCAGAATCGTTCAGAATAATATTGTGAAAGGTACATAAAACATGTTTGCCCACGAACGTGCAGCATTCGCACGTGATTTAAGTCAATAAACCTAACATTGTTAGTATCACGGTGGTCGCCTCTAGAATTCCGTAAAACACAATCTGTAAATCACCAAGCACATCATTGTCCTCAAGATACGCTAGACTAGATAGTAACAGCATATTGCGAACTGTGTTTTTAAGTGATGTGACGCTTTAGCACTTCCACTTTCTGTAAAATACATAACACAATTGTCGTCGTAGAGTACCTAATGCATGTTGTTTACTGATTACGAGAGTTGTCTTGTAAAATACAAAAGTTGCGAAATATGTCCCACCCAATAGGCCCTTCTCAGTCCAATAGTAAGTTACATAGTGGGTACAGTCGGCGGCAGATCAACCTACCCAAATCTGTCAAATTTCTCCAATGAATATTGATCCTTATAACCAAACAATAAAGTCCAAAATTGATTGTAGAAATTTGACAGTTTTGGGTAGGTTGATCTGCCGCCGTGTGTACATAATCGCCCTCGAGTCATGTTTGTTAGTCATGCTGTACAAACACAGAACTAACTTGTTCAACTTAGTTCTGTGTGTTGCAGGTACTGGAACTAACAGAAAATCTATACATACATATAGGCTTGTTAGTCATGGAACATCTAACTTTGTTAAGTCAAAGAGTTAAGCGCCATTTTGGCTGACACACTACAAACTCTGTTAATGATGGCATAGCACATAATTGTCATCAAGACATGCTTGTTAGTGATGCTATACAGTGCCAGGAACTAACATGTTACGTCATAAGAGTAGTTCGGCTGTTGACACACAGCAAAATCTAAGAACTGCATGGCGCATTAGTCTTCACGACATGCTTGTTAGTAACAGCACGCATGAACTAACTGTCTTGTAAAGTCCAGGCGTTGAACGCCATATGGTTGCTGACGCTCCACTGCGGCACCCCGAAGTGTTCTTTCAGGCAAGAGCTGTTGCTACTCTTCATCATGTCCAGGAGCCTCTTAGTCGTCTTGCCGACGTTCTGGTCGCGTTTGAGGAAGACCGCGATGTCCACACCACAAGTCTCATTAACGGTTTTCCTACATTCGGCGGCGGCGTATGGCGACAGCTTCCCGTCTGCATGGACTATTGAGCTGCATACTTCGTTGAGCAGCTCCAGGACGGCGACTTCAGACTCAAATATCATCTCGCAACAGCCTGTTGGACAACTGAGGTGATTTGGCCGCAACGAGAAATAAAATGTAGGTATATAGAAAAAAAATCTCAAATGTTAAACATAATGTTAAAGTAAGACTTAAAAAGTAACTGACAATGCAGTTGTTTTTAAAGAATATTAATTTTGATAATTTGTTAATATTATCTTAATTAAACAAATGACAATAATGACTGGTTGATTGATTTGATGACAATGCTAGATCAGATCCTAACTGAAACCATTCCAAACAATTCCTTATACTGTGACCATCATAGTTACAATTCAAACACTGCATGTGGAAAATGTTATATGATGGTGATGAAGCATTTGAAGTTCGAACCATTCATTGAAATTTATGTACTTATTGAATTATGTAAAACCTACTTATTTACTTAATATTTGCACTTTGCACAGAGTTACAGAAATGTGAAAATAATAATATTTAACACTAATACGAATGTGACAGTAATAAATAATCATGAATATCTTTTAACCAAAAGCCAGTAGCCAAGACAAGCTCTTCTTAGTTCGGAGCAAGTTATTGGTGTGATTGTCAGTGGGTGGTACAATAAGATTGTTGGACTTCAGAATAATAACTGTGTCAGACACTCATATCTAATAGACAATACATTGTATTCAACACCATAAAGTTGAATAAATTTATGTAGGTACTTTATGATTTTGCATTATTGAGTGAAATATTTTGTATGTTTTTAAAGTAATAAATTTGCACATTATTGGATTAGTTGTAAAGTAAGTAGTAAGTTTGTGAATATGCACTGGAAATAAGAAGAATAAAAGATGATATTTTGCTTGGTTGGTTGGTTGCAGGATGTAGATTAAAGAAAGCTTTTAGTATGCTAAGAATGTGAAGAATTTTGAACCAACAAAGTAGTTAAATAATAATGTTAATCATTTCTATTCGAAGTGTGTGTGTGTGTGTGTGTGTTAGATCAAAATACTAACAAAATAGATTCAATTATCTTTTGAATCATCAAAATAGATTTGTATCTTAAAGCAGTTTCCAAGTTTTTAAAGAAGTCATTAACAATATTTGTTTTTTTTAAATTCTATTATTGGAATTATAGTTAATCAAAAGTTTGATTAACTTTTATCAAAAGCATGTTTTACAACAACAGGTTAAAAACATTTTTTCTTATTATAAAAACTTAAGAAATGAAAACTATTTTCTGTCATCCAATTGTAAGATTTTAAATAAAACAAATATATTTTTTTAAGCCACAAAGGTTAAACATTACGCCTTGTTCTTATTTGTTTTAATGGTAGGTATTAAAATTCTAGTAAGGTTAAAGTAACTAATATAAATAATAAAGTTTAAAACATTAGGATTTTACCTAATGTTTTAAACTTTAAAAAAAACATAATAAGAATGTTAAACAACTGTTTTATTTAGAATAGAAAAAAATAGGAATTAATTGTTTCAAGGATGTTGTTCAAGTGAACTTGATAAAATAATTTAATATAATTTCCATGACATAGAACTACAAATAACCCTAATTAATCAAACCGGTTTGCATAAATAAGGAAATTTGTATGTAATCAATACCTAACAAGGTTTTTTCTTACAATAGCATCACATTCCAATTAAATCTTTAGTAAACATCAGCCATACTTCAATGTCAACAACTGGACCGCTTATAGATATTTACTTAGCAAATCTTGGCATTGTGAAATGCAAACACAAATTCTATTATCTAGGATAATTTAATAGGCTAGTAAACTACAGATTTTATACCTTCTTCAAAACAGAGGTAGAATGCAGTGTTATATTAATATTGTAGTAAATAATACAAGTGACACTACCTACATAGATTTCTTAGAGGTCTGGGTTTATTTAAACTTTGATAAACTACGTAAAATTGATGTGCAGTAGCGATTGTACAGTTCCAAACAGCTTATAATTAGATTAAAAGTTTAAAACAACCCGGCGCGTGGCTCGCGAGTCCAGCGGTATTGACATTGAGCTTGAGTTAAAAATACCGACTTTACCTGCCTCCCGGTCGAACTGGTTGGGCTTCAGCTGGTCCCGCGTGTGGCCCAAGATCAGCGGCGACAGGATCCTGGGCCACAGCACCGCAAAACATCCCACAACAATCACTAATACAAACATCGTCTTTCGCGGACCCAACACCTCCTCGTTCGCCATTCTGTCGTCGTGTTTTCGTATCGTTTTCCCTTCGTCGTCACGCACGTTCACTGCCGGTCGCACTCTACGGGAACATCGTCGTGTGTGATATAAATAAAGATTTTTCTTCCCACGTCCGTCCGCCGATGATGGCAAGTTCGCGAGTGACAGCGGCTGTCAGGCGCGCCCTCTCCCGTCGTAAACGTTACGGGAGCGATCCAACATTCTTCAAAATATTTATAACAGCGTCTGCGAGCGGCGAATTTTCATCAACCCCGTAGAAAGCCGGTGGATTGAGCTGGCTCGAAGTGACACAGCCGTATATAATAGTCAAACAGCTATGCCGACTTCTTGCCTTCCCAGCCACCGGCTCGAATTGCTTCGGTGAAATCGGCTGTTGGGTGCAGTTCAAATATTGACAGTGTGAATTAGCGTGTATCGGACGAGCGTGCGGCGCTCGCTGGGCAGTACTCGGTACAATATGGCTGGGCGCGGAGGCGGCGCCGGCTATTAACCCGTCCCCACCGCGAAGAGGACTACACGCGCTCAGATGAATACTAATTAGCTACTTCTTTGTAGGCACTGTCATAGGAGTTGGCTGTTCGTAGATTCCTACTCCTAAGCTTGTATGAACGAAGTTTTCCGATGGATTCGTCACTGCTCGGTTAAAAAAAATATTGCTGCGGGTTAAGTAAGGAGTTAAACTCGTGTTCGTAAAGTCATCATCTCCTACGCAGAGATGACAAAGGCGCTTGCGCGTCAAGTTAATTGGCTCCTTTAATATCTTCTACAATCACACCAATTAATTACCTTACTAGTCCCAAATTAAGCAGATCTTGTAGGTAATATGGCTAGATGACGGATAAATGTAGGAACATATAGTTTATAACTTAAATATCGATGCCTTAAGTACTACGTGCGTGTTCATCACACAAACACGCTTCCGAGAATCGAACCCAAGAGGTAATAACGTAGTATTGCTTTGAGTCAAAGCAATACTACGTTATTACCTACCTAAAAAGCCATTGTAAAAATTAAAAAACACATAAGATGAAACCTTTTGCTTTTGGAAGTCAGAATCTTAAAGAATTGGGAAATCTCGGTGCTCTCATAATGCAACAGGCCAAAAGATAACAATGTTTACATTGACCTGAGACAGCCTTAAATCCGCTTATCTTTGTTAAACAATCTATGAGAGGTTTTTGGATGAACCTTTCTGATAATATATTTACGTATGTACTCTTTTAATATTCTTATTTAAGAAGTTAACAAGCGATGTCTTTAGCATAGAATAGTTCAGTTCCTTTTAGTACAGACGCATGCACATCAACCTATACAAAACGGACCAATTTTCATCAATAAGTATTCAACCTTAAGCCTTGGCCTTAAGGTTCAAAGTCTATTGTGGAAATTAGACAGTTTGTGGTAGTGTGATGTACAGGCGTGTGTACTACTGAACTTTATTCAAGAAATTAAAATAACCAATCATGAAAAAAAAAACTTTCTGATCTACTAAATGTAGGTAAGTGTTTTTGAATACAAGTTATCCCTTGGTCCCGATTGTTTCTGCATATAAAACACAAAACCGCATTGGGCCATCAGCTAAATTCGAGTAAAAAGTAGAATACAAATACAATATACAACATAACTTAAATAACATTATACCTAAAGTGTTTTATTACCTAACCATGTTCCTTTTTAAAAATCCTTTATTTCGTTAAAGTTTGTATAAACTAATCTAGATGTACCTAGCAGTTAATTTAAAAAAAAAGTATTTTTGAGAAACAATAAAATGGTCCCATTCCGATCCGTGAAGGTGTTATTACTGGGTATCAATATTCGGTTATCTTTATGTAATCCTATTAAAATAATACTTAGGTAATCCTAGTAAAAAATATACCCCTAAAATATTTACAGGTAATTCATTTATTAACTAAGACCGTTTAACCATGAAGATAGTAGATATACCACGCGGAAGCTTTTAAACAGGCATGTAAATAAATGAGTTAGTATATATATCGTTGTATTCCATATGAAAATCAGCGGAACGGAAACCTGCCAGGATATCCTTTACCTTTATGGATAGCTGTCTCCATAACATCCAGACCGTCTTTAACACCATTCGTAGTTTAAAATGGCGGCGACAGAGCCATTTTGTAATTCATGCGCGTACGACGTTTCCTGCGACGAAAAGAGCGCTACCTACCCATTGTTTTGTAGGAGGGGATGTGTGTGATATGAATACAGATATACCTAAATGATTTAACTGTCGATTTAGTAAGAATGTCTCGAGAATTTGTCAAGCAGAGAAGTAGATAAGTACCTAGGTACCTACAAAAAAACCTAATCAATCAATTGGCTTTGTGTGATTGCTTGTGATTTAGGTACTCTTCTTTACGATGAATGTGGCCCGGAGTGACGCATTGGTTAAATAGGTAGTTGGGAGTCGGACTCGTCCTCCGACCCCGTCCCCCATCGGAGAGGTCGAGGAGAATACACACAATAAACTCCTGTGCTTCCCCCCCACGTGCTTCCAGCATGGGTCATCATCAGTAAAGTTTCAGTCACTCAGTCATTTCAGCCCGGAGATACCTAGTGCTGAGCATAGGCCTTCTTTCGTATCTGCTACTCGTCTACCCTATCCCAACGCATCCTCGGCTATCCTATCCTGGTAATGTCGTCAGTTCACCTTGCCACCGTACGACCGACCGACGCTTCTATGTCCAAGTCTTGGCCGCCACTCAGTAATTGCTTTGCTCCATCTGCCATCACGTCGTCTAGCTAAATGTCCTGCACTAATCTACTTGAGTCACAGTATTACTAAACTGTGATATAATAGGTAAAAGTACAGTAACAACCAAGTAAAGGTTTCACTTCCTAACTGCTGTAACTTATAATGCTGTTTTGACAAGAAGGGTTACGTACTCATAGCTTTATTTGTTATTTATCATAAACAAAACTTCTCCTTTTTTTAATTTAATAAAAACATTTTATTGAGTTGTGTTATATATCTGTGTACATTAATTAACAATCTTCTTAATTAACTTGACCTTCTATACATTGAATCTATGTCAATTGTTCCTATTTAGGGCTCCGCTGTAGATAAGATAAGGCACCATCTGTCTGTGCGTCTGCGTAGGCGCACGTCTGGAGATGAATGGCGGTGAGCCGGTGATGCAAGCGTGTGCGCACTGCGCTGTGACTCACTCACGAAAACGCCTCCGACACGTAGGTGCTTGTACTTAGGGCACATTTCGAATTCAAATCTCTGTGTATTGTTTTAGTGCGCTTGTAGATGTGTAGATGTGTAGTGCGAAGTACATTACTTGATGAGAAAGGGATTACTTAGGTACTTACAGAAACAGTTTACCCTTAAAGTAACTTACACATTCATTTTAATTACTATTTTGGAAAAGTGTTACAAAAAAAATCCACGAGCGGGATTTGAACCCGCACCCCCATGACATGTCGGGTTAGGCACACTACCAACTACTTTAACACTATTTAAAAATTGTAATTTGTTAGCAACAAAATTCGCGTCATATTATACTAATACTAGTATGGAAATAATAATAAAAGTAATAAGCATATAACTGCCCCACAGCTGGGCAAAGGCCTTCATCATTGACATTAGATCATCACTACAATTGATGGGTAAAATAAAATAAAATAAAATAAAATCTTTTTATTCCGGACAGCGTGAATCCATAGTTCGTTAGTACAAATTCTTAAAAGCTATGTGAGTATCTAAGACTAAAAATATAATAATCTTAGAATAATGAATACGATAGGTGAGTGTGCTAAGAGTTACCAAAGTTTGTTTCAGTGGTAACTCTCCGCAACAGGCACCTCCACAGCTGTGCTGCTAAAGGATTAATCACCACGTTTGCTAAATGCGGTTTGGTGATCGATCACAAACCCGGGCTATATATGCATCGAAAAATCCGAAACACACTTTGCTCGACCTGGGAATTGAACCCGGGACCTTCGGGTATCGAGGCGTCTTAAATGATAATAATTAATTTATTACTATTTTTATTATAATATTTAACAATCATCAAAATCAGAAATAATTTCTCGTGGGGTCGCGCGTAGGTAAGTAAGTAACCCTGCCTATGTCTATCAGTAAATAAACTTATTTCTTATTTTAACAAAAGGGATAAGGTCGACTGTATTTTTATGAATAAGAGACAATGTAAAATTTATTGTAATTAATACACTAAGAAATAATCTATAATATTAATACGTGAAGCAAAAACTTTGTATCTACCCCTTTTTACGAAAATTGCGCAGACGGAGTAGTATCGCACACTTAGGGGCTTATTAATAAACAAAGTGTAAGCTTGGAGTAGTTACTCCGTGTTTTGTCTCTTTTACTCTAATATGAAATGAAGTTTACATGACGGGAACAAAACACGGAGTAACTACTCCAAACTTACACTCATTGACTTGCTTACACTTTGTTTATTAATACGGGGTTTATAGTTTACCTATATAGAGAAGGAGTACTGAATGTTAATATTTTTTTAATTAAGCATAAAAAATACATTAAATCAATAAAACAAACATTACACACACTACCTTGTATGTTTTTACACACACGCATTTATACTCATTTCAAAAATGGAAGAGGAGCGGCCGAAATCTGTCAATGCCAATTCAAACTCACATTCTATATTTTTTAATTTTTCATTGCTTAGGATACAATCCCTGCGGCCTTAATAAAATTACGGTCGAATTTCGACCACTGGGCGACCACTAGTTATCTGTTATACAGGATGTTTGGAAGGTCGGTGCAAAGCCTTAAGGGGATGTTAGTATGGTCCATCTAGAACATTTTGAGCCACACTTGTCTTAGACCAAGTCTGTTATTATTATTATTTTTTGTTGACCTGCGATTTTAGTGCCAAAAATCCAAAATTTGCTAATTAATTGCTAACAACATTCAGTTTAAGTTAAAATGTCTATTTTTTACAAATTATTTTATTAGTGTAATGTGTCCCTAATCGTATCGAGGCATTTTTGTAGCACCATTGTTACCAAAAAATAAAGTTACAGGTGATAAAAAAAAGTGATAGAAAGTTTGGAAAAATAATTTTTCGACTTTAAATGTCAATTTAAAAAATAAAGAAAATAGCTGCAGATGTTCATACACATTTAAGAACATGCTAGGTTAATGCCCTTTCTTTTGAGATATTACTTACGCAGATATCTTACCATTTCTTGAAATTATGGTGCTTAAACCAGTTAAGAGTGATAATATCGATTTTTAAGAAGATTAAAAAAACATCATTTTTGGTGATCTAACTTTAATTTTCATGTTTAAAATGTCGTCCACCGTTACGAATACATGCTCGAGCACGTTTTCTGACTTCATTCATACTGATTTTTAGCATCATTTCTTGTTTCATCCGTTCAAACGCAGAATGGATTCTCTCCAATAAGTCCTCCTTCGTAGAAATTTCCGTCGTGTAGACAAGTTCCTTTGCCCATCCCCATACAAAAAAATCTACCAGGGTTAAGTCAGGCGATCTTGCGGGCCAAGGAATTGGCTCATCTCTGCCGATCCAGCTCTCTGGAAAACAATTACTGAGGTGTTCTCGTACTGTTAAGGTCCAATGCGTTTCATAAAGGAGGGTTGGTCAACCCTCCTTCATGAAGCGGAAATACCAATACTGGATACTGACAGGAGAATCATGTTCCAACAAGATGGATGCCCAGCGCATTGGACTTAATTGTACGAGAATACCTTAATAATTGTGTTCCAGAGAGCTGGATCGGCAGAGATGGGCCAATTCCTTGGCCCGCAAGATCGCCTGACTTAACCCCGGTAGATTTTTTTGTATGGGGACGGGCAAAGGAACTTGTCTACACGACGGAAATTTCTACGAAGGAGGACTTATTGGAGAGAATCCATTCTGCGTTTGAACGGACGAAACAAGAAATGATGCTAAAAATCAGCATGACTGAAGTCAGAAAACGTGCTCGAGCATGTATTCGTAAAGGTGGACGACATTTTGAACATGAAAATTAAAGTTAAATCACCAAAAATGATGTTTTTTTAATCTTCTTAAAAATCGATATTATCACTCTTAACTGGTTTCAGCACCATAATTTCAAGAAATGATAAGATATCTGCGTAAACGATATCTCAAAAGAAAGGGCATTAACCTAGCATGTTCTTAAATGTGTATGAACATCTGCAGCTATTTTCTTTATTTTTTAAATTGACATTTAAAGTCGAAAAATTATTTTTCCAAGCTTTCTATCACTTTTTTTATCACCTGTAACTTTATTTTTTGGTAACAATGGTGCTACAAAAATGCTTCGATACGATTAGGGATACATTACACTAATAAAATAATTTGTAAAAAATAGACATTTTAACTTAAACTGAATGTTGTAAGCAATTAATTAGCAAATTTTGGATTTTTGGCACTAAAATCGCAGGTCAACAAAAAATAATAATAATAACAGACTTGGTCTAAGACAAGTGTGGCTCAAAATGTTCTAGATGGACCATACTAACATCCCCTTAAGGCTTTGCACCGACCTTCCAAACACCCTGTATAAAACATACCAAGTTAGCAACCACGATGACAATCAAAAAGGAAAAGCAAAATAAAAGAAAATGACACTGAGAAAAGAAGAAAAAGTATAGATTCTAAAGAAAAGTAGGTATTTAGTTACTCCGTAACACCTATTAGGTAAGCGCTTTTGAATCGTCTCATAATAAGTGTTTTACTGTAAGGTTTCCACTACTTAAGGAATCCTACTAGGATATAAAATAAGAATAACAGTTGCACATAACTTTGTGTATTTTAATAAAAACATTACATTAGATTAGATCGATCTCAGAGCACCTCGGCCCTTAGGTCCTGTCTGCGACTGTGTCAAACCGTTGCAAGCCTTTTTAATTTTACATGTTCGATGATTCAAATATTCATCCAGTCTAAAGAGGCTTACAAACAAATACCTACCACTAGCACCCATTCAGAAAAGAGTTCGGCTTGAAATCCGGAGGTCCTGAGTCACATTCCCATGTTGGGCGAAGTGTGTTTCAGTTCAGACTTTTGATACATAGTCACTTTCACCAACCTGCATTTGTAAAGTGTAGCGGTTTACGCCATTAGGTAAGTACTCATCAATTGTAGAGACTTGATTTTAATGATGGAGGTCTATGATGCCTTTGCTTACCTAGATAAGAATCAACAGTAACTGAAAGGTAACAAAATTGTCTTACCAGAAAAGAATGTCTTCCTTTATTAAATGCAATAATCATTCTAAGGCTCGTATTATTTCACAACGAACGACGACGCGCGACACGAACGACGACGACGAATACGCGGACGGTGGCGACACTCCGCCGCATATTTTCGCGTGCGAGTCGTAGTGGAAGCGCGCACACGTATTGAATGAGTAAAATCGCACACGCGCTTCGGCGAGCGCGCGGCATAAATGTAGGGTGCTTTGGAACAACCTATGTACCTACCCTTATGTTGGTCTCGGTAGCTCAGCGGTCAGAGCGTTGGACCGGTAATCCAAGGGTCGTGGGTTCGATGCCCACTCACTGGTTGATTTTTTCTAGTAAAATTTTATTTTATTTTATTTTATTTAAAACTTTTGCAACTTAAACTACACGGCGAACTTAATGCCTGAGGCATTCTATACCAGTCAACCAAAGGGTGGTGCAAAAATAACAAGATAGATGAAATTGGGCAAGACAACAATTTAGAAATAAAAATAATTATTATAAAACGCACTGTATATACCTACATATATACAATTTATATAAATATACTATTATATAAATATAATGTATATTATTATTACATAAACTACTTTTACAATTATAGTACAAAAATAAACGTATATACATAATTTATAAATAGGACGTTACTGAGATGATTCTGCCAAGGTTTTATCAAAAAAGAGCATACTTACCGACTTTCTTTTTAAAAGCGTCACGACTCGTAGCCATCCTGATTTCAAATGGTACCTAGCGCATTCCCTAAGAGAATGGACTGAATATGGAAGGAGGAGTGTATAAAGCCAGATGTATGGGAAGGACAGAGAAGGAGAAGATTGTAGATCGGAGATTCCTACTATGAGAGGAGCAGAGGTATTGAAAATGAGGAATAAGATAAGAGGGAGCATTTGGAGAATTAAGTAGTAAAAATAGTATCATCAGCGCTTGTACACACCTCCGCTGGCGAATGGGCAGCCATTTTAGCTCGGACCTATATTGTGAGATGTGGTCTTATTTTTTGAGGTTATTGATGAACCGTATGCCAATGAGTATCGACTGACACTTAGAGGGATTTACGGTCACACCAAATCTACGAAACCATTCGTTAACCACTTCCAAATCCCGATTCAGTTTTCGACAGGTCATCTACACGTGCTTGGGTGTAAAGCTGAAGGTCATCGGCGTACAGATGATACGAACACTGTAGGTGGTAAGTGATGTTATTAATAAATAATAAAAATAATAAAGGAGAAAGAATTCCGCCTTGAGGAACGCCAGCCAATCATCACGATCATGCCAATTTGATGATTTCTCATCAACGCGAACCGACTGCTGACGCTCGAAGCTGCTGCAACTTGTATAAATATATACAAGTTGCAGCAGCAGCTGTTCTGTAATTTTACACCTACCTAAAACTAGGTAATTTTTTTAGCAAATAAAGTCTACAAAACGGTTCCATTAATTTAAATGTATGTATGAATGTTTTGTAATCGCTAGCCTCAGTGCTTCAAGGTCAGTGATTTTAGCAGGAATATGACAAAAGAAAATGGCCGTCGACACGTCACAAGATGTCTGCTAAACAAGAGGTCACGTTGAAATGCTTGGCGTTAATTAACTGAAAGCCTCTGGAGAAAATACTTTTATGATGTTTGTGTCTAAAAATATAACATCTCGAGTTCCTACGTGCTTCAGAAGACATGTAAATCCGACTGTATTAGCAGGCTTTAACAACTATCAAAGCACTGGGCCCGCGTGGTGGTTTATGGCCACTTCTCCCTATCTATCCCTAAGGAATCCTCGTGTCCTAGCATAAAATGAACTAATAATGATGATATTTGGTCGATGATTCGGTACTATCGGTACCGTTGTTAATTTAAAAGGTGGCTGGGAGTGACTAGAACTGTGCTAAGAATAAGATAAGTAGCGTGCCTTGTTGAGTTAAGATCAGCCAATATGATCGGACTTAACTCAAATCGTCCGCCCCAAATATGACGGTTATTGACGATTTATAAACACTTATTGTCCGCCTTATAAACGATATTTTTGGTAAGCAGGCATAGGTACGCATTGCATTAGTGTGCATGACCAAACTTTTCCTCTATGATGCCTGCGATCGCAAGCCGTTAAAATTAATAGGGTTTCTTTTTATGGTAGCACTAACTGCACAGTGGTATCACGTACTTAGGCACTAGGCACCACATTTGTCGCTATTGTTATGAACATTATTAATTTTATGAACAATAAATATGCAGGTATGAACTCCTTATTGAACTATTATTGGTCATAGCGAGGCAGCCATATTGGTGGTATCGTGGTATCATTATGCTCTTCACGTCTGCCACCAAAGACACGCGTACCGCGCCCCACGATAAAGGAAAGAATAATGACGAAGAAATTCATGTTCGGCCAGAGCACGTAAAGGGCTTTGTGATACTGTGAATAAATAAACAGTACTAGGAATGACGGCTGATGATTTAGAATTCACGCTTTAACCTAGGTACCCTCTTGATGCTAAATGTTATAATGGTAAGTATTACCGTGAAAGATTGTAAAAAGGATCTCATATAATATTTATAGCATTAATGGATAGCATAGCTATGAGTATGAATAGGCAGCGCGATTGAAATGTATAGAATATATTAATGAGGTTTTAGTAGCAGTTGGCCGCCCAAGGTTTCGTTGAATAAGCAGTTGATCATCACACTATCCGATTCGTTATTTTATAGGTAGGTAGTTTGATGTTACCTGGTTACTAGATAAGGCTCGAGTTGCTAAAAACTTAACATTTAGGTATAGAAATATATCTATGTACTGTAACGACCAGCTTGGCCGTTATTTATATTTTGGGGGCGTAAGGCGTAATAACGACAACTGGATAAATTAATATTATATTGATATTTTAAATAACTCATGAATATAACAATTCAAAGAATGATGTCGCTTCGGCGGATCAAGATGAAGTCCTCTTCTCAATTGTTTCTCTCTCTCGTGACGTCTTATTTGAAAGGTATTCAGAACGCGACGGCTGCCAGTAGGTTCGCGCCTCCAAGCAGTCCCGATCACTACAGGAGCTACGCCCCTTCGGCAGATGTCGTGTTCTGTAACAAAGGTAAAACAGCTGAGAGTATGCCTGCCTTTCAGGGGAGGACGAATATGGATGCAGCTCATGTCTGCTAGCTAACATCACATCCTGCCAGAGGAGTACCTGGAAGAGGTACTTGAAGTTGACACGTGATGTGAGCTAGAGTCGACAAAACCTCCCCACCGAAAGGTCGACTCATCCAACTAAACATAAGTTACAAATATAAGAGACAAAGCAAATAAATCATATTATTTATCACCCCCTTTTTACCTGCCTAACATCTAGATATACATTAGATTATAAATATAGTTTTTACACCATATAACAATCAAATGAAACCTACATCTAACGTTCCCTGGATACTTCAATCGTAAACATAACCGTAAACAACTATAAACATTTAGCTGCCTCCTGAGTGTGTTCGACTCGAACACCTCACCGGATTATATAAGTCCGTTGGTGAGTTTCAGTAAACGAACCAAAGTTCATAATTTCGACGGATATTTTAGCGACAAGTAGCTATACTACGGGCTTCGTTTACTGGAACTCAAATCGTTAGTGCACACATCTAAACTACGTAAATATGACAATAATAAATTATTAGTAATAGAGTGTCAACTATCACTTAGACACTTGTCATGACAACTTTTTCAAAACTTTATTAAGTTTATTTATCATTATAAAAACCCTTTCATAACGACATCGACTTAAATGACATCGTGCACCTTACACGCGTCATCGAGCAAAAATCATCAATACTCTTTGCTCTCATCCCCCGGAGCATCCATCAAAGATTTTGCATGCGACTTTAAATGCGTCGCGGCCATAAACAAATGGCATGAAAAAGATTTGTCGGCCATTGTTGCTGCCTATTTGAGAGGGCCAGCTCTAATGTACTATAAAATAATTTATAAGCCAGAATTACCTTTTGATGAGATTATATCATTACTCGAAAAGGAATTCCCCTCAACGAAAAATGTCGCTGCAGAATTTTACCCGGCGCCTCCACCATGTGTAACCAGCTTGGCCGTTATTTATATTTTGGGGGCGTAAGGCGTAATAACGACAACTGGATAAGTTAATATTATATTGATATTTTAAATAACTCATGAATATAACAATTCAAAGAATGATGTCGCTTCGGCGGATCAAGATGAAGTCCTCTTCTCAATTGTTTCTCTCTCTCGTGACGTCTTATTTGAAAGGTATTCAGAACGCGACGGCTGCCAGTAGGTTCGCGCCTCCAAGCAGTCCCGATCACTACAGTACCTAGCTAACGGACCTAACGTGGTGTAGAAATGTCTGCAGCCAGAGCCATTTTATTATGTTTTATAACACCTTCCGAAATAGCGATACAATTGAAAGTGTCAGGGAGATGACTATGGAATGCCACCAGTGTGGTATTAATGACACGGCACGGCATGGCACATGCTACAGCGCGCTGGTGGAGGGTTCTGCACTGGAACAAAAGCGCGCACATTTGTGTGCTATTGTGGGAACCGACCTCTCTTTCCCAGCATTGGTCGTGGGTCAAGGCCATGCTGAGTTGCTGAGCGCTAAACAATCGTGGGAGTTAGCACTTTCGTTCTGCAGAACGCGAGCGAGAAGACGATATGGAGCGATGCGCCGAAGGAGGACGGAAAGACGGAGGCTCGGTTTCTCCTAGCTCCTTCCCGCGTAGATTGAACGAACCTGCAAGTGACCTGACCGGGACCGGGCATGGAGAGCCAGCATTTACTGTTTCCTTTTGTTCTGGGCCGCTTCAGCTCTATTTAGAGCAGGTGGTCGTCAGTGGCGCGTGGGCTGTGATAGCCACAAGCTAGCTACGCCGCCTGGTGACGGAAGACAAAAAAACCCAGGGTTTTTAGCAGGTGGGCTATAATAACCGGCCAATTCTATATACCTTGCGTGTACCCGGTCGCTAATTTTCCCCGGGTAGTCTTAGTAAAGTCCCACATTTAAGAATGTGGGATTTTACTAAGACTACCCGGGGACTACTGAAACTTAAGAAGATTTAGGTTTATCTATCTTATTATTCACCATCCATAAAGCATTCGTTGGTATCTTATATCATTTATTATTAAACAAGTACACTTTAATTAAAAACCAGGCTGTATGTGCTAAATGCCTTGACCTTCTTATTAAAGGACAAAAATAATAAATACACTGACACTGACATCATGACAGACAGCTGACAGTCGATGGACTTCTTGGCGGGAAAGTGAAGCGTCATGTTTGCGGTTTTGCTTTATTTTCCAAAATTTGTGTTATGTCGAATATTAATGTGAAATAATGGTGGATTATTAACAATTAAGTGTTCCTGAGTGTGCATAAGTGTTGGCAAATGAAACAAAACAGTGCAACGTCACTTTTCAAATTCTCTCAAGAAGCTCGCGTGAGGACTTAGTAAAGCCCCACATCTTTACTGAGATACTCGAGGGGTTGGGGGGTATATCATTTCTCACTTCCCAATTCTAATATCATTCATCATCATCATCATATATGAAAATATTGTTTATTTATGTATTACTTAAACTAATGACATGGCAGCATGGTCTATGACCTTAGCCGGTTCCTCAAGGAACAAACTACACTAAAAAAAAAAAAAAAAAAAAACTGACAGTCGATGTCGATTGTTTGTTGTTGGTCGATTGTTCTTAAAATTGTTAACGATTTTACGATTTTTTACTTTGTTTGTAATTTATAAAAATATAAATAAAAGAATAGAAGAACAATATTCGAGACCTCAATTAATATTTAAATCATGCAAGACTTTACAAGCATACTGAATATAATTTTCATAATAAGCGGTGGAGTTCTAACTTTTGTTATTTTGTTCATATTTGCCAAAAGGCAGATCACACGCTTCGCTCTAAGATCTCGGAGAGGACCCCATGTTCCCATCGGTGCTGATGCTAAGAAAGTAAGTAGCAAATTAGTACGAACTAATGTATTACTCAACCATTCGTAATATATAGGTAGGTTTCCATTGAATCACTATCATCACCTGCAATTGGTGACCATTTCCTCATGAAATCGTGTGTAGGTTAACATAGAAGTATGGTTTTGCTCCTATTATTTAATCAATCAAAAGCCTAAACGATGCTGGTAGCTAGATAAGCACAGTAGCTTACACTTATGTTTTCTGGTATTTAGTTGGTCATATTATAATAATACCTGGAGTACCCTGCACAATTATGATGCTAACTGCTGAAACATAAGGGCACCAAAGGAAGGAAAGTTAGAGGCATCTGGCACTAGTCCCTTAGAGTACATTCTTCTAAATCTAAGACTTATAAACTAAGTAGGATAAACTCAATTCAATTAATTAATTTTGAATTTATATGTGTGATGTATTGTATGTACCAAATAAAGACTTTTTCTATTTCTATTTGTTCAACAACTCAATGTTTCACATTTATGTAAATAAGATTGCATTAAAAAGTCTAGTAACTGTGAATATGCACTAACATTAATTATTGTAATACTTTCTCTGTTACTAGTGTCTTAAAAGAGAGATTGAGAGGCGTATTGAAGCAGTGCCTCGGATAATGCACGAGCCTCGCCTGTTGAGCGTTGAGCCCTCCCATTACATCCTGGAGCCTCAGCAGCCATATCACTACCGATTCAGGGCCGTTGATGATGTTAAAACACTGGGTAAGTTTAGAAAAAATAAGTGTGAAATAGATGTTTGAGTAAGTACCTACCCACATATTGTCAATAATGATGCTACTAATTTTGGAAAAAAAACTAACTAACTAGAATGGCGCAGCAACCCAAAGTGAGTCTTGGCCTCCGATAATAAGAGTCGCCATCTGGGTCTGTCCTGCGCCACCTGGTGCCAGTCATCTGTGTTGAGCTCACGCAAGTTCTTACTACTTTTAGAAGTTCCAATATAAATCAACAACTATGTTTATGTATTTTATTGCTAAAGGTTTATTTTATTTTTGTATAAGTATTGTAAATTCTAAAGGAACTATTTCTATCCTGAAACTTTTCATAGTGGACTTGAAGATAGCATAAATTCAGTTATAGAAACCTTTTTAAAATGTTTTCTTAGGCATGTCTTTGCTTAGTCATAGAAAGTTTCTTTAAAATTGGTTTGTAAGATTACTCAAAAGCACTTTCCTTAAGTTTTTTGAGTAAAAATATTTTGATTTTGACTTTTAAGTATTAAGTAATACAAAAATTTTAAATGGCTCTTAACTATATTGACGCAGAGGACGAAATCGCCCACCAAGAGCCGGGCCTGCGTCGGCATCCGCGCGAGTCGCTGCGCGCGTTCCTGCTGTCCTCGCTGGCGGCGCCGCTGGACGGGCGCGGACAGAAGCTGGTGCACCAGTTCTGCGACACGTACGAGTACGCGCGCCACCACCCCGGCGAGTTCGGCGATGACGAGTACCAGGCGTACAGCCGGCTGCTGCTTAAATTGTTAGACGCGTGAGTTACATTTTTTATTTTATATCTTTTTCGAAGGGCAAGCTTTTGGCTTTCACCTCTCCTGGTGTTAAATGATGATGAGGCTGAAGGTGGAAGCGCACTTCACCCGGAAACCTCAACTACTGAGGCACTGGCTATCTTATCTCTAGCTGCCGGAACACAACAATGCTGCAAATATTGATGTTATGGCGACATATTTAGATAAGATGGGGGTAGCTAACCAGGCGGGCAAACAAGCCCTACCACCAACCCAATCGAGTACACAAACATGTACCCCTTGCTGGGAATCTATCTACTAGACCACAGAGGCGATTATAGCATTAACATTTCTTCATAGCTAAAGTGTGGCACCCTAGTGGCATGTCAAGGATATGTATACAGTGATTTTGAGTAAGTAGGTCTCTTTTCCTGAATCCCTGACGAGGTTCGGGCCTGGGCAGGGAGACGGGAGCTAGAGGAGAGAGATTTTTTTACAATATTTTATATAAAAAACCTATTTACAATATAAAATAATATAAAAAACTTAACCTAGGTTGCCACCGGCAGCGGGGATAGACTCAAGCTATCGGCGGTTAGGCCTGTAGAGTGAGGAACCTCCTGACAATACGTGCCGTGTCAAGGAGTACTGCGTTTTGCATCCGACCCTTGACCCAACCTTTCAGTGAGAGCCTCTAGGTGTTGATCGAGGCTCTTGGCTAAAAGACCATTTGCCGAAACTTGAATGGTTGAATCCACATCCCACATGGCGGTATAAAGTGTTAAGTACATTTGCTGCTGACGGTGCGAACGGCATTTAATTTAGTTTCTTGCGGTTTCTTCTCAGTACAAGGGTTCTCTCTTCACCGGAGGGTTTACGAAGTCGTGGCTTCGAATCGACGTGCAAAAAGTACTTGTAAAAGTTAATTTTGAATAAAAATGTGTTTTTTTTGTAAAGTGTGTGTGTGTGACGTGTACCGTCGGTACAGAGCGCGCCTGCTGAAGAGCGTGGGCGCGTGCGTGCGCGGGTCCCCGCACTCCAGCCCGCGCCGGCCGCGGCTGCTGGACGCCGCGCGGCTGCGGCCCGGCCTGCCCGCCGCGCACAAGCTGCCCAGCGCGCACAGGCACTACACCGCGCTGGAGGTACCTACGACCCACGGGCCACGACACGCACCCGCACCGCCCTACGCATACGTCACACGTACAGGGTTATTGTACATTTGCCTAACTAAATAACATTTGCTTAACACTAAGTTAATAAAAACGAGCGAGTCTTACAGTGGTCGCATATGATGTGTAACATTTGACATCTCGCCTTAGTAATGAGCAATTTTAACGTTATATTCTGAAAAAATAGATCAGGTATTACTTCATTTTATAACTATAAAATAAATAATGATGAAGTCTATTACGCACGAAAAGGTTGAAATCAATATTACAATAGAAAATAGAATATAGAATTAACAATAACGTAACTATATATTTATTTATAAATCATAAAGATAATGCAGTAAATACTCATTCCTCACTTCCCTTATAGAAGATATTTGACATATCAAAATGACCTTTGATAATCAAATGACACAATATGTCACATATAATAATAATATGTCATGTTCATAATATCGATTACAGAATTTACAAATGGCGCGCGCTTGCGCGCTTCCCCAACTTCCTGTTTCACACTTCCGTCCCATTTCACGAAATCACTCCCACAAATTGCAAGAAAGCGAGCGGAAAGATGTTACACATCAAAAGGTATATGTAAATTTTGCCACATTTCTATTTTTATGAAGTAAATTTGTCATACTTGAATATGGACCTGTGGCAAACTTACACATATTTTTAATGCACGTGACAAATTTACTTTCTATGAATCATCATCATTATCATCAGCCTACACACGTCCACTGCTGGACATAGGCCTCTCCAAGTGCACGCCACCGAGCACGATCCGCGGCTATGTATGGAGTGTACGGAAATGCGACGAACTTACTTTTTGGCAAATGTACAATAACCCGACGTAGATACCGATACTATACATTTTTTATTTAAAAATAATTGCTGATGGCCGCCTATGGCGTTACAGCGTAACCGGAAGGTTTGACGAAAAAATCGTCAGAGGATTTCTCGAGGGGATGGCATCACGCAAACGATTCTTTATCGTACTTAATTGCTCGGAGAAGAAAGTTCATATCCGAGTGAGAACGGAACAACCAGAGGGCGCTTCTAAAGGGTAGGAACTCGGCTCATGTTGACCGGGTCGTGAGCACCGTAGAGGTTACCAGCAATAACACTCGCTAGAGTTTACTCTTCTTAACCCTCACGGGTGTCTAGGGCCTAGGATATCATCACGACACACGCATACCAACACTAAATACGAGATACGCTCGAGATTATACCTACATTACACTCGCTAGAGGTTGATCCAACCCTACTCGACATATAAGGTCAATCCATACTCAACACCTGATGCTTGAGGTCAATCAACTCTACACACGCTTTATAGCTAAAGGTAACTAACAGAAATATAACAAACTGAATGTTTCGTATTCTCAGAACCTGCCAACCGAGGCGAAGCTGGAGGAGGAGGTGATCCGCGTGCCGGTGAAGGGCGCATGCGCGGAGGGCAAGCCGCCCGCCGACGAGACGGCCGTGTGACCCCACCGCGTCTCCTGCATCACGCTGCACGCCTCGCTGTAGGCAGCGTGCCCAAGGATTCGTATGAACGCCTCTCTACCACAAAACGAGGAGGCTGCAGACGGTAAACTTCGTACGAACGCGCTCGCTCGAGCAACGCGCACATACACAACCTCTCTCAGACACAGAATCTCTTAACAGCTGCGCTCGCGGTGAAAAATGGTATACCTTTTCACACGACGGCAGGTCAACCTACCCAAAACTGTCAAATTGCTACAATCAATTTTGAACTTTACAGTTTGGTTATAAGGATCAATATTCATTGGAGAAAGGACAATGCAACCAAAAATATGAAACCCAATGTGCATAATTGAAACCTATGCCAAACGTTAAGTAAAGGGCCAAATAAATCTATCCTAGTAAAAAAAAATACAGGGTAACATTGTTTTAAAAAGTGTCGATTTTTTATTTGGCCCCATAGTAAAAGTTGACATGGATGAAATACTTACGCCGGCAAGTGGACTAGCCACACATTTTGGCAAGATGAGCCCACATACTAAACGAACGGTACTGTTCTTAGCTCTGTACAGGCTCACTGAAAGCGAAAACAAACGAAGATTAGTTCCTTTCGCTTCGCTTATGTCGCTACCGCTTCTTTTCACACTTAAGTTCACACCGTGAAATGTGATGAGCGGTTTATCGCGTCTAAGAAGGCCCGTCTACGTAAATTTAAAAAAAGGGCTTATTTCTTTCAAGAAATTTTCATTTCTTCAATTTCAAACGACGCTGATATGTTAGAAGAAAATTCACTTAATAACAAACATAAAAGACATATTTTTTACCGAATAATTTATCTGACAATGTTCAAATTACTTACGAACTTCTGTATCGTCGTGTAAAACCTCTGCTGGAAATTGGAATAAGTGTGCTATCGGAATCTAATGCCGACAGATAGTCACTGGATAACAGAGGTGGAAAACTAGATTGTTAATGTGTAAGTGTAAAAATTAAGGACAATTGTTATAAAATATTAATTATTTTGTTGCATTTGTAGTGTTATATTTAAATCAACATCACGCTTGTAAAAAAGCGACTGGCTAAGGGCAGTGGGACTCGAACCTTTCGTGTTCAAGGTGTATTACCAGGTTTATACAAGAATAGAATAGACATGTTAAAATTAAATAAACAGGTCTTACAAGACACATTCATAAGAGCAAATTTTTGTAGCATGATTTATAACTTTGATAAATATGGTAGAACTTTATTTTCTCATAAAGAATTCCAACATAATTTAACATAAGAAAGCAAGACATAATGAGCGTACAGATTAAAAAAAAAAAAATACGTCGGGTAAATTACAAAAATGTCAGCGACGATTGTATGCAGAGACAACCACGGATCTAAAGCGCGCAGAGCGTACTTGCATTATGGATGTGGCAGATCAATACCAAAAATTCAATATTTATAAAATACAGTAAAAAAATTAAATGCCTACTCGACCCAGTCAGGAATCGACCCTGGGTCTTCCGCAATCCAGGCGGCTGCACTGACCATTAAGCTACCGGGAAGGCTGACGTAAGCACTGAATTTTTAATTTTTAAGTGCTAATAGCGGCACAGTGCCATCTATCCAACGGTCATAGCAACCGATGGCTATGCAGATTCATCTTTGCAGATGAAATACCACAAATTTGATGACACAACGCAATAGTAAATTTAACTTTTTATTTTTAAGGTCAGTGCAGCCGCCCGGATTGCGGAAGACCCAGGTTCGATTCCTGGCTGGTTCGGGCATTTATTTTTTTTACTGTATTTTATAAATATTTAATTTAGCTTCAGTGCAGCAATTAGCACTAAAAAATAAAAAGTAAAATACCGAAAATATTATCACTATATTGCTATAGCACCATTGTTTGACAGGTACCAGTGATCGACTTTTTTATGTTTAATCATCAATAATAGGGGTCAGTAACGTGACCACTTGCTTTCTAACTGTCATCCCGCAAAGTTTCAATGAAAATGTATGATCTGTGTGCACTGGTGTCTTTACCCTATCTGAATATATTTACAATATATTTAACGAGCGACTTCTTGGCGGGAAAGTGATGAGTCATGTCTGCGGTTTTGTTTTATTTTATAAAATTTGATTTGTGATAAGTCGAATATTGATGTGAAATAATGGTGGATTATTAATAAGTGTTCGTAAGTGTGCATGAGTGTTGGCAAATGAAACAAAACAGTGCAACGTCACTTTTCAAATTCTCTCAAGAAGTACGCCCGAGGACGCCCCACATCTTTACTGAGATACTCTAGGGGTTGGGGGGTATATCATTTCTCACTTCTCATTTCTGTTATCATTCATCATCATCATACAGGAAGGAAATATTCTTTATTTATGTATTACATAAAAGAAAAATTACTTTGACACTGGCTAAATGTGCTAATCGCACGAAGCCATCAACTAATAGATTTTTTTTTAACAAATTAGAAGATCGCACTCATTGCTAATGGTGATGTGAATTCGAGTCCCTCCAGAGATAGTTGTTTTTTTCAAGTGCGAAGTCATTTCCTTACTGTTAATATTGTACATAATAATTATAAATGTCGTAAAAATAAGTTATATTAAGAATTTGTATGTAGCAATTCAAAGGTCATGTATTGAACAGTCGAGAAAGTTGGAGGTTACGTATTTTTCAACTGAAATGCTTAACCGTTTCACTGGTCTTGTATATATAGATGCCACCATAATTTGAACCATATTTAGTTGCAATATGATTAAAAATAAGTGAAAAATATATTAATTTTTACCTTTGAGTTTAGAGATGGCAGAACGCAAGACTTCCTCGACTGTATAGCCAGCGTCGGAAGTAGATTCAATTAAATAAATTGAATGGACCTCTTGATTTTTTTAAAGAATATGATAAAATGTACATAGCTGTGTAAAATATGTATTATTTATTCATTAGTTTGTAAAAATAAAATCGATAGTAATCAAATAAAAAAACCTTTTAATTCGTAACAAAACCATAATATTAACAGCAGATCTCACATCAACAGTAAACAATATTAAAACCAATTTCACTTACAGCTAGTTTTAACAAAGAAATGAGGATTTCGGAGGGTCTTGTATTTGATTGATTTATTTATTTTAAAACTTTTGCAACATATATTACATGGCGGACTTAATGCCTGAGGCATTCTCTACCAGTCAACCATAGGGTGGTGCAGAAATAACAAGGTAGGTGCTATTGGAAAGAGGAAGAGGAGCAAAGGTATTAAAAATGAGGAGTGAGATAAAAGGGATAAGATAAGATAGAGAGATAGGAGATAAAAGATTTGGAGAATTAAGCAGTGAAAATAGTGTTGTATGCGGAATGCGTAAGAATATTTGCAAGAAATAAAAAAATCGCAGTAATAATGATGAATAAACCTATCCCTCCATAATTAACGCGGATTTATATACGCTATACAATTTACAGTTCCCTGCGCGTTATACTACGGAACCTTAGTCAACAGTTATAGAAATAACGCATTGAACAGTGAAATAAGCCCCGCCGCAAACCGCCAGTGGTCGTGGCCAGTGCTTCGTTTAAAACACCCACGCATCAAACATAAGCCTTATATACTAACACGGAAGATATAATTTTGTTTGGCAGCAAAGTCAACCGAAGAACAGTGCAGTTTCAGCGGCCAGACAATACTAGCTCATCTGTTGGAGATTCAAAGTTTATTTTCTATAGCACAATAAAAAAATTTATCTACACTAATGTTGTAACATTCTACTTATGTTTCCAATACTTGACTTATAATTACTACTGTTATAGCGCAGACAACAAAACACTCAATTTAAGCAATTTCACATGATGGTATAATATCCACATCGATATCGTAAAATCTCATTATAACATCAATAAAACGCGACCAATTAACCTGGCGAGCCTTATGTCAAAATCCTCATACAAGTTGTATAAAATTTTGATATTAGGCTGGCTTTTGAAAACAGTTGGGTTATACGTGAAAACTTCGTCGAAACTACTAAACTTACATACACAAAACTCTTTGGTAAGATCTTGTGCCAATTAAATAAAAAAAGAACAGCGCGCGCTCGCGTACGCGTGAATTTAATGTTTCGCAATATGTTTTGTTTTTAAAATACAAATTAAAAGTTAAAAATGGACAGCGACGATGATATTTGTACGCCTCCGGATATTCTAGAATTGGCAACAAAAGTAACTCGCAATCTTTTGCCAGAAAAATCTAGAAAATTATATGAAAAAGAATATAATAACTTTTTGGCATGGAAGATCGAAAAGAAAACTACATCATTTTCTGAAAATGTCATTCTTGTGTATCTCAAAGACCTCTCCGACAAATTCAAGCCATCTTCTATGTGGGCTAAATATTCTATGCTCAAGTCCACACTGAGTATCTACAACAATATTGATATCACGAAGTATTCAAAAGTCATAGCGTTCCTGAAACGCAGTTCAGAAGGACACAAGGAAAAAAAGTCCTTGACGTTTACATCAGGTCAAATAAAGATGTTCCTGAAAGATTCACCAGATATTTTGTATCTTTTTGAAAAGGTAAGTGTATTTTAGTTCTGTTATTTAATCTACCTAGTACTTACGTACTACACACGCAAGTTATCTAGACACTCCGTTTAAGCGCTTTGTGTATAAATTAGGTAGTAGGTACCTACACTTTACTACTCCATAAATCATAGTTTTTGCCTTGGCTATGTACCTCAAGCTTATTATATCGTTTATTGTTACAGGTTGCACTAATCTTCGGCATAATGGGGGCATGCCGAAGGCAAGAGCTATACAACATCCAGTTCGATGAAGTCTCTAACATAGACGACAGTACAATCATGGTGAAAGTTTCGAAAACAAAAACGAAAATAGATCGTTCTTTCGTTGTGACGGGCAACTGCTATGCCGTATGTAAAAAATACATGGAACTTCGACCCACCCCCTGTCGAAACCCTGCCTTTTTCTTGAGCTATAGATCGGGGAAGTGCGTCGATCAAAGAACTGGTATTAATAAATTTGGTGCTCTGGGAAAAACTATCGCAAGTTTTTTGAATCTGCCTAACCCAGCGTTGTACACGGGGCATTGCTTCCGGCGCACCTCGGCGACCCTTCTCATAGATAGCGGTGGTGATTTGACCGCACTGAAACGACACGGGGGGTGGAAGTCTTCTACTGTGGCTGAAAGCTACATTGATGAGTCTTTAATGAATAAAATTCAAGTCTCAAATACGATTTTGAACAGTATAGAAAACAAGACGAATGAAGTAATTATGAATATTCCAACTCCGTCTACGAGCTCTACTACTTGCCCCGCGACCGCTACAGCTGCTGGATCAATAATTAACATTAACTTTCAAAATTGTACCATCTAAAATTTGAACAATTATTATAAATAAACTATTGTCAGCTTTTACTCTTGTTGTTTGACTAATTGCATTAGTGAAGATAAAGTAGTGTATGCAACTGCATATAACACTGGTATTAAAACACTCGTTACTATTATGAAACTCGCTGCGCTCGTTTAATAAACTCACACTCGTGTTTTAATACCCTTCATTATATGACAGTTGCATAAACTACTATTGTCTGAATACAAACGGCAGTTTTTAATTTTATAATTATACTGGTATGTATATTAATAGTGTCTTATCTAATATGGTCGATATATCAGTCTTCTATATGGGTAGTGCTTGTCGCGAAATGGATATCCCTGAAAAAAAAATAGAAATACATATTAAATTACAATAAAATAAAACATTTTAGTGTCCATGTGACAACAATTCGCCCAAAGGGCTCAAAATGTCAGTGTAAATATGTAGATTACTACTTTGGTAAATCAGTATGTAAAAATTAAATAAGGATAAACAATAGTTTATCCTGTAAATATACAGAAAGCTTTAATATGATAGACAAGACAACTAGAGTCCCGCACAAATTAATGTATTTTTGTAAATACTTCGCCAATAATAATAAAACATAATAATGTAATATGTTGTATGTGTTTAAATAAATTATCTAATTATAATATTGTTTGTGGTAGGTGAATTCTATCTTTTTGCTTTTTTATCAGTGCGTATTTTTGAACATATGAATTTACTGAACTGAATTTGAAAACTGATATATCAAAGATTGCACACCCATGTCCCTACAACGTGTATCATAAATTCTTCTATCATTTCGACTAACTTTATGATATGCCAGGCCTTTATGGCGATATTATTGCATTTAAAAAAAAACACTAGTGCAATGGAGAGAGGGCGAAACTTTTTTAATTTTTTTAAATCAGTCCAGTAGTTTCGAGTTTATTCCTTGCAAACTACAATAAATACAAAATACATACAAAGGTTTCCTTTTTATAATATTAGTAAAGATATCTTTGAGAACTTAGTGTCTTACAAATAAACAAAGAATAAGGTCCGAATAGTTATTCCGTGATTTGTCTCTTTTATTCTTATTTGAAATGACGTTTATATGACAGGAACAAAACACGGAATAACTATTCCGAGCTTATTCTTTGTTTATTTGTTAGACACTTAAGAGCGTTTACGCCGCACACTAGCGCCGCCAATGAAAAAAAAAACATATCTAGTAATTAGAGATAGAAAATCAAATTATGCTCAACAAACTATCTGAATAAAGTAATTTAGCATTTTAACGTCACCTAATGAACACCTGACATGTTATGGTTTAGTTAAATATGGCGTTATAGTTAAAAGTGGCCGTAACGCCTTATTTAACTAAACCATAACATGTGAGGTGTTCAGTAGGTGACGTAAAAATGCTAAATTACTTCATTCAAATAGTTTGTTGAGCATAATTTGATTTTCTATCTCTAATTACTAGATATGTTTTTTTTTTCATTAGTGGCGCTAGTGTGCGGCGTAAACGCTCTTAAATCATACTTCATACTACTAATACTATAAAGAGGAAAGCTTTGTAATTTTATATGTTTGCAACGAATAAACTCAAAAACTACTAGACCGACTTAAAAAAAATCTTTCACCATTAGAATGCTATATTGGCGCTGAGTAACATAGGTAACATAGGTATATTTAAAAAAAATGTCCACCCGTGCGAAGCCGGGACGGGCCGCTAGTAGGTAATATAGGTAAACACTAGGTATAAACACCGGCGCGTACTCACAGCTGGTGCCACACGCGCGCGAAGTGCGGCGAGTGGCTGAGCGCAAGCACGGCGCGCGCGCACGCCGCCGGCGCACGCGCACCGCGCCGCAGCCACTCCAGCATCTGCGGGGCCACTCACGCATCACTCACCATACTATACTATACTATACTAACTATCACCGGCGAACGGTGGATGTTAAGGAAGGGAAGTCGCACTAATAAAAATGTGCAAACCTAACACCGAAAACCATATCAGTCAAAATTACTAAACATTGTGTATTAAATGGATGATTAACTCGTTAAGAAATTATGTTTATCTATATGAAGTGATACTTCGCTTAATTTTTTTGTTGACCGTTTTCTAAAGGGAAGCCAATGGGAATCGGGTTATATGGAGTCATCGCCACCGCTAACTATACTATGTAGTGATCGAAATTCAACCGTAGTTCACCATATACAATAAAATCCCCCTCCCTTCCCCTTCATACCTCAAAATGATATGAAAATTCAAACCTACCAGAATATCAAAACATTTGACACACATCTACCTTTATGAACCTACCCTCAATTGTTACCTTTATGACAATGAATGATAAACTTTTGACGTCTGAAAACAAAGTAATTGTCAATCCTAATGTAGTATTTTTATTTTATTTTATCGATTATTAAATTATTGACATTTTAAGTTTTATTATTGTAAATTATATTGAATGTAAAATTAAATAATATTAGCATGCAAATTTTTTATAAAACCTTATTGTAATGCCCGGTTAGGGTAACTGTTTGGACTAACAATTACAATTTCACCTAGTAATTATACAATGTAACAGTTATGCAATAAAATGTTCTATTCTATTCTATTTTAACAAATTAGTATCTTAACGTTTGGTGTTAAGGTTGATTCTGGTCAAATGTTTAGATATTTATGTAGTTTTAGACGCACGGATTGATTAAACGTTGATTGTACTACTAAACATAGTAACCTGCGGCTGCATTTCCTGCCAGCCGGGCCGCGCCAGCAGCTGTGCGCAGGCGGCGGGCAGCAGGCAGTGATTCGTGTCTCGCTGCCGCTGTCCTTCCAGCACGCGCAGCCCGCTCAGCGTCACCACGCTCAGAGAGAACACGTTGAATAAGTACTGCTTGGCGGACGGGTCCTCGCTCCTTGAAAACAGACGGATATTTTTTTAACGGCATAATGAAACAGCTGGTGTCTTTAACCTAAGCTGTTAAAACCAAATTTGAATATTTACTTAAGACGACGCATTGGTAATTTACGTGGCGGGGATCTTGCTTTTTCTCAATAATTACAAAACATATGAAAGTGATATTTGATGACATGATTTTTCATTTAATTGACTTCATTTTGTTAGTTGCAGAAACACGATTTTTCAACTTTTATAACAGAGAAAAAAATATCAAAGTAACCTCTTTTAAAACATAGATTCACATTTTACAGGCTAACCAGACCGATTTAAGCATCAAAATTTTCTTAGTAGATTAGTCTTAACACACACTTTAAAATTGTAGTTCATTTTTTTTTAATAATTTGTAGTTTTAATTTGAAGGAAAAAAAAAAACCAGTTTTTCTTATGGTACGGGGCGCAAACGCTCGTATCGAAACATATGAGATTTACTGTTTAGCGATGCGTCGCCTTAACCCGGACGACAAATCTGCAACCACTCAGAAACTAGCTGAGAATAGCAAGACGACAACGCTGCTCACCCTTCGACATTGGTTATCAATATATTTGCAAATTAAAAAGATTCAATGTATGGTGGAATAAAATTAAGAAACAAAAACATATATGTACCACCAAACGAACAGTAGGTTTAGTAGGTATATTGCCAATATGTTGTAAATCTTTAATATTGTAATAGACTAGAAAATAGTGGTAGTAAACCAGACGGACTCAGGAAAGGCCACTGGGCAAACCAATAAATAATTACCCTGTTGGGAAACCTCAAAGCCTGTTCATCACAGAGACAAAAACGAGAAGCGAAGTAGTTGTAACAGTAGACTCACTCTTTGAAGGCGACCTGCGCCCGCGCCATGAGTTGCAACAGCCAGTCGCGCGCGTGGTCGACCCCCTCCCCGTGGTCGGCCCCCTGAGTAGAGCGCGCCGCTGACAGAAGCGCCTTTTCAATACACTCTAGGGAGTATTGCTGCTCGCTGCGACAGATACGGTTAATAATAAAGAAAAAATATTTAGATAACAAGACGTGGGAAATATACTTGTGGTATTATTTAGTAAAATTATATGTAATCATAATTAAAAATTGAGATAAGATTGATGATCTAGAGAAAGTGCGCTTTTATCTTCTGCCTTATCTGGTCAGTCAGGTGAGAAGTCCAAGTGCTCCCCCGTTATGAATAAACAACAAAAAATAGATTATCTTAAAATTAGTAGTCTGAAAATATTATGAGTTCATGTCCTAGGAATCGCTTACGTAAGTTGCTCCACCTGCGCGTCTTCTACTTTATGCATCTAGGGCATTGAACACTTGTGACTGCCAAACCGGTGATCCCAGTCGTCCTAACGGCACGTGAAAGGGATGTACAGTGGTTTTTAGTGGGTAGGCCCCTCCTCCTCCCGAATCCCTGTTGAGACCCTCGGGTCTGGGCAGAGAGGCGGGAGCTGGAGGGGAGAACCATCCGCGCCACCACGGGGCAGTGATACTCGGCCAAAGAGTTTTTCACCTCACTTGCTCGAAAAAACTTACTTCCTCTTTCAAAATCTGGGTGGAAAAGGTTTTTGAATTTAGAACGTGACTATGAAGACTATGGTGCGCACTATTCTTATACTGCGAAATAAGAAATTCGAACTTCGTATTGTGCCCTCCCGCTCACACTAATAGGTGTGTAAAAGAGACAGTATAATACGAATTTAGAACTTGTTAGTAAACCCCCTAACTTTTCTTTCTTAAAAAAATATATGAATTCATAATAAAACTTTTATAATAAAGCTCAACTGGTTTTCTTCCATCCACCATTTTCTCGCAGTAGTGAGGTGAAAAGTTGTGTGATATGCTCGGCAGCAAAGTTGTTTTGCGTCTCGTATGTACCTTGAAACCCTCGCTACGCTCAGGATTCTTCTTTTGAATCCTTCGCTCGGGTTTCAATACAAGCACTCGCGCGAAACAACAACTTTCCAGCCTTGCATGACAAATAACTATTCCACTGACAAAAAAAACAAGAAAAAAAAGGGCATTGCGCCGAGCCTCACCAGCTGGACTGTGACGTCATGCCCTAAGGAAAACTAACGTATTTTGCGTTATACGGATCTACTGGCTAAGGTCAACTCACGCTATATGCCCCGCCTGTGCGTCTATGATCTCGTGCATCCAGGTCAGGGCAGCCGGGCTCGTGGCGGCGAGGCGCGTTCGGACGCAGCAAGCTTTGCGTAAAGCCTCGTCGGTGACCTCCCACCAGCTGGACGGTGACGTCATGCGCTCTAAGTACTTGGTGCTGAGCGTGAGGCAGGTGCGCACGTACGTTGGCCACGCCTGAACGATACGGAAATCACTGTCAGAACAAATAGCGCCTTACAAATAAACTCGTTTCTCTGTCGCACCTCCAAAAGATGGAATAGTCTACCAGCATACGTTGTCCCTCCTTCCTATGATATGGGGTCCTTCAAGAGAGGCGTGAAGAAGCACCTTGTGGGCCGGCAGAGTGAAGTTGACTGATGCTACGTTTGTTTCCACGCTGCACCAGTTCTCTTCGCGTCTGGACTCCATTTCCACTTAACATCAGGTGGGATGGAGTCATTTGCCGAGCTAACTATATAAAAAAAAAAAAAAAAAATAAGTTCCGTATAGTTATTCCGTTTTTGTCTCTTTTACTATAATTTGAAATGACGTATAAATGACAGGAACAAAGCACGGAATAACTATTCGGACCTTATTCTTTGTTTATTTGTAAGGCACATAGTGACGTAAAACAGATTTGTTAGATGCATTCTCCGATATGTTTATTTTCTTGTATAATTATTTCCGAACGCCTTCTTTCCCTGTAATTTTTTTTAACATACGCAAAATTTCGTAGTCATTAATTTTACTTGGGGCAAAACTTCTTATTCGCTTGTGACCCTGTTTGCAATTTTGTATGGATTTTTTATGGTTATTTTTCTCGATAGGAAATGATTAAGGCTATAATACGAAATTTTACCAATCAGTGAACAACCCCCAACCAACCTGTAAAAAAAAGTTAATAAAAATCAACGACGTTATTTTTTAAGCATAGGTATATCAAAATCCAATTCAGAATTAAACCTAATATATAAAATTGATAAAAAACAGAAGCAGTTCACGCATATCTCACCTATATCACACTTAACTTAAATTATACTTATTGTGAACATAAAAAGCGAATAAGAAGTTTTGCCCCTAGTAAAATTAATGACTACGAAATTTTGCGTATGTTAAAAAAATTACAGGGAAAAAAGGCGTTCGGAAATAATTATACAAGAAAATAAACATATCGGAAAATATGTCTATGGGAAATAAGGCGTTCGGAAAATTGTCTACAGTGAAAAATAACGATCGGAAATTTTTATACAAGAAAATAAAAATATCGGAAAATGCATCTAACAAATCGTAAAACAAAGTATAAATTGAACTTTTGTAATTTATTTTAAGCTTGTTTATGTTTATTCCAGTGACAGGGCCAGATGAAGAGCGCTTGTCTCCACCACAAGACGATCGACATGATGTTGGTCACGATCGACATTGAGGGAACGACTGATCGAATCGGATCGCAGTTATTGGTGAAGTTTTTGCCTTTTACCGATCCGATCCGGCCCTCTCGGAGAATCTAGTAGGGAACCGGGACACGCACTAGTGCCTGATGCCATTCCCTCTAAAAAACCTCTAACGGTGTTTCGACCACACGGCTTGAGGAACCCTTTAAGTTTCCCGCCGCCCCCTAAAAATGTGAGGTGACGCTGTACATGCTGTCTGAAGCAATAGACAAAATAACTTTTAAAAAACATCTTGCCTTCAAATGCATATTTAAAAATGTTTAAAAATAACAACTGTATTGCCTGTTAAAGACTTCATTTTTTTAAACATATTTTTTATTTTACAGTTGGTTTCGTTAAAAAGCAATCCTTACAATGTTATCATCCGGTATAACGTTAAAGTAGTTCTCCACCAGCTGCGACAGTAGCGTCCTATTCGCGTCGTGTATCTTGTCGCACTCCAGACTCTCTCTGATCATGTCCAGCTGCCTCACGAACAGCTCCTGGCTTTCATTCAGCTCCTATAGAATACAATAAGACTTAATTGCATTGAATTAGGTAACAGTCGCCCTTAACGAGCATAAAATAGAAAAAAACGCATGTCACATCCAAACAAACTAATGATTATTATTATAATTATATTTACGCATCAATCAATTAATTATTGAATTATTTAAATTTATTTTAGTATAGGAGGTATTCATTAATTCTAGCACTCCTGGTAATGTTTATTTTTGCGGGCCTGCTGGAATATAATTCAAAGTGAAATAAACAGCGTCCTTGTACAGTCGGCGGCAGATCAACCTACCTAAATCTGTCAAATTTCTACAATGAATATTGATCCTTATAACCAAATAATAAAATTCAAAATTGATTGTAGAAGTTGGACAGTTTTGGGTAGGTTGATCTGCCGCCGTGTGTACTTTAATTAAATTAATAAAAATAAATTGCCACGTTGTATGTCATAGCATCACTTGAGTGCGTCTCGACCGATTTGTCCGTTTTTGTCAGGAAAATGTTTGTAAAGCGGACGAAGTCGCGACCGCGCCGCTAGTTCATTTATGAAACCTTTTAACGCTTGTATGGGTGGCCATGAGCTTGTAAAATAAAAGAAAATATTTTATTATTGTACCTACGAGTGTATTGAGGTGACTTATGCGTCTGATTTATGCAATGTTTTTTTATGTAATGGTGTTTACGTTGTTGGTGTAACAATTAGGTAATTAACCTTTTCACCGCCCAACTATCCTGCACGCGATGTCCTGCTGTACGCCAACGTATAAATGTATTTTAATAAAGTAGGTACAAAGAAGAACTTCTATAGAAGTGCTGGCGTGGGCGGCACGAAAATCTCGAACTTCTATAGAAGTTGTTGGCGTTAAAAAGGTTAATAATAAAAATAAAATATTCAATAACATAATTAAATGCTTTACCTTGCCCTGGCTATCCTGGCCTTCACTTGGCTCCAGGTCTTTGGCCTTGAGTGCTGAGGCTGCGTGGTAGGCCTCCGACAGACAGCGCTCAAGCGGTGCGCGCAGGGAGTTGGGCGGCATTCCTCGGCAAAGGATCGGTAACAGCTCAAACATTTGGAGAATGTCCGCCTCCTGGGGTGAAAGGAACATCTATTTTAAACAAGGAATTAGTCAGGATAAACATTAAATAAGTAATGTGCAAACTAACGCGAGTAGATCCGTAAAAGTTGTTTCATTTCAAGGAATTAGTGATAGATAAACACTTTAGTGGCCTAGTGGTTGGAAGTTTCTGTCCTGTCTGTTTGAGTTTGTGATGAAAAGTGTCTTTCTATGATAGGGAACGCACTTTTCAATAGCGCAGTGAAAGAAGAGGAGAAAAGAAATTGCCTTGCCTTGCCTTGCTGGGTTTCTTGTCGGTTCTACTTAGTACAAGGCAGACCCTTTAGGTAGGTTCCGCCCTAGACTTCCGAAGTGATGGAGCAAATTTTTTTAGCCTAAATTTAAAAAAAAAAAAAGTTTTTTTTAAATATTGAATTGAAGATTTTATGTTGATAATGTCATTAGTATTGGCAGTACTGAGTGTGAGAACACACGATCAAATAGTCGAGAAGTCCGAATTTGTCCGGAGTGCGGGCAGGCACTCCGCTAAGGTACCACATTGTAACACTTTTCCCCAATTCATCTTAATGAATGTCAAAAATCTTAAAATTCTTAGTACTTGCCGATTGTCTTTATAAGTTATTACTTATTACTAAACAGAATAAATATATCTTAATGTAGAATTGTGCCGGAATGAAAACGTGGGTTTCTTTGATTCTGAAATGTTTATTGTATGGATGAGTAAACCAAAAACAGAGCCGTGGACCGTCGCCTGCCCTTTTCATAATGCATTGCCCGAACAGCGCCCTCTGGCCATATAGTTGCGTAATATTAGCAGAATTGCTGCGCGTGCGCGTGATTGTGCATGTATTTCAAATTGCAAGTCGTTTAGCCGCGATTCGGCTAGATGGAATAAGAAGAATAAAAATAATAAAAGACATTTATTGGAATCTAATAACAAAACACACAATTAAACATACAACATGTAACAAAGAGAATAAAAAGTAATAACAATTAACATGCGCCCTGTTATGCGATGCCAACACTGTGCACAGCTCAGTATACGCAGCAAGCGGAGCCTGCTGCACTGGTATTCTGCTTAAGGTTGCCAGATTGGAACTTACCGAGTCCGGGACAATTCCATGTCGGGCCGTGGCTATGGCTATGAATATGTAAAAAAAAATATAAATATAAATTACGGAATATTTAATTTTATATTTGTATTTATTAAAAAAATACATTTTATTTTTCAAATGGGTACTTTTATTATTATATGACCGCCTGCCGTGTTATATTTTGTTATTTTTTTTAATTATTTATTTTTTTCGGAATCCAGGACAATAGATCGAATTACTGGACACGGGACAATACGTAAAATTCCGGGACAATCCCGGAAATCCCGGACATCTGGCAACCTTAATTCTGCTGTTTTACACCAAAAATTACTGTGTTGTTTAGTTAATAAATTGGCAGTTCAAAACGAGCCAAGTACCCTGTTCATATGCGCTCCGCACCCTCTTGGTCACTGAAGCCGTATACTCACGCTGCTAGGGTCGGGGTCGACCCCCTGCAGGTAGTTGTCGAGCAGCCTGCGCGCCGAGCCCGTGGTCTGCGCCTGGCGAGCGGCCAGCCTGAGGCAGCCGCCCGTCCACTGCGAGCCCCTGCCACAGTCACCAGTTACATCATACAGAAGGTCGGTATCACAATACAGGTCTACCTTCCTATAATAATCTATACTTTAAATAAATAATAAAATAATCACACTAATATTTTAAATGCGAAAGTTTGTGTGCATGTGTACATATTTGTTGCTTATTCACGCTGCAACGGATGGATGGATTTGGATGAAATTCGGCATACAGATAGTTTATAATCTGGATTAAAACATAGGATACTTTTTATCCCGATATTCCCACGGGAACGGGAACCACGCGGGTGAAACTGCGAGCTAGTAATTCAATACTTCGATTCCCAAATAGAAAAATAGAAACATTTTAGTAATTATTAATAAAAATAGCCTACGTTACCCGCAAGGTATGTAGAATGTGAATAGAAGGTGAATTTCATCCAAATCAATTCAGTAGTTTTTACGTGAAAGAGTAACAAACATCCATCCATACTTACAAATTTTTCGCGTTTATAATATTAGTAGGATGTACGGAAAAGTACGAAATCCATGCTGACGAAGTCGCAAAAATGCTAGAAATAATAATAAAATATATATTTTTTTATTATTATTTATTTAATATTTATTATCATTTAAAATACATGCTTATACAAAAATAAACCGTATTTCTAGAGATAATAAGAACCAATTAAATACAAAGTATTCACAATTTTTTATGTAAATCTGCACTGCTCTGATTTGCTTAACATAGCATGATGATGCTATACAAAACAATTGAATCCAGCTCGAAGGACCACATTCTATAAAACCATTATAGGGTTTAATAAATGGATTTTACTGTAATAATAACATAGGTTTGTTTGCTTCAAGAATAGCGAGTAAAAAACTTTGCGTTCTACCGCCGTTCCTGCGTTAACGAATCTTATGAAGATAGGTTTTGCCGTACCTATGGAACAGCTCATGCAGGAAGCACAGGTCCACGGGCGGCAGCGGCTTGGGGTACTCCGCCGTGAGCGCCTGCAGGATGGACAGGAGCACTACGTCCGGGAAGTCGTAGCTGGGCGACGTCGCCTGTTGAAGATTATTTATGATGAATTATGTCAGTACGTACGCCATCCTCATTACATTATCATCATCACCAGCTCATTTCATGTCCCCACTGCGGGGCTCGAGCCTTCCCTATGGATAGATAGGGAGAACGGGCCATAAACCACCACACAGCCCTAGTGCGGATTGGTGGTTGTTAACGACTGCTAATGCAGCCGGGTTTTATGTAGGAAGTGGGTACAATAACTGTATTTTTATTTAGTTTCAAACCATAATTAATATAAGTATAATCATCTTACGCAGAATAATTACTTATTCTGCAATAAGTAATTATTCTGATATTCTCCTAAGATATTAGACAGCAATAAATTATTACATAAACATTGCTCTAATAAAATAACCTAACCTAACCTTTACGACATTATGCAAATTATAATTATGCATAAATATATTAGTCTTAATTACAATTATGCCATAACACATATGCTGCAAAAAATCAATTATGCCAAAGTAATATTATGCAAAAAAACATGCCAAATTCGTTATGCCAAACTATTATAGGAATAAATACATTATGTCAACGAAAGATATCCCGGCGCCAATCGTGGTAGCATAGTAAGGGGCTTCCCGCCATACGATCTGGCAAAGGCCGCTGCGGTAGACCCGCACTTTACTCTCAACTATCTCATTTCGGTCTCATCTCACTCCATTCTCACCTGCTTCCTGAAGCACTCCATCAAGCCCCGCACCACGCTGGCAGGCGGCAGGTACCCCATAGTGGGGGGTTCACCGCGAGCCTCTGGCTGGTAGACCCCACTCCTGTAGCCGCGCACCTCGCGGTCTACCAGTCGAGTCACCATTCGCTGCACTCCGTTTAGGGCGGCTTGGTTGGTGTACTTGAATACGTCGGGCCATACTTCGCCTGGACAAAAACATTTGGTCATGTGTCATCATCATCATCATCAGCTTATTTTGTGTCCCCGCTACTTTGGCACGAGCCTTCCCTATGGATGAATAGAGCAGCCGCGTATGAAACACTCCAAATCCTTCCTAGGCGAAAACGCCTTAGGTCGGAGTAAGTTCATATGCGGAGACAGTAGAAGGCAGGCCCGATTAACCATCGGTGCTTATGCCACAAAACAAATGCTTCACAGAACGCATCTATCAACAAATAGCTTATGTAGGGCATGTGGAGAGGAATCGGAGTCAATGCAGCACCTACTGTGAGACTGCGACTCTCTGGCTAGGAAAAGAATGGGACTCATGGGGCCCGGCCTATCCGAAACCGGAGGGCTTCAGGCTCTTCGCTCTTAAGGACGTTGCCATGCTTATGGCATCTATCTTTACTGAGGAAAAAGAGTGAAAGGATGGAATTACACAAAAGATCCCGATGGGTCAAAGTGTTACTGCGAGAGGTAAACCTCAGCAGGCCCCACTAAGATAAGATAAGATGGATGGATAGGGAGAACATCCCAAAAAACAACACCACGCGGGCCCAGTGTGTATTGGTGGTTGTCAACTACTGCTAATGCAGCCGGGACCAACGGCTTTACGTGCCTTCCGAATCACGAAGGAGCTCGAGATGATACATTTTTGGTCACCCATCCCATCCGATGACCGGTCTTTGCAAAAGTTGTTTAACCTTAGCACATGCAAACCAAGCGCGTTAACCACTGCGCCTGCGCCATCGAGCTCTTCAATAATTGTTCATGTATAATTGAGTTAAATTTTAAGCATGGTATATAAGGTCACGTTTTATCAACTGCAAATATTTTGACAAAACATCTAATTATATCAGAGAAATAAGGCCCTAGCATTTAAAAAAAAATTAGGCTAGTTTTTTTTTTACTTTCCCTGTCACAAAAATTGTAATATTTTTAAGAGCAGCCTCTCTGTTTCGGCTTCTTTGAATTTAAACTACCGAAAGTGCTTTAATTTACTTTTTAATCGAAATGTCTTTTGGCGTTTTTCTTGAAAACTAGCGTATGAAAATTTAAGGTTTTTTCAAAAAAATAGTTTATATATGTTGTTGAATTTATCCTCAAAATATTTGCAGTTAATAAAATGTGACCTTATATAATTGTTGAGTACCTTCTATTATGCTATGGAACAGTTATAAGCTGTGTTATGTATGGATTGGTATGGTATAAATATGGTATGAATATGTTTCGACACGGTATGGATAAAAACTTACAAGGTATATAGTCCAGTACATCCTCAGGTTTCCTCGCCGCATCAGCCGGCGTCTTACAATACGCTGCCGGCAGTTTGACCGTTCTCCTATACACTTCTGGGATGTCCTTCAACTTGTAATCGTCTATCTTGAAGTTGGCAAGCGCTTCGCAGGCCGCTTCGACTACTTCAGGGTGGTTGGAGTTGGCTATGTACGACCAGAGATGCGTGGCTGCTTCCGAGATTAGCTTGTCGTATTCAGGGGTAGACACGCGGAGAGCTGGCACCTCGGCGAGGAGGTGGCAGATGCTGCGTAAAAAAGATAATGAAGTGAGACGAGCCTTGCAATGAATTGCAAGAAGACCAATTTTATTATGTATACTGTTAAGAGTGAAATCCTCGGGGTTCGCTCTACCGGGTAACAGAACCCTGGTCTCGCGCTAACCGCCGGCGCCTCCGGAGGCAGCTCACTACACGCGCCTACCCGCCTGCACCTCCGGAGGCAGCTACTGCGGCGAGCCAGCTTTTCCTCTTCACTTATCTGGCCTGCACACCTAGTCGGGCGTCCTGTAGCGCAGGCAAGGCAAGTGCCTTGCCTGTGTCACACATCCGGATGCCGTGCTGGGTGACGTGACGTCACTCGCCTATCTGTGTCGCTTACCTAATCGTCTAACCTTCACCCACCTGACGTGACGTCACTCACCCAGCTGTATCCCGTAGCCTACGTCACTACCTGGCCTGCACAGCTGGTCTCGCATCCCTCCCCAGCCGCGGCGCGAGCGCACGCCACGTGCCGGGCGGCGTGACGTCACTCACCCAGCTGTATCCCGTAGCCTACGTCACTACCTGGCCTGCACAGCTGGTCTCGCATCCCTCCCCAGCCGCGGCGCGAGCGCACGCCACGTGCCGGGCGGCGTGACGTCACTCACCCAGCTGTATCCCGTAGCCTACGTCACTACCTGGCCTGCACAGCTGGTCTCGCATCCCTCCCCAGCCGCGGCGCGAGCGCACGCCACGTGCCGGGCGGCGTGACGTCACTCACCCAGCTGTATCCCGTAGCCTACGTCACTACCTGGCCTGCACAGCTGGTCTCGCATCCCTCCCCAGCCGCGGCGCGAGCGCACGCCACGTGCCTGGTGGCGCCACGGCGGCGGCGCGCCACAGCTTAGCGAGCGCTCGCAGCGACAGCGCCGTGGCCGAAGACCCCGCGCGGTCGGTGCAGCGGTTGAGGACCGACGAGATGGTCGACACCAGCTCCAGCCCGTGGGTGTCCGCCCTGAGATACCATAATGAATCATAAACATTTAATGGCGATATCATAATGAATACACCAATATTTTTATCTACCAGAACATTTTCAAGGCCGTCTGCCAATCATTTTACAAAAACTTTACTATGGGATCGACACTGTTTCAGCTGATCCATACATTTAGAATACCTAACTCGATCAAAATGTATGAAACAGCCGTTTTGGTTTTTTTTTCACGATTTCATAGTTGGTGTAATAGTAAAAGTTTTTCAAAATGATGAGCAGAGACCACCCCTTTTTTCTGTTAGATAAAATATTCCAGTGTATATATAGGTTAAAAGGAACTTTATTCTGTGACCACGGACCCTGCAAAGGGTTTGAAACGTCAGGATAAACATTAAATAAAGTAATGAATAGAATAGAATAGAATAGAATATATTTATTTTGCGTATGAACAGGGTACATGGGGAGATGTTATAATAATGTTAGGCTCATCCTATTCAGCTAACTATGATAGCATGCAAAATTAAATTGGTAGTATAAGAATTTAAAAACAATAAAATTATAAAATTACAAACAAAGCAAACATGTATTAATATATTTTTTAAACATACCCAAACATTGTGTTATACAATAAAAAAAACATAAAATAGCAACCCTTTTTATATTTTTTTTTCTTTTTGGAAACAAGGTGAATAGTATTTTACAGACATCAAAAGAAATTAATATGTCGTTAACTTATAAGAAAAATAAAACTAAAATATTTGCTTGCACACATCTAGGTACACATCTTACATTTATTAAGTGTATGTGTAAGAAAATCTTTCACTGAATAAAATAGGTGTGCCATAAGCCATTTATGTAACTCTGCTAGAAATTGTTTTACAATAAGTTTTCTAATTGTTTCAGGCAATTTATTAAAAATACTTATGCACATCCAGAAACAATTCTTTTGCATACGAGTGCTTTTTGGAACAAAGGCCGACATCAACCTTTTTCCATTTCTAGTGTTTCGGGGATACATAACTTGTGCTGTTTCAAAATAATGATGGTTAAGTTTGACAAATTTGGCTATTTCAAAAATGTATAGACATGGCAGGGGTAAGACTTTTAACCTTTTGAATAAGGGTGCACATGGCTCATCTGGTGCAGTGCCACAGATTGCCCTAATACATTTTTTTTGAGCGATAAATGCTTTATTTATGTCTGTGCTGTTTCCCCATATGATTAAACCATAACGGAGGATGGACTCAATATATGCAAAGTATGCTGTGAGTGCTGCACTTTGAGAGGCTACTTTAGTGAGTTTATATAGTGCAAAAGTAAATCTATTTATTTTACAACATATGTTTGTGATCTGTTGCTTCCAGTCCAACTTATGATCAATTTGTATACCCAGAAACTTAGTTATATTTGTGCCATGTAGTCCTAGTCCTTGATAGTGTACATTTAACGTTTGATAAGGTGTATTATTAAAATTCATGAAATAAGTTTTGTCAATATTAATGAAAAGGTTATTATCTTTAAGCCAATTTATTATTAAGTTGATTGTATTGTTAATTTCATTACTATGGTCATTTAATGTCAATTTCTTACTTGTAGTCACTATGATTGAGACATCATCCGCAAATAAGATGCAGCGGTGCTTTGTCAGTTTTGGTAAGTTATTTATATAAGTGAGGAACAAAAATGGGCCCAAGACACTCCCCTGGGGCACCCCAAACTTGATTTCTTTAAACTCAGATAGATATTTTTGGGTTATATTATTTTTATCGAGTTTAGCTACTTCAACGGCTTGCATCCTATTGCTCAAATAAGTTTTTAGCCAATTTAGTGCCGGCCCCCTAATGCCGTTGTTTTCCAACTTTTTTAGTAGGGTGTCATGTAAGCAATAATCGAACGCTCTAGACATGTCAAGGAAAAGAGCTGTTGTGTACCTATTTTCATTTATGTTCATTAGTATTTCATTCACTAGGTTGAATATGGCATGGGTTGTGGATTTCTTTTTTTGAAATCCGAATTGATCTTGATTTAATATACCATACTTTTCAAAAAACACCATCAGTTTCTCAAGTACAATTTTTTCATAAACCTTTGATATGATTGAGATTAGTGTAATGGGTCTGTAGTTGTCAACTACTGTTTTTTCATTTTTTTTATGCAAGGGTTTGACTAGTGAATACTTAAGCCTGTCTGGGAAGGTCCCAGAGGATATTGATAGGTTTATAAGAAATGTTAGAACAGGGGCTATTTCTTCATTGCATGCCTTCAGAACCTTTGTACATATGTTGTCATACCCTTCAGAGTTTGTGTTTTTGAGGGACTTAATAGTTTTTCTAATACAGTACTCATCAACAGGAGTCAGATAAATGGAATTTATCAGATTACTAGTTTTCCCATGCAAGTCATTATTTGTTTTCGCATGCGTGACACCTGTGATATTGATAAAATGGTCATTGAACTTATTGGCAATTTCTATTGGATTATTTATATTATGTTGATTATAGTCTAAAGTTTCAATATAATTGTTACATGTCGGTTTGGTATTTGTCTCCTCGTGTATAATTTTCCATGTAGCTTTACATGTGTTTTTTTTACTATTATTAATGATATATTTATTATTTGACTGTTTTTTTGCCTGTAGTATGCATCGTTTTAGTATTTTTGAGTATGTTTGATATTTCTTTTTTGTGTTGTATGTTTTCCTTTTATAGTGATTAAGACGGTGCGCTCTACTTGTTGCACAGCTTTTTTTAATACCCTTAGAGATCCAGTGCTGGTTAGAGTTAGTGTTTATTGTGACTTTGCAAACTGGGAAACATAATTTATAAAGTAAACAGAACCAGTCATGGAATTTATTAAATGCTTCATTAGGATTACTTTCATTATATACATCTGTAAAAGTGAGGCATGAGAGATGTGTTCTGAACTTAATGATATTTTCGTCAGAATAACCTCTCTTAAATGTATGTATTTGTTTAGCTATTTGTGGTTTTCTTTTGATGTGGAAACTAAGTATCTGTGCAGTGTCATGGTCAGATAACCACAACGGAAGGATTGTGCTCTTTGCACCTTTTATATTACTAAAAATGTGGTCAATGCATGATAAGCCTCTTGTTGGTTGGGTTATATGTTGCTCTAGATTATAATTATTTAATATGCCTTTTAGTTTGGTGGTAATGTTGTTGTTTTGTAAAGTGTTTATATTAATGTCCCCAACAATAATTATTCTTTGTTTGTGACGTTTATGTTGGTATATGTACAATAGTTGTTCAAATTTTTCTAAGAATAAATCAAAATGTCGTTTATTTGAAGCGGTTGAGCTACGGTATAGGCAAACAACTATAATATTGTATGATGGAATAGAGATAGAGCAGCATTCAAAATGAAAATTCACAGGAAGCTCATCGAAAATGTTAACTTTATTGTATATAGTCCCTTTTTTTACCAATATACATGTGCCCCCTCTTTTTTTATTTCTTCCATAGTGTATAGCTAGTACATAATTATGCAAAAATATATTCTTTTCCTCTCCATTCATAATAAAAGTTTCTGTAAAGCACAGCACCTCAGGACATAAATGAGAATCAAGCTCCGCTAGGGTTATCTCAATGATATCTTTTTTAGAAAGCAAACCTTGTATGTTTTGGTGTAGAATTACAAAATCATTATGCTTATTAGCCACGAAAACATTTTGTGCTTGTCATTGTTGGTGTTATACTATTTTTTGTAATATTAATCTTAGAAAAATAATATGGTATTGTACCCTTTTTATTTTCCAAAGCAGTTGAGGTGGATATAATACCTTTTTTATCGAGTATAGAGTTTTGCAATGATTTTCTTAATTTTAATCCGTTTTTTACATAGTCATTAACATACTTTGAATAGTCGATTTCTACATTTATCTTCAGGCTAATTTTCTTTTTTATTGATGTTATATTTTGGTAGTAATGCAGTATTTGTTGTATGTCAATATATTTACAATTATAATAATTTTTTATTAGACGATTAATATGTGTGTTTAGTATGTTAATATTTAGACAATAGTTATATCTAACACTTAGTATTAGTATCCTGCCCTTCTTCAATTTACATAATGTATTACACAAACTCGACATAATGGTATAAGGATTTTTATCATTAGAACCTACCGAAAGCACCAGTATATCATCATCTGACATAGTTTCAGATATAGATTCACAGCTTGATAAGACTTGAGAGCTTAACGCATACGGCTTAACTATACTAGTAACGTTGTAGTTGTCATTCCATTTTCCGCACCTCGCATCTCTTATCTCATCAGCTAGACCGCAGATTTGTTGATCGCCTACTATGTAAATATTATGTTTATTTTTATTACCACAGGTGCCCTCTATTGAGCGATTAGATGGACTAAGATCCGCGACATGATTTGGTAAGATGATACTGTCAGGTTCAATTTCAGAGTTCTTGTCATGTTTTATTGATGGCGTTGCGCAAAATTTCGCTTCTTGTTCGTCGTGTTCAAAATCCAGAATAGTCTTGTTTAGGTTCTTTCTGCTTCTTCTGAGGGTTACATTTTTCTTTTGGCTTGAGTTACAAATTTCTGTCAAAAATTTGGTTTTTTTTTCTTTATTTTGTATATTTTTTTTTAATTTAGTATTTTCTAATAACATATTTTCAATTTCATGTAATGTGTAAAATAACGCGAGTAGATCCGTAAAAGTTGTTTCATTTCAAACTTTATTCTCATAAGAATACAGAATTCACTTACATGAGATTAATTAAATTAAAATGTTAAAGCAACGGGACATCACTATTTAATTAGCATATGTCAACGCCACTCTTAGGTGATTCAAAATAATTATAATGCCAAACTATGCTTAAATTAGAATTATTATAACATAATGTTAAAGTGCACTTTCATTTGATCTAGATAGATAAATAGATAGATAATACTTTTATTGCAACACTATAAAACATAAACATGAACAAAAGATCTAATACGTTAACAAAAATGTTCCTACCTGTCATCGACATAAAGTTGATTTTTGTCTAATGTTCAGATACTAGAAAGACTTGAACGCTCAAATCACATACCTGGTCTCGCAGACGCGGTACACAGCGAGCGCGCGGGCGACGTCGAGCTCCCACCGCGGCTCGTCGGGGCGCCCGCCCGCCGCCAGGGCTTCTTGCAGGTACGGGAAGCAGCGGACCTGCCCGCCAAACGTCCAGATCAACCTCAGCCCACTACTGGGCTTACGCCTTCCCGAATTGTGTAACGATATACCTAGCCTAATTTGTGAACATGAAAACACTCCTACCTACCCTCGACAGAGATTCAAGATCATTTATCCAGTTTAAACTACAAATATTAGCTCCTTTGAATGTCATCACTAGTATGTCATCGGTTTGTAAATCTACACAGGGCGGGAGACCTTGTACTGAGAATATATTGGAAAATAGGACTCTTTCCATTACAAATAAACACAAAAAATATAAAAGACGACAATTTGTAAATGAATAACCTAGAAACGCAACGTGGTTCGGTTCTCAACGTCACCGGACTTTTTTTGAGGCTTTCGCCGCCTCAAAAAAACTTAAAAGGTTCCTTAAGGCGACGCATTGGAAATTCACGTGACGGGGATCTTGATTTTTCCCAACATTCATTTAATTGACTTCATTTTGCTAGTTGCAGAAACACGATTTGTCAACTTTTATAACAGAGAAAAAAATATCAAAGTAACCTTTTTTAAAACATAGATTTGCATTTTACAGGCAAACCAGACTGATTTAAGCATCTAAATTTTCTTAGTAGATTAGTCTTAACACACACTTCAATATGCTAGTTAATTTTTTTTAAATAATCTGTAGTTTTAATTTGAAGGAAAAAAAACAGTTTTTCTTATGGTACGGGGCACAAACGCTCCGTATTAGATTAATTGTTTAGCGGTGCGTCGCCTTAAGCCGTGTGATCGAAGCACCGCGCACCGTCAGAAGATTTCTAGAGGGAATGGCATCACGAAATCGCCTCTCCTCTCCCCACTAGATTCTCCGAGGGGTTCAGATCGGGCAATGGCTTTACGTGCTCTGCGAAGCCACTAATATTATTTTTAATTTGGTCCCTCATCCAGTGAGCCAGTATTACGAAAGTGGGCATGCTGCGCGCGTTGCAAGCTTATATGTTTGTTGGCATGCTTGCTGCGCGCGTTGCAAGCTTATATGTTTGTTGGCATGCTTGCATTATGCATGCTACATACATACTAGTTTTGAGTTATCAAGCATACAATAAGAGTGTGGGGACTTCTTGGGGGGAAAGTAAAGAGTCATGTCGGCGGTTTTGTTTTATATTAAAAAAATTGTTTTATGTTGAATATTAATGTGAAATAATGGTGAATTATTAATCGTTGTGTTCGTGGACGTGCATAAATGTTGGCAAATAAAACAATACAGTACAACTTCGCTTTTTAAATTCTCTCAAGAAGTCCATGTGAGGTCTTAGTAATGGTCCACATTTTAACTGAGACACTCAAGAGCTTGGGGGGTATATCATTTCTCATTTCTATTATCATTCATCAGCATCATCATCTTAACAAAAGAAATATTATCTACTAGCGGCTGCTCGCGGTTACACCCGCGTGGTTCCCGTTCCCGTGGGAATATCGGGATAAAAAGTATTCTGTTTTAATCCAGGTTATAAACTATCTATATGCCGAATTTCATCCAAATCCATCCATCCGTGACAGCGTGAAGAAGCAACAAATATACACACATACATACACACAAACTTTCGCATTTATAATATTAGTGTGATTATAAATAAATAACTTGTAAGAAATTACTTTGACACTGGCTAAATGTGCTAATCGCACGAAGCCATCAATTAAAACAAAAACAAAGAGTGTGAATAAATAAAATGTTTAACGTTTTCGGGAAACCAATAGGCGGAGTTATAAAATTCGGGGCTACAGTATGTAACTGTAATGTTCAATCTACGATCGGTCGATATTGATGCATGCTTACCTGCGTGTCCGCTAGGCTGGTGTACAGCATGACGAGGAAGGAGGCCGGGACGCCCTGGCCGGCCTTCAGCTTGCCCAGTATGGACACGATGGCCGGCACGTTCTCCTGAACCACGAGGGACATTAGACATTCAATTAAATTAATGATGAATGAGTGATCTAAGTATTATTACTGTATATTTTTTCTGTTTAATGTTTTCAAAAAACCACATCATAAACTATGATACACACTCAAAGAGTCAAAAACCCTGAGAGCTAAAATACAAAATAATGTATGCATGCACATACCCCTACCCACAAAAAACCCACGATAAGTTTTAAAAATAGTTTCTTATGTGAATATGTGCCTGAGAAGGATTACATTAAAATGATGTATGATTTAACTTTGACTTAACTAATTTAAAACATGTATCCATACCTTCGTTTTCGCCATCAGAGGAAGTGACCTCAAGCACTCCATCCTCACGCAAGGCGACGAATCATTCGCTATCTTATACATCAGCACCGGCATCAACATCACCGATACCTCTTTCTTCACGTCCACTACCCCGACTACTATCCTTAGTGCCCTCACTATCACCTCCTCAAACCACTCCTCGTTCCTCCTTTCCATGGCCACACCAATCAAGAACGGTACCAATTCTAACTTCATCGCATCATCAACAGATTCTATATCATTAAACCATCTTTTCAATTTGTCCGCATCATCTCTAGCTTTCTCCCAAGCTTCTAACAATTTGAAGACTATGAACAACCGTTTGTCAGTGTAGAGCAGGGATTGGAACAGGTTGTTAGCTTTGAGATTCGGTGTGTGGAGTCCCGTGTCTGATTTGTGGTTTGTCTGGTGTGTGTCAACGATTTTGGCTGCCACCTTGAGAGCGGAGGTGGTGAGGTACGAGGGCAAGTGGAGCCACTGCAGCGAGAACGCCACGCACGTGTTCAAAGATATCTTGGAGTACTCGTACTTGCTTATGATGTTCAGGGCTGGAATATTGTTTGAAGTTTATTTATTGAGAGTTTTAGATAAAAAAAAGTTATCTTAATAATACTTTCAGGTTCAACCTGTGTTTTCTTAGTAGCAATCACAATTACTTAATAGCATCCTGAGTGGAGTTTATTTATTTGTTTATTTAAAGGACAACCAACAACACACACACAAATACAAGTAATAACTAGGTAGAAAACATTGGTAAAGCTAGGTGTCGTTTCAATTAGAGGCTGCCACGGCATGCAAAGTGGATTGCATTTTTTTAATGAAATAACATAATATTTTGCTTCAAACTATAAAATTTTATAATTATTCATATATTTTAAAAGGTTATTACAGTAACTAAATATAATAGTCTTGAACAATAACCAAAAGAAACGTGCGTGTATGCGAGCGTGGATGTGAACGTGCGTACGTAAGTGCGTGCTTGTTTGTGTGTACGTGAGTACGTGAGTGCGTGCGTGCGTGCGTGCGCGTGTGTTTTTCGTTAATGTGTCCGTTTTGATTTTAGTGCGTATGCGTCTGTAAAGAACGAAACGAAACAAAACTTGCGAAACAAGAATTAGAGTTGGATGTAAGATACCAACTCATCAAGGTTAAGGATTCTATAGTCAAACCTCACCTAAGTTAAACAGTTCGTGCAGGTACAACGCCGAGGTGTTGGGTAGGTTGTCGGCCAGCAGGGCTAGCGTGAGCCCGGCGGCGCGGCGCAGCTCGGCGGCGTCCAGCGCCACGCAGCGCTCTAGGAGGCTGTAGCAGGCGCGTGGGTCCCGCCTGGCAGCCCACCGGAAGGGCGGGAAGAGTGTTAGTTTTTGAATCATCTTCACTATGGTGCCGTCAAGTGCGTTTCCGCCTTTAGAAACAACACATCCAGTTGCTCAAACATTAGAAACATGGGCGTTCGCACGTTAGGAAGTGCACCCTGGCTCGTAGCTCATGTGCCGCTGTGAAATAGGCGCTTATTCACTTGCCAACATAACCTTACGCACAGTACAAGTCCCACATAAGCCGCGGATAGCCAGGTCACCCCCACACCCATTTTCCTTCGCCGGTTAGGTTAGGTAGTAAGTTAAGTAAAAAAGTATAAATATAACTTATTTAAATAGGATTATCAGTAAATACTTGCGTCTCTTAAACATTCTCATTTTTGCCTTCATTATTATTTCAGCCAAAGGCCACTGCCGGACAAAGGCTTTCCTTAAGGATCTCCCCAACAACCGGTTTTCTACTGCTCGCATCCAGCGGCTGCCCGTGACGTTCACCAGATCGTTGGTCCACCTTGCATTTTCCGGTACGCGGTCGCCAGAACACGCAGTGTGTTTATTTATTTCGTTGCTTCACCCTTATGCAAATCCTTGTTTTGCCTATGATTATAAACCAAACTCACCCATGCCTCACTAGTTCGTTGGAGATTCTCGCCAGCAGCGGCAGCAGCGCCGTCACGGTGTCGCGATCTTGCCGGTAGATGGCGGCGTCCGCTACCGCAGAGTATGCCGCGAACGCACGCTCCACCATTCGGGGGTTGCAGATCTTGTGCAAGGAAAAATAGAGTTTATTTTTAAATATAATAAGATCATATTTAATATGTGGTAGAAATCTGCACTTATATGGTAGAGAAGGAAAGACAGAAGCAAACGGAAGAAATATTTATATACTCATAGCCCCTTCCAAGTAAACAAAGAATAAGGTCCGAATAGTTATTCCGTGTTTTGTTCATGTCATGTAAATATCATTTCAAATAAGAGTAAAAGAGACAAAACACGGAATAACTATTCGACCTTATTCTTTGTTTATTTGAAAAATCAATAAAACAAACATTACACACACTACCATGTATTTGACACACACGCATAATGTATATATAATCTTTTCAAAAATTTCAAAAATGGAAGAGGAGCGGCCGAAATCTGTCAATGCCAATCCAAACTCACATTCTATCTTTTTAATTTTTCATTGCTTATGTATGATACAATCCGTGCAGCCTTAATAAAATTACGGTACCACTAGTATAATTTAGCAAGCTAGGAAGCAAGTGGTCTGTATTATATTGTTGCTAAAGTCAAAAATCTGTTGTTGATCACAATATTTAATGATTAAAGGATAAATGTGTCATCACTGGTTCCTGTCGGACATTGGTGCCACTTTCATAGCCCTGCAAGAGCACCTGCACCCTGCAAGGTTATAATAATACTGTTATACAATAAAGTACCTACTAAAAATCCTTATTTTAAGTCCTTACTTATATTTAAAACTAGTTGTCGCCCGCGACTTCGTTCGCGAAGACTACACTATCCCACAGGAACCTGTCACCGTGATAAAAAGTAACCATCAAAGACAAACTTGTAAAAAAAACCTAGTCTCGCAACTCAGTTCTTCTACCGTAAAAAGTTGAGGAATCCGTATAATACCAAGTGGGTTAATTTATTCAGTCCCTAATTAAGGGACCTTCTGTCTTAAGTTATTATTTATTTACGTGCCCCCAGATCCTATATCCTAGTCCGGGTCATGGTCTGTCTATGTGCAAAGTTTCATCCAAATCCGTTCAGCCATTTTCACGTGATGCGCGGTCAAATAAACAGACAAACAGATAAACAGACAATAATTCTAAAAAACTGTTGGAACATGTTCTGTTATCGATTCTAAGTATCCCCAGCCAATTTTTTTTCGAATATCTTCCATATACAGACTTTCGACCCTCTTTAGCTTTATTATATGAATAGATAATACACTTCTACGTTTTTGGACTGTATTGAAAAGCTGCCGCATATTATAAACTTTTAGTAAAAAGTTAAAAACCTACCAAGATAGCAAAAAGTTAAAAACCCTATAACCCAAATCACTAGTTACCTGCTGACAACTCAAGCATGACAGCAAAAGTGACGACTGTGCAGTGGATTGCGGCAGGCTGAGCAGAAGCTGCCAGGCCCTTAGGCTAGAGGCCTGCGCTCCTCCGTGCTGCGGGTTGCTGGTCAGCCAGAGGAACACGGGACCCAGCAGCTCCAGACTGTTGGTACACACACTGGAAGCCGACAATAAGTGTAAGTTTAAAGCTAAGATTAATTTACAAAAACACAAATGTTAAAAAAATTTCCACGAGCAGGGTTTAAACCTGCACCCTTCTGACATACCGGGTCAGGTGCTCTTCCAATTGAGCTATCGTGGTTCTAACCAGCCCGCCGAAATTATTCAACACTATTTACTTTTTTACTTTGAAAGCCAAAGGCGCCCATTCAATGTTAACAACTACCGTCATTAACATCCGATCATAATATTTTTTACAAATACTAAAGATCAGTTAAGAAGTAGGCAAGCTATTTATAAATGTTTATATAATTTTTAACGCAAATTTTGTTGCGAACAAATTACAAAAACACAAATGTTGAAAAAATTTCTACGAGCAGGGTTTAAACCTGCACCCTTCTGACATACCGGGTCAGGTGCTCTTCCAATTGAGCTATCGTGGTTCTAACCAGCCCGCCGAAATTATTCAACACTATTTACTTTTTTAAGATTAATTTGTTTGTATCTGTTTAAAAACTATATATTTTTAAAATAAGAATAATTATTTTATACTTTATTAAAGTCGCCTCGGTCGCCTAGTGGCAAGGTGCTTGGCCCGATACCCAAAGGTCCTAGGTTCAATAACTAGGTCGGGCAAAGTCCGTATGGATTTTTTTAATAATTAGGGTTCCATACCTCAAAATGAAAAAAGGGAACCCTTATAGGATCACTTTGTTGTCTGTCTGTCTGTCTGTCTGTCAAGACCCTTTTTCTTGGGAACGCCTGGAGGTATCGATTTGAAATTAAAACCATGTACTCAAGTCTCCGGTCCCTAGAAGCTGTGAAAAATCAAACTTCCAAGTTAACGAAAAAAAAGATAAGGCTGTTTATGTCGCAAAAAACGTATATATTTCGACACTCTCAAGGGAATCAAAATTCATAGGGTACTTGCAGTTGACCTAGAACTATGAAGTTTAGTAAGTAACATTGTCTTATACTACTAGAACAGGGAAAAGTCTGAAAACTATACATACCTATTTAATTAAATCACAAAAAAATAGGGGCTTTAAAAACTTTGGGGTTATATGCACATAGCCCGGGTTGCGTGATGATCACCAAACGGCATTTGACAAGGGTGGTGATTAAAGCATTACCCGTCAATTATGTTAACTTGAATACAGTGATAGAGGCATTTGCCCAGCACTGGGACAGTTATAGGCTATTTACTTTACTACTACATTTTTAATTGCAGTTTCTGATCTGTCCTGTTTAGTCCTGATTTAACCGCCTCTGTGGTCTAGTGGTTAAGACCACCGGTTTAGACCTAGAGGTCCCGGGTTCGATTCTTAGCATGTTTGTGTACTCGGTTTGGTTGGTGGTAGGACTTGTTTGTCCGCCTGGCTAGCTACTACCATCATATCTAAATATGTCGCCATAACATCAATGTTTGGAGCATTGTTGTGTTCCGGCAGCTAGAGATAAGATAGCCAGTGCCTCACTATTTGAGGATCGCAGGTGAAGTGCGCTTCCACCAATTGGCCTTATCATCACTTAACATCAGGTGAGATCAAGACACTGTGCTTACAAGTAAACATAAAAAAAAAAACAGAACAGAACTAATTAGTTGATCGTCTTACAACTGATTGCAATTGCAAATAGGAAAAAGTATTTAAAAAACTTCAGAACAGGTCACTATTTATTACATGTGAATAAAGAATGACACTAAAGACTATACATTTACTCACATGTAGTCAGGGTGTGTGCACAACGCATGCATCTGAGCGAGCACATCGTTCTCAGCCTCCTTGTTTTTCTCCAACACCGTGATGAACGGATGCTGGGGTGACTTCAGAGTGAACTGGCACTTGTAGGGCTGACCCGGCAATAGTCGGGATTTAAGGTCAAGGACCAGGAGACCAGCCATTGTGGAAATTATGGCACAGTAATTACTGGAAATCGAAGTAGGACTTTCTTATTATACAATAAATATACAGGTATGACACAAGATATAAAACATGTAAATATTAAAAGAATATGTGTGACAAAATAGTCTTTTGTTATTTTTAGTTTTTAAGAGATTGGTATCTTCACTCAACAATATTGGTATCTAATATACTATAACATAGTATTTTGTATTTATAATATTTTATTTTGTTTTAGTATGGTTTTTAAATTTAAACAAATAAGTAAATAAATAAATATGGCACTAGAATTTTGTATGACATTATCATTAAGATCCTGACAATAATAGTTGGTTTGTGTATGCAGGAAGATAGTTTGTTATCATTAAGTCATTTAAAAACTTAATATGAGTATAAAATTAGACTAAGTTTTTGTACACAAAGGTAAGCAAACGGCTTATCAGTCAGCATCAAAAATATTGATAGACCAAAATTAAATAAAAAACATTTAAAAAATAATTAAATTATTGTTTTTAAATTAAGAATGTAAGTTTTATTAAAATAGTGTTTCATTGATGATTTTGACAATAGTGGTGTTCTAATAGTTTTAATGTTATTCGTACTTTTTGTATCATACTTACTGTGCCGTGGGAAGTAAGGTTACAATAGTAGACATAGTGTGTGCTATCTCCAGGACTCCTAGTTCCACCAACGCGAGGAGGCCCTGGCAAGCAGTCAAGCTCACCACAGTCTCCTTGGCTGAACATTTCTCCCTCAAGTACTTCAACTCTTCATTTTCAAGTACAAATCGCTGACGTTCGGCAGGTTTAAACTTGGATTTTATGGCAGATATTAACTTGTCTACTGCATTGACTATTAGTACACTGTTATTGGTGTTAAGCTTATATTCTATTTCATCCATATTAGGCTAAACTTTATTACTATCTTAATTTACAAAATGCAAATTTACAAACAGCAACAGCAAACAGCTGTTTTTGTCAATTAATGTTAAAAAAAATGCCTTTATTTATGATATAGAAAATGCAAAAGGATCTAGCCCATACAGCCAGTTTCCAATATTTTCTTGATGAATATTTTTAAATAATGATCAACTTTTGGTGATTTTCAATGCATGATAAATGGTATATGATTTTACTATAGATATGGATGATATTCCTCCTGATCCCCTTTGGTTTTAATAAAAAAGTATAGGGCTTTACTGATAAGCGCAACAGGACTGGGAAAATAAGAGTTATTCTAACGTTACGTGTTTGTAAAGTCTATCCACCTTCTATGCTTATGAAGGCGTCCGCTGCGTTAAACGGCGCGTTTTCGTGACACAGCGCATTCCTTAAAACGACACACACAGCGTCACTTTTCAAATTCCCTCAAGAAGTCCAAATAAGTTTTAAATAAAGTTACAATTACTAACCGAATAAGTAACAAGTTTTGGTATCTAATATTTTTCCACATTTGCATAAACTTTAGCTTCAACATGGTCTAGTCATACTTAAATAATATGTAAAATAAATATTAACCTTCAAGGCGTGTTTTAACAGACGAATAATAATTAAAAAGCAACAACACAATGTTTAATTTTTAATTCTCGTTAAACTTTATTTATTTACAATACTTTTTATGTAAATAATCACGTATGTATCCTTTGATGACATCAACGAAACTTTTATCCACAGCAAATCCCAATTCTAATCCACGTGTATTATCAAATTTGCTTGGAAATGTGGAACACATTCGGCTTATAGCATCATCTTCCTCGAAACGAACCAACGCTGCAACTTTGTCACCGGCTACATCTTTCAATGCTTGTACCATTTCTCTTACTGACACAGTGAAGCCAGGCAGATTGACAACACGCCACGAACCGAATGAAGAAGGTGGAATTGTCGCTGCATGAACAATATTCTTCACAACGACTTGAGGACTTGTAAGCCACAACTTTAAATCCCCCCGAACTGGACAAATCGCTTCTATCCCATTTAATGGTTCTCTAATAATACCACTTGCAAAGGAGGTTACAGCCTTATTTGGAGCACCAGCTCGCACGCTCACAGTAGGCAATCTAATCACACGACCATCAACGAATCCTTTCCTCGTGTAATCATTGATCAATAGCTCACACAAAGCCTTTGTCGTCCCGTATGTGTTTTCTGGTGTCACTGCCGTAAGATCGTTTACCACTTCCGGTAGCTTTCCCCCGAAAACACCAACCGTGCTAGTGAATACGAACTTGAGAGAAGACACTTTTTGGCGCGCAGCTTCCAGAAGTGCCCTTGTTATGTCGAAGTTGACTCTAAAGCCAAGATCAAAGTCCGCCTCAGCGTGGCCACTGACTATAGCAGCCAGATGGAAGAACACATCACATCTTTCGTCAATTAGAGTTTCAGCCGCACCGGGAGTAGTCAGATCAATGGCAACGACTTGAACTCTTGGATCAGATCTGTTGGCAGGCTTGATGGTATCCACTAATATTAATTCTGTAACTGTTAGTGGAGATACGTCACTTAGGAGAAAGTCAGTTACCTTCGAGCCAAGAAATCCGGCCGCGCCAGTTATAACTATCTTCATTTTTTAAGTTTTAAATAGTAGTTTTAACCAAGTTGATAGTTGTGAATTGGTGATGTTGAGTAAACACTGATTATTAAACTGTTTAGAATTAGAATGTTCTTGAAAATTATATGTACGATGAGTTAATATTAACATTATTAACAAACAAATAGTAAGGTCAAGATAAGAAGCTTGTTTATTAAACTGGATAACATTTATAGATAACGTAAAATAGTAGGTAACCAATTTAGGGACTGAGTTTTGATAAAAGTTATATTAACGTTTTCAGTGATTGACGGTCAATGGGGCGACCGCTTTAAAGTTGATACGAAAAAAATAATAAATGTATATGATGAATCTTCGAACTTGTATAACTTGGCTCAGAGCAATCCTACAACTTTTGTGCTATATTACTATTACTCCAAATGGCTTTTTTTTGCTGGCCGGCACTTGTGCTTTTAGGAAAGGCCCAAAAAAATGATATCCTTTACGTTTTGGTCAGAAGGCAAAGATGTAAGGACGCTGATGAGGGTATATTGACTTTAGACAACAAACTTCTGTATGCACAAAATAAGTACACCTATTTTGTGCTTCTATCATTTATAAGATACCTACTAACGTCTTTTACCTTTCTTTTCTTTTACTTGTTAATTTTTTTTGATCTCCCTGTCTTTGCTCAGCATGTTGGTTATTTTCCTACTTGTCGCTACTTCAGCTTTTCCCAAAAGGTACCGGCCAGTCAAATTTTCAATCCTGCCCCCTTAGATGAATAATAGGTCTATCACCTATCATTCATCTAAGCCTGCCCCATAGTCCTCATCAGTATGTTCAGCTACGTCAGGAAGCTCAATAAAACTGTCATGAACTTCATCGTTATTGCCCATCTTTAAGAAAATCTTCTTTATCATGCAGTCTCAAACTGCAAAACAGGAGCTATAAGTACTTATTTTTACTTTTTAAACACCTACCTACTTATAAAATACAGTGAAAAAATTAAACACCTTCCCGACCCAGTCAGCTATAGGTACTTATCCTACTTCCTACTAATATTATAAAATGCGAAATTTTGTGTGTATGTATGTTCGTACATTTGTTATTTCTTCACGCTGCAATGGATGGATAGATTTGGATGAAATTCGGCATACAGCTAGTTTATAACCTGGAATAACACATAGGATACTTTTTATCCAGATATTCCCACGGGAACGGGAACCACGCAGGTGAAAGTGAAACAGCGAGCGTGTTGGAATATAAATTCGATAGAATTTTATGTCTATGGTAGTTTACTGGCTGGAAGTTATTCGAGTTAAAATAAATATATATAAGGAACATTTTGAAATAGTTTGAAGTTGTCGTCATGTGGAAAATATTGGTTGCTATTGTCTTTTGGTTGTAATCGGTTTGTTTACATAATGTTTTATATATTGTCTTGGAGTGTTATTTATTAGAAATGTTATTATGAAAGTGTGAAATAAATTATGGTACTATAAATTAAAGAAAAGTTTTATTAGAAGGATCCCAGATAGAAGTTTAATTATATACACCACACACAAGGGTAAGGATATTCGTTACATATATCTACAATAGGTTATGGGCCCAGCACGCTTCCACTGCGTTCGGCTGCAGAAATATATTCAGCCTCAGTACTGGAAAGAGCAGTAACTGACTGTTTGCCACCAATGTATTGAACCACCACCATAAAATATTACAAAGCCAGTCGTACTTTTCCTAGTATCAGGATCACCTGCAAAGTCTGCATCACAATACGCTTTTAAAATTAAGTCGTTACCACGAACATATTGTATACCACTGCTAACTGTATTTTTAATATATCTAAAAAGATTCTTAATATTTGCAAAATCATTCAAGTTAGGATGCTCTTGATGCCTACTACAATAACCAACATGAAAAGCTAAATCTATTCTAGTTTTATTAACCAAATACAACAATGAGCCAATCAATTGTCTATATCGATGCACATCATCAACTCCTACTTTCCCCTCTTGATGTGTATCGACTAAAATATCTGGATGACCACTATCTTTTAAGTTTTCATATTTAAACTTTTCCAAAATTTGATTTATATAACTTTCCTGATAAATTTTTATAAAATTTTCCCCTACTTTAACATCAAACCCTATAAACTTTTCAGTTTTATCAAATTTCCGCATTTTAAATTCTGTTTCTAATTTATTTATAATTTTATTCAAATCTAACTCATTTTCCCCAATTAAAATACCATCATCTACATAAATAGCCAAGTATATTTTTTTGTCTTTTTTAACAAACACACATGGATCTGATTTTAATTGTAAAAACCCCATTTTCTTTAAAAACTAATAAATTATAATTAATTATAATATAATAAATAATTCTCCATATAAAAATGCTGTCTTTACATCAAATTGTTTAATTTTAAAACCTTTTTGAGCTGCAATCGCCAACAACAATCTAACACTAGTAGTGTTTACCACTGGACTATATGTCTCCTTATAATCAATGTTATATTTTTGTAGGAAACCTCTCGCCACTAATCTAGCCTTATATCTTCCACCAGGCTTTATAGTGAATATCCATTCACTTGAAATTATTTTCCTATTTCTTGCTTCACACTTATTAACAATTTCTTAAGTTTTGTTTCTCTCTAAGGAATCTTTTTTCTCATTTATTGCTCTTTTCCATAAATCTTTATCAAAACTATTAAAAACATCTGTATAAGTTAAAAACGAACTTTCTAAATCATAATCTTTCAGCCTAGATAGCAATTTCCTTTCTCTATTCGGTAAAATCCTCAATCCATCATTAATAACTGGATCAATTTCATCAACAAATTCATCAACAAATTCATCATTATCATCAACTACTGTATTTTCTCTAACTTCCCCTCTCAAAGTATTTTTATTCTCTTCAATAGTATCATCAAAATTCTATTATTAAAAATTTTATATTGTATATGAAAAGCAAAAACAATTTTATTAAAAATTATGTAAAAAGAAAACTTGGTCAAAAACAGAAAGCTATACGGTCGAAAGGACAATTATCTTGAGAGGGGAAATTGGATTGATACACATCAAGAGGGGAAGATTAATGTTTATGATGTGTATCGTTGTTTGAAAATAAAGAAGGAGAGAAAGAGTATCATGTCAACGATTGGAGCTGAGAAGGTTGGAAATATTTTTTAAAGAGGTTGGGCCTAACACGCTTTGACTACAAAGTAGTGCGAGTATATAATTTTTAAAGAGTTAATGGCCCAACACGCTTGCATTGCGTTTGAACAACGGAGTGCGAGTAGGTATTGTGATGGTGTTGGAGATTGGAGCTGGTGATGAAAAGATTTTTTAAAATGGTGTTGACAATGCTGAGAATTTTGAAGACAGCATTGCAGACGTTGATGATTTGTGTTGAAGATAATAATAGTAATGATGATGATGATGAGTAATGATGATGATGATGAGTATTGATGATGATGGAGATTTTATAATTTGAAGCTGGTTGGAAATTGATGAAGATAATAATTGGTCATTGGTGACGGAGTTTTTCGGATAAAGGAATAGGAAGAATTATTGATGATGGAGTTGTTGGAAGAATTATTGATGATGGAGTCATTGGAAGTTATTGATGATGGAATTGGAGATGGAGTTATTAATGATGGAGTTGGTAGTTAATTGTGTGTTTAATTGGTTAAGTTAGTTGAGATTTGAGGTTAGTATCTATTTGAATTGTAAAGTTGGATTAGTATTGGGTGGTTTAGTTAAATTGGGTTAGGAGTTGATAGGAGTTTTCAGAGTTATTATTTTAATTGTATTAAACATAAAATTCAGAGGGGATGTTGGATTATAAATTCGATAGAATTTTATGTCTATGGTAGTTTACTGGCTGGAAGTTATTCGAGTTAAAATAAATATATTTATGGAACATTTTGAAATAGTTTGAAGTTGTCGTCATGTGGAAAATATTGGTTGCTATTGTCTTTTGGTTGTAATCGGTTTGTTTACATAATGTTTTATATATTATCTTGGAGTGTTATTTATTAGAAATGTTATTATGAAAGTGTGAAATAAATTATGGTACTATAAATTAAAGAAAAGTTTTATTAGAAGGATCCCAGATAGAAGTTTAATTATATACACCACACACAAGGGTAAGGATATTCGTTACATATATATACAATAGAGCGGCCGCTACTATTATAAAATCTTAAGAAAAATAATATATACACATACACCCATCTACACCCATCATACACCCCACCCCTTAAGCCTAGTGTTGCCTTATGGAAACAGTCAAACAAAAAACGAAATTTTGTCTAGTAAACCCTAGTAAACCACCTAATTCATCATGAACTAGTTTTATTACAAATGTTTGTTATCTAACATGAAAATTACAAAAAAGAGAACACATTCTACGAACAAAAAATTTAATTAACTGATATTTTTTCGTCAATTCAATGAAAACATCACAATTCAAATTAATTTGTTGTTTGATAGCTTTTGCGATTACTTCCAATTCTATTTTATAAAAATAAAATTTTAAAAAGATTTGGCTGTATAGTCAAAATCTTTTGCCTTCGATATACTCGACCGAGGAAAGTAAAAAATCGAATATGTCAATTTGACAACGTAAGTAAGCTAAACAAGTGTTTTCCGATTTTCTGCGTTTTTAAATAGAATAATTAAACAAATATTATTGAATCATACATAAAATGTCTACGCCACCACGTGAAACCATTCAGAAGCAAATACAGCAAGATTGGGCCAACCGAGAATACATAGAAGTGATCACGGGAAGCATAAAAAAGATCACAGATTTCCTCAATTCCTTTGGTAAGTGAAAGCTATAATTAGTGAAACGATGCTCTACAACTGTTTAAAATGTAATGCAAGAGTGATTTGCCGTTCCTCCGTTATTTAGTTTTGTTAAATTATGGATGAAATAGTCTGTCTCTAATGCCAGTATTTTGAGTCACACAAACATTACACATCTATATTACAACCATGTAAGGTAACTTCAGTAATCGAGTTAATAACAACTACTAATTATTATAAATAATAAAAAACTAGTGACCTACAGATTAAAGCTTGATATCTAGATATTGGGAAGCCAATTGATGCAAGCAGCACAAAACGAGGCCTTCGTGGAGATCCTTGGGGGAGGCCTTTGTCCAGCAGTGGACGTCTTTTGGCTGAGATGATGATGATGATGATGATGATGATCTAGATAAATATGCAATGTATCGCTTACACAAAAGGAAAACATCTGTACCTACAAAGTTTATGGATATAAATCTTTTACACACATTTAAAACTTGTATTCTGATACATAAGATTTTACATGGAAAAATACATTCAGAAATAAGTTTTAAAAAAAATAGTTTATTCCAAAACAAACAATTGAGAAATGCTGATAATATAAATCTACCTTTTCCAAGAACAAATTATGGAACCCAAAATTTAATGTATGAAGGAGCAAAAATGTATAATAAATTACCCAAGTCATTGAAGGATAGTCAATCTATTAATATTTTTAAGAAAAGCTCAAAAAACATTTATTAGAACAATCATGATCAACAAAAAAAGTATTAATATATATTATTTTTGATATTTTAAGTATTGTACTCTATAGTTTAAATTTGTAACAAGCAGCTCACTACTACTCACTTTTAGCATAAGTTTTAGCATGTAATAGCAATATATTTAAGTTTGTCTTTTAAGTGAAATTGTAATTTCTTGAGACAATAAATATTCTCTAAACCTAGATACTGCGATGGGGCTTTTAAAAGGCCCGAAAAGTATTATATAGATATACCCTAATATAATACTTTTAGAGTTTCATTTACAACCACACACAAACGCCTGGCCGAACTATTTGGGTTAATAAATAAATAAATAGTTACATATGATTTTATCACAATGTGGGCAGATCTTATTGCTTTAAACCTTTTCACCGCCCAACTATCCTGCACGCGATGTCCCGCTGTATGCCAATGTATAAATGTATTTTAATAAAGTAGGTACAAAGAAGAACTTCTATAGAAGTTCTGGCGTGGGCGGCACGAAAATCTCGAACTTCTATAGAAGTTGTTGGCGGTAAAAAGGTTAATTTCTTCACATCATTGTCACCAGTTATTTTTCATTAGGTAAATTATTGATATATCCAATTACTATTTCAGACATGTCATGCAGATCACGGCTCGCCACTTTAAATGAAAAGTTGACATCTTTAGAGAGGAAGATAGACTACTTAGAGGCCTGCGTAAGTCACCTTTTAGAATATATTGAATTTAAATATGGCTGTCCTTACTTAAAAATCTTCAAACTATAAAACCTCTTGGTTTAAACACACTACACACACTAACATTTCTCCTAGAAATGTTAGTGTGGGTGTAAATCTAGCACAAGTACATAAGTGATGATGTACAAGTACTAGAAAAATACATGTGATGATATCCTATTTATTTATTTTCTTTAGCCAATGTGCATTTATTTACTTGGTTATTGTTTATGTCATTCTTTCTGGTTATTTATAAAGTAAGTATAGTACCAACTATCAATGTCACTGTAAAATTCATATGCAGCCAAAAATATGTCTTTTAATAAATAACAAATTATTAATTGCCGTTGTCGATAACTTTGATTGAGATTATGCCTCTGATTTCTTTAGGTCATTCATTATCATAGATTCTCATTTTATTCTTCATGTGTCTCTTTCCATTTTCTACCTTTACATGAGTACCTAAGATCCTTCAACTTAAAAAAAAGCATTGATTATCATTAGCCTACAGATATTCCACTGCTGGGCTCTGGGTTTCCCACGTCAACAATAGCACACGGAGACATCAGGCCATAACCCACCACACTGTTGGTAGGTTTTAACAATGGCTATTTTGTAGCAACAGCATAGAAGAGCATAACTTGTCATTAGGATTGATTTAATTTTACATTTTGTATGTTGCAGGTAACAAAAGGTGAAACACTAACATAAATAATAATGTTAATACAATTTAATTTTTATCTTTATAAATAAGTATTAATACTTAGATTAAATTAAACATAATTTTACGTATAAAATTTTGTAGGTATACATACACTCCATAAATATAAGTAAAAATATTGTCTGTTCAACTGTAATTAAGTCATACCATGTTATACTCAAAAACATTTTTGGTTTGTGTTGTGCACAAAGTTATGAGAAACAAAATATTAAAAAAGAAATAATAAATGTAATGTATGTCCTTTTCTATTATTACATGCTATATTTTTATTATACCAAATTGATTATAAAATGTAATTTAAGAAAATATTGATTTGTTTCATTATAATATTTATTTTAAATTGAATGATTACTTAAACTGCTTCAATCAATACTGCTACTCCTTGACCACCGCCACAACTGGATGCCGCTATACCTCTCTTTAATTTGCGGCGTCTAAAAAGAAAGGAAATAATACTTTTTATTAAGCTTCAAAATCATGGGTGGACCGAAAATCTGCTGGATGCGAACAGCTCAAAACCGTTTGTTGTGGAGATCCTTGAGGAAGGCCTTTGTCCAGCAGTGGACGTCTTTTGGCTGTGATGATGATGATACTCCAAATTCGATAATTATGTGGATTCTATAACAACTGCTGTGTAATCCATGAGGCACCAAGCCTGGTCGTTTGCCTGCTTGTTTCCTGATGATGACTAATATCACACTTTTTAATATGTATAATTAACTTTTCTCTCTCTTTCTCTTTATTTTTTCTGAAATGGCTTGGTGGTATGACAAAAAATGGGAAATTCAAATAATATTTTCTAAAGTTTATGCAAACACTACACATTGAAATGAAACAATTTTTACAGACCTACTGGCATGTGTGTATTTGATTTTATTCTGATGTTTCGAACCATTTACAGTTTTCCTACTGTTACACCTCAATCTCCCTCTGACCATGGACCCCGTAAAGGGTTCGATACAACGTCGTCAGGAATAAAAAAATATAAAATCTGGATTTTCGAAGTTAGTATGTGATATCAAAATGTAGTGTACCGTAGCTGATGTATGAGGTGCACGGCCATCCTGGCTCCCGTGGCCCCGACTGGGTTGCCCACCGCGATGGACCCACCGCTCACATTGATCCTCTCGCGGTCTACTTGCAGCTCCTTAGCGCTCACTAGCGCTTGCGATGCAAAGGTCTCGTTAATCTGGGGGAAAATTGAGGACAATTATTTCCATCTGGCTGAATTGAGCATTTTGTTTTTTTTTTTTTTTTTTTTTTTTTTATAAGCACGGCAAATGACTCCATACCACCTGATGTTAAGTGGAAATGGAGTCCAGACGCGAAGACAACTGGTGCAGCGTGAAAACAACGCAGCATCAGTCAACCTCACTCTGCCGGCCCACAAGGTGCTTCTTCACGCCTCGTTTGAAGGTTGTTGTTGGTAGGTAAAAAATTTTTTTTTTTTAATTTGGAATTATTCAAACACTTGAGAAGCCGTGGTCGCTTGACATGTAAGAAATCTCGCTCGGTGATTTCATACAAATTCAGTACAAACAATAATCTAAGGTTAGAGCCAGCCTTGTAATTATTTGCCTGTTGCAGGAGGCGACGCTCTTCGAAGCAATTAGCTTTAAGAATAGCTCTCTTTGAAGCATCTTCGAAGCTCTTCAATAGGTGGCATATTATAAAAATGCTTTATATATTTCGATTCTTTGAATAGTATCAGTTATTGAACGAACTACATAGTCTATTTAAATGATCTAATAGAATTACTTTGTTGTATCTATTTTTTTTTTGAGAAGGGATTGGCTGTTGTTTGGCTTGGTCTTTACACCATAACCAAATTTAAAGGGTGGCGAGAAACGAGGTTCCTTCAGCGTAGTGACCGAACTCCTTCACAGGGTTTTAGAGGGGATGGCATCACACAAGCATGTCCTCGTCCTCTTCTAGATTCTTCGAGGCGTTCGAATCTGATAGAAAGTTTTCAAATCTTCGGACTCCTTTTCCACTTAACATCCTATGGAGTGACATCATTTAACTAGCTAAATATAAAAAAAAATTGGTTACGAGCAGTAAAACGTACTCGTTGATATTCCTTCTTAAACTACGCACCTCAAACAAATCCACTTCCTCGATGTTGAGCCCGGCGATGCTCAGCAGCCTCCTAACTGCCGGCACTGCGCCCAGACCTGTCTCCAACGGGTCTGTGCCGACCGCAGCCCAGGCAGTTACTCGCGCTAAAGGTGACAGCTGGTGGTGGAGTACCGTGGCTTCGTCTGCTAGGAGTAAGGCCGCAGCACCATCTGCTGGTGCCTGGCAAGAGAGATAACTGTAAAATTTTCTAATGATTGATTCTTCTACAGCGACAGCTCAAAGCCGAAATATTTCTTGTTTTTTTTTCTTAATTTTCTTTTTGGCAGCTGCCCAGATGCAGTGTAAAAATTAGGTATGTTGAGTCGTTCATTGTTTGAGCTTACTGCCATGTTGTATCATTGTGTCTCATCTAATTTGTACAATGTAGGTATTTTCAGTATGGTTTGCTGTAAACTTAATTTGAATTTGAATTTAGTTTTTAACACGAAAATATTTAAAAGGCTCGAGGCCGAGAGTACCATGCAAGCTCGTTATTATGCGAGGGTGCACGATACCGACTTGTAATGTGAAGCTGGGGGCTGAAGCTAGTTAAATATATAAGGGACCTTATTTATGTTAGGTTACGCTAAGGCGTCCGTAGAAATATTACAAGATTTATGTTTCATAATAAATCAGAAGATACATTATAAATAGAGCTTGTGGGGGGCTTTTGCCCAGCAGTGGGGCACACTAAGTAAAACATTACAGTGGTACCTTACCGAAGAATTGCCAGCAGTGACAACCAATGCGTCTTCTATTGTGGTGGGTAATCCAAACAACGCTTCTAGACTGAAGTTCGGTTGAGGTCCGTCATCTTTGTCTACCACGACATGTTTCTTCTTGAGTGTTACAGTTATTTTGGTTAACTCTTCATCGAATACATTAGATTGTTGAGCTAAAAAAACGAATGAGAAAACCATTTACAATAAATAAAAGTCTGAAAGTTAATAGATCGAAAGAGGATTACATTCGATTGTAAACGAGAGCAATTGTTTAAAGTTCTAATTATTTCAAACCAATAAGTTAATTTTTATAAAACTTTTTATACACAAGAGAGAAACATAGCGATCTTGCTATAATAGAAAAAAAAAAAAAAACAGAGTGTCAAAATCACTATTAAATCCATTAAGCATAAAAAGTTTCATTAAAATTGGCTTGTTGGTTGAAAGAATTTTAACGAAAGGGCAGTTCAAGGGTACCATAAACCGGCGAGCATTTATGAAGACATTAATGAGAGTAGATGAAGCGAAAGAAGTAAATATAATGTATTGATGGATGGCGGGGGAGAAGGAGACCAAAGAAAAGATGGATGGATTGTGTGACCGATGATATGAAGTGAAGGGAGTGACTGCACAGGTGACGACTGATAGAGGAGAGTGGAAGAAACGGAAATTTTGCGCTGTCCCCAAGTAACATGGGACCAGGGGCCCGACCGCCTAACCGATCGCTTTGACTTCGTGTGTGGTTTATGACGTTATCTTGTCGTTTCGTGCCGCCTATGAAAGCAATATCGAAAGCTATAGCCTTTAGCTTTGATATTGCTTTCATAAGCGGTGCTAGGTGGCAAGATGACGTCATAAACTATAAGCGTAGTCAAAGCGATCAGTTAGGCGGTCGGGGGGCAGGGCAGGAAGAAGAAGAGATGAAGCGAAAGAAGTATGTAAGAAACAAGTAGCTGGAAGTGGTCTCTACCTACCCCTATATGAGACAGGCGTGAATGTAAGTATATTAAGTTTGTATGGATTATAGCTAAATGGTTATACCTACCTGCCTTCCACCTCAAATGGCTCTGAAAAGCGTACTCGTCGACATCTCTCCTTCCAAACCCGTATTTCATTGCCAAATCTTCCGCCATTCTCTCCAAACTCAACGCGCTGTAGGTGTCCACAAATTGCTTCGGTATATAATCCTCTAGGTGGTAACTCTTGCCTAAGGCTGCGCCGAAACGTGTGCCCTTCACTAAATATGGCAGCGCCGACATCACTTCTGTGCCTCCGGTGAGTGACACCTTTCCTGAACCAGTTAGAATATCCTGAAAAAATATCAAACAGTCAGGGGTGCGATTTATGAATTATATGAATACACTATGAAGTAAGTATAATCATTTTTTGCATTTTTAAAATTATATGCAATTGGTTTAAGGTCGAACAGGCTTCTTTTTCGGGCTTAAAGTGTCGAACACTACGGGGTGGCTTTTTATCACCGTCCAAACGTTCTGAGATGACTCCCGTCATACAATCGAACCACTCTTACTATTGGACCAACTCCCTAACTCGAAAATAAAATTCAGCTGTTCCATACAAAACATCAATATTCATTCGACCAAAATGTATGGAACAGCTGAATTTTATTTTCGAGTTAGGGAGTTGGTCCAACATAAGAGTTGTTCGTTTTATCACGGGAGTCATCTCTGAAGGTTTGGATGGTGATAAAAAGGTCACCCTGTACAGTGGCACCCTAGCTACTTGCCGTTCGAAAAGTTTTAGTAGCAAAATAATTCAACGGTTACTTCGATTCAAGTACGAGTAGTAGCCATTAGTAATTATCGTCATCATCATCAGCTCATTTTATGTCCCCAATGCTGGAGCACGAGCCTTCCCTATGGATGGATAGGGAGAACTAGCCATAAACCACCACGCGGGCTCGTTCGGATTGGTGGTTGTTAACGACTGCTAATGCAGCCGGGATCAACGGCTTTACGTGCCTTCCGAAGCACGGAGGAGCTCGTGATAATAAATTTTTGATCACCCATTCGATGACCGGCCTATGCGAAATATTAGCAAGCGCAGACCGGGCGCGTTAACCATTGCGCCAACGAGGTCCTCATTTAATTTTTTTTTTAAATATGGCGTGCTAATTATTGTTACCGATGTCAAAAACGCACATCTGTCGCCTTTTGGGGCATAATGATATTTTAGATTTGTCCGTGGAAATACGAGATGAACTGCAGAATTCTATATTTCATTTTAGACCAATCTTACCAAAGCACCAGTGATGATGGCTTGAAGTCCCGAGCCGCATGCTTTATTCACTCCCAAAGCAGGTCGCTCTATAGGCACTCCCGAGTAAATGCCGCAATACCTGGGCGTCTTCCCTCCATCACACTGGCTTAGCTGAAACAATGATTATGCATATAACATTAACTATACTACACCTATTTGTAGTGGGCAAATTTTCAATATTCATATAAAGGGTGTTTGGTCCTTCGAACCGGCTAAAACTTCACTTACATAATGGACGTTCCCCATAAAGATGTCCCTATTAGAGCGGGGTGCGTGCGCCACCATCGTCTCTGTCAAGGCTCTGGTCCTTCGAGCCGGATAAAACTTTACTTACGTAATGGACGTTCCCCACAACGGTGTTGTCTATGAGGGCAGGGTCGAGCCTGGCGGCGTGGATGGCATCGTTCGCGGCGGCGGCGAACGCGTGCCCCGCCGTCGTCTCTCGCAGGGCTCCACCGAAGCTGCAAAATGGCGTCCTCTTCGCACCAACTATGAATATTCCTGGAAACCATATTGTAAAGTTGCTAATAGGTTAATTTTTAGTTCTGTATGACAAAAACATCCACTATAGAAATTTGTAAGTCGCATAAAATCGTTTAAGTAATTGATTATGTTTTCGATTAACATTCAAGATCTCTTAAGTATTTCCCATAAGATTAGAAAGTTTCATAAAAATTTTTTTTGGTTCGAAAGAATTAGGAATAGAAAAAAAGTTGTAATACTGAAATGAAAAACGGTGACAAAATAAACAACTTTTATGGATCTACTCGCGTTTATTTTATACAAACGTCAGGATAATTAAATTAAATTAAAAGTAATGTATAAAATAAACGCGAGTAGATCCGTAAAAGTTGTTTCATTTTAATGTGTAGTGTTCGCGTAAACTTTAGAAAATAACATAATTACACACCAGTTTCCAAAAGTGAAACTAATCACTAACTAAAAGGGGCTAGGTACACACGCCTGCACATCAACCTATCCAAAACTGTCAAATTTCTCTAATCGATATTGATCTTTATACCTAAATGCTAAAGTTCATTTTTTTTAAGAAATTTGACATTTTGTGGTAGGTTGATCTGCTGCCGTCTGTACCTACAGTCTGCCCCCTGACTATGAACTCTTATAGGAATATTATTGCAGTTGTGGAAAAGAGACGCGAGTATATTCGCCGCTACACGCGTCTCGCTCTCACATCTGCATTAATACTGCTATAAGAGCTCGTGGTTACCCCCAACTACAAATTAGTATGGTACTGTAAGGAATTTATATGCAGCTCATAGTAAAAGCTAGTTTAATTTATTTGTATGTAAACCTCTTTAGTTTGGATGAGTATTGGAATCATCGATAAGTAAAAAGGTAATTAAAAAGGTTTACATACAAATTAATTAAACTGTTGTATGCTTATATCTACAGCTTCATGGTTGTATGGTGGTTCGTGTGGTTCACTGGTTAGTCATCATTAGAGAAATTATTTAGCATTTGTCAAAACGTCATTCTTTCATAGAAATTGCATGGAAATAGCCACTGAATAGCGAATTTCATCAATTGAGTGTTTAAACATACCTACCATAAGTTATTTTGTAAGTTTGATTTGTTAAGACATGATTTAGACTAAGTTTTATACAGAAAAAAGGTTTATTTAATCCTTATTTATTATTATTAACCATTTCTAGGTTACAGATATTCTTGTTAAGACCAAATAATGTTAATGTTTTGAACCACTGTTAAATTAAACTCATTTTCGAATAAACTGTTGTTGTTCTTATCAACGTCACAAATAGGTACTTTAAATATGAAAAATGAACTAACCTTTGCACGCCAGCGACATAACGGAGCCACAGTGACGTCAGTTGTTTACACCGAAATTAAATATTGGAGGCAATCTCACCGGCGCGCGTGATAACAGTTACCAACAATGAATTACGAAGACGAAATAACTATCAGCAACCTGTTCAAATAGAGATAAAAAATATGTTTGTTTCGGAGAGAGATAGCTCATATAAATACCTACTCTGTACAACTTACTTAACCCTTTCACTAGTGGAGAAGCAACCATAATTTGAACCTTATACAGTTTCAATAGTATTGAAAACCAATAAAAATATACACAGAAAAATATATGTAAATGTGTATCACTTATGTCTATTATGCCAAAAGGTTAAAAAAATTAACGCAAAATTGCTTAATAAATATGTACCGGCTGTTCATGGACATTAAACTGAAGAAAAGAGTTTTATTTCTTTCTGTTCTGCGGTCACGGGATGACTGGTATCTTACAGTAGACTTTGACTATGTATATTTTGTAGTTTGCGTTAAACCCTGTTATACATTAACCCCCATAATCATAAAAACTATTTAAGCATTATTTAGTAAATCATTGTTTTGTCTCTTTTTTCAAATTCAAAATGACGTTTGTGTGACGTTGACAAAACAATATTTAGGTAAATAATGCTTAGATAGTTTTTATGAATAAGGGGGTTAGTAGTAAAGATAGTTCGGTTTTGTAAGAACCCCGTCGCAAACAAATTAAAACGTAAAATTTTTGTTTGTATCAATATTATGATGACTTATAAATATCACACCAATAAATATTAAATTATCATTTAAAAAACTCTTTTTGTAAATGAATAGTAATAGCCTATATCACTATGGACTGCTTTATTATGCGATCTCCCACAATTCATAGATAGATAGACTTATTCATTTCTACCTACTTAACGTTTTTTTTTAATGTTAAATGTGTGCATATTCATAGTAAGTACCTAGTAAGTGAATGATTGTCGAACTGCTCATTCCTAAGTGTGTGTTGTTAATCATTTAAATAATTTATGATTGTGGTAATAAATAAAAATAAATGGAATCAGGCGTTACTTGGTACGTTACGTTGGTACAAAAAATGCAATTGAAATAATACCTATGTGTAGTGTTAGTTCAGCTAAATATTAGTTACATTTTTTTACCTCAATAGGTGTACCTATATAGTGTCTACTAAGAACATGGTAAATATCTTTCGATCGATACTTAAACGTAGATGGTAGGATAAAGTCTAACTAAAAAGACAGAATATAATAAAATATGTTTATTAAAATAACATCATAAATAACATTCAGTCAACGATCAGTCCCACTGATTTCAATATAACAACATGGCGATTTTGAAGCATTTTCTGGTAAGTTTGTTACTGTTCGGTGAAGTCTTCACACCGACGACTCCAGTAGTAAGGCGATCCCTTGGCCTCCGCCGATGCAAGCTGAGCCGATGGCCCTCTTCAAGCCGCGTCGTCTGCAAAAACAGGGAAAATTAGTTTCTGTGACAACATTAGATCAATGCAATATAAGTGGTCAACAGTGTCTTGACACGAGACTGACACTGTTTTGTTTAACCTTTTCACCGCCGAACTACGCGCTACACGCGATGTCCCGCTGTACGCCAACGTATAAACGTACGTATTTTAATAAAGTAGGTACAAAGAAGAACTTCTATAGAAATGCTGGCGTGGGCGGCACGAAAATCTCGAACTTCTATAGAAGTTGTTGGCGATAAAAAGGTTAAACAAAAATTGAGTTATAGAAATTAGCCTTAAAAAACGTTTTACTTAAATGAAAAGATCCATTTAGAATGCTTCAAATGCCTATCGGTGAGAACCTTTTAGTGGTTTTTATGTGTAATACTTTGTAACCCTATTAAAATTTTGTAAACCTTGGTTTTCCTAATAAAATAAAATAAAATAAAATGATATAATGCTGTCATTTATACACTATTTATTCATCTATTGGGTCAGCATGGTCGTTTGTGGCTTGAACTCCTCATATGTTTTAGTACATGTAGAAATACCTGGGCTCGGTAGTGGGATGTTTATTGACTGATAATGGCGATGCGAAGTTCGTTGGCGCATTAGTAACCGCGCTCGGTCTGTAAATGCAGAAGTTAAGCTACTTCCGTAAAAGCCGGTCATCGGATGGGTGACTAATGTATCATCTAGCTGCTCCATGCTTCAGAAATCACGTTAAGGCCTCGGTTCCGGCTGCATTATCAGTCGTTAACAACTAGCAATGCGCACTTGACCCGCGTTGTCGTTTATAGTCCGTTTTAGTTTCCATCCGTAAGGAAGGCTAGTGCCCCAGCAGTGGGGACATGAAATGAGCTTGATGATGTTTTTTTTTTATGTTAAAAGGAGGCAAACGAGCAGACGGGTCACCTGATGGAAAGCAATCACCGCCGCCCATGGACACCCCACAAAACCTAGTAATCGTGGATGCGTTGCCGACCTTGAGGAAGGAGTTGGATCTTGAGGAGGGAGTAGGAATTGGGAGGGGGGAGGGGTGAGAGATGGGCCTCCGGTACTTTCACTCACCGGACGAAACACAACAGCAACGTGTGCCGTTGTTTCACGCCGATATTCTGTGAGAGGGTGGTATTTCGCTCTATCAGCGTGGCTCTATCACTCAAAACAACATCTTTTCATCGTGTAACATCTTTCCGCTCGCTTTCTATATAAACAATTTATGGGAGTGATTTCTTGAAATGGGACGGAAGTATGTGTAACAGTGTATAAGGAAGTTAGGGAAGCGCAAGCGCGCGCCATTTTGTAAATTTAAAATCGATATTATGAACATGACATTATTATTATTATAAGTGACATATTGTGTCATTTGACTATCAATTATTTCGATATGTCAAATGTCTTCTAATGAGTATTTACTGCATTTATTTTGTAATTATAAAATGATGTAATACCTGGCCCATTTTTAAAATGTTAAAATTGCTTATTACTAAGGTGAGATGTCAAATGTTACACATATGCGACTACTGTATGGCTCGCTCTTTTTTTTTTATCATACGGGTTAGCACTCGGTCTTCATCTCACCCGAGGGCCTAATGTAGTTGTTTTCGACATTCGATCACGTTAACGAAAACGACAATTTATATAAAAACACAAATGTTGAAAAATTTCCACGAGCAGGATTTGAACCTGCACCCTTCTGACATACCGGGTCAAGTGCTCTCCCAATTGAGCTAACCAGTCCGCCGAAATTATTCAACACTATTTACTTTTTACTTTGAAAGCCAAAGGCGCCCATTCAATGTCAACAACTGCCGTCATTAACATCTGATCATAATTTTTTTAACATTTGTGTTTTTGTAATTTGTTCGCAACAAAATTTGCGTTAAAAATTATAGTATAAACATTTGAGAATTTACATGACAAAATGTTAACTCTCCTCGTATGTCGCCAGAAGGCGCTGCTTCAATGCCACACTAATTTTCGTTTTCGTATTCGAATGTATACGGATAGTAATCAAAATTCACACTAGGCACCCTAATGTTATACGATGATAAGACTGAAGTTGGAAGCGCACTTCACCCGGTATCCTCAACTACTGAGGCCGCTGATGATGATGATGATGATGATGGTGACGCTGACCTGAGGTCGTGCGCGAGGTGCGCGGTGATGCGGGCCCCGGAGGCCCCGACGGGGTGCCCGAGGGCCACGGCGCCGCCGTTCACGTTGAGGCGCGCGTGGTCCAGATCGAGCTCTTTAGCGCACGCCAGCGTCTGCGCCGCGAACGCCTCGTTGATCTGGAATTACATTTAGGCTAAGTTCTTAATCTTTGTTTTAATTCAATGTTTACGATACTGAGCGAACGGTCTACGATGAAAAATGGGTATCGTAGCCTGTTCTGTTTTCGTCATGGGTTCGTGGATAGGCTGAGGGTCTTACTTGGAGACAAAGTAAATTAAAATCCCTCTGGCTGGTTCTTTATTAGACTAATTGTATTTCGGCACACGTTCAATTTAGACAAGACCATTAAAGAGACGAATGACGACGCACTTTCTAGAGTGGGGTCATAGACAATAATAAATCATAGTGTACAGACGAGATGGACCATAGACGAATACAACATAGCCCATGGATGATAGCGACTGATTTCGCATGCTCGACGGCATGCGATTCTTTAATCGGTGATTAAATCTCACACTATGATCAATTACGATTCTCTTCACTCTTATTCAATTTATTGGTTGCTAATTTTTGACCCCGAAAATTGTTGAACATAATCAAATTGTAAATATCGCAAAATTTATTATATTTCATTGTACATTTCGAGATCACCGGTGAGATTAAAAAATCGCCTCCCAGTTTGCTTTCGTGGACGTTGCAGCGTCCGTGGGCTGCGGCTGCTCCATCACATAAGCAATGGGGTATTTGACAGGTTTTAGAAAAATATGTCTAATGGTTCATTATAGCATAATATATTTGCAATTTGATTAATTCGTTATGAATTTCTTTATTTTTTATGAAAATCGCCATTAAAATTCAAATTAATAAAATAGCCGCCAAAACGCTGAATGCAGGTCACGTGATGTCGTGACGTCACCTGCTTGTAAACAAAGTTTTAGCTGTCAAATTAAAAGTACAAAACTTTGATTGACATTTACTGTTTACAAGCTGGTGACGTCACTCCAGATTCAGCGTCATCCCGTCCGTTTTTGATCACGTGGTCAATCATAAAAAATTTATCATGTTATTAATGATTTTTTATAAAAATCATACTTATTTTAAAATTTTGTGCTGGCTAAATTAGTTTAGAAAAAAAAAAAAAAAAAGTTTAAAAACATGTTTACTATTAAGTTAACAACAGTTTGATCAATATTTTCATTGTAGTCAAATACCCTATTTTGAGTTCGCCGGCTTCTAGCCACGCAACAGACAATTTAGTTAATTCCTAATACATGGTGCGTGATGTCAATTAACCGCAATGCAGTGAGCGTTTCGACGGCGCAGTGAAGAGAGAAATCGTTCGCCGCGCTGCCAGTCTGTTTGTTGCGTGGCCAGGCCTTTAATAACATAACGAAACTAAGATAGATATACTGCTGAACAAAATGTAAAACATAATTTACCTCAATCAAGTCGATGTCATTGAGCGTGAGATTGGTGACTTTAAGAAGGTTCCGTATGGCGGGCACTGGCCCGATGCCCATGATGCTGGGGTCCACTCCCACGAAGGACCAGCCCACGAGCCGCGCCAGGGGTTTAAGGCCGTTCTGCTTGACTGCCTCCTCGCTCGCCAGGATCAAAGCACCAGCTCCGTCATTGACTCCCTGGGATAATTATTAAAGAACATTTATTTATTTATTCAATCAAGGAACATAGTCAGTTCACTGTGTACTTATAAAGTCTTCTTTAACTCTAATATTTATTAGGTTATGTTCTAGTATGAACACAAATAATGTGTCCACAACACTTGCCAAACAAAAACTCGTTTTTATGCGTTAATAATTTTATTGGCAAACCAAATTATATTCATGTCTTTCTAGTATGCTTGGCTAACAGCCCTCTTAAGTGAGTTGCTAAAAGCACTGAACTCTGCTTTCTTCATCATAAGGAGATGAAGCGAAGAGGGCCTTATTGAGCTTAGGAGCACGAGAGTTCATACACAAACGCTTCAATATGTTACCATTTTTTTTACTGTAACTATTGCTTTTACTGAATTGGGTCTTTTTATAATGAAGTGACAATAAAGACGCGTTCGCTTCACCCAGAATTCTCAACTCATTAGAATCTGTATATTTTCGTTGGCACTTTTAACTATATAAAACGCAACAATGCAATTGACTCATAAGTATATTATCACTATATTAAATCTGCCAGAAGTGTCCCACTAGCAGGCAAGAGACTCCTCACACTTTTTATTATACAGCAGCATAATGAGATGTAGTGGTAGAGCTGCCCTATGATTTAGATTGGGGTTCTTGACCCAAACTAAATCACAACTGCGTCATGTGCAAAAAACAGTTACGAAATGGCAATCAAAATTCATAATAGGCTACATGATGACATGAAGGTGATGCCAATAGCTGTGTGTAAGGCAAAACTAAAGAAATGGCTAATTGATAAGTGCTTTTATTCTTTGCAAGAATACTTTAGCCCCTCGGCTCTTTAGAACAAGATTACTGCAACTCAGGTTTTCCCCTTATTATTATTATAGTTTTGAATTCATTTTTGTGTACCAGCTTCTGGTAGTGAACGATTTTTATAACTAAGACCACTTATGTACCATATTACAAGCGAAATAAAGTCTTTGTCTATGTCTTCAAAACTATGTCTTGTTGTTCTGAGTAGAGAATTTACCGAGGAGTTGCCAGCCGTGACGACGCCCCCCTTCCTAAAGAGCACGGGCAGCTTGCACAGCGCCTCCAGCGTGGTGTCGGGGCGCGGGTGCTCGTCGCGGTCCACCACCACCTCCTGCCGCTTCACCTTCACCGTCACGGGAGACATCTCCTCTTTGAACACGCCCGCATCGAAAGCTGGAAGAGAGGTATGTACAGTTTTAAAGTAGGTACAGCACAACCTAAGCTCCGAGTGGTAGAGCCACGCTGCGTTGCAGCACGAAATGGGCCGGCTCGCCCGGCGTAATACCACCCTCTCACAGAATATCGGCGTGAAACAACGGCACACGTTGGTGTTGTGTTTCGTCCGGTGAGTGAAAGTACCGGAGGCCCATCTCTCACCCCTCCCCCCTCCCAATTCCTACTCCCTCCTCAAGATCCAACTCCTTCCTCAAGGCCGGCAACGCATCTGCGATTACTTTAGTTTTGCGGGTGTTCACGTGCCACTACGGTGACACGTGAAGGTGGACTACCGGTTTAGCAATCACCAGTAAAGTAAAGTAAAGTAAATAGCCTATAACTGTCCCACTGCTGGGCAAAGGCCTCCATCATTGAAATCAAGTCATCACTACAATTGATAAGTAATGGCTGAATCACCATGCTTGCCAAATGCGGGTTGGTGATCACAAACCCGGGCTATGTATCGAAAAATCCGAAATACATTTTGCCCGACCTGGGAATTGAACCCGGTACTTTCAAATATCGGGCCGAGCGCTCTGCCACTCGGCCACCGAGGCGTTAATCACCAGTATTCACTCTATTTTCTATCTAAGTAAAATGCTCTGCGCATACACCGCGGGTAGAGGCGACCCCGAGTTATGTGGGACTCTCCTCCTCTTCTCTCGTCCAGCCACTAATTGCTCGACGAGGGGAAGGGCGGTATACCTACTAAAATCCTAGACCTTTCTCCACCACGAGGATGGCTCGGCATCACAAACGGCAGGAACCGAGTTGTACCAGTATTCTTCCGAGCGGAACTTTTGTCTCATCATCTCAGCCAAGAGACGTCCACTGCTGGACAAAGGCCTCCCCCAAGGATCTCCACAACGACCGGTTTTGTGCTGCTCGCATCCGGCGGCTCCCCGCGACCTTCACCAAATCGTCGGTCCACCTTGTTGGAAGCCTGCCCACACTGCGTCTTCTGGTACGCGGTCGCCATTCGAGAACTGTTCCGCCCCAGCGTCCATCACATCAGTCCTGCGAGCGATGTCCCGACATTTGTTCTTCTGCGGATCTCCTCATTTCTGATTCGATCACGCAGAAAAACCCCGAGCATAGCCCTCTCCATTGCTCTTTGATTGACCTTGAGCCTTTTGTCTTTCTACACTTTTGCCTATCCAACATTAACTTTACGCTCTTCCACTCACCAGCCTTCCACCTCTTCTGCGACTGCAGCGCGTACTCGTCCACCTCCCCCCGCTTCAGCTCGTACTTCTCGGCCAGGTTCTCGGCCGTTTGCGGCATGGTGAAGTTGCAGTAGGAGTCCAGCGAGCCGGCCGTCAGCATGTCCTCGAAGGCTATCTTGGTGCCGAGGGTGGTGCCGAAGCGAGTGTTCCGCACCAAGAAGGGAACGGCAGACATGTTCTCGGTACCACCGGCTAGCGAAATTTGGGCGGCGTCGGTCATGATGTCCTAGAACAGAAATTCGTTATACTCGATTGTTAAGTTTTTTTAAATGTAACTCTTTTTGCTGTTGCGTTTATTTTTGTATATTGTTTCATCCTGACTATCTGATCCCTTTACAACCAACACCTGTTAAAATAAATAAACTAAATAGTGAAGTGTATGCATAAATTTAGAAAAACCATATTTTTTACTTCTTGTAAATAAGTTTTGGATAAAGACAAACATAAATTATGTTTGTATAAGTTAAGTATTTTTTTTATTTTTTACCATCTTTTAAGATGGTTGCATATCAGCTGGTTTGTCGGGCTTAAATCTAGCGATACCATCAACCAACGCGAGCACATTATTATTATTATGTAAAGCCCGCTGGGAATCGAACCCTCCACCAATTGCTAATGGCACAATGGCAACGCGACAGCCAGTAGTTCTTACAATCGGTCGGTTTATTTTAGAGCGCCGCGCCGTCATGCATTTTCAGTTCGTCAATCGCTCGCTCATGGCGCTAGCGTAGCGTTCTACGTTCCGTAATGCGAATATGTGTTTTGGTACCAATAAATTGGGAATTGTCGCGATTGATCGGTGCCTGCGGGTTTGAGATCGGTAGTTTAGCGGCTTTGAAGTGATTAGAAAAATAATTGTTTTTCTGTATAATTCAATTATGGTAAATAAAAGAAAAAAATCCACGGAAAACGTGATGTGGATTTGTCGAATCTATTTCTGTGACTACAGCGCAATCTGTCTATATGAAAGAAACCATGTAACAAATGAGGCATGTATTTTAGATGTGTAACATCTTTCCGCTCACGTTCTACATTAAACAATTTGTGGGAGCGATTTCATGAAATGGGACGGAAGTATGAGTAACAGTGTAACAGGAAGTCGGGGAAGCGCGCAAGCTCACGTGATTTTTTAAAAGACATATTGTGTCATTTGACTATCAAAGGTCATTTTGATATGTCATATGTCTTCTAATAAGTATTTACTGCATTTATTTTATAGTTATAAAATGATGTAATACCTGACCCATTTTTTTCTGAATATAATGTTAAAATTGCTTATTACTAAGGTGAGATGTCAAAATGTTACACATCAAATGCGACTACTGTAAGGCTCCTTAGTTTTTCTTTATCAACATTTATAACCTACAAAGTTGTGTAGAGTGCGAGTGTGTGATACCTGCGCGCTATTAACGATAGCCTGGAACCCGGAGCCGCAGAGCCGGTTGACGCCGAGCGCGGGCCGCTCCTGCGGCACGCCGGCCTTCAGCTGCGCGTGCCGCGGCGACAGCCCGCCGTCCGGCGTGCCGCTCAGCTGGAACCACACCATACTCAACAACCAACTTCGGAGCAGGCCGGTATATAATGCACCGGGAAAGGTTGTCGATCATTCTAATAGATAGGAATGCTTTTGAACACTACTGCTATCAGACACAAACATGGCATGTTATTACTAACTAATCAGGCAGTTTCTTATTAAAAAAGCAATCAAACTTAATGAAAGTCATCAATCAGGTAATTTGACGCATATTAGGCTAGCCACTTAACGGAATGGCTAACTACCACTTTTTAGGCAGGCTGTCAGGCACTTATCGGGAAGGCTATCAATAATTTATGAGGCAGTTTATCAAAAATTCTTAAATCTATAAGACACTTATCAGGGATACTGTCACACGCTCATTGCTTAAATTTCTATATTATTTTATATGTAGGTATATGGGAACAGGACTAAACGCAAGTCTGGACACTAGTACGTAATGTAACGTATAAATTTTAGAAAATAATGATATTCATTTAACTTAGCTAATTACCTAATTATTAACTGAGCCAGCGAAGTCAAGTCAAGTCAATTACCTAATTGAATATTACTATTACCTTCCCTTATTTTGTACCAATACCTACTTGTCAACTGGTAGAGATTGCCTCAGGCAAGCAATTCCGCCTTCTTCTGTATTTATGCAAGAAATAATAAATACTTGAACAAAGTTCCGATGGGGAGGTCCATATTTGCCAATTTAAAGTTCATGTTTATGAATCTACTGACTCACCCCATAAACCTGGCCAATATTGACCGAGTCTATAAGCGCGGGCGCAATCCCGGACGCCTTGAAAGCGTCCTTAGCCGCGGTGGCGACCAGATCTGAAGGCAGCACGTCACGAAGCTTCCCCCCAAAGCGGCCAAAGGGGGTGCGCTTCGCAGCCACTATGAATATTCCTGCAGACGAAAGAAGTTAAATCATCATCCATCGTCATTACCATCAATATTTAACAGCCTTTTTGATCAAGTGGTTAAGATAAGACCGCCGCGCTCAGACCTAGAGATCCTGTGTTCAATTCTCAGCAGGGGCTATATGTTTGTACTCGGTTCGGTTGGGGTAGGGCTTGTTTTAACCCATCGTTGGCCGTAAATACCAGACACAACAAAATTTTATTGTTTGGCGCTCGGCCAACGATGGGTTAAGTCCGCCTCGCTAGCTACCACTTCATCTAAATGCGTCGCCACAACATAAATTTCAGTAGCATTGGCACATGAGTAAATGGATAACCATATATATAACAGAATACATATATCTACTATAGAATACATATATCTGCTCTGAGAGAAACTTTTTAGCAAGCTGTCAAAACCATTTTCTTTTACAGAAATGGTATGGGAATGGTGAACTATGACGTCACTATTTTGTTCCGTTCAACTCAGTGTTTATCGATAACATTTTAGTTTACAGAAATTCATGCTTAGGTCAAATATAAAATAGGACAATGTTTTCAAGAACTTTTACGTGATTTCATTTATTTGTTTAATGTTCTGGAATTATTTGTTGTTGTTGTCACCATCCCTATTGTTGTGTTCGGACAGTTAAAGATAAGATAGCCAGTGCCTTAGTTTAGTTGAGGATTTCGGGTGAAGTGCGCGTGTCGGTTCGTGCTCAGTGGCGATGGCGTGCACTTGAGAAATTAACTCCCGTCGATGGAGCGAATCAATGGGGACAAGTGGAATAAACCCTTATTATTAATTATTTTAATATTATGGGGCAAAGGAGCACACGGTCCGCCTGATGGGAAGAAGCCACCGCAGCCCGTGGACATTTGCAACACCAAGGGCAAAACACGTGCGCTGCCGACCCTGAAGATTAAGTCCCTTTGCATATATTCCCTATAATTGCAAACAGCAATGCAGAATGCCAAGCGGATCATTAAAAAAAAACTTACCACCACACTCTTCTTCCTCCATCACAATACCTAATATTAAGATTTTCAATTTATACATGCTTATCTTATAAAGATTTGTACATCCTGTCACTCACCCATCTAGATACATACCATGCGAGAGTTGCTTTTCTTTTGCGATTGTTACCCAGCCCTACCATTTATTTTGTTTTGGCAACACCAGCTAATGAGAAGGTCAATAACGCGAACCTTGACTTGCGCCGGCGCACATTGAACTCTACGATTTACTAACAAAACAATTAGCTCGAATAGGTTAAGTTTCACCTTATTCATTAGAATTATATTGATACTTATAAAGCGGAATTAAAATTTGAAGTAAAGTCTAGGCAGACTGAATTTAAGAGAAAATTGTACCTACCAAAGCACATTAACATTAAATTCATAAAAGAAGTAGATTAAGCGTGTTCTCTAAAAACATTGCCTTATTATTATATTTGAGACTAAAGTAGACATATCACATATCTTTAACTAAACCATTTGGTTTTAAAAATAGCACTTACCTACCTTTATTAATAGCAACAGACATGTTTGATAAAACTATAATTTCACATAAACACGACACAGCGTTGACGTCGTCACACTGGCCGACTTTTGACGATGTGAATTATCATTTGAATAACTTAGTATTTTTGCCCGCGACTGCCTATCGTACTATGATTCGTATGTAATACGTCTACCTGTTTAGACTCTGTAGAAAGGTCAAAAGATTAAATAATATCTTTATCATTAATTTTATTGTGTCTAAAGTTTTATATATTTTTATTTTTATTCGTACATACTCTTACTTTACGTCCTGGTAAAACTTAAGCAACTATTGAGATATTTTCCTTATTTATTTATTTTATATTTTTTATAGTTAGCTTGGCAAATGACTCCATCCCACCTGATGTTAAGTGGAAATGTAGTCCAGACGCGAAGATAACTGGTGCAGCATTTACCCCCTTACAAATAAACAAAGAATAAGGTCTGAATAGTATTCCGTGTTTTTTATCTTTTATTCTAATTTGAAATTACATACTCTGACTTTATTAAGTCTTTTGTCACATTTATTTGCAGACCTTTTTTTACCAATATTAATTACTAGCGGCCGCTTGCGGTTTCACCCGCGTGGTTCCCGTTCCCGTGGGAATATTGGGATAAAAAGTCCTATGTTTTAATCCAGGTTATAATCTATCTGTATGCCAAATTTCATCCATCCGTTGCAGCGTGAAGAAGCAACAAATATACACACATACCTACACACAAACTTTCCCATTTATAATAATTAATGTGATCAAGGCGGTTATTTCTATAATTAACCACTGGTATTATTATTATCAGATTTCTTATTTTTTTACATTTCTAAACTACGAGTATTACAGATATTACATAACTTTATCTAAGATAAGCAGTATTCAGCCTAAAACTCGATAACTGCCCCGTGGTTACATGTGTCGCACTGCTGATTTTGAGAATTTTTTTTTACGTAAGCTGCTACAGATTTGATTATAGTTTAATTAGCAATTCAAATGCCTATATGATTTCTATCAAACAGTATGTTCTTTGTAACAAATGCTATTGCATATTAGGCATCAATATAGCAAAATATTAAAAATGCAAATACCGAAAAACAATTCATTCTTACAGCGTGTGTTGTGTGCTTCAGCACAGCTGAGCTAGTGGAAAACAAACATTTCGACTATGACAGAATAAAGAATGATATTATAGGTATGGGTGTGGCTCAGCTGTACTGACGTTTGCACAATTGAGCCACAAGAAACTCCTTAACACTTTTAAACGCGAGACAGACTAATTCGACTAATTATTAACTAATTCCTGGCATAGTCCGTCTAAATAAATAAAATATAAACACTTGAAAATAGCATTTAAAATAAGCACCAAAAACAAATTTGAAGTGGTGAAGTATGTCGGTTCATATCCCATCTGAGGTAGTATGGTTTAAGACATTTATTTTCAGTAGTCTCTTTTCAAAGTATACCCACCCTTTCAGGTATGGGGCATTTCAAAAACGGCTTATACAATCACTCCAACAACTCTCTTTTATATTATGATAATAATAGATCTCGTGTGAACTTAAAAAAAAAACAACATTATTTATAAAACAGTTTTATTACTCTTATGCAGACAAAATAATATAACATTGCTTACATATACACATTTAATATACAAATTTACAATTTTCTGATCATACAATTGATTATGTTTGATGCAAAATCATCAACTATATAACGTATATTACAATTTAAAATTTGTTACAAAATAACTAGGTCCCTTCGTAACAATAATTTGATCTTAATCATTCACTTCGTGTGGTATTTTATTAGACTTGAGCTGTTTTTAAGTCGGATCAAACTCCACTCTGCTTATCTTCTGGTAGGGTTTATTGCGATGTAAATAACAATATTGATGCCAAACTATTTTTATAGTTTTCAATAAAAATGGATCGATGCAATAAAAGTTAACAATATTTTGACATTTATACAAAATAATTATGTAGTTAGAGTATGTTTTTGACCCTAGCAACCATTTTAAATAGACTTAAAAGTGATTTTACTTAATTATAAATATATTTATGCCGATTTGTTTGCTTCGATTAATTAGCTGACTGTACATCTAAAAGGGAACTTGACAAGTCTAAATATTTAACTATCTCTTTTGCACTTTATTAACAGCGAAAAGGATAGGACTACTTCAAGACACTTCAATGTGAATGTAGATATCTCACTAAAGTCTGGAATACGATTTTTGAACCTGTGACAAATAACCAGACACTTTCCCACACAGCTACAACCATTACGAGTACTTCTAACTCGTTATCGAAGCAACCAGGGTTTTTTTCGAGACTGTAAAATTCTTGAACGCACCATAAATTAACTTCAAAAAAGATTACATTTCGCATTGTATTTTTTGCATTTTTATCTTCATGGTCGCTGTTGAGATTAAAAAATCGCATAACAGTTGTTAATATTATGGTAGTTGGTGAGTTTAAACTGCTTCCACCATGACAGCGATGCCTTGTCCACCTCCGATGCACGCAGACCCAATGCCACGCTTGAGGCCACGGCGTCTGAGGAATTAAAAAGAAAATTGAAGATTAATCATCATTTTTTTGTGCTACTCCAAAAGCTAAAACATGTGTACAATTGTAACTCTAAATACTATACATAAAAGTCAAATTGTATACAAATCTGTGCTTGTGACTGTACATAAAAATAGTACAAAGAAAACACAAACGTACATTGAAACTATAAGCTTTTCTGACTAAAAAGGCAGAGCAATAAAATGTAGCTATTAAACTAAATTTTCTAATCTATCTACATTATTACATAAAAATATCTACACTCTAATCTATCTATATAATTATATAATCATTTTACCGTATGCGTTCTTATTTCATATATCTAAATGCGATGTAACTTTTTTATATATTTATTTATCTTTCTTAGAAAAAACAACGTTTACGATATGTTTTAACAGGGTTATAAAATATAACACAGAAAAACCCTTAAATTGTTGTTCGGAGACCCACTAAGGTGTAAAAACAATACAATTTGCAGGATACGGTGGTCATTCTGGTGGTACAGTCGCGAGCATATGTTAACAATATCACTCTTAATACAATAAAATAAGAGTCAAAATTGGTCAAAAGCGTATATATGTTAATGCTCGTGACTGTATCTATGAAATAACAATTTAGGTGATTTAGGGTATAGATTTAGCTCATACAACCTAGTCTTCTAGTTTCTAGGTAATACATAAGCAACTATTGAGATATTTTCCTTATTTTTTTTTTATTTTTTTTATAGTTAGCTTGGCAAATGACTCCATCCCACCTGATGTTAAGTGGAAATGTAGTCCAGACGCGAAGATAACTGGTGCAGCATTTACCCCCTTACAAATAAACAAAGAATAAGGTCTGAATAGTATTCCGTGTTTTTTATCTTTTATTGTAATTTGAAATGACTTTTAAATGACAGGAACAAAACACGGAATAACTATTTGGACCTTATTCTTTGTTTATTTGTAAGGCACTAAATGTTTCATTACAATTGGTTCGTTATATTTAAACTATTGAAACTTTGAAGTTTTTATGGAATACCATTTTTTATTGTTTCTCAATTTGATTTAATTTTATCTTGCCGTGTGTAAAATAAACGCGAGTAGATCCGTAAAAGTAGTTTCATTTCAAAGTAGTGTAGTGTTCGCGTAAACTTTAGAAAACAATATTGTTTCTCAATCTTATTCCAAGTGACTAGGGTTGAATATTGCGTGGCAACATATCGGAGAGTGCCCCGAACATACCTGAGCTCATGCACGAGATGCGCGGTGATCCGCGACCCGCTGGCGCCGAGCGGGTGGCCGAGCGCGGTGGCGCCGCCGTTCACGTTGAGCTTGTCCGCGTCCAGCTTCAGCGCCTTCGCGCACGACAGCGTCTGCGCCGCGAACGCCTCGTTGATCTGGTGGACGTGCACATATAAATCTATGACACAAAATAATTATTTGACTCTAATAGTAATTAGAATATGTCTTTCACCGTTTATAACCTTATATGTTCATATTTATTATTAATTAATCCTTTATTGTACAAATAAATTACATTTAAACACACGTTACACAGGACATATACAAAGGTGAGCTTATCTCTAGGAGAGATCTCTTCCAGCCAACCCTAGCTGTGGTGCAATAAACAAGTATAATAAATATAATGATTGAGTTTAATTAAATTCATTTGATTTATGAATGAGATTTTTATAGAAACTTAATTGTAGTATTTAATTTAATTTAATTTTATTTAATTTTATTTTATTTAGTATACTGCTATTGTTTGATGTACTTACAATATTTGCATGCAATACAAATTGCAAAACATGTGGACATTGGGATCTGGACCCTCTAGTTTGTGCTAATTCTTTAGATGGGACTAAGTAAGTAATTGGTCCAAACTAGCTCAAAATAGAGATAGGTCAGAGAAAGGTGGGAAAGTTGGTTAATTAATAATTATATTAAATTATTTTAATGGTTACTAAATATTTAACGTTAATAAGAAACTCCTTATAAGATTGTTTATGTGGGAAGGCCTTAGCCCAGCAGTGGCACATTAACAGACTGACAGCGAAGTTTTTTTACCTCAATCAAGTCGATGTCGTTGAGCGTCAACTTGGTGGCTTTGAGCAGGTTCTCGATAGCGGGCACGGGTCCGATGCCCATGATGCTAGGGAAAACAAAAACATACATAATTATAGTCTTGTACTACAGTGAGTACTGAACGACAGTCAACAGCAATGTCGATGAATAAAATCAGAATACTAATCTACTAATGAAACTAAAGATTCATATAGGTTAGATGTTTACTTCACGATGTTTTCTCGAGAAAATAATAATATGATATCTTATGACAGTGTATTTGTATCTATTCTAATATAATGAAGCTGAAGAGTTTGTTTTTGTTTGAACATGCTAATCTCAAGATTAGAAACATTATTTTTGCATTTGACAGCCCATTTTTTTGTGGTTGTGATTGACGAACGGTTTCGAAATTCCTAAAAAAATCTGTTGAATAAACGCGAAGTTTTGCGGGCGACCCACTAGTTCCAGCTCTATTATATTAGCATTTCAAATTGTTATATAATATGTTACCTCGGGTCTACCCCCACGAAGGACCAGCCTACGAGCCGGGCGAGCGGCTTCAGCCCCTTCGCAGCCTCTTCACTGGCCAGCACCAGCGCTCCGGCGCCGTCGCAGATTCCCTGCACGAGGAACGGTCACATCGTTTGTAAGGTATGACACGCGACACGTCTGCACATTAAGCCTACCAAAAACTGTCAAATTTCCTCCTTTGAACTTTATGAAGAGAGGAAGAAGGGAAGAGGAAGACCTCAGACCACCTGGCTGACGGATGTCCAGAGGGACATGAAGGAACTGGGCCTGAGGGAAGAGAACGCACAGCGACGGACCACGTGGCGTTGCATGATTGGAAAAGCCGACCCCGTGTAGCGGGAGAAGGCGAGACCAAAGAAGAAGATAGTTTGAACTTTATATGTATGACCTTATGGTTGAAAATTGATTGAAGAAATTTGACAGTTTATGATAGTTTGATCTGCTGACGTCTCTACATTTATAATGCTAATGGCTGCCAAACCATAGATTTATCACTCTAACTACTTACACGAAGTACTTACAGTTTGAGAACATATTTTACTTATCGTCGTTTAAATATTTATAAAACTTATAAAATACAGTGAAAAAATCAAACGCCTACCCGACTCAGCCAGGAAACGAACCTGGGTCTTCCGCAATCCGGGCGGCTGCACTGACCGCCATGCTACCGGGAAGGCTGACGTAAGCGCTGAATTTTGTCACTGCTTTTTTAATTTTGAGTGCTAATAGCGGCACACTGCACCATCTATCCAACGGTAATTGCAACCGATGGCTATGCAGATTCATCTTTGCAGATGAAATACCACAAATTTGATAACACAACGCTATAGTAAATTTTTACTTTTTATATTCAAGTTTTATAAATATTTAACTTAGCTTCAGTGCAGCACTTGAATTCAAAAAATTCAAAATTCAAAATCATTTATTCAGTTTAGGCTACAAATAGCTCTTATGAACGTCATTTTAAGCCATCGGTTCGTAAGTCTATCTACTCTGGGCGGGAGATCTTGTACTGAGAAGAACCGGCAAGAAACTCAGCAAGTGTCCAGCTCTTTTCTCCCTTACAGCGTCATAAATATTGGAAAAAGCCCTATCATAAAGGACACTTTCCATCACAAATAAAAACACAAAATGTAAAGGACAATCACAACATGTAAAAAAACACAAAAAATAAAAAATAACTAAATAAAATATTTAAGTCAGCAAAAACATAATTTACCAGTTTAATTTTTTACAATATCATACAGTACTAGTAAAAGTCAAAAAAAACTATAGTTAATAATAATAAAAATAAAACTAATTGTAATGTTCAATGCAACGCTATTTTGTTATCTGCAGGACACTATTTATAAGTAGTATTATGTATATGTTTTTTATTATAGCCAGGCTGTTTTATCTTCTAAATATTCTTTGACTGTATAATAACCTTTTTTTAATAAAGAAGACTTTACATGTTTTTTAAACCTATCTAAAGGTAAATCTAGTACAGTATTTGGTATTTTATTGTAATAGTGTATACCTTGCCCCAAGAAAGAACCAAGCACCTTCTGTAACCTGAACAGTGGCATTGCAAGTTTTGACTTATTTCTAGTATTAAAATTGTGTACATCACTGTGTTTAGCAAATGAATTGATATTACAACGTACAAGAACTATACAATTATAAATAAATTGAGACGCCACTGTCAAGACATCAATTTCTTTAAAAAGATTTCTTAAAGAAGTTCGTGAACCTAGTCTATAGATTGCTCTTACTGCTCGTTTCTGTAAAATGAATATAGTTTCAATATCAGCCGCTGTTCCCCACAGTAAGAGGCCATACGACATGACACTATGAAAATTTTTTTTTTTTTTTTTTTTTTTTGGAGAGAGACTGCTGGTTGCCGAGGGGCATTTCCAGCTTCACCGGGCTTGTTTTAGGGGCGGCGAGGTACGTAAAGGGTACCTCAAGCCGTGTTGAAACGAAACACCTTCAGAGGATTTCTAGAGGGGTACGGCATCGCACACTTAAAAGTGCGCGTCCCCGTGCCCTTCCAGAGTCTCCGAAGGGTTCGGATCGGATCGGGGAGCGGAACCACCCGAGGGCGCCTCTAAAGGCACGGACCTCGGCTCGGGTAGACCGGGCCGTGGAGGAGGAGAGGAGGAGCTCCCAGTCACATGACTGTGCCTGGCATAGAGCGCGTGTGAACCGGTTCTTCGTACCCTTGTTCTACGAGTACGGTGTCTTGGGCCTAAAGCAGTGTGCATGTTTAGTGTATTCTGTAAATGTGTGCTGTCATTTGGAGGAACGGGCGGGGGGGCATTCGCAATTGTAATTGCGTCGTCGGGCTCGGTTAGGACGTGTTTTGGACGCCTAGACGTGTACCGTCTTGATGGTGGAAGGCCTTCAACATTATAGTTGGCAGCCGCCACCACAAGAGGGTTGGGGTGGTGGGGGGCATTATCGAAGTAACGTCGGGAGACGTCCTTGATAAAGTCTTTGATGGTTGGGAGATCGAGGTCGCGATGGAGGTCTACATTACGAACGTAATGCGGACAACCCGTCGCGCCTCGCATGAATCGGTTTTGGAGGGTCTGTAGGGGGTACAAATAAGAGGGCGCGGAGTGCGCGAAAACTACGCTAGCGTAGGTCATGACTGGGCGGATGCAGGCTTTGTAAATTGTCGTCTTACTTCTAAGAGACATTTTACTCTTCCTGCCTATAAGGTGGAATAACCGACCTAATATGAACGCGGCCCTGTTACGGACGATCTTGAGATGCGGTGCAAACGACAATCTCCTATCGAGGGTGACACCGAGGTATTTCACCTGCCTAGCCCATGGGATAGGGCGGTCAAATAAACGAATCGGACGGCAAGGATCGTCGGGGCCCCGATAAAAGTACACAGCGGCACTTTTCTCGGGGTTCACTTCGATCCGCCATTTGCGAAACCAAACGCCGAGGGTGTTAACGGCCTTTTGGAGTCGGTTGTAAACCGCGGTTTTGTCTCTACCAGACGAAAATAGCGCGGTGTCATCCGCGAATAGAGCTAGCTCTACACCGGGGGACTTGGGGATATCGTTTGCGTAAAGCGCAAAGAGGATAGGCGAGAGCACGGATCCCTGCGGAACGCCGGCTCGAATAGGGTGCGGGGCGGAGAGCGTTCCTTCGACGCGGAAGCGAAAAGAGCGACCCGACAAGTAGTCTCGTATGATGTGCACGAGTCTGTCTGGCACGCCGAGTTTGTACAGCTTATAAATTAAGCCGTTGTGCCAGACTTTGTCGAACGCCTTCGCGACGTCGAAGAAAAGAGCTCCGGTGCCCGTGTGACGGTGTCTATTGAAACCGGAAAGGATATGCTCCGTGAGGCGGTGCAATTGGTGAGTACACGAGTGTTTGGGCCGGAACCCAAACTGCTCGTTGATGAGGAGGTTATTGGATAGGACGTAGTCCTTTAATCGGGAGACTAATACGCGTTCGTACAGTTTTCCCAACGATTTGAGAAGACTGATGGGGCGATAACTAGAGGGGGCGGTACGCGGTTTACCGGGCTTATGAATACCTATGACCACCGCATCTTTCCACGCAGCGGGAAAGATGGCGTTAGTCATGGCGCTATTGAAGATAGCTACTATTAAAAGGATGAGCTGAGCGGGTAAGATCTTAAGGATCTTGTTTGAAATGCCGTCTGCCCCGGGGGCACTACGGGGTTACTATGAAAATAACTAAAGTAAACTGTTCTAGCAGTTTTAACGTCTGTTAACTGCCTTATTTTTCTAATGGCATAAGCAGCAGAACTGAGTTTGCCGGCCAATTTCAAAATGTGAGGATTCCATTGAAGTTTTGAGTCAAGGGTTATACCTAAGAAAACTGTTGAGTCTACCAAATCTAATCGATCACCGTTTATTCTTATATCAGTTGGTTCATTTTTGACATTTGGTAATTTAAAATTAATACATTTTGTTTTTTTAGCATTAAGCTGCAAATTATTAATAGTAAACCAACTGAGTACATGAGAGAGTGCTTTGTTTACATCGTCGTAATTATTCTTACACCTACTTACATTAAAAATGAGTGAAGTATCATCTGCAAATAATACGATTTCACAGAAGTTCTCTACAAAGAATGGCAAGTCATTAATATAAATTAAAAACAGAAAAGGACCAAGAATGGACCCTTGTGGAACTCCCATTTTTACATGAGAACCAGATGATTTAGTTCCATTAATATCGACAGTTTGTGTTCGAGAGCTAAGATACGACTGAATTAAATTTAGTGCGAAATCTTTGAGACCGTAGTAATTTAATTGAATATAAAAAGTAAAATATTATCGTTGTTTTATTTTTAATTATATATTTTTTACTGTCTAATCATTTAGTCAACAACCTGTCTAATATTAAGAATGTGGATTTAGGTATTAAACGCTTACACAGGAAATGCCTGTTCTATCTTGCCTTGAAGATACCCAGTTTGTAGTGATCAGGGAACACATGGTTTTGTTTGATAATTTCAGTTATTGAGGATAGTTACCGAAGCACTGCCGGCGGTGACAAGGCCCTCCTTCTTGAAGACGGGCGGCAGCTTCTTTAGGCTCTCGATGGTGGTCTGCGGCCGCGGGTGCTCGTCCACCTCGATCTGGACCGGCTTCTTCTTGATTACTAGCGACACCGGCGCCAGCTCGGCCTTGAACACGCCCGAGTCGTTTGCTACAGAAAGAACAGATTCTTTTAATAGTACTTCTTTATTGTTGTTATATAGGTCAACGTCAATATCAAAATCAATTTTAAAAGTCAAAGACAAAGTAAATTTTTTTATTCAAATAAACTCAAGAAAAGTGCTTTTGAATCGTCCAATCCTTTTTTTACCTACTACCCATCCAGGACGTCTATTTTTAGCTGTGGAGAAAAAAAGAAAAGTAAACTATACTATCTCACAAATATCTTCGGTGTAGTAAGGACGTTCATTCACATAGATGAAATGCATGATGAAAGAAAAGAGGTCCTAATATTGAACCCTGGGGCACACCCATAAGTAACGGGGTGCTAGAATAGATTTGTACAGTGTTAAGAAAGTTCTTCAAAGCCTTAAAGCACATATTAGAAAAAGTTACATATATTTTATTATTTTATTAAAACCATAAATATGTAGTATGTAAGGTTGGACAATTTTTACCGGTAGAATATTTTTATAGGAGACCCCGTATCGGCAAACTTAGTGTAGGAAGCCTTCAGAATAGGTATACGTAGACAGTAGGAGTCCGTCAGACCAGCCCAGTGTGTCCTCGAAGACATAGACCACAGATAGACTGTTGTGTCCTCAGCGCGAAGTTGTCGACCTCATCCCTGGTGATGCTAAACTGCGTTCCCAGCTTCTCCGCCGTCATGCCCATGGGCAGGCCGCAGTAGGAGTCCGTCCGACCAGCCTACAGTGTATCCTCGAAGACGTAGACCACAGATAGTATCATTGGTAGTCAATGATAATGACTGAATACTCACAAGTCTTCCACCTCTGCTGCGACCTCAGCGCGAAGTTGTCGACCTCATCCCTGGTGATGCTAAACTGCGCTCCCAGCTTCTCCGCCGTCATGCCCATGGGTAAACCGCAGTAGGAGTCCGTCAGGCCAGCCCACAGTGTATCCTCGAAGGCGTAGTTCAGGCCCAGGGTTGTGCCAAAGCGTACGTTGCGGACAGCAAAGGGAGCCTGTGACATGTTCTCTACGCCGCCTGCTAAGGATATCTTGGCGGCGCCAGTCAGAATATCCTATGGGAAGTATGGAAGTAATATAATAAAGCACTGTTTGTACTGGGTGCCTAGTGTGAGTCACATTTGACATTATGTTACTCGATGTTATTTGATGACGGTAACGAAAATGGGAATTTGTATGGCATTGAAGCAGCGCCTCCTGGCGACATACGAGAAGAGTTAAGTTAAGTTTGCCAGACAAATTTTCTTTTTCGTAAACGTAATCGAATCCAAAATTCAAATTCAAATTCGTTTATTCAGTTAAGGCTACAAGTAGCTCTTGTGAATGTCACTATGCCATCGGTTCGTAAGTCTACTCTGGGCGGGAATCTTGTACTGAAAAGAACCGGCAAGAAACTCAGTAAGTGTCAAGCTTTTTTCTCCCTTACAGCGTCAAAAATATTGGAAAATGCCCTATCATAGAATGAATACGGATAGTATACAACTCTTACTAGACACTCTGTTATGCTACGGCCACACTATCGCGCTATCGCGAACATTTGCCGTTTTCACGACAAGCAATAATTACATCTTTGACCGTGTTCTGAAATGTGACTATTGCTTGGCCCGACTTGTCGTAAAAACGGAAAAAGTTCGCGATACTGCGATAGTGTGGCTGTAGCATTAGAGATTTTTTTTTAAAGAGTATCTATTGGCCTCCGACGACTCTTACAGCGTAAACAGACTTCTATACGCGGTGTAAATTAAAGATTCTCTAGCTATGGTGATAGAACATCCTTAGAGTTTCTAGAAGGGATAGCATCAAGCAAGCGATTTCCCGTGCCCTTGCTAGTTTCTCCGAGGGGTTCGAATCTCGGAATCGTGAGCGGGACAACCCGAGGGTGCCTTAAACCACCTGAAGACCACGGATCCGGTTAAACAGGAAGTGGAAATGTGTTGTTTAGTGTATGGTGCCCAGTAGTAAGAAGTTTAAAGGATAATGATGAAAGGGTAAGGCATGTACAATTGTACGTACAATGCTGACAGGTTGTTTAAAAAAAATAATCTAAAGGTTTTTCTTAGTGATAACTGATAACAAATGATAATTTATCTTGTTTTCAAACATGCTAAGATTATTTATCTATTTCGTTAAAAAGTTATTTAACCCTTCAAGCACAAAAAAAATTAAAAATAATTACATAACACAACGCCAAGCCCATTTTAATTCGTTTTTCGTATCTAGCTTGTATAATGTTATGATGACGTCATTGATAAACTCTACTTATTCAAATTTAATCCTTATAATAAATAATGACAAGCATGTTTTTGATAAGGTAATCTAGTCAATTCTACCTATCTTAAAAAAATTGCAACAACAACAACAACTTACGGTAATTGAAGATATATAGAAGGCTATTTAAGAGCACTTAACCCGGAATGCCTGAATACTCAACTACTTTTTTTGTTATGTGACCAATAAATTGTATTTTCTATCTATCTAAAGAAATTTCTAACTGAGCAAAGCAACAATGCCGTTAACATTGTTGTAATGGCAAACTTAGAAGAAATGGTGATAAGCTGGTGGACTTAAAACAAGCCTTACTGCCTATCAAACTGAGTGCAATATTCACTACAAACCTTTTGAACACTTGTCAACATTGATATGCATACTTTGTGAGCTTATCTCTAGAAGAGATCTGATCAGGGTGTGGTGGTGGTGTTATAAAATGTTCTTCTTTGTAGAAGTCAGTTACCTGTGCGCTGTTGACGACGGACTGGAAGCCGGAGCCGCAGAGGCGGTTGATGGCGAGCACGGGCCGGTCCTGCGGGATGCCGGCCTTCAGGGCGGCGTGGCGCGATGTGTAGATGCCGTCCGTTTGGGTACCCTGTCACGGAAAGTGGTTGACATCGAAACAGGGTCTAATTAGAAAATATATCTAGGTACATAATATTATGTAAAATCTGTTATTTGATGAATGTTTAGAATTTATATACTGTTTATTATATTTTTAAGAGCTGTGGATTTTGGAAAATCAATAAAATAAAATAAACAAACAAATATTGTTCAGATTGACCTTTATACAACTACTTGTAGTGTAAGCATGAAGAACCCATTCCTTTAACAACTAAGTGACAGTATTTTTTGAAGTTTTACTAAGTATTATTCATTGCTCATCTTCATCTGCTTGTCCTTGTCAGCGATTAAGTGTCGTCAGTTAGAGCGTACTTAACAACAGGAGTTATACTCACCGACATGATCTGACTGACCACCACCGTGTCGACCTGATTCCTTGAGCGCGGTGATGTTGGCCACCGTCTGCAGCCGAGTAGCCGGCCTGTAGCTGAGGATGTGTGGATGCTGCACTCACCGACATGACCTGGCCGACCACCACTGTGTCCACCTGGTCGGGCGCGACCCCGGCTTCTTTGAGCGCGGCGACGTTGGCCACCGTCTGCAGCTCGGTCGCCGACGTATTGCGGAACACGCCGCCGAAGGTGCCGAACGGCGTACGCTTGGCGCCGACAATGAACACTCCTAGATGGAGTAATGGTAATTAAACTACATAAGAATAAGAACAATTATATTTATTTCCCAAAAACATACAATGGCATTAAGTGTACACTACGTCCTACTCCCCACAGTAGGCTACGCCTAGCCTGTGGAGATGACTATGTTTACAAAATAATTAGCGGCACAAATATTTACATCTTCTGTTGTTGTTGTTGTCTCTATAGAAGAGCTGTGGTAGGGGAATTGCCACCACTCTAGAAAACCAGGGAAAGAAAGCAGTTACTTGTGGCTTCTTCTTGGTACAGTCTCTAGGGTAATCAAACCCACATATGTTCTGTGATCAAACCATTAACTTAGATTTTAAAATTAAAAATCACTATGCAGAAAGTTGGTTTTGAATAAAACGATTGCATAAACTGTTTATTATATATTTTTATTTTGTATGTACTTTATTTGATATTATAATTATTATTTAGTTTCTTTTTATTTGCACCCATTTTATTGTCTTTATTTTATTATTTATCTTTTAGCCAAGGTTGCCTGGAAGAGACTGCTTGTTAGCAATATTTTGTACTTAAATCTCTTAGTCAATTTGTCTGTATCTTTGTCTATTTTGTGTGCAAATAAAGTTTATTATTATTTGAGTGTTTAGTTGTTACAAGGTATAGGTATTTGTATACACTCATCAACATCATCCCTCCAACATTACTTTCAGTTCCTGGTAGGGTTGCCAACTTTTTATAGACCAAATATTGTATTTTTGGATTCAGTACCCATAAAAATATAGTAAGGAATTATTTAAAAAATATAGTATATTTAAAAATATTTATTTTATTTCTTAAATGAATATTTAGTGTGTTCCGTTTAAGAAAACAGATACTGATTTTAGCAACTTTGCTGATAAAATATAGTAGTTTTCGCCTACTATAATACATTTTTAAAATAGGTAATAGTAGTTGGACATCTAAAATAGTAGGATACTATACTATATAGTAGAGTTGGCAACCCTAGTTCCTGGTAACAAACAACCTGGACTGATTGGGCAGAAATCCATCACACCTAGTTTGGTGGCCTAGAACATGAAATATTTAGATCTATAATTTAAAATGAAATTTAACCGAACTTATTAAGGTAAAATACATAATAATAAATAAAAACAAGTTAAAGTCGGAAAATGGTGTTTGTTATTTACTATTACTACTGCCACGCCACCCGGCTTATGGTTCCGCTGTCTTAACGTAAATATGCCGCTTTAATCAACATCATGATCAGCTTTTACGAACCACCAGAGCTTTTACGAACGAACCAAGGCAGAGAAGTGCCAACCTTAACTAGCAATTAATTAACTCAATACCTAAAGAATCTATACTGCTCGAGTTTTACGTTTTACGACAAACAACTAGGTACTTTCTTTTGATAGTATTAAAATTTGCGATCTATCAGTTCTGTTATCAAAAATGATAGTTAAACATTGCAAACATATTATTTATTGTAAAAGGAGGACAAAAGTTATTAATAAGTACTATTATGTTCTTTGTAGTTAAGTAGATACCTATTCAAACTTTTCTTAAAGTTTGGAATTTGACCCCTCGTATGGTACGTCGTCGTCGTGAGTATTAGTAATCTATCAATTTGGAAGAAAAAAATTGTAAATAAAAGAATACTTACCCTTTACTGCTACAGACATTATGCAAGCTTTTAATAACTAATAAAATGTTATAAAAATAAAATATTATACTGTTAGTTACTACTGTTACCAACTAACTTTACGACTTCACGTCAAATAAGTTTTGGAACGAATGATTCTCATTCATTCAATTCAATTCAATCATTCATAGACTTTTTTTTTCTTTTAGTTGATGGCTTTGTGCGATTAGCACATTTAGCCAGTGTCAAAGTAATTTTTATCCGACTTTAAAAAAAAGGAGGAGGTTATCAATTCGACTGTATTTTTTTATTTTTATTTTTTTTTATGTTTGTTACCTCAGAACTTTTCTTACAAGTAATACACAATACTTCCTTCCTGTATGATGATGATGAATGGTAATAGAAATGAGAAGTGAGAAATAATATACCCCTCAACCCCTCAAGTGTCTCAGTAAAGATGTGGGGCTTTACTAAAAAGAGTCGGCGCAACCGCTCGGCCATTGAGCTCTTTGAGGTAATGACGAAAGTTGTGGCTATAAAAAAGTTACTAGAAAATAACTATACGTAACTTATTAATTTAATGCTATCTATACTACCGCCATCTAGTGACATTATATTATGCATTATATGGATAACCAGTTAATAACTTGCGGTTCTTCTTACGGAAGATGGAGCTGCCCACAGACGTATAATAAGAAGCAGACCAAACATTATTTCACAACTACATACAAGAGAATAAAATAATATTTCTACTTCTTTCTCTCCAACCACAAATTAATAAGACTATCTCGTTTCTTTTTACTGTTGCAACACTTCCACACACATAGACAAAATGCGACGTGAGACAAATCGCCATCTTGACAAGCTACAAATAAGCGATAAATGTCATCCTAGACTTGTTGTCAAGCGGCGTATAGGAGATTGCTTTTCGCTTATTTTTGCGATTTAATAAAGTTTAAGAGCTAAAAGTACAAACATAAAATGGTGAAGTGAAGTGCACCTTTGTGCGGCAACTCCTCATGTCGAAAAACACCTGAAATTACTTTCCATCGGTAAGTTTTGTTGTGCCATATAATTTCCTATTGGGTTTTTCGACACTGTGTGATTATTATTAATTTTTTGGCATTGTAGAAGCAGTGAATAGTTGTTAAAAGTGCAAATCTTGTAAAAACTAAACGTAAAGTAGTTTCTGAAAGATTATTGTGGTAACAATAGCTAATTAATTATTAACCCCGATCTCGTTTGACGTTTCATATACTTGTACAATTTTACAGGGCCTTATTTGGAATATTTTTGAAGATTGATTAAATTAAAGTATGCAATATATTATTTCTTTATGCATAAATTTTGATAATGAAATTGTTTTCAGGTTTCCAAAGGATGATTATTTAAAAAATGCCTGGTTGAGTAATATGAAAAGAGAACATTGGCAGCCCAAATTATCTAGTGTGCTGTGTTCAAAGCACTTTGAAACTCATTTACTGGATCACAGTGGCTTCCGTACAGTTCTTGCTCCTAGTGCGATTCCAACATTTTTGATTCATCGTACCGAGAAGAAGTAAGTGTCCACATATCTTTTTTACGTACCTACTTATCCAAACCATCTTGAGTTAAAGGAAATATTGAAATCTATTGAACTTTAAATTTATCTTAACTTTAACTTTTAATTTAACTTTAACTTTTTATTTAATTTATCCTAGGCCTCTGCCCAGCAGTGGACATGTGTAGGCTGATGATGATGATGATGATGATGATGAAACCTATCCTACCCCTTTAACCCTATGCTAGTCGTGGGGATGTATTCTTGTATGAAAATGTGCATAAAATAATAACTTTTTAAATTTGTTTTTCAGAATTTGTCTATATCTTCATTAAAAGGTCCAGTAAAAAGAAATGCCAGTGGAGATCATGTTTTGAAGAATTTGCAAAATTTACAGCCGAGTACCTCAAGTGTACTACATTATGTGAGTTAATATAAATATAATATTGTTGTACAGTATTAAATGGTATAACATGAAGAAGATGGGTCTGAGCAGTCACTCAACTGCGTTACTTTGAAATATACTTAAAGTAATAAATTCTATTTATTTTCAGAAACCTTCATCGTCATCTTCATCTTCAACCTTCGGTTTCGCAGTCAGGGTCACTGACTTTTCGACCACCCGGCGCGGCGGTCTTATCACTAGTTTTTAAAATTGTGACATCATTATTATTGTAATTATTATTTTATTTAAAAAAATACCAGCAGAGTATGTTGTTGTTTTTATTTATTTTATTTTTAGAGTTCCGTACCCAAAGGGTAAAACGGGAACCCTATTACTAAGACTCCGCTGTCCTTCCGTCCGTCCGTCCGTCCGTCCGTCCGTCTGTCACCAGGCTGTATCTCATGAACCGTGATAGTTAGACAGTTGAAATTAAATTTTCACAACGATGTATTTCTGTTGCCGCTATAACAACAAATACTAAAAAACAGAATAAAATAATTATTTAAGGGGGCTCCCATACAACAGACATGATTTTTATGTCTTTTTTATAGAATAATTACACGAGATAATGGTACGGGACCCTTCGTGCGCGAGTCCGACTCGCACTTGGACGGTTTTTTTTTTAGTGTACCAAACTGTTTTAGTGTTCATACATTTTATTAAATTAACGATGTGGCGTCGTCGCAGGCAGATATAGGTAGATACAGAGATAGCCTGACACTCAATGATAGATAACATTAGCATTCTACTGGTAAAATCGAATGAGTATCTTCAAATCTCTTTTTAATATTATCCTCTTTATAACATTACTATAGATGTAGGTACTTGAGGTCCCTTGCGTGCCTGAGTTCGGCCCTTTTTATTGTAAATGTGTGCGTGACATTTGTCTGTAGGCGTAATTGGCACGCTTTTTTGTTGTAATGTTGTCTGCTTCTTATTATACGTCTGTGGAGCTGCCTTATTTTATGTAGGTATGGAAGATAAACCCCTTTGGGCAGACATAGATAAACATATTCTGTGGGCAGACGTCAGTGTCAGTTAGATCTGTCACTGTCACTCATTTATCATTTTGTTCGTTCATTCCATAGATAAGAATTGGTTTCCACGTTCTTTCTTCGTTCGTGTCGCTTCGAATTTTTGTGTAATTTTAATCTCAAGACCTCAAGGACCTAATCAGCTGCTATTACTTTGCTTATGCAATGAGCGATGGTCGCCCTGTGAGCGGTCAATTGAAGAAGTTTGTGTTTCGTGGTAAATCTTCTTCCAACGGAGACACTAGAGGTGAATACCTGGAAATAATTGTACCAGAGTTACTTTCCGCTGGCTACTCGTTTTACACGTGGCCTTCTGCGCCGCTCCTAGCTTGGTATTTGTGGACGCAAAGGCGGCATTTGCGCGGTATCCGCGTATTAGAACTAGGCTGCGGCACTGGTTTGCCGGGTATCTTGGCGGCGAAGTGCGGGGCCCGCGTAACTCTCACGGACTCTGTCGCATTACCGAGGTCGCTAAGACACTTGTCAGCGTGCTGTGAGGCGAACGGCCTTGTCCCTGGCCGCGACGTGCAGATTCTTGGTCTCGCTTGGGGCCTTTTACTAGCAGACGTTCACAACCTTCGCCCAGTCGACTTATTGTTAGCTTCAGACTGCTTTTACGAACCTACACAATTCGAAGAAGTGTTGTCCACTGTCGCTTACCTCTTGGACGGGACTGACGCTCGATTTTTGTGTGCTTATCAGGAACGCAGTGCTGACTGGTCGATTGAAGCTCTACTGAAGAAGTGGGGGCTCAAAGGTGCACTTCTAGACTTGAACTCACTGAGTGAGAGCTCAGGCGTGGACTACAGGGCCTTAATCGGCGAGCGAACTTTGCATCTGCTTGAAATAGTCTCTCTATAGGTTATGGCTAGTACAGTTAGAGCTGCCCGTCTGTATGTAGGCAACTTGCCGTGGACTGTGGGTCACCGTCAACTTAGAGAGTATTTTGCTCAATTCGGTCCAGTACAGAGCTCTCGGGTTATATTTGACCGCTCCACAGGCCTCAGTAAGGGATACGGTTTCATTGAGTTTGCAAGCCCATCATCTGCAGCTGATGCTACCAACAAGCAAGTTCATACCTTAGAAGGTCTTAACTTGACTGTCCAAGTTCAAAATAGTTAAAAATCTCATAAGTTATTGCATTCAAAATGGCAGAGGCACTTTCTGAGTACCCCGATTCAGACTTTTCTGATGGTGACCTGCCTCCATTAGATGTAGAATTCAATAAAGCTGCTGACCACTTACGAAAGATAACAAGTAAGTTAAATAATAATCAGCTTCTGGAATTGTATGGCTTGTTTAAACAAAGTACAAATGGCAAATGTAACACTCCAAAACCTGGTTGGTTAGATGGCAGTGGCCGCAGAAAATGGGATGCTTGGAGGGCACTAGGAGATATGTCCCAGGAGATGGCTAAGCAAAAATATGTTAATCTGGTTCATAAACTTGATCCAGATTTGCCTGATTTGTCAGAGTCTACACCAGGATCTAAAGAAGCTTGGGTGGCTGTCTCATCATTGAGCTATTCTCCAGAGCCTGAACTAATACATGATGAGTTGACTTTGCTCGAAGCAGCCCGGGAAGACTGTGGTGAACGCATTGCGAAGCTATTATCTCAAAATCCAGAGCTGAAACATGAAAGGGATGATGATGGATTGACAGCTTTACATTGGGCTGCAGACAGAAACTCTACAAATGCTTTAGCAGCTTTAATTGTAGGTGGATGCCCAGTTGACGCAGTTGATGAATGTGGTCAGACTGCTTTGCATTATGCTGCCGCTTGTGGTCACATACAATCTACTGAAATATTATTAAAGGCAGGGGCTTCCTTGTTGAAAGATGAAGATGACTGTACCCCTATAGATGTTGCTGCTGATAATGAAATACGAAAGGTTTTGGAAGGTGCAAGGTAGTGTAGAATGGATACCCTCATGCCAGTTTTAATTTAGAATTAATATTGAGTTATGTACATGTAGTGTTTTAAATTGGTACTTAAAATTAAATGTTTCCAGAAACATACTTGTTATTTATTTAAATATTTATGTATTATTTAGTTAAGAGTAACAAACAATTACACAATATAGTAATACTTAGGGTTACAGACAAACAAATTGTGTTGCCAACCACTATTCACAACAGATATTTACAAAATCTGAGACACAACACAGACAATTTATTAACTAATAAAATCAAACAATTATATAATAGGTAGGACAAAGCTATTCTCAATTTTTAATTATCAATGATTACTCTTGCAAGTCTGCACATTAGGTAAAAGTTATAAAGGTTTTTATAATTCCATAACATAACAATCCATTACAAGTTTATTAATGAAAACAAAAATAAATAGAGATCTCATGGAGATATTCACAATTAAGAAGAAAAAGCCATAATGTATTATAAAATTTCTTATTTATACTGGCTGGAACAATGTTATCATGTAGGTAAAGTTACGTTCATTTGTGTTGACTTATTTGCATTTGGTAATAAATAATACAATCATGAACTTTCACATCTTTCTGGTATTGAACTGAAACACTTTTACTAATCTAATAATTTTTAATTTTTACATTTAATATTTTTATTGACCTTTAAATCCATGTACTTACCTACATAAAACAGTATTATTTTATTTCAATGTATACAGTGTTTTCATAAACTTTAGAAAACATTTTTTTTATGAGTAAGTAGGTACCTACTTAAATAATATTTTTTTTATTGTACAACCTGTAACAAAGGTGTAAAAAAGAAAAGATCTATGGATCTTTGGCCACTTTGGTGTATCCGATCTAGATCTTCTATGCAGTTACAAAGACATAATTATTTACTTAAAACTATAATTAACAATTGCGTGACAAATTAAAGTTTATAATTAAGTATTAGCCACATACAAGATCAGATACACTTTGAATCTTTTCATTTTTGCCACACCTTTCAGTTACATGTTGTATACAACCTATCCCATTAGTATCTTCTTTCTATCCTCATGCGAGCTGCGCGACAATTGGATGTTAGGTAAACATTCTTGTTAAGTGCTTTTAATGCATTTTTGTTGTTTTGAAATTATTTTTACTTGTGTCTGATTGATAATATAGGCAGGACATGCTATATACCTACCTACATAAAAAAAGTAAAGAAGATTGCACATCAAGCTGGATAGCTTGACAATGCAACAATATGAAATTTGACAGTTTTGGATGAAACTGACAAATTTCATATATAAGTAATCAACCTATTTTTATATAATATCATTGATCTATCTACATAAAGTTCAGTCTATTGAGGAGAGTTTGTGTTAAGGTATGATTCCGAACTCCGCTGCACGCAGTAGTGTTGCCCGCAGTACTAGTGGTCCTGCATTGCTACCGCGGCATTGCTGCGTAGCTCGGAATGTAATCTCATATAAACTTATAGAGAATATATGGGGACCAGTAGTGCTGCGACAGCACTGCTGCGTGCAGCGGCAGCACTGCTGCGTGCAGCGGAGTTCGGAATCATACCTTTAGTCTGATGTGCAGGCGTGCGCACTATGTACTCACTAATGAAAAAATAACTTCCGAACTTCCTGATTCGAAAACTTTTGTCTCACTTGTCCATTCAATCTAAGGCAGAACCTTATGTTTTGGATAAACCGTCATACTAATCATTAACCCCCTTAGGCGCTGCGCAAACGTAGACACTTTTTGTTACCGACACAGCACACCATCGAGTTGCTGTATCCGGTGGCGGCGATCGGACACTGTTACCGACACGGCGCACCATCACAGGAAACCGAGTTGCTGTGTCCGGTGGCGGCGATCGGACACAGTTGCCGGTTGCGGTAACAATTCGTGTTTCATCTCATGAATTAGTTTCACGATGGACGTTGATGAAGAAACATTATCTTTGCTGGTTGTGTTGATTATACGTCGACGTAGACGCCGTCGTCGTAAATATTTACCGACAAATCAACCACGTCAATTCCAACGGTTTCGTCAGTTCTGGATACATCCTTTTCTTAGAAATCGAAATTATTTATAAATATTATGAACTTAGAAAATATGAAGCAAAATTTAAACGCCAATTTAGATTATCTATGAAATGTTTTGACGAGTTACTGCTTCTATTACAAAATGATTTAAAAAACAAAACACGGTGATGATGAGAGATAGCATTCCACCATCAGAGCGACTCTATATCATCCTACGGTAGTAATTTTTAATTTTTCTAGTATATATTTTAGTTAAAACGGACTTAATGTCACATTACGTTATTTAATTCTTGTATTGTTTGATAAATAAAATTCACTTCAACATTATGTTACAAATGTTAATTTTACTAAACATAGGTATATAAGTTTTTGAGTTTAATAATTTAGATAAATTACATTTTTTTAAAAATCGATTCAAAGAGAAAAATCATGCATCCCTAATTTTGGGCTTTCGGCTCGCCCCGCGCCACCCGCTCGGTGTGCGTGGCTTGTGTCGCACACAGGATACGGACACCGATTGCATCGTCCGTTTGCGCAGATCAGTACAATTGTAAGGAAGTTAGTTAATATTGCTTGTGTCTTCAACTGATGACTTCGTGTGTCCAGTTACCTACACCGAACACTTTTTGATTAGTGTCAGGTGGAAGTAACTGGACACAGAAAGTGTCTACGTCTGCGCAGGGAGGGCTGATTTCGTATTCACTGGTAGCTTGTGTCCCACACAAGACACAAAGTGTCTACGTTTGCGCAGCGGCTTAATCATAAAAACCTATTGTTTTGTCAACGTCACACAAACGTCATTTTGTATTTGAGAATAAGAGACAAAACAATGATTTTAATGCTTAAATAGTCTTTATGAATAAGGGGGTTAGTTTACACTGGCCCTAAACTTATATATTGTTCTAATATTGTACTATGTCCCTATCTACTGACCCTGATAGGTAGGGTATGGCAGCTGTAACTACGGGTCCGGCTGTTTTTTCAAAGGTACCACAGGAGTTCCGGATCCTAGGTCCCCTGCCGGTTATGACTTCGCGGGCGTCTCCGGCAGGTCCCGGACATGGGTTGGACTCGTGGTGGCATGTGGTTAGCTGTAGAAGTGGGAATGTTCGTCTGTCTGGTTGAGGTCTGGCCAGGCTTCCATTTCGTGCACAGCGAGCGGGTCCTAGTAGCGGTCCGGAGGGGGCCTGAAGCGAAAGGATCTGCGGGGCACGTGAGTTGCCCATAGTTGGTTGTTCTGCTCGGTGGTTTTTATTGAGTAGGCTTCCAACATCTCAGGCACTAGTCTGGAGAACTAGTAGAGGAGCTCGCTAGATGTAAAAGTCTCCGGTTGAATCAGGCGCGTAGGATTTTGGAATTGATCAGGTGCCTGGATGGGTACTGAGAAGTGAGTGGGCTTACAACTCCGCAACCAAATAGGACATTTGGTAGTCGACTTTAGAGTTGACGACCCGAGCAGTGGTCTCTGCTAGTTGTACTCTTAGTGAAACGTGAAGTGAGCGAGCTTACAGCTCCGGTAACCTATCTGGATATTAAGTAGAGGACTACGTGTCCACGGGGCAACTAGTTTGAGACACTAGTCTTAAATATACCGGATGAAGGATGCGTACCGGCGTGTTCTGATCTGGCGTTATTACCTGACGTAGATGGTCCCTTGTGCTTGCGTAAGGATGTCTGACACCTAACTTTATAACCGTAAGGTTAAAGGTTTATTGAAAATAGGAACATAATGTACTGTGACCTAACAATCACATAATTATATAAATTAAGTCTTATATATATTATACAGGGTGTTTGGAAGGTCGGTGCAAAGCCTTAAGGGGATGTTAGTATGGTCCATCTAGAACATTTTGAGCCACACTTGTCTTAGACCAAGTCTGTTATTATTATTATTTTTTGTTGACCTGCGATTTTAGTGCCAAAAATCCAAAATTTGCTAATTAATTGCTAACAACATTCAGTTTAAGTTAAAATGTCTATTTTTTACAATTTATTTTGTTAGTGTAATGTGTCCCTAATCGTATCGAAGCATTTTTGAAGCACCATTGTTACCAAAAAATAAAGTTACAGGCCATTCAAAAGTGATAGAAAGTTTAGAAAAATAATTTTTCGACTTTAAATGTCAATTTAAAAAATAAAGAAAATAGCTGCAGGTATTCAAACACATTTAAAAACATGCTAGGTTAATGCCCTTTCTTTTGAGATATCACTTACGCAGATATCATACCATTTCTTGAAATTATGGTGCTTAAACCAGTTAAGAGTGATAATATCGATTTTTAAGATAATTAAAAAAACTTCATTTTTGGTGATTTAACTTTCAACATTTGTGTTTTTGTAATTTGTTCGCAACGAAATTTGCGTTAAAAATTATATAAACATTTATAAATAGTTTGCCTACTTCTTAACTGATCTTTAGTATTTGTAAAAATATTATGATCGGATGTTAATGACGGTAGTTGTTAACATTGAATGGGCGCCTTTGGCTTTCAAAGTAAAAAAGTAAATAATTTCGGCGGGCTGGTTAGAACCACGATAGCTCAATTGGAAGAGCACCTGACCCGGTATGTCAGAAGGGTGCAGGTTCAAACCCTGCTCGTGGAATTTTTTTCAACATTTGTGTTTTTGATTTAACTTTAATTTTCATGTTCAAAATGTCGTCCACCATGACGAATACATGCTCGAGCACGTTTTCTGACTTCAGTCATGCTGATTTTTAGCATCATTTCTTGTTTCGTCCATTCAAACGCAGAATGGATTCTCTCCAATAAGTCCTCCTTTCCAGAAATTTCCGTCGTGTAGACAAGTTCCTTTGCCCGTCCCCATACAAAAAAATCTACCGGGGTTAAGTCAGGCGATCTTGCGGGCCATGAATCATGGCATCAGGCCGGATCATGAAGGAGGGTTGACCAACCCTCCTTTATGAAACGCATTGGACCTTAACAGTACGAGAACACCTCAATAATTGTTTTCCAGAGAGCTGGATCGGCAGAGATGAGCCAACTCCTTGGCCCTCAAGATCGCCTGACTTAACCCCGGTAGATTTTTTTGTATGGGGACGGGCAAAGGAACTTGTCTACACGACGGAAATTTCTACGAAGGAGGACTTATTGGAGAGAATCCATTCTGTTTGAACGGATGAAACAAGAAATAATGCTAAAAATCAGCATGACTGAAGTCAGAAAACGTGCTCTAGCATGTATTCGTAATGGTGGACGACATTTTGAACATGAAAATTAAAGTTAGATCATTAAAGATTTACAAAATACAGTGAAAAAATTAAACGCCTACCCGACCCACCCAGGAATCGAACCTGGGTCTTCCGCAATCTGGGCGGCTGCACTGACCGCTATGCTACCGGGAAGGCTAGAAAGTTAGATTACCAAAAATGATGTTTTTTTTAATCTTCTTAAAAATCGATATTATCACTCTTAACTGGTTTAAGCACCATAACTTCAAGAAATGGTATGGTATCTGCGTAAGTGATATCTCAAAAGAAAGGGCATTAACCTAGCATGTTTTTAAATGTGTTTGAACATCTGCAGCTATTTTCTTTATTTTTTAAATTGACATTTAAAGTCGAAAAATTATTTTTCCAAACTTTCTATCACTTTTGAATGGCCTGTAACTTTATTTTTTGGTAACAATGGTGCTTCAAAAATGCTTCGATACGATTAGGGACACATTACACTAACAAAATAAATTGTAAAAAAATAGACATTTTAACTTAAACTGAATGTTGTTAGCAATTAATTAGCAAATTTTGGAATTTTGGCACTAAAATCGCAGGTCAACAAAAAATAATAATAATAACAGACTTGGTCTAAGACAAGTGTGGCTCAAAATGTTCTAGATGGAACATACTAACATCCCCTTAAGGCTTTGCACCGACCTTCCAAACACCCTGTATAACCAATAGTGAGGGTGGGAATCGAACCTGCGAGAATACTCTTTGCACAAAAGCGAAGGGCTATGAGTGCACAATTATAATTAAACAACATAACTGCTAAATGACATTAATCGCTGTATCATTTCCACGAAGTTCTAAATCGAAGTTTATAATCTGTGCTTCGAGTCTCCAGAAAGAGAGGGTGCAGTTTATACATCACGGTATTGTAATTGGTACTTAAATCTTGACTAACGAACTAACGAAGTTATTTTACCGTACATGTACAGTACAAAAACGTGTAGACAAATGTAAATTAACACAATTATGTAATACAATTAAGAGCGTTTACGCCGCACACTAGCGCCACTAATGAAAAAAAAACATATCTAGTAATTAGAGATAGAAAATCAAATTATGCTCAACAAACTATTTGAATGAAGTAATTTAGCATTTTTACGTCACCTAATGAACACCTCACATGTTATGGTTTAGTTAAATAAGACGTTACGGCCACTTTCTTTTCATTGGCGGCGCTAGTGTGCGGTGTAAACGCTCTTAACACAATGGAATAAGAGTCAAAGTGTATACATAGCGGTGCACGTGACTGTACAAAAAATAATAGTTACTTATTTATTTCATATGAAAGAGATCTTATATTATCTTTACTAGACTATAAAAATAAATGTCGTGGCTTATTGGTTTCAAAAAATAGCCGAATGTGCGATACAATATCATTCGAAGCATTTATAACGTAGGTACTTCATATCGATTACTGCCTATCCGAATATTAGTAGGTACACCAAAGCAGTCGTAAAAAATGGATTATGTATTTATTTATAATGACTTACAACTACCTTTACAGGTTTTTTTAAGCTTTTTACCGCCAACAACTTCTATAGAAGTTCGAGATTTTCGTGCCGTCCACGCCAGCACTTCTATAGAAGTTCTTCTTTGTACCTACTTTATTAAAATACATTTATACGTTGGCGTACAGCGGGACATCACGTGCAGGATAGTTGGGCGGTGAAAAGGTTAAATACCCAACACAATAGTGCAGCTTTAATATGACTAAAATACATAACAATATACTTTACACTTCATCATCATTATCATCATCATCATCATCATCATCATCATCATCAGCCTACACACGTCCACTGCTGGACATAAGTAGGCCTCTCCTAGTGCACGCCACTGAGCACGATCCGCGGCTACTCCCATCCAGCTCTTGCCAGCCACCTTGCGAAGACCGTCGTTCCACCTAGTCTAAGGGCGTCCTACACTACGTTTGCCGATACGCGGTCTCCATTCAAGAACACAACATAACAACACATTAAACAAAGCAATTCTTGTGTGCAATGTAAAACCCGTTATGTTTCAATTTGAAGTATATGGGACTCCTGCTTTGGTGGAAGCCAACAATAATTTAATTTAATAATTTAATGTATGAAACCTTTTACTAATTAGTTTGCGTTAATCCCCGTTAAAATTTCTATGCCAAGAATAATTATTAATAATAAAGCTACATATAATAATAATAATAACATTAATTCGTACAAAAATATACAAATTGTTACTACTACTAATATTGAATTATTTTGTAAACCATACATAATCATTACAACGATTTATAAGCTATTCCGTGTATCAAAAGTTATACAGTAACTATACTAAAACGCATTCGAAGATCATTTAAAAGTTAAACTAAGGATATTGGTAAAGCGCAATATCATATATCACTACATAGTATAAAACAAAGTCGCTTCCCGCTGTCCCTATGTATGTATGTATGCTTAATCTTTAAAACTACGCAACGGATTTTGATGCGGTTTTTTTAAATAGATAGAGTGATTCAAGAGGAAGGTTTATGTGTATAAATACATGCTGCATTGCATGCATAATATAGTAGAGAAACACTGAGAGAGAAACAAGAGGTTTCACATTTTTTTACGCTTACATTGCAAACGCTAGCTGAACCCTACGAGATAGATCAAAATAATGTACTACAGTATGTACACCTTAAAAAGGTCTACAAAAAAGTCCGCGATGGTATATATATATGTCTATACATATATATGTCTATCTCTTAGGGATAACCCACAATAATCATTTTGTATCCTTACTTTTTACGAGAAATAATGGCTTAGTTATGAAGCGATTTTAAGCAATACAGCATTAATCCTTATCCAATTAAGTACCTTAAATACATTGTGCATTTAATATAGATCAATATAGCCCTTTACAGCATGTAGATTAAATGAATATTTTCGAAGATATTACAGATTTAAAATGCAGGGACATAGCGGTTGCGTGTATCAGCATTGCACCCGTACGAAGCCGGCGCGGGTCGCTAGTTATTTAAATAATATTATGTTTAGATAACTGTTATCATTAGTTATCACTAATTAAACTAAAATTAAATTAAATTAAGTTAAGTAACTTATATGACTAAAGGTCTCACGAATAAACAGAGAAAAAACTTCGAATAGTTATTGCGTGTTTTGTCGCTTTTACTCGAATTTGAAATGACGTTTACATGACGGGAAACAAAACACGGAATAACTATTTGAAGCTTATTCTCTGTTTTTAGGGCACAAAAAGTTTGTTTTAACCCCGTTGAGCAATGGTTGGGTAATGGCCGCTCAATTTCAATTCTGTGTCAGTGGAAACTACAAAAAGAACGCGTGTATGAGCTCTCGCGTACATAAGTTCACAATTACAATAGAAGTTTGCATCACTATTGTGCACTACAAAACTATTGTATATAAACTTCTTTTTCAAAATAAAGGCATGTTCTTAATTTAAAATAAAAAAATCAATAATTGTTTATAACAATAGACATTTTCTCACTTAGACGCAAGCATATCGAGACTAGCGTGAACTTTTTCTATGTTATCAGTCTTTAGTTTAAAACGTATAGACTGTTGTAGAGTTCTTATTTATACATGCACGCGCTTTCACTGGGGAAGCGTTGACAAACGCACTGCTACTGATAGTTAACGATTGCAAATTATTTTATATGTACTTTTTAAAGTATTTATAGGAAGTATGTATACAGTATATATATAAAGCGCGACCTCTTCGGGTATCCCTCTTTGATTAAACACTAGTTCTATTGTCTTTAGGTGCGCTTGGTCCAATTCAATTTGGTCTAGTACAAGTACCAATTTGTCGTTTTATCACACTAATATTATAAATGCGAATGTTTGTGTGTATGTGCAGTGCCCCCCGGTTTGTGGTCACCACACCACCCGCATTTGGTAAGCCAATACCCATCAACATAGCTCATCAGTGGGACAGTTCAAAGGCTATTTACTTCATATACTCTCATGTTTTAATATATTCTATACAGTAATATAAGCTGTATCTACTTATTATTTATTAATTTAAAACCAATAATTTAATAAATATTTTTATATAAATAAACTTAACTTTTTTTTTTTGCTCGTTTATCGAGGCTTCTGGTGTCAAGAAGGCTGGCAGCTACCTCTGCCAGCGTATTAGTTTAGCAATCCAAAGGGGCAATGTTGCCAGCAATCTCGGGACCGTTCCCATGAATGAGCCCACAGTTGGAGGACATCTTTTATTTGTAAGTCTTTAGTTTTTAATTTTCTAATTATTTTTCTGTTTTTTTTTTAAGTTTAGTTAAGTAAGTAATGTTTCTTTTTGTTGTGTACATAAAACTCCTATTATGTAAATCGTACGACACATCTCGTGTTGAATATATAAAAGCATTTACCTTTTTATAAAATATAATATAGTAACCATACTATCACACTAATATTATAAATGCGAAAGTTTGTGTGTATGTATGTATGTATATTTGCTGCTACTTCACGCTGCAACCGATGGATGGATTTGGATAAAATTCGGCATACAGATAGTTTATAACCTGGATTAAAACATAGGATACTTTTTACCCCGGTATTTTCTCGAGAACGGGAACCACGCGGGGTGAAACCGCGATCGGCCGCTAGTATTTAATAAAACCAATCATATTGGACCAACCGCGAATTGGACCTTTTTTTGACAATCGGACCAAACGCGCCTAAAGGATTCTATTGCTCAGCGTTACATTCGTAGTTCGGTAGATGTCACCAGTGGTTTTGTTCATTGGAATATGGTTCTAGTCCGTTATGGTACATTCTCAAAATTAGACAGCAAACAATCCCTGTTGGTTTCATGAAATCATACTGCGTACTACATGGATAAGTTTGAAGGAAGTAAGAAACCTCTTAAACTAAATAGTTTTTGAAAGAAGGAGCAACCTCGCTAGGCGTGTTCTAGCCAAAGCGAGACGGGCAACCAGAGGTTACATCTGTGTCCGATAGATGGCGGTAGTTGTCTTCAGCGCTAGCATGTTGTAGTTGAATCGCCTTGTTTGTCGAATGTAGTAATAAGCCCGCTAGGTATAGTCGACCATGAAATTGCTTTATCACTTTTGACAAAAACTTCCATTACAATAAAATTTCGCTAAGGCTCATTGTCAATGATGACAACGTATCTGTCACTTGGTCTTTTAAACAAAAATAGAACTTATTGTTTTATTTTATGCAAACAAAATCCACTTCTAAGGTGGTAAAGCAATTTCATTGTCGACTATACATCCGGATCTTCTAACTGAATTGCGACTGTTTCTGATGTCGAATTTCGAAGTCCATTGTCGAAGTCGATTTCTGGTGCCAAAGGATCATAATTAAGGTCTTAAATACTACATGGAGTGAAGGAAAAATCGAATCTTAATACTATGCTGGTGGGTTTCTTGAAGCAAGAAACAAGCTAGCTTGGTACGCTAGGGTCTTCTATCCAAACCTACGTCATAGGTTGCATAAGTCTCTGTTAGATGTCGCTAGTTGTCCTTGGCGGCATCGAACGCTAGATACTTAAGGGTCTTTTAGACAAACCGAGAGGGGCAGACCTACGTCCGAGAATACATTTCTATCAGGTAGATGTAGATGGCGCTAGTAAAGTACTGCACAGCAGCTGCTAGTTATTCTTGGCGGCATCGATCGCAACCAAAAGCTGGTTACGTTCTAGTCGAGTCAGAGGCAAACCTACGTCAAAGATAAGTCCCTGGTAGATGTCGTTAGTAGTAGGGTGCTAGTTGCTCCCAAGGGTTGAGTGTATTCCAGGTGAAGTGCGCTTCTATATGCAATTAATGTAATCACCACTTATCATCAGGTAAGATCAAAGACCTATCGCTTCTTGGCGACGTCGATGGCTAGATACGAAAGGGTGTTCCAGCCGAGTCAAAAGGCAATCCTACATCCGAGGTTAATGTCTGTCAGGTAGATGTCGCTAGAGATGTAGTGGGCTCCTAGTTGACATCGGTGGCATCGATCGCAAGACTTGGCCTCTAGCTGTGCGGTTTCAATTGCTAGATACCCAAAGGTGGTTACGTTCTAGTCGAGTCAGCAAACCTCCGTGATAGGTTACATAAGTCCCTGGTAGATGTCGCTAGTGGGAGGGTGCTAGTTGTCCTTGGCGGCGTCGCCGGACTCCAGCTGCTTGAGCAGGCGGAACAACGCGGCCGCCTCGCGGATGCGGCTGAACTCGATGCAGAACGCCTCCACCTCGATGAAGATGTCCTGCGGGGGGCGGCTACATTCAATATAGGTACACCATGTAACATACTACTATTATTATAAACGCGAAAGTTTGTTTGGATGTTTGTTACTCTTTCACGTAAAAACTACTGAATGGATTTGGATGAAATTCGGCATACAGATAGTTTATAACCGGGAATAACACATAGGATACTTTTTATGCCGATATTCCCACGGGAACGGGAACCACGCGGGTGAAATCGGGAACCACGCGGGTGAAACCGGGAACCACGCGGGTGAAACCGGGAACCACGCGGGTGAAACCGGGAACCACGCGGGTGAAACCGGGAACCACGCGGGTGAAACCGGGAACCACGCGGGTGAAACCGGGAACCACGCGGGTGAAACCGGGAACCACGCGGGTGAAACCGGGAACCACGCGGGTGAAACCGCGAACCATGCGGGTGAAACCGGGAACCACGCGGGTGAAACCGGGAACCACGCGGGTGAAACCGGGAACCACGCGGGTGAAACCGCGAACCATGCGGGTGAAACCGGGAACCACGCGGGTGAAACCGGGAACCACGCGGGTGAAACCGCGAACCATGCGGGTGAAACCGGGAACCACGCGGGTGAAACCGCGAGCGGCCACTGTAATCTATATATTAATACGTGAAGAGAGAACTTCGCGCCATTTTTAAGCACATTGCGCGAACGTAGGAGTGTGAGATTTTATTCAATTAAAGTTTACTTAGTGGTCGCCAGTGGGTGAAATTCGACCGTAATCTACAAAATATATATAAAGTAATAACACATATCTTTATCATTATATATATAAATCTTCTGTGCGTGTGCATGTTGTTGAACTCCTTCTAAACGGCTGGACCGATTTGGATGAAATTTTCTGTGTGTGTGTTCAAGGGGATTCGAGGAACTATAAACCATGCCATATCTCACACACCTCAGTGCGCGCAATGTACACCCTAGTGGTTTGTTAAGAATCAGCTACTAAATTGAATTCAGTATTAAAAAGGTATTTTATTTTCTTAATTAAAAAAATAATTTAAGCAAATCACCTTTGTTCACCAGTCGAAACAAACGAAATTAATGCAGTGTCTATGATTGATCATTAAAAACCGTCTTTTGTTTTATGTTCAACAAAGAAGGGTCTGTAATTATATTCTGATAAAATTACATTGTAATTAAATTTTTGTCTGACTGCAAATACGTTTATAAAAATCGAGTCTGTATTAGATTCTTAACAAAGTAGTACCTTATAAGTGTGCTATTTCGATTACATATTGCAAACTTGTACGAGTATATGGTACCTGGACGTTGATGATCTTGTTCCTGATAAGCGACTGCAGGAAGACGCAGACGAGCCGCACGAGCCGGTTCTGCATGTAGCGGTCGCGGATGGTCTCGCACGTGGAGATGCAGTTGCTGATGTACAGGTACACGAAGTCCACCGGCAGGTCCACCGACGTCGTCAGCCTGGAGGAGGGATACTTATGACCAGGGCTCTTCAACTTCAACTTCTAGCTCTAACAAGAAGCTGTTCTAGTAAGATATTTTATACTTACGCTTAGTAGCGCAGTGATAAATGCTCGCTCGGTCTGAGATTGCTGAAGTTGAGCAATTTTCGTTAAATCTATATATTAATACGTGCAGCAAAAACTTTGTACCCCTTTTTTATGAAAATTGCGCGGACGGAGGAGTATGAAATTTCGCACACTTATAGTTTATATAGATAAGGTTATCGGTGGATAACCTTATCTATATAAACTGTGTACTGGTGGTGACCAGTACCATCACACTAATAGGTCTGTGTGGTGGTGCTGGTGGTGGTGGTGGCCCGTTCTCCCTGCGATATTTCCATCCATAAAGTCAAAGGCAAAGTCAAACATTAATTTGCACAACATTGTGTACAGTACATTGAGATGAGTGACAATGTTGAGCAGGGTCAACAATATTCTGCCTTAATTTTGTAGGCATGCATATGTCCACACTAATATTACAAATGCGAAAGTTTGTGTGTATGTATGTGTGTGTATTTGTTGCTTCTTCACGCTGCAACGGATGGATGGATTAGGATGAAATTCGGCATACAGATAGTTTATAACCTGGATTGAAACATAGGGTTCTTTTTATCCCGATATTCTCACGGGAACGGGAACCATGCGGGTGAAACCGCGAGCGGCCGCTAGTACAGTATAAAATTTTATAAAAAACATACAAATTTTTAATTTAAATAATTATATAGTGAAATGTCAATAGAAATACATATTGTTAACCTTTTTACCGCCAACAACTTCTATAGAAGTTCGAGATTTTCGTGCCGTCCACGTCAGCACTTCTATAGAAGTTCTTCTTTGTACCTACTTTATTAAAATACATTTATACGTTGGCGTACAGCGGGACATCGCGTGCAGGATAGTTGGGCGGTGAAAAGGTTAATCTAACCATAGCGAAGGTAATGGTGTTAGTTTAGTAAGATTTTATGGCTGCCATCTGTTTTAGGAATCAGAATAAATACACTGGCCTGCAAAAATAAGTACTACACTTTTAATATTTATTTATTTTCTAAACTACAGAAGTTAGAGATTTTTAAATAAAAAACGTTTTGCAGCAATTTTTATCAGCTTTCTTTAAAACTCAAGTAAATTATACATTAGTAACATTTTCTTTTAGTTTCGAAAGTATATCTTGTGTACTTAAAAAGGTATTGCAATTTTAAAAGTGTGATACTTAATTTTGCAGGCCAGTGTATATGAACAGATAACCTAAGTGTGAGTGAGTGTACTCGCCTGTTGACCACCTCCATGGAGTGCAGCGACATCTCCATGTTGACGAGCACGGTGAAGTACTCGGTGATGTGCTGCGAGTTGATCATCTTCAGCAGCACCGAGATCGCCACCATCGGGTTGTTCTCCACCAGCTCCGGCAACTGCGGTCAACACTTTGATTTGAGGTGTTAAAGATTTTCATCTTCATCGTCATCATCTCAGACAAAAGACGTCCACTGCTGGACAAAGGCCTTCTCCAAGGATTGATTATAAGGAAAACTACAGCGCAACGCTGAAGGCCTAGTGTGAGTTATTTGAATATTCGATCTCGTTAACGAAAACGAGAATTTGTATAGCAAAATTTTAACTCTTCTCGTTTGCCGCCAGGGGGCGCTGTTAAAATGCCATACTAATTTTCGTTTTCGTAAACGTAGGCGAATAAATACGGATAATAAACAAAACTAATATCAGGGGCCCGACCGCCTAACCGCTCGCTTGACTTCGTGTGGTTTATGACGTCATCTTGTCGTTTCGTGCCGCCTATGAAAGCAATATCGAAAGCTAAAGGCTTAGCTATTCAATAGCTTTTGATATTGCTTTCATAGGCGGTGCGAGGTGGCAAGATGACGTCATAAACTATACGCGTAGTCAAAGCAATCGGTTAGGCGGTCGGGGGGCAGGCACCCTGTAATGTGTGACTTACCTTACCATATCGATACTCCTAAAAGTATACTCAGTTATACTTCAGTAATAAAATATATGTCAAAGACAACATTTGCTCGATTAGCTCTCCCAGTCGTCCAACAGTGCAGTCGCCTTGCGCGATCCTAATTTTAGTTTCACAACTTTCAAGATCACGATAGTTAAGAAACAAAATTGCCGAGTCCCCACCCATCAAGTGGTCCCCACCCATCAAGTGGTCCCCACCCATCAAGTGGTCCCCACCCATCAAGTGGTCCCCACCCATCAAGTGGTCCCCACCCATCAAGTGGTCCCCACCCATCAAGTGGTCCCCACCCATCAAGTGGTCCCCACCCATCAAGTGGTCCCCACCCATCAAGTGGTCCCCACCAAATGTTGGTTTCCACCCACCTGCTAATTTCCATCAAGCCACTGGAACCAAATCATCCGCTGGTCCCTAAGCCCACAAACACTACCACCATCCAAAACGAGTAGACAAACACGTACCCCCTGGTGTAGGGAATCGAACCCCGGAACTCTTGAGTCTGAGAGCGGTAGTCTTAACCATTAGACCACAAAGGCGGTTGACACCGACCTCCATACCCACCGGTTAATCCTAGGACCTATTATTTAATAATTCTAGACTATTTATTTAATAACTATTAGGAATTAGCTGCCCGGACAGACTTCGTTCTGTCAAACATAAAATAAATATGTTTTTTTTTCTCTTTATTAATTTTCTGTGTGCCTTAAGGAACATACAAAAAAAATTGCCAAATCGGTCCAGCCATTCTCGAGTTTTGCGCTTAGCAACATTCATTTTTATTTATAACCATAGCAAATGTTGGAGAGGCTCCGAGATCAAAAGAACCATCAGCTGTTTCCTAATAGTTTTATATGAGTGCACACAACGTGCGAACCGAACAGACCGTTTTATAGGAAGTGACATCTGTCTATATAGAAAAAGTATTTTCTAAACAGATTGAGTTTAGATAAGCTCATACACAAACTACATGGTCCAACAGCAAACAATTACACATTACGTGGTAGTATGAAAAATTGCAATGCAATGACCTATCTACCCTTCGACCCCCTACTTCCCACTGGCCCCAATACCCACCTGCTGCGGCGTGACTCCGACCTCGTAGACCACAGGCGGCTGTTGGTCCAGCAGTGCCAGAAGCCTTTGCTGCTGCTGGACGCTCAGCGCTCCCTTCAGCCCCAGCTGCGTTAACTCCTTGGCCTCTGCGAGGGTACTGGCTGGCTGTTCTTCGGTCTTCTTGTCTTCTACTTTTTCTTTCTTTTCTTCCTGAAAGAAGTAGTGGATTTAGAGCAAATAGAACTTTGCTGTAGGATATTATATTTCTTCATTGCACCTAAATGGCGAATCGCAGGGGTACTTCCATTTTAAAGTAAAGTAAGTAAGTAAAGTAAGTAAGTAAAGTAAGTAAGTAAAGTAAGTAAGTAAAGTAAGTAAGTAAAGTAAGTAAGTAAAGTAAGTAAGTAAAGTAAGTAAAAGATTTGTTGCTTCTCTTTCTGATATCTCTTAAAATATATATCGGTCAGACAAAATTTGATAAAAAGATATATAGAACTTACGACGATCTTCGCGAGGTGGCTGGCAAGAGCTGGATGAGAGTAGCCGCGGATCGTGCTCAGTGGCGTGCACTTGGAGAGGCCTATGTCCAGCAGTGGACGTGTGTAGGCTGATGATGATGATGATGATGATATATAGAACTGGACTATTTATCAAACGTTTTCGGGATTATGAAATTCAAACTAATGAAATTCGGAACTATGAAAAGTTACTATGTTAAACGCATAGAGATTTTAAACAACAAATGTCATTAATCTGATTTTACAGTCAATTGTGAACGAACACAACATTCGATTCTGTCAAACCCTCAATTCTAATCATTATAATAACAAAACAACTCTGAAAATAAGGGACAAAAATATCAACGATGCTAACTAACACTATGAAATAAATAAATAATTGTTCATACTTCATACCTTGGGTTTGTGTTGCGGCTGCGTGTGCGCACGGCGGTCCAGCTTCTCCGGCTTGAGCCCGATCAGGCCGTCGTAGTCCGAGTCGTACATCGGTATGTAGGTGCCTCGGTTCACCAAGTTCTTCCATACGCCCTGCGAAGAGTTTTGCTGCATAACAATACAAGCTACAAGTTATAGCGGCAACACTGGCAAAAGTTTGTGAATGAAATGTAAAAATATCTTAAAATAAACGTTTATTCCTACGAATTAGGAATTAATTAGGTATTATTTATTACTACCGTCATTAACATCCGATCATAATATTTTTACAAAAAATGCTATTAAATAAAATAAATAAATACTAAAGATCAGTTAAGTTGTTGACATTGAATGGTATTGAATTGACATTGAATGGTATTGAATTGACATTGAATGGTATTGAATTGACATTGAATGGTATTTAAAGTAAAAAAGTAAATAGTGTTGAATAATTTCAGCGGGCTGGTTAGAACTACGTAGCTCAATTGGGAGAGCACCTGACCCGGTATGTCAGAAGGGTGCAGGTTCAAATCTTGCTCGTGGAATTTTTTTCAACATTTGTGTTTTTGACCCATTTTTTTCGAAATATAATGTTAAAATTGCTTACTACTAAGGTGAGATGTCAAATCTTACACGTCATATGCGTTGTAAGGCTCGCTCGTTTTTTTATTTAATTTATTATTAGTTTTAAGCTAAACGTATGCTAATACGCAGGTGACGTAGCACAGCACCGTGCAGATTTTGCTGGGCAGGGCAGTTGAGGCAGACATAGCACAGACACTTCATTCACGTCCTAGGTAGTACAAAGTACATTTTGGAATAGATGAACAAAATGAATTCAGAGTAAGAGTCTGATAATGAAATTAACGAGTTGTTGCTACTTAACCAGTTTGGCAAAGCGTAGAAAAACTATTTCTGAAAAAACTTTCTACTAATGGAGAATTTATACTATCGAGAGTTTTATTAATTATTTTGAATTATTGTTCAAATATCTTTATTTTAATCAAATATCTTTATTTGCGAGAATACAGGTCACAGGTACAGTTGTTGGGTTATTTTACTTCGAGCCAATGCATTCTACCAGTTTACTGGTGTGCAAATATTATGTTATGTTATGTTATGTTAGGTATTATGTTATTAGTATTATTGATTTTTTGAATTAAAAAGTACTAACATAGTCATTAAGTGCACATTGTTATTAACCATAATTGGATCTTTGATATCTGAATAAATAAATTGAATTGAATTAATTATTCTGTCATTGTAACAAAATTATAATAAAATGGTACAAAACACGTGTCGACACACACGCGTCGCGCAGAAATCAGTGCCAGCGCTACAACGAGGTGCAGAGCAGCACAGACATATGTCTGCGTCGCATGTGCCTGCGCCGCAGCGTACGCAGCTCTCATCACATACATCCATTCATTACAAAATCTGCTCTGCTCTGCGCTGCACGGAACTGCGTCGCCTGCGTCTCAGCATACGCTTAGCCTAAGCCTTTTGCTGACCTCGTCCGTGAAGGGTATGTCGGCGGGCTCGAGCAGAAAGCTCGGCGGCGGGATGGGCCCGGCCGCCTTCAGCGTGCGGTGCAGCGGCGTGTACTCGTTGGACATCAGCGCCTCCAGCAGTTCCTTCATTGCGATGCGGTTTGGAGGGCTGCTGCATCAAAATATAATAGAATAGAATTGAATTGAAGTAAATTTTTACTTTTTTTTATTTTCAAGTGGTAATTGCTGCACTGAAGCCAAATTAAATATTTATAAAATTTACAAAATACAGTGAAAAAATTAAACGCCCACCCGACCCAGCCAGGAATCGAACCTGGGTCTTCCGCAATCCGGGCGGCCGCACCGACCGCTATGCCACCGGAAAGGCCGACGCAGACGCTGAATTTTGTCACTGCTTTTTGTAATTTTTAGAGTGCTAATAGCGGCACAGCGCGCCATCTATCCAACGGTCATTGCAACCGTTGGCTATGCAGATTCATCTTTGCAGATGAAATACCACAAACTTACTTTAACCCTTTTTTTCACTTATACTTTTATAAATATATTATCGGAAACAATTTATTTTATAACTAGATGACCCGGTGAAATTCGTATCACCTACATGTATTGGTGAAAAATATGGTCAAAACTTAAACATTATCGGCTGGGGTAGAAATTACTCTAAACATTTCTTAGCTAACATCCAAAAATATAACAATTGCTTTCAAATGACGTCGTTTGGCGCAACGCATATTGTACAGGAAAATTTCATGCCCACTTTCAAGGTAGTATGCCATAATTATTGTTTTTAATAAATTATTAATTGTGGCAATTTTACTTTACCACCAACACAACATAATCTAGTAGATTCACCGCTGTATTTTAACGATTTACAATATTGACAAATGGTTGTCATTTCCCCAATTGTTATGGCACAATAATCTATTTCCGGGTCGTAGTGGAATGCTGCTCGTTCCAGGTTTACAGGAACACTGCGTCTGCGGAATCGCTCTATTTCATTGTGTCGTGCACTCGTGCTCGCTGTTGTTGTGTTTGGTGTGCCCGAACACGTTCCTGTCTTTGTGGAACGCAATTCTGCTATACAAACGAATGTTATCATTATCTGTCTCTCGCTGGTCGTCAGTGCGGTTTGCACGTGAGCTAGCTCGTCACACATTTGATTGACATCGCGACCTAAGTCAGGTCCTCTTCTCCTTGGCATTTTAAAACAATAACAGTAATACAATAAATAAAGTTTTTGCGCACTGACAAACTGATGCTAGATTTTAATAATCGTCTTCAAATTTATTTATTTATTTTCTTTTTTCGGCTGCATTAGTAGTTGTTAACAACCACCAAACCGCACTGGGCCCGCGTGGTGGTTTATGGCCCGTTCTCCCTATACATCCTTAGGGAAGGTTCGTGCCAGCAGTGGGGACATTATGAGCTGATGATGATGATGATGATGATGATGATGATGATGATGATGATGATGATGATGATGATTTTCTTCTTTCGACAACCAACTGACACTTTTACACATTTTTATTTCTGAAACAGAAATGTTTTGTATTCCAACAAAACAGACCAAAGAGATCGGACCTCATACTACAGCTATGAAACATACACAATACACACCTATAAATATTTGACAACCAACCAAGTGACAAAAGACATCAAATGTTTCACAGCTAGGAACATTTTGTTGTACGTACTGCTTTGACGTTTCCATGACAACGAAATAAACAAATAATTTTGTATTGGAAAATTAAATTGTCGTTTTTAGTATTTTCCGTTGCTTATTATTTATGTTTCTCACCGCTCAAACCTTCCCTGAATTTCCACAAATATTTCAAAATCAAAATTAGCCAAATCGGTCTAGCCATTCTCGAGTTTTAGCCTGACTAACGGACAGCAATTAATTTTTATATATATAGATATGTGGTACTACTTAAGCCTCTTGGGACTATCTAAGGAGTGTTTAATGCAGTTTTCGGTTCCGCTACATTTAGTAAAAATAAAGTAATAAATATTAGTCTTTTTAGTATGTGTCATACGTACCCATCACTGAGCGGTATCAGGGCGGGGGCGGTGGCGCGCGCCATGGAGCTCATCTCGGCCACGCGGTCGGCCACCAGCGCCTGCAGCGAAGAGTAGTCGAACTCCAAGTCTTTGGGAGACACGTCAGACAGCATCACTTGCTTCGCCGACTTCTTTAATACCTGAAATTGGTACACTTAGCCACTCATCAGCAGCGAGCACTGATCAGTGAGTGGCCTAAACAATCAAAATTCTATTGTTTGTATTCACAGCTCAGACGTCAGGTCAAAACATCATAGTGATGATCACAAGTTCACTGGTGATCATCATCATCAGCCTATACTAGTCCACTGCTGGAGAAAGGCCTCTCCAAGCGCACGCCACCGAGCACGATCCACTGGTGATCGACACACAATCATTGTGTATATGAGCAAAGCTAACTCAAGGTGTATATTATGTCTATTGTGTCTGCTTTTTACACAACTGCTAGAAAAAGGAGTGTTATGTTTTCAGGGTTCATGTATTTTAATAACATAATTGATATTGATCATAACTAAATTATTATTTTTTTTATTGTCAAAGTCTGATAACAACTAACAGCAGGCCTTTAGCTATTCACTGACAGTGGAAGAGGCAAAGATAAAAGAGAAGTAAATCCGAGTTGATATTTGTAGTAAAGATGCCATCATAATTGCAAGATCTATGAAAAAATATGTTTCCATCATCTTTTCTTATTGTTTGCTTTTTTAAGTTAACTTTAACTCAGAAACAATATTGTATCTACTCAATATACACTGAAACTAAACACTTTACATGACCCTGCAAAAGGATGCTATAGTGTCTGTAGTCCCTGAATTCAGGGTCCTTAAAATGTTAAAATGTCACTTAAAATATGTAAAAAACATTAAATAAAACATAATCCAAAAATTTCTAACTGTAACAACCAAATCATTTACTAAAGGCCATTAAACCTACTTCTTTAATAGCAACAGGTATGAATCCATGCAGCTGACCAATGAACAACCTCTCCTGTGCGGCCAGAGGCAGCAGACCAGGTTTGCCCTCCAGCAGATGCAGAAACAATGAACTGAAAGGATTCTCCTGCTTGTAGATATCATACAGGAGGGCGATGGCCACCACTCTCTGCCCAGGAAGGGACAGATCACCGCCAGTGATCAATGAAGACAGTAGCAGACACACTGAAACAATAAAATAATAAATAATTATCAAATATTTTTTTCAGTATAGTTTCTGGCCTGACATCGTGCTGAGTAGATACTTTTTAGTGCTGCATTTTACTTGAAGCTAAAATTGTATTGTATAGGTACTTTGTAGTTTATGACACTGACATAATAAGAAAAACTATATTGTAGTGACATAAATAAAGTATTTTAGCAATCATTATCATCATCATCAGCTTAATTTATGTCTTGACTGCTAGGGCACGAGCCATCCCCATGAATGGATAGGAAGAACAGGCCATAAACCATCACGCGGTCATAGTGCGGATTGGGGGTTGTTAACAACTGCTAATGCAGCCGGGACTAATGGCTTTACATGCCTTCCGAAACACAGAGAAGCTTGAGATGATTCATTTTTGGTCACCTATCCGAAGACCGGCCTTTGCGAAAGTTGCTTAACCACAGCACTCGCAAACCAAGCGCGTTAACCATTGCCCCATCGAGCTCCTCAATCTTCTCCTTTTAGCAATAACTTAAAAGTAATGTTTTGAAGACATGTTGAACAAACTGTTATGGTGTATATTTAAAATCCTTTAGATACTATGTAAATTTATAATAGTCCTGCCCACTAAGTAATTTTTAAATTTGGCTGCAAGCTTAACTTAATTAATAAATAAATAAACTGATACTTACAGTTGAAGTGTTCTGCTTTCGGAAATCTTTTTTGAACTTGAACACATATTGATTCTAAGCTTTGAGAATCAACCGTCTGCTCTGAAAATAAACTGTCAAGAGTTCATAAGTAACAATAACATTCAATTTCAAGAAAAGGTTATGAATAACAATGTTACTTACTCCAATATATATTTACTATTTTCGTTTATTAGCTGTTGTGACATTTTAAACTTTAAAATTGAATTGAATGTATTGACTATTTAAAGTATGTAAGGTTTTCAAGATCCAAGCAAAGATTCAATTTCCAAATCTAAACAACCCCACAGCCCACAACACAGTCAGAAAACAATTACAAGCTAAAAGTGACAGAACTGACAGACAAGACAAGTGAAGACAGCTATACAATAAAGCTTTTTTTTAATATAGTTCATTCCCTGAGGAACCGGCTAAGGTCATAGACCATGCTGCCATGTCATTAGTATTTTTCCTTCATGTAAATGATGATGATGAATGATAATAGAAATGAGAAGTGAGAAATGATAGACCCCTCACCCAACCCCTCGAGTATCTCAGTAAAGATGTGGGGCTTTACTAAGTCCTCGGGCAGACTTCCTGAGAGAATTTGAAAGTGACGTTGCACTGTTTGTTTCATTTGCCAACACTCATGCACAGTCACGAACACTTAACGGTTAATAATCCACCATTATTTCACATTAATATTCGACCTAACACAAATTTTAGAAAATAAAACAAAACCGCTGACATGACTCTTCACTTTCCCGCCAAGAAGTCCACAATAAAGCTTAACCAGCCGTCTTCTGTCATTTGTCATGTCAATGATGAATGAACTTCAGGAATGAACCCTCAATATAAGCCACTTCCGGGGTAGGAAAGTCCAATAGTCGAAGCAATGACATTATTCGAGTGGCGACATCTTTTACTGTTTTTCCTTATTATTTCGTAAAAATATTTTTGAAGGCTCTCGCTAGATGGCGCTTACTCCAATAGCAGCAAAGGTTAATAATCGATTAAAGTAAATTTTTGCTAAACTTAATAATTAGAATTTAAAACTTGTTGCTTAGTACAATTTATAAACATATTTAACTTTTAAAATTTACGTAATATTATTTAACCATTTAATTCTTTATTTATTCTAAACTTATGTTTAGTACTCGATAACTCGATTTTCATCGATACTTGGGTCATGTCATCATGTCATTGTTTGTCAATTTTCATTGCATATGGCCGCTTGTTGTTTGCTCGTGCGCATTTACATTATTTGTCGTTCTTCGCTGCAATTAGGTACGTTGAGTTGAGTGCATGCTCCTCCGGAATTTCACGAAGAATTTCATCATCTACGAAACACCAAACTTGAGACTGCATTGTTCTAGCGTCGAGGTGATCTTTCTCCGCTAGACTAACGCCGGCCGGCTTTTTGTTATTGTGATATTTGTACACTATTAGTTAAGTTTTACGGAATTGGACGTTATTAGTTAAGTGTTGTTATTAAGTGGACATTATTGTTAATTGTTCTTACCATGCCGTCTTCTCATCGCTGTGTATTTGGTTGTGAAACAACAGGTAACTAAAATAGCGGAGTTTCACCCGAATTCTTCCTTAACACGTGTTGTGAGACTACATTTTAATTTCTATCTACCGTACATTATTGTACCCTTACAACTAATAAAAAAATACTTGAAATTTGCTAAATGCTAAACATCATCATCATCATCAGCCTACACACGTCCACTGCTGGACATAGACCTCTCCAAGTGCACGCCAATGCTAAACGCGAAGCCATAATAAGATAATTAATTAAATAACTATACTATCTTCACTCAATACTTTTCAATTATATTTTTGTAGAAGAGGACTACTCACAGATTTTATATCTTTTTTCATGTTTCTCTAAGAACCACCATTAACTTATTTCACATCTGTATTATGTAAGTCAGAATGATTTTTTTTTTCAGGTGTCACTATTCACAAATTTCCAAATCCATCAAAATATCCAGAGCAGTTCAGAGCATGGGTTGAGTTGGCAGGTCAATGCCTTATAGGCATAAGAGATGACGTTATTTATAAAAACAGGAATATTTGTGATAAACATTTTGCTGAAAATGTAAAAAATCGCAACAACCGTTTAAGTGTATTAGCAGTACCTACATTGCATATACCAAGTAAGTAAATTTTATATAAAAATGTATAAATTTTAAAAACATGAATTGTTAGTACCTAGTATTTTAACTGCTTTAGAAGTTTTCTGTTTAAAATTGTTTCATCATCATCGGCTCATTTTTATGTCTCCACTGCTGGGGCACGAGCCTTCCCTATGGATGGATAGGGAGAACAGGCCATAAACCACCACAGGAGCCCAGTGCGGGTTGGTGGTTGTTAACAACTGCTAATGCAACCGGGACCAACGGCTTTACGTGCCTTCCGAAACACTGAGGAGCTCGAGATGATAAATTTTTGGTCACCTATCCGATGACCGGCCTTTGCGAAAGTTGCTTAACCTCAGCGCTCGCAGACCGGGCGCGTTAACCACTGCGCCATCAAGCTCCTCAATAATTCAAAATTGTTCAAAATTGTTTAATTACTTTATAATTCAAACATAGGTAAATATTTAAAATTCAATTAGTCAAGTATGTATGGTTTTTATTTATAAGTATTACTGTTCATTTCAGAATCATCTATTGTCACATTAGAGCTGAATAGAAGTTTCCAAAGTTTACCTTCTACTTCATTGGTGCATTTGTCAGGTAAAATAGTTTTATTTTTGTAAAGATGGAATTTCGTTAAAGATAAAGATAAAGATACTTTATTTGCTTGCACACGTGTATAAAAAGATATTATAAATTATTTTTGGTTCAACATGCCATACCATAAACGGTGTACAAATTAAGACAAATTAAAATATAAATCCATGCTTAATAATAAAATCAAAATTAAAATTATAACTACAAACAATATTGAATTAATTTTAAATATCACAGATGTCAATAATAATTACTTGCATAAAATAAAAATTCAAAGATATAATAACAATAAAATTATACAATTTCACAAATTATTATCATTTAAAAAATCAGATATGGTGTAATAACATTTTTCGCAAAGTAATTTTTTAATTTTATTTTGAAATTGATTAAAATTTAGTTCTATAAGCTTCACAGGTAATTTGTTGTAAATTCTAGGGGCCATACAAAATATGCTTTTGCTCATTAAAGCTGTTTTTGCCCGAAGCATACAAAGGCGACTGTTGTCACGTCATACACACAAAAAAATCAGGATTTGATTTGACAAAAATAACAACTTTCAAAATATTTGTTATTTAGTATATTTGAATGAGATATCTTTAGTTAATTTTCACATCATAAATAACATTATTTCATGCTTATCAATTATTTTTGTAGTTATACATCTAAATCAATTATTTTTAAATTAAGTGTTGAATATAGATTCCCATAGATGTGTGATAATAATGTATGTATGTTATGCAATTTTATATTAATGTAATATTTAATGAGTATAACTTTACACCAACAATTATACAAGCTGTATGTAATGTCACAGCTTACAATTCTGAATCCCTGACAATGACAAATATTGGACTATACTTTTAAATAACTTGTCATGAAAATTGTTTCAGATAATATGTTGATCAACATCAACAAAGCTGATGAATGTGGACTAACAGACCCATCGAATAAAACAATGACACCACAAACTAAAGGTAATTATTAATTTATAATTTAGTAATTTACTTACTTACGTCTTGCTGCTAACAGAATTTATATACATCCCACAAAAAATTAGAAAGAAGCATGCGTTTTTGTATCACAAACTTTCTGTAAGATTTATCTCACAATGGGTTAAGTAAGTATATCTTCTGTCCCACTGCTGGGCATAGGCCTCTATCATTGAAATCAAGTCATCGTTACAATTGATGGGTTATTGGCTTAATTACCACGCTTGTCAAATGCGGGTTGGTGGTCACAAACCCGGGTAATCCGAAACACACTTTGCCCGGCCTGAGAATTGAGCCCAGGATCTTCGGGTACCAAGCGCTTTGCCACTCGGCCAACGAGGCGCTGGATGGTTGATTGGTTGACAATGGGTTAAGTTATAGGAAAATAAACAAACAGAGTTGTTCATAATATATTGTATTAGGATTTTGTTACTTTATTTAAGTTATGCTGTTTTGCTTTTCAGATGCTATTGCTGATATGATGATTGCTGTCAACAGAGATCATATATATTGCAGCAAACCAGATCAACTTATTACATCGAAGACACCACAAACTACAGGTACCTTTGGGTTCACCTTAATGGTTAAATTGTTATTTGAATAATTATAGTACTTACAAATTAATAAATGTAAAACTCTTGAATTCCATAATATCATTTATCTATACTAATATTATAATGAAGTAAAAATCCGAAACTACTCATACGAGATTAAAAATTCTTTCCCCTATATTTAGAATAGACCTTCAGGGTGGACATAGGATCTTTTTTATCCCGGTATTCCAACGTAAACCACGCGGGAAACACCGCGGGCGACAGCTAGCTATTGATAAAAATTTCGAAGCAGTGGAGGTCTCTTGCAGGGGCCTCGGGCAATAGCCCGTGTAGAAAACATTTTATATTTAATTTTTTTTTGCACAAGGTCCTCCACAGATCTAGTCAATTATCAGAAATAACTATTTTCAATTGTCATACTTTGCATAAGGGCACGCAAATATCTGCGACCAGAGTGTCGCAATGGTTAAAGTTATTTCAAAGTGTCATGCAATTTTTAATACTATACTAAATACTAAAGTAATATCATTTTTTTGCAGATACAAGGAGGCAACCGCAAGGCTTAGCCTATTATAAAGGAATGCAGAAAGAAATAAGAATGCTAAAGAGCGAAATATGCAGGTTGAGAAACCGAAGCAAAAATTTTAAAACTAAATTAGCAAGTGCTTTAAAGATATCCGACAACAAAGCCTTACAAAAAATCACAGGCAAAATGAGTTTACCTGCAAAACTATTCACAGATATACAATACCGAGAAACTATGAAGAAAGCAAAAGGTCGTCGCTTCACAAATGAAGAAAAAATTTTGTCGCTTTCTTTGTTTAAAAGAAGTCCAAAGTGTTATACACTTCTATCAAAATGTTTTACTTTGCCATCTTCAAAATCATTGAAAAATCTTCTTGGAAAAATAAAAATATCACCTGGAATTAACAAAATAATTTTTGAAAAATTAAAGCACACTGCTGAGCAAATGAACGAGGATGACTGCCTCTGCACTTTAGTTTTTGACGAAATGTCTATAAATCCGCAATTGCACTATAATGCAGCTCAAGACGAATTAAAAGGATTTACAACAATCGGTAAAAATAATATTGCTGATCATGTTCTAACTTTTATGATAAGAGGAGTAAAAAAAAATTTTAAGCAGCCTGTCGCGTATTATTTTACGAACTGCTTGAATAAACTAGATTTAAAAAACAGTATAAAGGAAGTTATACAATATCTTCTATCTAGTGGCTTAAAAATTGTAGCCACTGTTTGTGACCAAAGTGCTGTCAATGTTAGTGCAATAGAAAGCCTAGTTAAAGATTCCAAAGAAATATATTTAAAGAGGGGGCAGGATTGGAAAAATAATGTCATTATTATTGGTAATAAAAAAATAATACCTTTATATGATGTGCCGCACCTATTAAAAGGCATTCGTAACAATTTGATCACTAAAGATATTAAATACATTGATTCTGAAGATGGCAAGGAGAAAACGGTCAAATGGGAGTATTTTCAAAAACTCTATGAAGCAGACAAAGCATATGGAGAATTAAAAATTTTACAAAAATTGACAGAAGATCATATAAACCCTCAAAAAATAAACAAAATGAGGGTAAAAACAGCTACCCAAGTATTCAGTCGAAGCGTCGCAATTGCTGCAAAGCATCTGATCGACGGCGGTAAACTAGACCCAGAGTGTTTAGAAATTACACCATTTGTGTTATTTATAGACAAACTTTTTGATAGCTTGAACTGCAGTACATTCCAACCAATAAATGGAAAATTTTATAGGGCAGGTGTCAAAATTAATTCTCCCCATCATAAACTGTGGCAAGATTCTATATTATTTTTGCAAAGTATGAAGTTTATTCATAAGAAAAAAGAAGGCAATAAAATTCGTTTTACAGAAAAAGTTGTTCCTTCTATAAAAAACTTTATAAAAACTTTGGAGGGAATGCAAGCTTTATGGAAAATATTAAACAGGAAATACAAATTTGACATAATGTTTTGTAGAAATTTCAATCAGGACCCACTTGAAAACTTTTTTGGGAACATTAGAAGTCTTGGTGTGAGAAATGTGGCTCCTAATACAGTTGGGTTTGAAGGAGCCTTCAAAGCTCTTTTATTAAATAATTTTTGCACATCGCACTCTATCAAAGCCAGCTGTGAAGATGATATGAGCACATTTCTCCAATCCGTTGACTTCTTTTTGTCAAGAAAAAATAAGGAGAGTAGTCAAGATACCACTAAAGAAATTATAATAAGTGAAGAACTTTTGCAATGTAGCGAAAAAAACGAAAGCAATGATCCCGAGTCTTATGTTTGTGGGTGGGTCCTTAGAAAATGCTGCAAAAAAATTATAAAAGGATGCCTACAATGCAAAACTAATTTAATATCGACTTACGATTTACCGTCAAATGCGTATATAAAAGCAAAAGAATATGTTAATGGTAAAAAATGGCTGTGCTATCCCTCCGAAGAGTTGAAACATTGTTTTAGTGAAATACAAACTGTAACTGTAAGTGTATTAAAAAAAGAAATAAATGTGAAAAATGTAAAGAAACACATAAAGATGTTAAATGAAATTTTTGTAAATTATAATATTTTTAATTGTCAAAAACATCAAAAAATATTAAAAGATTACTTTGAAGACATAACTATTAATGTTATTTTATACAGCTGGTGTCGTTCTGTAAACCGAATTTTGTGCGGTAAATTAAAATATGATGGGGATGATGACTGTAAAACGAAAGCTCAATTGTATTACGATAAACATAAACATAATAAAAATAGAAAATAAATGATGTTGTTTTATTTTTACAAAGTTCCCAAACTGGCAGATGCATGCAAAACCTTTGAATCAGAGTGATTTAATTTCATAAATTTAGTGCAATTATTCAATCTTGCACTAAATTTATGGAATTAAATCACTCTGATTCAAAGGTTTTGCATGCTTAAAATTTGAAAAGGCTTATACCAATATATAGAATGCATTATGTATATAAGTCAAAAGTTTCGGAACAACACCACCAGAGGCCACTAGGTTCAAACAGATTGGCAAAAATTATCCGTGAGATGGCTCTCTATTCCCCTAGTATTACTTTTCTCTATGGCCACTTCTCTCATCTCATTACGATACGCACAGACGACCAGTATCCTACTCGAGTCTCGGAGACTAGTTGCTGCGGAGTATCTCACATACATTTGAATGGGGACTCGCACACTTTGATACCGGTATCCTACGCGTCCACGACTGGTCTCGCGATACCTGCCGTGCCGGTCGCCCGCGAGTCGCGTCTTCTTCGAGTATCGACAAGATGGCGGTGGAGCAAGAAACTAATATTAAATTTGGGCAGGAAATTGAAAACTATTATTGTCAGGCCTCCAACAAGGTGGACCGACGATCTGGTGAAGGTCGCGGGAAGCCGCTGGATGCGAGCAGCATAAAATCGGTCGTTGTGGAGATCCTTGGGGGAGGCCTTTGTCCAGCAGTGGACGTCTTTTGGCTGAGATGATGATGATGAAACAATTGTTGTAACAGAAATGCATGAAGCTGCAATGTAGGAAATGAACTAGCTTTTTTATGTGATCAACCCTCAGAATCCTACTAATATTATAAACGCGAAAGTTTGTAAGTATAGATGGATGTTTGTTGCTTTTTCACGTAAAAACTACTGAATGGATTTGGATGAAATTCGGCATCATCATCAACATCATCATCATCTCAGCCAAAAGACGTCCACTGGTGGACAAAGGCCTCCCCCAAGGATCTCCACAACGACCGGTTTTGTGCTGCTTGCATCCAGCGGCTTCCCGCGACCTTCACCAGATCGTCGGTCCACCTTGTTGGAGGCCTGCCCACACTGCGCTTTCCGGTACGCGGTCGCCACTCCAGGACTATCCCGCCCCAGCGGCCATCGGCATACAAATAGTTTATAACCTAGATTAACACATAGGATACTTTTTATCCCGATATTCCCACGGGAACGGGAACCACGCGGGTGAAACCGCGAGCGGCCGCTAGTAATAAATAAAGCTATTAGTTATTGTTTTGTTTGAGCAGCCAGTCAGTATACACACGAACTCTTTCTTCTTTTTTACACTCAAATTCAAATTATAGCGTAACCGAACAATTTTGATACTTTGGTATGTAATATTGTTGACTATCCCTATCGTGAATATTTTATGTTACTAAATTAGTTGAGCACATTATTTTTGTTTTTAAAATAACAGCTGTATACAATGTCTGTATCATTAATCAAATGTTTTCAGACATGAGTAATTTAATTTAATTTAAGCTGGTGAGCACTAAATAGAACGAACTTGTACAAAAAAAATGAAAGTATGAAAATTCTTCCTACGACATCGACAGTGCACGTCACCGTCGTTTTTGCACAAAATAAAGAGACCCAGAAGGTAAGCTTAAGGTACTTAACGCTCTCGAGCAACGCCTGCTGCGCTCGCAATGTTCCGAGCCGTTCCGAGATCCGTGTTTGTGAGAGGTTGTCTATGTGTGCGTTGCTTGAGCGAGTTTAGTATTAAGGTTACCTACTGGGTCACCTTATTTTGTGCCACTGCCAACTGCCAAGATGATGTACCTATGTGTGTGCGTGCACTCACTACAATAACAATACTACATGAGTAAGTACTTATTCATGTGACAATAAGATATCTATCACAGTAAATAATAGTACTACCGATATCGAGATCGCGGGAGTTTTGACATACGCGAAATAGAATGCACGCTCTATATTATTGACGTGTTTCATTCAACAGGAGTTTAAGTATTTTATTGCATAATTATTGTTAGAAATAAACCCAGTTGACCATGACTAAGTGTTCTGTGGCGTAAAGAGGAGTGAAAATCTGTCAAATAAATCCTTCCATTGGCACGTTAAAGGAAGGTTAAATCCGGAAAGGTTTTTGTCTGAAATTGTGCATTTATATTTTATTTATTGTATTCTTTTTATTATATTTCAAATACTGTTATTAAAAAATAGGTTTGTTATTGCTCGTTAAGTAAGTGAGTAAGTATTGATATTTTATTGCAATGAGTAGGTATCTTATCTCGTAAATTCTGAACATTCTTAATAATTTTCTCTTTTCGGTTTGCAACGTAAAAAAAACCTACTAGAAAAAAATGGTTGGATATAATAGAAGTAAATAATCTAAGAACTGATGTTAGGGACATTTTCATTTGCTCTCTTAATTTTGAAGAAAATTGTTTCAACAAGACCTTGGGGCAATTAAGATTACGAGATGATATGTTGCCATCGCCTCTTCTATTTGTTAGTATTATTATGGAAAACTTTGGTTTGGGCTTATAATATTTGTTTTGATACTAAAAAATACATAATCTCTTTTCAGCCTAAAGAAGAACCTAAAAACTGACATGATTTACCTGCAAATATAATGACGAATGATAATAGCTAAAAATGTCATTAGTTTACTTTATTGCAGATTCCTGTTACAAGATTACCACATGATCCTGAAACAAGATCGTTAAATAGGTAAACCGACAACTTCAGTAAAAATATAGGTACCTATACGCCCACAATTTGAAAATTTCCCCTAACGTCACTAAACCATAGTTTGAAAAGGATAACAATTTTTACTACACAAATGATTTCTATATCATTCATTTTTTTATTATATTAACAAAACATATGTGCGTATTTTATTAAGTAGAAACCTATTCTGGTTTTATTTCTTTGTTTGGTTTCAGGAAAAGAAATTGATAGATTAAATAGAAAGTGTGAATATCAAAGAAAAAACATCAAAAGACTAAATGAAAGAATTCGCCGACAAAATAATAAAATTTTAGATAATGATCAACGGTGCACTTGTATGATAAAATAGCGCATCAAAATATGATTGCTAAGATCCAAAAACGAAAAGTTGTTAGGAGTTTAATGTCTGATAACAACTAGTAAAATTAGCCAGCCTGCCTTATTATTATAATACTACTTACAATATTGAATTATATATATAGCTTAAATCATTTTATTGTATGTAGGTAGGTACCTATTATGGTTCAAAACTATATAAGTACCTTAATCGAATTGTATGGAAATGTCAGTTGGCAGTTTTTTATTACATCGTTGAAAGGAGATAAATTACCAAAATAAAACTCAACTGAAAAGTCTTCTTTGAAACTTATGAAACCTTAATGTCTTGGCGCGGCAGTTGGAGACACGCGGTGGTGTAGCGGCTGATCGCTGCGCTGGCCGCACAGACCATGGTCTGTGGCTGGCCGCTACAATCTAAACGAGTTCCTTGACCAAAGGACGCAAGATTCTGCCTTAGACGGCTGAACCGCCCGCTGCACGTATAATCCTTGGAATAGTGGTCGTGCCATTGGTGGCCACCCCGGGGTGGACACCAGAGTGAATCACCTGACTGCTGCAACAGGACAGGGCCTCATAACGATAAATAAATAGCTTCATCAATCTTTCGAAAGCCCTAAGCCGCCATTTTGCTTTTCAATAACGTCATTTAGCTATGCTCTATGCATGTTTTTTGTATGCTGCTAAAACGCACTTGCTTGCTTACGTTTACGTGATCGAATCGCACTCAAGGGAAGGAACATGCATGACACAAAATAGAATTGATAGCGTCTCGGTATCTAGGTAGCCTGATTTTGTCATTAGGAGTGCTATCCTATTTATATGGCCGAAATAGTTATGGTTCTTGGGGCAATTTCTAGTCGGGTGGTGACGGTATTTCACAATTGACATCCATTTTTAATCATTGGCAGTAGGCCTTAGCCTACTGCCAATGCCTTAGCCTACTGCTGGCCCATCAAGACAGGGCTTACCCTGTCTTGGTGGGCCAGCCGCCCGCCGCGCGGGCCGGGCGGTGGTACGGTACGGTAAATAGGTTGCGTCGTATGCGCAACCTCTTGAGTTCAGCGTGGTTCAGGGTTCAGCACTTAGTTGTTAAAATATGAGAGCGTTTTTGAATTGATTTTGTATTTTGCAAAAGGAGTAACTTTAAAGGAGGTCCAATTGACAATAAATAGGTTTATACACCAACGTTGGAAAATATAGTTAGGTAGGTAATATACTACCTACTTACGTGAACAAAAACCGCAAGAGGCCGTTGATTTCACTTTAACGATAAAAGGTTCAATTCTCTCATCCAATATAAACCTGAGAAACGAGAAAAAAACCTACCTACTTAATGATACCGTTATCTCTAAGATTCAATAAAGGCTGTGTGTACTATGCGTACATAGGTAGTAGGCGAGACACCGCTGAACCGAGTTATCATCACATCGCTAATTGTAAATGCTCACTTCTTTTATCGTACCCATTCTTGTCCTGATAAGATTAGATCTGTCATGCCTACGCCCGCATTCGGCTCTCGAGCGTTTGAGTGCAGTTATCACGTTTGCGTTCAAGCAGGAAAAGTGATAAGTGAAATGTAGCAAGGAAATGGTGCAGTGTGTTCATGTTATACTCTCCGCAAGATATGCTCGATCCTCGCACAGTCATGCATAGTGCCAGGCCTCTCGAGGTTAACCAGCCTCTTCGGAACAGATCGTCGTCTTGGACGTCGCGCCGAATACTCAATGGATTTACCAGAGCACTAGTAGAACCGAGATACTCGTTACAGCACGAGGTGCGATTTTTTATTAACTTACAGTAGGTACACACACGCCTGCAAATCAGACTACTACGAATTGTCTTTCCTTATTGAAATCGGAACTTTAATATGTATATGCCATACGGTTGAAAAATTGAAGTAATTTGACAGTTTTGGGTTTGATGTGCAGGCGTCGTACAATTTATACCTTAGTATGTAGTTGACAGAGCCACATTCTCCCCCAATTTTTACCATTACTATCGCTTTGTATAGTAAACATTCAACTGATTTATATTATGAATAAGTGACTAACTACCTAGGTGCAAGCTTAGATTATGTGTTAATCTAAGGGTGCAAGGTACTGTACCTACCTACTTAAACCGACAACGTACCTAGCTACCGCCGTACCAGCCGTATCAATGATACGGACCTCCTGGCTACACCGGGGTCCTATCATAAGAGAAAAAATTCGTAAAATGCTATCTACAATCTCACACTTCGTTGGGGTCCACAGTCCAACAACAAATTTTGATGCAGGGCCCGTTTAAGGCAAGCTACGCCACTGTAGTAGACGTATAAATCTATAGTATAACTAGGTGCTTGTGAATGTATACTGGGCATGCTGTTACATCTCATCTCATACCCTATCTCAATCATACAGGCGGCAAGGTCGCCTACATTTTAGTATCTTTTCTTATTTTACGTAGTACCTGCTACGCTACGCTACGTACGCAACACATAACACAAGTAAAGTAACTAGGAACACTAGACTATTATGTATTAAAGATAGGTAATAAAGATACCTACTTCAATTTTTTTTTATTAAACTACTGCATAATTAGTTAGTAGGTAGTTAAAGAGCCCTCTATTTTTTTTTACATTTTTGATTTAAAACAAAATTATTACTGCATCTAATATTAAATAAGGTGCGAATTAGACAATGGAACTAAATCTGTCAATATGAAATTTAGCTTCTTACTTGGTCATCGATCCCATCAACCCACATCAACGCAAGATCAACGCAGACCATTATCTATCATCATTCATCAATCATCCATCATACTTGTAAAACCTTGAGTGAGTTCTTTTGAATTCACCGAAATAAAATAAACGTTGTGGCTATTTAAAATATCTCCTTGACTTATAAAGTAGTGAATTACTTTAAATAGGGCTAAACATAATAAAATACTTATTTAATTTACCAAAACTTGGTTAACAAAGAATGATGAATGAATGATCTTATAAACTCAAAACTGTTTTTAAATTAAAAACCAATCCAAATAATTTAAAAATCAAGGATTATCAAAATGTCGATACCATGCGTGGAACGGAATATATTGCGTAAAAAAGTGTAATGACAAATCCGTCCATCCGTCATTTATTCAACTGTCATTGTGGATATTCCTTCGCAATATTTTCGTTTTTTATTTGTGTATTTCCTTAATTATATTAAACATTAACAAACGATTTAGCTTTTAGTGTATAGATTTTTATATTTAATGTATATTTAAACATTTCTAATGTTAAGAAAGTTCAGGAGAAGTGGTATAGGTGCGCCGAACTATTACTCGTAAGAAACGTGTCACGATTCTTTGCAACTGTTGTTCCATTATTGGCTGCTAAAAGGAATGTGAATTGATTCTCATTCTATTTGGAAAACGTTATATTTTCTCATGGGTGATGGCTTGGCAGTCGGACACACGTGTAAGTATTCCAGATTCACAGGTGAAAAGTGCAAATATCTTGCAGACCGTGTAAACCACAGAAAACAGATGTGTAAACATGTCCTTGTCAAATTAATCAAAATTAACATTTCAAAGCGCCGTAAGTCAAAAAGATTCTTTGCGGATACTTTAACTTTTTTTTCGTAACACATCAAAGGTAGTACTTCATTTGGCTATAGTTAATTTTGTATAAATTATGTAGAGCTATGTGATAATTGCCTTTGCTAGATATGCAAATTTCTTTTGTAGTTATAAGGCTTGAAAGTGAGTTACTCTATCTTCAGAGAATTGGTTTACTATAGTGAATTTCAGTGATAACATTTTTGTTTTCAATACATTCATGTATTCAAAGGAGATGTTTAATTTTGTATGGAGAAAATGTCAACACCTTTTACACAATAGGTACCGAAAGATAGCTAATGTATGAAATAAGCTTATTCGAAATTATTTTCTTCAAATAAATGAATAGTTTTCTTGTCAGAATTATCTGAAACACTAAAATAAATCAACTTTTGTTATGGCAGCAGTATTCTGCCAATGTCAAGTAGCTGTCAAAACAATGTATGTCTTTTGGTTTCTTTTTACATTTTTACATAAAATGATAGACTTTTTTGTAAATGTACAGGGTCTTGGCATAAAATTAAACGTCTCCTTTACACATATTTTTTCTCAGACTACACACAACGGTTTAATTAATTTTGACATTTTATTGTAACTTGCCTTTACACTTGCAGCCAAATTGTTACAAAGCAGAATAAAAATAACTTCTGCTTAAAATAGTAAAAGCATTGGGACAGTATTTAGTATTCACTATACTGTACTTGCTGCTGAGCATATTATAACTCATCAATTTTATCTATTTCAAAATTAAGGGATAGCAGACAAATAGAGAGATCATTGTGCAATTAGCCTTTTTAGCATACTTCTAGCACACTTGAGCTAGCTAATACTACCACTACCTACTATTCCAATTTCATAAGGTAGGAGTAAAACAATACAACAATTTTACATTGTTCTCAGGCTTATGTAGGTAGTTCTGATTGTAGTATTTGTGAGAGGGTCACATGGGACATTAGTGCTCTATTAGTATCTTTGGCCCTTGCTTACAATAAATTGGTTGGTAGTTAAAACCTAATATTTGATTAATATAATATTTTGGCACACACTAGGAACAAATAGAAGAAAGAAATAACCTAGAATTTCTTTTGTTTTATCAGAAAGTGACCTCAATTCAATGACCTCACTAGTGTTTTGTTTTTTCAGACTGATGAAAACAGCTGCCTACTTCGTTTGAAGATTATAGGAGCTTACTCATTAGCAAAAAAGGACATATTTGGTGCTAGGTAAGTGCAATTAAATTGTTATTATAATACTATTTTAAGGTTTTTTATTGTTTAACAATATTAGTTTAATATTTAATTTTGTTTAGAGTTACATGGGGCAATGACCTTTTGTGAAACCCCAGTAAAAACATAAAAGAAAGACTAAAATATTGAATCTAGGCTCAATTTAATTATTCAAGTTACAGTTTTATCGCATTGTACTGCAGCATTGATAGAACTTTATAATTAAAATTACTTAATCTGTACATCTTTTATAAAATTTCCAAAAGTAATACTATTCACAACAATTAAAAAAAGTGCTTTTTTGTTGTGGTACATTTATAGACTGATGAATAATGATCTGTGGAAAATCTTAATCACTTTCCTTGATTGAGTCATGATTTGCTTATATCCTGCAGTAAGAGCTGAATTAATTTATTCATACCTATTTAGTTATTGTAGGCGATGCTCTTTTTAATAAATTGTAATTTAATTTTTAATATGTAAAGCAGTTGCAAACATTTGCTTACTGGATGTGGCTAGACTGCATCCTAGTTTTATAGCTCAAATTTTAATCACTAACCTGCATTTGGCAAGCATGGTAAATAAGCCTTTACTCATGAATTGTAGTAGTGACTTGATTTTAATCATGGAGGCCTTTGCCCAGCAGTGGGACAGTTATAGGCTATTTACTTACTTTCTTTTTTATAACAGTATACACTAGTGCTGCAAGCAACTAGAATAGCCTACAGTTATTGGGTCTGTATTTGGCACAAAAATTAAGTAAAAATTTAATAGATATGTGTAGCACAAAGGTAAAAGTAAAGTAAAATAAATTCTAGTTTTGTTAAATATTTTATATTTATTTATTAAATTTATAAAATACAGTGAAAAAATTAAACACCTACCCGACCCAGCCAGGAATCATCATCATCATAATCAGGCTAGTTTTGTTTAAAAAACCACTCTGATTGAATGTGTCAATTGTGAAGTGTCTAATAATGGCGATTCCTTGGTGTTAATAGGCCAGTCCACCGGCCTCGGATTTTGAGTTGTGACTCAGTCAATTGTCTCATGTAATCTTATCAATTATTACTTTTATTGGACTTGGGCAGGTCGAATAATGTCAGCAGAGTAGACGGCATAGAGAATAGAGAATAAAAAAACATACCTACAAACGTGTGTTGACCATATATCTCCTAGGGTATTCAAGACACGATCATCCCAGTCACCCTAGTGGCATGTGAAGGGGATGTATAGTAGTTTTTGTGGGCGTGCCCCTCCTCCCAAATTCCTTTGAGACCCTCGGGCCTGGGCCTGGAGGCGGAAGCTAGAGGAAAGAACCCCACATAACCGTCCGCGCCTCCCCGGGCGCGGTGGTACTTGAATAACGAGTTTTCAACTGTCCTAATTAAATAGTGTATACAATGCAGGCAGGGCTTGAAACGATAATTAGCATGATAATAATATAGTTAGATAAATATCAATTGATAATAAATAACACAATATTGCTCTTGCTAATGTTAACTTATCTGATAATTTTCATCTGTGTTATTATGTTGATAATTTCGAACCCAGGGCTCCAGCTTTGCCACATGCACATGCATAAAATTAGCAATCGCAATAATATACGGGGACCGGGATCGGGCTATAATATCAACCAGCCAACCACTTCGATCATGCAGTTGGTGGATTGAAACGGCTGCCATCTTACGAGAACAACCAGGGGCCCGACCGCCTAATCGATCGCTTTGACTACGTGTGTGGTTTATGACGTCATCTGGTCGTCTCGTGCCGCCTATGAAAGCAATATCGATATTTCCTTTAAAAGCGGTGCGAGGTGGCAAGATGACGTCATAAACTATACGCGTAGTTAAAACGATCGGTTAGGCGGTCGGGTCGGGGGGCAGGCCGTAGGAACACGAGACAGACACCCTGCTATACACAACTTTTAAGTTTTAAACTGACACCCTCTACCAACCGTCAGATTATTTGAAAAGGTGTCACGACCTTGCGCAAGCAAACCAAATCGCACAAGAGACCATATGTGTCGGGACATAACGCCAGATCAGGACGCTCCGAAGCGCATTCTTCATCTAGAACTAATAGGCTCATAAGGATCTCGGGCCAGTTTAATTTGGCCTCCCACATGGTGCCGGGTATTGCGAAAGTTGCTTAACTTCCTAGATCGAAATCAGTACTCGTAAATGGTTGCGTCTTTGATCTCTTGTTCTGTTGTCTTTTTATTTTATGCCTACACCTAATCTCGCACAGCTCGTACTTATGATCGTGGATCGTATAAATTTTATCATTTTATGCATTAAATAGTAAATTGGCTATATGAAACATTGAAGAGTTAAAACCATTAGTGGTGATCATTACGGAAGTTTGTTATCTGCTGTATCTCACTATCGTCTTATCTTTTATTCACATATTTTGTCTTTAGTGCATTCTCTGTGCCTGTAGGTAATGTACCCAGTACTATAAAATATAATATAAGTGATAGTGATTAACGTGTCATGACACACACAGCTGAGTCATGTCCCGTTTTCAATAACTTGATAATCATATAATGACAACACACCCACGTGTTTCGTTGGTTTCTTATAGCCGGGAATATACCGGAACAATAATACAAATCTAGCTCCATTTGATAATATTTATATGTAATTAATTTATTACCAAATTGCTATTTACAAAAGCCAATTAATATTATTTATAAGAGCATCTCATCTTTATACATATATACAGACTAGTCTCATTTTAAAATTCTTGACATAAATTTTAAGATTTTAGGTTCTAATCCTTCTCTAACAGGGTTGGTACTTGACAGGCTAGTTAATGCGACTTTTTGGCACCTCTCGAGGTCGAAACGAAGTTCTTTAGTGTAGTGAGTAACACCTCATCTATATTAATATTGTACTTCAAACCTTTAACCTCTTTTAATAACTGTTGGTAATAAGCCTCTTATAAGCCTATGAGGAGCTCGATGGCGCAGTGGTTCATCAAAATGTATCATCTCGAGCTCCTCCGTGCTTCGGAAGGCACGTAAAGCCGTTGGTCCCGGCTGCATTAGTAGTCGTTAACAACCACCAATCCGCACTGGGCCCGCGTGGTGGTTTATGGCCCGTTCTCCCTATCCATTCATAGGGAAGGCTCGTGCCCCAGCAGTGGGGACTTTATGAGCTGATGATGATGATGATGATAAGCCTCCGTACAGTTCTTTTGTAGAAATTGTAAGGTAATAGTTATGACGTCACTAGTAGGCTCCATCGATGTAAAAATAAGACAATCAGGGTTTTATTTATTTATTTAATTTATTTATTTATTTAACATAGGCATACACAACAGGTTACAATCGTTGTTATCATTAAATATAAATCCTACAACATGACAAGTATGAAACACACAAAAACAAAGCCATTCATACAGCACTATAAAAATCAAAATTAACAATCCAAATTAAGAAATATGGACAAAAAAAAAAGAAAAAAAGAATTACATAATTAGCAAACAGCACTAAAAAGTAAAATCATGCAATAATCAGTCAATCAAAGGCGATACTGGGGTAGCTTAGTTGAGTGTCGGTTTGAAAGGATACTTTTGATAACATTTGTGTAATCAATTGATACTAACATAAAAATTTATATTTTTTTTGAGTCTGCTGATGGCCTCAAACGGCCTTTTCAGGGACATCTGCACCTGGTATAGAGCGCGTGTGAACCGGGTCTACGTAGTCTAATTCTACGAGTACGGTGTGTTGGGCCTATGCGAGTATGCGTGTTTAGTGTATCAAGTGAATGTGTAGAGGCATTTTTAGAATCGGGCGAAAAAAAAAATATCTTGCTAATTTATGTCTGTATTCGAACGACGAACGTGTATTACCGCACTCATACGCATGTGGGCGTGTCTCCTTGTAGTTACTATGTACTAGTAAAATACTTTTGAAACACAAAATACAAAATATAGTTTCTATTTTTTAAAATATAACAAAAAGTATGACTCACACTGTTAATAAATTTAAAGTTGTGTAATTATCATGATAATTTCAAACCCTTCTATGCAGTGTCTTATTTTGTACTTTGGTTTGCCATAAGATTATAATATTAACATTTCTTCATTTCAGCGATCCCTATGTGCGCGTGGAACTGCAAAAGGTTGACGGTGACGTCACAATCGAAACGTTTCTTACTAAAACCAAGAAAAAGGTAACTTTAACCTTTACGTTAATTCGAACAAAGTAATTTTAACCTTATTTACTTCCAATAAACATTATGTTACTGCAGCAATGACACGCTGCTGCGTTTCATCCATCCATCCATCCATCATCAGCCTATACAAGTCCACTGCTGGACATAGGCCTCTCCAAGTGCACGCCACCGAGCACGATCCGCGGCTACTCTCATCCAGCTCTTAATTAATACCGCGTTTAATTGATATTATTATGAATTTTTAATTTAAAAAGCGTTATTTATTGCTAACTGTTATCCATCTTTATTCCAACTTAGTAACTTGTACTGTTCGCATGTGATAGATAATAAATTAAGTGAAGCATATTTTTTGTTGCTCTACCGTATTTGTGTTAAATTGTATATATTTATAATTTCAGACATTGAATCCGGTATGGAATCAGGAGTTTGTATTCAGGGTGAGTTATTGTTTATTTTATATTGTTATCGCCTTTCCGTTTGAACAAAGACATACATTACTGACTAGAAAGCTTAAAAGATAATTCTGTTAATTTAAAATTTACTTTTCGACCGAGTATACAAACATGTACCCCTCATTAGGAATCGAACCCGGGGCATCTGGGTCGAAGACCGGTGGTCTTAAACACTAGATCATAGGGGCGTTGTGGTGGTGTTCTTTTATATACATCTCATTGCCTGTTTGTTAGTTTCAATTTAGAACGCAGTGGCAGCGGCCGGCGGCGCCTCGGCCGGCATTTACACTGTCAAACTATTTTAAGTTTCATCTCTATTAGATAACGCATAGGATCAATTGAAAGCAGTCAAGGCTTGCACCGCCGACCGCTGCAGCCACTTCGGTGTGAATCGACCCTTAAAGGGCTAAAACGGGACTCTTTGGCGGGAAAGCGAGGAATCATGTCTGTGGATTTGTTTTACTTTCTAAAATTTGTGTTATGTCGAATATGTGAAATAATGGTGGATTATTTACCGTTGGTGTGTTCGTGAACGTACATAAGTGTTGGTAAATGAAACAAAATAGTGCAACGTCACTTTTCAAATCCATCCATCCATCTCAAGAAGTCCGCGTGAGGTCTCAGTAAAACCCCACATCTTTACTGATACTCAAGTGGTTTGGAGAAGATCATTTATCACTACACATTTCCCATGTAACATAAATTATTGACACTGGCTAAAAGTGCTAACCGCTCGAACCCATCAACTAAATAAAAAAAAGCGTTAAAACCTATGTTTGTTACGTAATGATACCAGGTCCGACCACAAGAGCACAAGCTACTCATCCAGGTGTTCGACGAGAACCGGCTGACGCGCGACGACTTCCTCGGCATGGCGGAGGTGCCGCTGGCCGCCGTGCCCGCCGAGTCGGCCGCCGCCTCGCGCCCCAACGTCGTTAAGTACTCGTTGCGCCCGCGCAGGTCCGTGTAAGTAATGGGCTAAGCATGCCGTGGACTTTATTTTGACACACAGTTTCGCTTTGCACTTTCTAGGTGAGAACTTTAACCCTTGTACTACAATACATTGTTTAAAGTTAAACAATGGCTGAATACTTGTTTAAAATATTGTGTTCCTGTCTAAAAATGTTAGCTGAAAAGTGACACCATCTGTTTTGAGCATTGTCTAACTTTAGCCATCGTTTTGTGGTAAAGCAGTTAACCTATTAAGACTTTCACTGGCACAGAGTAATATATATTATATTTCATTGGTTTTTACAACCATATTTCAATTAAACAATGTTGACGTCAACATTGCTATTAACAGCTAAAGAGTTGAGCTTCATCTTATCTTAGGCTGCTTTTTCAACAGAGCTGTGTGAGGTAGTTATGCGGTGCGCGAGAATAAGGTTCACCAATAGGATTAATTAATTTAACACCGCAAGGAAGAGACAGTGGAAAAGCAGCCTTATGGGGCCTGCCGAAGTTTCCCTCTCCCAGTAGTACTTCGATCCATCGGGATCTTTTGTGCAATCCCATTCTTTCACCTTTCTTCCTCTGTAAAGATGACTGCCATACGTTTGGCAATGTCTTTAAGAACGAAACGCCTAAAACCTTCTGGTTTCGTATAGGCCGTTCCTAGAAGTTCCTAAGAGCAATGAGTGCTAGATAAATTTTAGGTTGCAGCTTTTTTCTAGTACTTACCCTACTATTTTATAATTGATTTGAAAATTAATAGAGGTATTTAGGTCCTGTGATATCTCTAATCAAATAATTAAGTCTGATATATTACAATCTTCAGCTTACATACCCTGCTTCTTTAACATCAGTAGATAGTTTTTTTAAATAATTAGGTAGGTATATCGTATTTTGTGTGATGCTGTGTTGTATTCAGTAAAAATGTATACTGTTTACTGCTAGTATGTGTATTTGCATTTATGTGTATTATGTTTAATGTGGTTTGTATGGTGTTTTGAAATTGAATTACTATATTATATTATTAAAATATGATCTATATTGTATTAACAATGATTGTAGTTACTATGAGATTTTAAGATTTACACATAAGTAGTAAGTAAGTAAGTAAATAAAAAGCCTATAACTCCCACTGCTGGGCAAAGGCCTCCATCATTTAAATCAAGTCATCGCTAAAATTGATGGGTAATGGCTTCATCACCACGCTTGCCAAACGCGGGTTCGTAATCACAAACCCGGGCTATGCATCAAAAAATCCGAAATACGTTACGCCATTTTACGGACATTACTCTAAATCCAGATTAGCGAAGGCATCTGGCGCATAGAGCCTTACTTAGGCATTTAATTTGTGTTTCGAGTGATATTTCTCACGTCATATTTACGTAAATAAATCACGTCATATTAAACGTTTTCAATCTATAAACATATTCATTATATTATAATGACTTCCAGACTGACTGACTCATCATCGCTGAGCCTAAATCGCTAAAGCTAATTAGATAAAATTTGGACTGTAGGTTAATTGAGTGACGTAACCAGCCACTATGAAAGGATTTTACGGAAATCACACCCTAAGATGGTCAAATAGGGGGTGAAAGTTTGTATAAAAGTCCGTCAGTTTTGAAGTTAAATACATGAAAATTGGTATTTGAGTTCTTAAAAAGAATCAAAGAATGACATGTCTCAGGAATTTTGTATATTTTGCTTTAAATAAGTAAAAAAGGAAATAAGATTTTTTTGGAAAAATCATTATTTTTAAAGTAATATCTATCAAAATGAATATTTTAATCGATCTTTAGATTTTTCTACAAAATTAAAGAATGACGTGTTTTAACATTTTTCGAAAAACCTTCCCTAGAGAGGTGAAATAGGGTTGGAAAGTTTGTATGGAAATCGCGCGCAAAACATCATGCTTTTACTGATTCCTACACGTGTGAAGAAACAGAACAAACTAATTTGCCCACGTGAGTAAAGTTTTTATTTTTATTAAAAAATCTATAGATTGATTAAATTATTCATTTTTTACATAATAATTTAAAAATAACGATTTCTCCAAAAAAACCTTATTCCCTTTTTTACTCATTTATAGCAAAATAAACAAAATTCCTGAGACATGTCATTCTTTGATTCTTTTCAAGAACTCAAATATCAATTTTCATGTATTTAACTTCAAAACTGACGGACTTTTATACAAACTTTCACCCCCTATTTGACCCCCTTAGTGTATGGTTTCCGTAAAATGCTTTTTTAGTGGCTGGTTACGTCACTCAATTAACCTACAGTTCAAATTTCATCTAATTAGCTCCAGCGGTTTCGGCTCGGCAATAATGAATCAGTCATTCAGGACAAGTCATTATCTATATATATATAAAATTCTCGTGTCACATGTTAGTTGCCATACTCCTCCGAAACGGCTCGATCGATTTTTATGAAATTTTATATGTATATTCGGTAGGCCTGACAGTCGGTCGTATCTATTTTTTATACCCCTAAATGATAAAGGTGGTCCGGTCCACCCCAAAAATGTTTTTAGTTTTTGGATTTTTTTCCAATACAAAATGATTTGTTTGTATTGTTGTCATGGAAACTCAAAGCGATACGGAGTCCGCTGGGTCAGCTAGTATTATATATATATAGATTTAATTCTGTGTTCCAGAAACATGTATATGTATAAATATTTGGAGTCAATGACAATACTAATATCGTTGCCAGTTTCATAGTAACTTTTGAAAAAAGACAAAGTGTTGAAATGTTGCCAGGTGCACTACCAACTATTCTATCGTAGCTCGTGTAATTTGTTCGCAACAAAATTTGCGTAAAATTTATAAATAACCATATTCATAGTAACTTGTTTGTATTGATGTGTTGTTGTGATGTGTCTGTATGTATCAGTCTGTCTGGCGGTTTCTGTATTGCTTTTTTATGTTAATCAAATCCTAATTCCTTTGTCACATGATTGTAAACACTAACGGGTACTGTTATTTTATGTTAATTTTGAGAGACAATAGTAGTGATAAACGCGAATCATTATGCTAATATGATTGCGAGATAAGAATTCCTTCTTACTATTTAAACTTAATTATTTTCTTTCGCTTTCTGAATTGACAATGAAATATGACATTTTATAAAATGGTTCTTGATGTAATGAAATGGATAGTTTTTTTTTCTCCTTTGGAATCTATATATTACATACGTGAAGCAAATTCTTTGGATCCGTTTTTAGGCAAGTTGCGCGCATGGAGGAGTGCAAGATTTGGTATAGTTACAGGGAGTAGATCTCACAAATGTTAAAATATATGTATAATATGTCTTACAAATACGTTAAATAAAATAAATAATGTTTCATACATTTTTCAAAAATTTCAAATATGGAAGGGGAGCGGCCGAAATCTGTCAATCAAAGTCAAAGTAGCAGCTGACCCGGCGTACTTCGTACCACTTTGACAGTTTTTATGACAACAAAACAAATCGTGGAACATTTTGTATTGGAATTTTTTTAGTATTTTCCGTTACTTATGATTTATGCTTCTCACCGTTTAAACCTTTCCTGAACTTCCACAAATATTTCAAAATATTTTAGTTTTATGATTTTTTAATTTTGAATTAAAAAATTATAAAACTAAAAAATTCGTTTAGACTAAACTACTGAATCTACAACCCAGTTCAGATTTTGGGAGAGCCTTCGACCGAGACGAGCTGGCAAGAAACTCGGGAGGCTTATTTCTTTCTCTCTATCATTTCAACCAAATCACAATCATGTAATATAAATAATTTATGTCTCAGTAATTACGCGTGCAATACACTTTGGATGTTTTCATGTTGAGCACACCTTTCTGTTAGACGTCGTATAACCGTATGGTCGTCCGCAGCGCGCGGTCGCGCGTGCGCGGCTACATCGAGGTGTACCACGCGCTGGTGGGGCGCGCGGGCGCGGGCGCGGGCGCGGGCGCGGCCGCCGACGCCGACGCCGACGCCGCGGACGCCGCGCCGCCCGCCGGCTGGGAGATGGTGGAGCCGCCGCTGAGGACCGGCACCGTGCAGCCGGTGAGTCGACTCTGCCATTCATGTCAACTGTGTTACCGTCACTCAAATACCTATAGATTCTATGTCACCGTCTCAGTGAGTTATCGATGTCACCGAGTCACTGACAATGAGTTACTAATGTTACCCAGTCAGTAAGTTACCGATGACACTCACTCAGAGTTAATGAGTTACCAGTGTTAACTAGTCATTGATAGTGAGTTATCGGTGTCACCCAGACTCTGTCATCGAGTTAACGATGTTACCCTGGCACTGTCAATGTGTTATAAATGTCATTCAGTCACAGATAGTGAGTTACTAAAATGTTATTAACTCACCGACAGTGAGTGAGACCAATAATACTTTGTGCCGCTCACTCAGAGTCAGTGAGTTAACGATATGTTAACCACTCACCATTATTGATCCAGTCACCGTTGTTGAGTTGCCTTTGTAAGTGAGCTACTACCAACAATGATCAACTGTCGCCAGTAAGTAATCATCATCATTGCCATTGTAAGTAAACTGCCTCATGACCATTCGCTTTGGGTGGACTTTTAGATTTATGATTTGTTTTTCTTCAGTACTTTGTGTATCGGTATCTGTTGGCAAAGCACTGATTTACAAATGTTGTGAAGTCAATTATACGAATGGAACTCTTCTGATGAGTGAAGCAAGTGATACATTTTAGTAATTAACCATTGTATACACATTATCGTATTTCGAAGCTATGATACTCTTTACTACCATCATTTTAAAATGCTATGTTTTTCTCACGCGCTGCACTGGTAAAATTGTTAACGATCATACTTTGAAATAGTTTTGTTGTGATTGAAGAAAATTGTAATCATTAGATACTTGTATGTGCTTTCGGTGGCACATTAGTAGCTACAGTTTTATCGAGCCAATCTAGCGATTTCAATCTTTATTCGTCATTGTAAAATTTTGTAAAAATTTTGTAAAAATCGACAACATTATTATCTTGTGTTCTTGATGGTGATGATGATAATAAAAAGGTCAAAAAAATTCTATCAAGACAACTCTTTGTAAATGTTTTTTAAAATGCTGTTTTGATAGTTAACTTACTTTTAATAAATTTAATAGAAACATTATTTAAACTACCTTTTAACACTTCTGTTATTAAATTTTCATCCTTATGCTTGTGTAAAATGTAAGCTTTCATGTAACAATTAGCCGTATTTTTTTTTTTAAACTCTAGTTCGGTATTGTCGTTCGCTTAGTAGACGCTTAGTAACCCTTGTACGGATCTACTCGCTTTTATATAGCTTGATATGACGTACATAAACCATTGCAGGGTACGTAGTCACAGACCTCAGTGCGGTATTATAATTTAACATTATCTTCACGACGGAACATAACATGAAGTGGTTGATACCACCGAATTTTATACCGTTAATTCGTGTACCGGTAGTTATTTCTCAATTTTATCGTCTTAGGTATTGTCAAATTAAATTATCTATACATTAAAAAAATATCTTCATAAATTTCTCAAATTCGGTGTTTTCAATTATTAGGTGGTAACAGCTGTATGTATGTTGTATCCCGTCGTTAAGTTAAGATAAATATTGTTTACCTCTTCCAAACACTGTCTTTAGCCTCAGCCAGAGCACTACCGTCTTGCGAAGAGCGAATTTCTAGTACATTGCGGGTAATGCTACAGCAGTCATAGTCAACGGTGATAATAAGAACGCAATGAACTAGAAATCTGCTCGCCGTGTCGCAAGACCCGGTAGATGTAGCCGAGAGCTTCGATCAATAATAGTACTAAAAATGACAACGTTTGCTCACTTATACCATCTAAATATCTTATTACATAATGTAAAAAAGGTTTTAAAGTATCAACAGCTTATAAACCTTAAATCTTGAACATAAAGGTTAATCAAGGTTGTCAAATAAACCTAATACAGTAATCGACCTTCCTAATTTTAAATAAAATTTTTATGGCTTAATTTGTCCGACTGTTTTTAAAGCGCTTATCGGGAATCTATGGTACTATTATTGATCGTAGGATATAAGCCAAGTAGATCCGAACAAAAAGTTTAATTTCAACGACTGTAGTGGCATAAAATAAGGAAACTGCTAAATGCAAGCTTTCAATCTCTCACGGATACGTAATCTCGCATCAGCGCTCGCGCTCGGACGTTCCGAGCTATTCCGAGATCTGTGTGCGTGCAACGGGTCTATAAGTGCGTTGCTCGAGCGAACCGATCCGAACCCCTCTGAGAATCTAGTAGCACATGAGTAAATACCCTACAGAGACCAAGCTTCCTAACAACGCGCCAAATTATTATTATTCTGATAGGGCTGACACCAGTTGCACGTTAAAAAACTTATGGAGGAAAAATAAAATGAGGTAAGTACTTAATAAAACGTGTATTTCAAAAGGTATAAAATAAGGTTTAGTGTAATTTGACACATGGGTCATAATATTCAAAATTTTTGTACCATCACAAAAATGAAACAAAAATTAAAACTGTAACGGCACATGATTTCTTGGGTACGAAAAAAAGAAATATCTTTATTTTTTCCGGTATTGTTCATACACACGGTGCTAGAGTTGGGCATTTCGTAACTAACCCGACTTTGTTTTATATATTTAGATAAAACACTAATTTCCCTTAGGCATGATTTTAATCCTTAGGTAATATTTATCCAACGAATAACATTGTCATTGTGACATATTTTCTAATGGGAATCTGTCATTATGTCAAATTTATTCAATGAACAAACTTATGTGCGCGCGACGATTCATGTGGTGCGGCCTTGTCAGTCATACCGCAACTGAGCCGGCGCAAACCAGTTTTTACCCCGGTGGCGCGTCAGTGAACCCGTCGGTGAGAGGTCACGCGGACATCGGCCGCGCTATGTGTGAGTGTACCAACAGCGGGCCGCTTATAGGCAGCTTGGACTCTGTAGTGAATACATATATCTACTCATGTGCTAGTAGGGCACGGGGACACGCACTAGTGCGTGATGCCGTTCCCTCTAGAAAACCTCCGAAGGTGATTCGTTTCACACGGCTTGAGGAACCCTTTAACGTTTCTCGCCGCCTCCAAACAAGCCCGGTGAAGCTGAAAATGCCGTTTGAGGCAATCAGCAATCTCTTTCCAAAAAAAAAGCTCGAGCGAGGGAGTTATAAACCTTAAGTCCTGGGTTCACCTTATTCAGTCGTAGTTGCTAGTTAGATAAAATGTTGTCATTGTGTGTTCTTCCGTAGTGTAGTACATTGTGCCTTGTATGCTAGGGCTCGGGCAGTGCGCCAGCCGGGGACTGGGAGCTGATTGACTCGTCCGAAGTCGCGCACGTCGTACGTCTTTGCATTAATTCCTTATTATTTAAACGTAGATTAACTACACCAAAGTATAATGCTCTCTCACTATTATCTTTTAATATATACGATACGAATTGATAAAAAGTAAAGTATCTCTCACTGGCTGACTAATCGCCAAGAATTATTATAAAGCATATACAACCTTGGAATTTGGCAGTCAAGGTTGCTTATAGAGTGTAGGTTCATATCCGCTGAGAAAGATTTAAAAGTCGCTGGTTATGCATGTAACACGATAAATCGAAATATAATTAAAAACACATTGTCTATGGTCTGTTTAAATTAAGCTAAAAGTTAAGTTTAGCAAAAAAAAACACTAAGAGAGAGGATGCAATCGCACGGCCATTGGTTCTAGAATTCCGATTGGCCCATATCCCAAGCTTGCGGGAGCGGATGAATTCTGTACTATAATATGTACAGACAGGCGTGTGCAGGCGCACATCCAAAACTGTCAAATGTCTTCAATAAATACTTTTTTTGTTATATTAACGAGTAAGCACAGTGCCTTGATCTCACCTGATGTTAAGTGATGATAAGGCCAATGATGGAAGCGCACTTCACCCGGGATCCTCAACTGTTGAGGTACTGGCTATCTTATCTCTAGCTGCTGGAACACAACAATGCTACAAATATTGATGTTATGGCGACATGTTTAGATAAGATGGTGGTAGCTAGGCAGGCGGACAAACAAGCCCTACCACCAACCAAACCAGGTACACAAACATGTACCCGGGACCTCTGGGTCTAAAGCGGTGGTCTTAACCACTAGACCACAGAGACGGATAAAATAAGTATATAGTAAGTATTTCATAGGTATTAAGTTCAAAGTGTATTGAGGACATTTGACAGTTCTGATAGTCTGATGCGCAGGCGTGTGGACATAGAACCAGGGGCCTGACCGCCTAACCGATCGCTTTGACTTCGTGTGTGGTTTATGACGTCATCTTGTCGTTTCGTGCCGTCTATGAAAGCAATATCGAAAGCTATAGCCTTTAGCTTTTGATATTGGTTTCATAGGCGGTGCTAAGTGGCAAGATGACGTCATAAACTATACGCGTAGTCAAAGCGATCGGTTAGGCGGTCGGGCGGCAGGGAAAGGGCGCACAGTCGCTTTGTCTCTTTCTACATAGTTTTGTGAGGGTTATGCTCAGATGTAGTGTTGTTTGATGAAAGCAAAATCCTTTGGTGTAGATGTAGTAGATTACTACACATTTCATGCTTTATTTCTCTTCTGTTGCTGTAGTGTTTTGCTGATAGTAGTTTTACAGGGTGATGAGAAGCTGATGCGGACGCAAAAGAGCATTGAAATGAAATACTTTATATGTATATGTGTAAACGCGTGTTTTTTTTAAAACGTATTATTTTGTTTGAACATATTGAACCCTTTGCAGACTACGAGTACAAGACTATGGTATAAAGTGTTTCATTTTGATTTGTCGTGTTTATTTGTCTGTAAAACGTCCACAATCGTGTCTCAGAGGCCTGATATTTGTACTGTAGGAACAATATTAAAACCTGCCCTGTTTGCAAGCTATGGCAATGAACACTTCGCACTACCAATACAATACTGGTGCAAGTCAAAACATACTGATATTTGAAATTGAACTGTACTGTTCTTCAATACGACAAAATTTCCAAAGTCAGTATGTTTTGACTTGCACCAGTATTGTATTGGTAGTGCGACTTATGGTTTACAAAAGACAAAATAAAGATATTCTCCCAAATTCCTATTCTTTTTGCAAGTCTTTACTCTAAATTGATTGCTTAGCACAGGGCACGGCGACTTATTTATACTTAAGCTTACGTTGCATGATAAAATCAACAAAGACATTGGTTGTTTGAAAGTTCGCTTGGCTAACTACCAGTATCACATCTAAGTCTATTGAAGTCAATGTCTCTAGTATTATTTTAAGTGGTTTTGTAACTCATCGTAAGCGCTCGCATTGTTGCAGACGATCGGGGGCGAAGCGCTGCCGCCGGGCTGGGAGGAGCGGCAGGACGCCAACGGCCGCACCTACTACGTCAACCACATCGAGCGCTCCACGCAGTGGGAGCGACCTAACTTCACGTGAGTTTTCCTTTATTCCTTACAAGAAAGCACTGGGCCTTCATCGCTCCTGCCCCCTTACCGCCTAACCGATCGCTTTAACTGGGCCTGCTGAGGTTTCCCCCTCCCAGTAACACTTCGACCCATCAGGATCTTTTGTGCAACCCCATCGTTTCACTCTTCCTCCTCTGTAAAGATAGATGCCTCCGATCCCGTTTCCTCTCCACATGCCCTACACAAACTATTTGTTTAAAGTAGCTAGTGAGGCGGATTTAAAACAAGCCCGAGTACAAAACTCTAACCCCCTTACAAATAAACAAAGAATACGGTCCGAATAGTTATTCCGTGTTTTGTCTCTTTTACTCTAATTTGAAATGACGTTTACATGACAGGAACAAAACACTGAATAACTGTTCGGACCTTATTCTTTGTTTATTTGTAAGGCGGTTAGAATTCGGCACTCTTAGGTCTGGAACCGGTGCACGGTGGTCTTAATCACTGGACCACAGAGGCAGTTAAATGTTACCTAAACTTTCATGGTCACTCAATATTATGTTAGCCATAAGTGTCCTACTCCTGACCCAAAAGCTCTTTTCGCCATCTTCCGGCCCCCTGCAACTTCATGTCAGTTCTCATGTATTGTCAGCGTCAAAGTGATGTGAGCGTTCAATCCTATCAAAATATCGGAACATTTTGTCAAAAATCAACTTTTCTTTAATGCCTGCCAGCAACTTTGAATTAAAAACAAATGAAAATGCACTGTAAAGTCTCGTTGTAAGGTTGATTTGTGTCAATGTTTCGATATTTTGGTAGGTTTGAACGATTAGATCATTTTGAAGGTGACTGTACATACATAGGTACCTCAACGTTGCATGTTGTGTTCTCCTTTAAGTAGTGAGATATTCAATATAGCAATTTTGCGTCTTACTACAATATTATTTAAATCGTAGTACTTGTTGTTCGTTAACCTAATTAAGAAATAACTAAATAGTACTTTACCATAACCACGCCTAATAATAATATTGTTTCCTTTTGGGAGTTAATGATTTTTTTCTTTAAATAAGTTAATTCTCTTGAGCGTCAAAAAGAGCTGTTATTTTTATTGATAAATTTCTATTAGCCTTCCATACTTTCAATTTGATAAGGCTCGAAACACATTATCGTTTTTTTTTCTTTATCAACAAGCAATCGGCTGTGAATTGTTGTTTTGTATCCGCAGTTCTGTGCCCACGCATATAATGCTATCTGATAACAGTGATTACTGATTATAGAAAAAAAAAATATCTATCTACCTAAAAGAGTAGTCGGAAATAACTGGCTTTATTGAATTGGGACGTCGTAGATACGGGCGAGCAGTAGGAAATGTCTGCTATGCTCTTAAGATAAACGTTAGTTTTTACGAATGTTTTAAATTATTGTTAATATTAATAAAGATATCGCTGTTATCAAATTAGTAATGATAATTAAATTAAGTTTTGTTTATGCATCCGTCCCGTGCATATTTAGTCAATACTCTTTTGTTATCAGGTAGATCTTTTTATTAAATAAGACAACTCTTGTTCTATTTTTTTTTATTAGTTCACCTATTTTGTCCCGGGTGTAGAAAAGGGGGCTTCAAAAAATAACACAATATTTTTTTCACGGAATGCCAAAAACATAACTAACAAAAAGAGAGACATATTTTAAATTTTTTTTGGAAAATAAATTGATTTCCCACTTTTCGGAGTCATTTTGTATGGAACTAGGACTTGTTACTTCTGGCGCTTCGCCGGCCGCTGCCGCGGCACCTCTCGCTTTGCTCGCTAGGCTCGCGCGGCGTTGTGGTCACTGTTCCAACCTAACCTAACCTTGGTGATTAACAATCGCTCGTGTCTCCAAAACGGTGCGTGCTAGCGCAAAAATAATGTCTTTTAGCACCCCCCGTGTACCCACACTCCCTAAAAAACCTAGAGATTGTGTATAAAAAAAAATGATTTTTCTCATTTTTCATATTAAAAGTAAAAAAAATTAAGTCCCAGCTCCATACAAAATGCCTTCGAAAATTCGGCTATGTCTTGGATCCCATTTACTACACTAGGTGGAAGCCAACTATGTTTCGGACCCTCTTTGCCCTTTGCCCTTTGACCGCCCTAACCCCTATTTTAGTGTGAATTAAACATGTTGGATGAAGCAGGCGATGCTCGCAAATACTCGTGTAGCAAAAAATATTTAATAAGTAAATTACCGCGAAGTAGCTGTTTCTATGTGCCTATGCAAACGTAGCAAATGCTTTCATAAAACATCCCCCCCCCCCCCAACTGTTCTACAAAAAAATCACGTTCTTGAAAAAGAAAAACAAACAAAGTTTTGGTATTTATGATATTAGTCAGTGCTACTTTATCTAATTGATTGTGAATGATTCATGCTTGATAGAAATAAAACCATTTGTACGTTAGGTTGTTTTAAATATTTGTGCGACATTCGTCTGCATACAATTTGACATGATCTTTAAGTATTTTAGTTCCTGTGTTTTGAATGTGTATGTGTAATTGTACTAAATAAAAACTTTTCTATTTCTATTTATAAATAGTATTAACCCGCCAGCCATCATGGCGCATTAAGCCAGTTCGGTGGGTTATGGCCTAACCTACTCATGTGCTGTAATTCAATTTAATTCAATTGCATATATTTATTTTTCTCATCACAAAGTACCCCTTGTGAGAGACTGGTGCTTGCGATAGGTTTAAAAACAACCCGTAGGCCAATCAATCATCAGGGGCCCGACCGCCTAACCGATCGCTTTGACTTCGTGTGTGGTTTATGACGACCACTTGTCGTTTCGTGCCGCCTATGAAAGCAATATCGAAAGCTATAGCCTTTAGCTTTTGATATTGCTTTCATAGGCGGTGCGAGGTAGCAAGATGACGTCATAAACCACACACGAAGTCAAAGCGATCGGTTAGGCGGTCGGGGGGCTGGTCAATTATTATTAATCAGTCAGGTAATTACTTAACATGTCCTGAGCCTATAAGCTGATGATGAAAAGAGATATACAAATAAAATACATAGCTATACTGTATATTACACACTATGTCATCATCGTCGCCACCTTACTGTCTGCGTCCTAGACTGTAAACGTGTATTCAGCGAGCCTTCGATGGCCAATTGGCACATCGGTCGCCGCCCAGTGAACGACCGATACTCAGCCGCGATGGAAGGTCACTATCTAATCGGGCTATCGTGCGATACCATTAGTAGTGAGACAGCGGTGGACCGATGAGGTTCAGAATATTTAGCAGGTCGATACTAAAGAGGAAGAAGAGTCGGGATGGGTAAGTGTTATTGTGTTAGAAAAATAAAGTATACACGTTAAACGCGTAATAACATATATTGCATTTAGATAAAAACCATAACATTCAAATAAGTTTTGTTAATCGGTGTATTCATTTTTACAAGATACTAGTGGCCCGCTCGAGATTTCGTCCGCTAAAGAACACCCGTATCCCATGATGGACCCCTATAGCAGCGCCACCTACCGGGTCCAATTGTAAAACTAAACTATTCGCGAATCCACTTGAACACAAAAAATTTCATCGAAATCGGTCCAGCCGTTTAGAAGGAGTTCAATAACATACACATGCACAGAAGATTTATAATGTTGTTTTGTTTTCTGCACAAAAGGGAAAGATGTTTTAAAGACGCGGTCCCAAAGGTATAAAATTGATTCAACTAGACTTCTCGTTTATAGATAATTATTATTATAAATAAATTCAATCAGTCTCAGGAAGCTCGAGAGGGAATCGAACCCACGACCTTTGGATAATCGGTCCAATGCTCTGACCGCTGAGCTACCGAGGCCCATATCTTGTAACAATGCTATATTGTGAATGCAAAATTCAAAATAATAAAAAAAGTATTAGGTAATTTTGTTTTTTTTTGGCAGCTTGTTTTGTATCGCACTTCTTTTCAGTAAATAGATTATTTCTTGTGGTGATGTTGTGATTACAATATCTATTTTCTAGACAAGGAAGTGTTGTGTATCAAAATAGTGTAATCAAATAAAGTTGTTGATAAAAAGAGTTAATAAACCAGAATCGTTGTTAAAAATACTACAAGTTCACTAATAGTGTTGCAAATTAATAATTAATTGAGTGGTTTTTGTTTTGCTATTTAAAATGATCTTGATGTGTAATCTTTTTAAAAATACATAACATTTTAAAAATGTGACTTTTGTTTTCTAAACTGTCATAACTTTTTCTTAATTTATGGTACCTTTAAGATCTGCCCAAAAGCAGAAATGTTTATTTATATTTGTTATCTGATGTGACGGTGCTGATAGGTGATTTTACCAATCATTGTTCACAAATAGATGCTTCAGTATAGGTATTTATGTGTCTAAAAGATATCTAAGTAATTACGATTACAAATTGTTATTTTCCTAACTATTGTCATTATTTGAAATTAAATATGTTTCCTTAGTATGTTTCCGTATATTCAATGAGTAGATACTTCTTAACGATTGAAGGGGCTTTATAACATTAGGATTTGCCATGGATAGGACTGTCAGGATTAAAGGTAGACTTTCGATTCGAGCGTCAACGTCAGTGTCGCGGCGTCAGTAACGCCACGACACTGACGCTGCGACAGTGCGACAGTATAAGTTGCTATGAAAATGTATGGACCGGCGGTCGAGCAGCGCGTCACTAACGCGCGCGTCAGTGTCGCTGTGACAGTGACGTCGAACACTCGCGTCAGTGCCGTGCTCGCACTTGTACAGACGCACGGTTTTGATAACTTCTAGAAGAAAATAAGTAAAAATGGCATACATGGAAGTGTTTACGGAAGAACAGGATACACTCCTAATAACTTTAGTGTCACAGCACCCAATACTCTTCGATTTAAGTAGAGATGATTACAGAAATCTTACAGAATCCTTCTTCATTTCGACTTAGAAAAATCGAGTCACTGTGGGCTCTAGTAAAAAATCATCATCTTCTCGCTCTTCTTCAATGAATTCTTCTAGATCAAGATCCATTTCATGATAACAAAACAAATACGACTGGGTATGTCGGCGATCGATGTGCGTCTGTCGCGGAAATCCAAAGTCATCGGAGTCGCTTCGGCTAACTCCGGCGTCATTGACGCTCGGATCGAAAGTCCACCTTAAATTGTTGTAAGATATAACAAGAATAGTTTACTTTTATCACTGTTAATGCTGCAAAATCCAATCATGTTTTTGTATCGGCCTACGTTGTGATTAACGCAAACTATTTAGCAAAGGCATCAACACTGTTATACATGACTTAAAGTTTATAACCTAACCTTAACCTAACGGTCGGTAGAGGGTGTCACCTCTACCGACCGTTAGGTTATAAAAAGGTGTCAGACAACTTGCCAAAACAAACTATCTTGCACGAGGAACCATCAACGTCAGGTCTTCCTTAAGAAATTCGAGAAATGGTTAACTAGACAACGGATAAACATACTTAATATACTTTAATACATACTTATTTATTATACATAGGAAACACCCAGACCCGGTATTTCTAAATTGATCCGACCGGGGATCGAACCCGGGATCTCAGAGATGGCAACACCATGAAAACCGATGTGCAAGCTACTCGACCAGGGAGGTCGTCATCATCGGATCGGATCATCATCATCTCAGCCAGAAGACGTCCACTGCTGGATAAAAGCACATAAGAAATAATGCTAGCAGAACTTGCAATTGTTGTTGAAGGAATGCCGCTATTATAATAGCCTGTACAGTTCGCAGAGCGCTCATTCTAAATCGTACCATACGGCCACTCGCACTAGAGCGCAATTCCGTTTTGTTCAGAGTTTATGTATATGACCATTCGAACATTAGGGTTGCCAAGCAAAGTAAAATATGATTGAACACAACCTCCTACAAAATACCTGACAACAGAGACAAGAGGTCGGTACAGTTGAGTAACATCTCGTCTCCAATGAAATGACCTAAATACCTATTTCTAATTACTACTTTGAACACTCCATTAGACAAAGGCTTCTCCCAAACAAGATAACGGTCGTTGTTTTGTGCTGGTCGTGTCCAGCGGCTTCCCGCGGCCTTTGCCAGATAGTCGGTCCACCTTGTTAGAGGCCTGCCCACACTGGTATCATGAACATACCTTTTTTATAGTCGACGTTCCGTTTTTTCCGCAGACGTAACATGAGCACGGAGTCGCAGGCGGAGCGCATGGAGACGGCCGCCACGGAGTTCCAGCGCCGCTTTCACATCTCCGCCGACGACGAGCACACCTCCAGCCCGTCCGCCTCGCAGAGACAGGTAACGTACCGTTGCACACAATATTCATCATCAGCTCATTTTATGTCCCCACTGCTGGAGCACGAGCCTACCATATGGATGGATAGGGAGAACAGGCCTTAAACCACCACGCAGGCCCAGTGCGGATTGGTGGTTGCCAACGACTGCTGATGCAGCCGGGACCAACGGCTTTACGTGCCTTCCAAAGCACGGAGGAGCTCGAGATGATACATTTTTGGTCACCGGCCATGACCGGCTTTTGCGAAAGTTGCTTAACCTCAGCACTTGCAGACCGGGCGCGTTAACCACTGCGTCATCAAGCTCCTCACACTTGTGACACAATATTCAACTTTACCGTATTGGCATAAGATCCACAATGTGTAAAGCTGTTTCAAAAGATAACATCCGTTTTATGTTTTAATTTGCGGTTATAAGAAGGTATCTTTTGAATAGTTTTTATCAATGAAATTCTTTGAATATTTTAGCCCGTATATAGACTTAAACTTAATTGAAGTCTTGCATCACTTATTGCATGATCTTAACTTTAACAACTTATGTATGCCTTTTAAATAATTTGGTAGGTGGTTACTATAATATATTCAAAATGCTATGAAGTTTCTATTTTATTTTTGATATAATACATAATACAGCTTAATATTTAATTAGCATTAAAAAATAGTTTTAAGTGATAGGTGCCGGCTTATCTCAAAATATTTTCGGTTAACATGAAACTATATTACATTATTCAATACAATTTATTATGCATCTTACATGAAAATGCTCTTAACTTTCCTTTTTTTATTTAATTTTTCCATTTGAAGCTCTTCATTCATTACTAATAAATGAACTCCCATTGAGTTTTTTTTTCACGGATAAGATATTGCATGACTATAGTTGTATCGTAATATTATCAGTGGTATGATTTTAATAAATCTTAAGGGTATTCAGATGCATGCTTTTAGATGGCGTAATAGGTTGACGGACTGAAAATTAGAATCATTGTTTTTGTTGCAACTTAACACTCAATTGTTATTTTGCTCATATAAAAGTTAGTACGCATAATACATCGGCGACGGATCAGTAAGCCTAGTCACTTTTATCAAAAACGTAACGTAAACTTTGCGTCTATTATAATAAAGTCCTAATTTCAATGACGCATGTAAATGTTAGCATAAGTTGTAAGTTTTACGATACGACATCAATCGTTGTTCGTGCTGTGCTGAATCGTGTTTTGCTTGAAGTGACTCTAAGGAACAAATAAAACTATACAGTACATAATAATAATAATTTGTATTAATTTCAGGCATCGATGGCCTATGTACAAATTGGTACCTTACAGTCTATAATACATATCTTGTACAATATACTATTACCTCGTAGCACAACGTGACAAATGAATAAAGTCAATAATATTTAAAAGAAATAGGCCATGCTGATCCGCTGCTGGGGTAATATGTATACTTCACTATGACTGCAACAACTTTAATAAAAAAGCTATTACAAAAACGAATCAAAAAATCGAAATATTTATTTATGACTTCTAAAAAAAATCTTAATAAATATACTTTTCTGTTCATGGTAATTTTAATTCGGTTCTTTAAATCCTGGCAACTCATACATTGTTTCTTGACAACATAACATGTTGTACTTTTTAGTCCAGATTTGTACTTTGATTAAAACTACTTTGTTCTTAGAGCTATCAGGTATGAAGGTGTCAGCATGAGCTTCGCGGTACACTATTTAACATGAGATACACTCCATTACGTAGGTCATGTACTTCAATGTATCAACGTTGAAACTATCTAATCGTCCAATGAAACAAAAACTTTGATATTTAAGATTGAACTTTATTGCGTAGTACAAAGAACTCTTCTGTAAGTGTCAATATTTAAGCACTAAGGATGATCAGATAATTTTAACGATGTAATAACAGAGTTTCATATTAAATGGATTTGCTTCGATAATGTCATACTAAAATGATGGTGCTACTTCACCGAATGAAACAACTCCCCATGTGTACTCACTGATCTCCATTTATAAACATTGGCACATCTAAATGTCACTAATATTCAAGTAATTATAAACCGGGTTATTATAATGTTTTTGTTGTTTTTTTGAGTACCCGATATTTCGGCACAGTAGCATGCGCCATTATTACGGATGTACTGGTATAGTATGTAGGTATTTAGTACTGTACCTATATATCGGATACTCAAAGACACCAAAAATATTGTAATAGTCCCGTTTAAAGTCACATTTTTGATCGTATATGTTTTATTCTTTAACGACTAAAAATAGTATAGTATAAAAAATAAAAAAAACATTTTTTCAACATTTGTGTTTTTGTAATTTGTTCGCAACAAAATTTGCGTTAAAAATTATATAAACATTTTATAGTATAGTATGTTACTTAGTACCTTTTCTTTTACACAATTATAGATATTTTAATAAAATATAATAGATATTTCTTGCATTCTATTTGTATCTAGTTTATGCATGTTCATTAAAGTCTTATGGGTTACATAATTAATTGACGGTATAAAAGTGACTAGCGCTTACAGTAAATGCATCCTAGAATTCAGAGAAGTGAGTACACACACACCTTTCATAAACTAGAACGCGGTACATACTAACGAGGTCGGTGTTCCACGGGACCATAGACATCCATTATGTTGTCCTCACAGTCATAGACAATCGGCGGCACTCCAGAGCTAGCTTTTATGTCAATACTTATCTAAGATATTAGCTGACGTCGTCCGCTGTTTTCGTAGAAATCACAAAATCCTTAATAAAATATATTTAAAGCTATTTTGACTTTAACTACGTAGAACTCAAAGTTTTGAAATTTTTACGAATCCAGCATTACGTGTGCAGTAATAAATGTAATTAACATGCGCCGTAACCTGCACGCATAAGTCGTGGGTCTGTAATATCAAATGTAATCTCTAACAGGAGGATGTAAGCCATAGAAGCGGCGAGACTAACTCTACTGACCCAACGCCCTTTTCCACACCGATACGCTCCCCGGAACTCGGCCCTAGGACCGAACTGGCGGACTCGACAACTAGTTTAAGTGAAAACGACTGTGATAATAATTTAAGAGTTAACGAAACAACAGAGGAGGACGACGTAGTCTGCGCGAACGAAACCGCGCGGTCGACTGACGTCAGAACTGACGATCATGCTCAAGTCAGCTGTGATAACCGAGCGACCACTAGTCAAGATGAAGTCGTAACTGACGCAGAAGTGCCTAAGAATATTGAGGACAATAACAACGTAGGCGAAGCGACAGAGGCCGTCGAAGAGATGGATGACGGTGAGATCGCTAATAATGAGAATGCGTCTGCATCAAGCGACAGGAGCCTAGCAATCGTGAATGATGACGATGAAATTAAAGATGACCAGACAGTCACAAACGACAGTCAAGTAGAAACAAGCGATAGCTTAGTAGAAACAAGCGATAGATTAGTAGAAACAAGCGATAGCTTAGTAGAAACAAATGACGTTCAAGCAGAAACGAATGAAAATCTGACTGTAACGGAGGATAGTTCATCAGAAATAAATGACATTCAGGCAGAGAGTAGTGAGAGTCGAGTGGAAACTGACGAAACTCAAGTACATGATGACAGCGAAACAAACGACTCTCAAGAAGAAACGACCGGCGAAGAAACGACCGGAGAAGAAACAAACGAGAGTGTTGTAGCAGTTGTCGATTTCGAGAGAAGTCAGGTTGAGGCGAACGGGCGAGGGGACGCCGAAGCATCCGAGGAGTCGTTGACCTTCGACGAGAACCATTTCAGTACACCTCGCGGCGGCAGCCCCGCGCGCACGCGCACGCCCCGCGAATCACGCGCGCGCCGCCGCACCACGGCCAGCTCCGCCGACGACTCCGAGGTAAGAGGCTGCCGCGCGGCCGGCCGGAATGTCACTGACAGCTTTGCGAGTACCTACCATGTTTTAAGTGTAAGCTGAAAGCACGAACTTTTGATTAAACCGTTTTAGCGTGTATATTTGACAGTAAAGTTTCAGCTTGCAATTTTTGGCACATAATTTCTTTGTATCATAATTGGGATTTAACAGGCTGCGTACGTGCTTGTCGAGAGCGCTTCCGGCTTGCGCTTTTTCGAACGTAACACTTAAAGCTTCAGAAGCAGAGTCGATTTTACATTCCGCGGCGGTTGCACGAGCTAGCTTACCCACCGCTTTGGGAGATGTCTATGAAGATGTGTGAGGTACAACAGTTCCTGTGATGTCATCGAGTGCTTACGTCACTAACACGTCATTACTAATTGTACCGTCCCTCGTATATGTGTCCCTCAGAGTGTTTTGTGTAAAGCTAGTTATACATGATGTATGTTTACGAATAGTGAAAAATCTTAAAGATATCTGTAGCCAAAGTTGCTACAGATATGTTTCAGAAAAGACATTTGTCACTTACACGATAAATTTCCAATGTAATTTATTGCGCATTGGTATATATTTTTCGCTGGTTAAAACATGACGACCAAGAAACACCATACCACAATATCACAACTCTTAAAACAAGGCTTTCTCTCATGTCACATCATTTATCTAGCTTATGCGTTTGTCTTTCGCATGTTATGTATCTGTAGCCGCATTGATATTGGATTGTATATTTATGTAATTGTTGCTAGTGGCGTTCTCGTATGCAGATTTCGTATTTAGTTACTATGTTGTGTGGCAGTTTTGGGTAGCATGATTAAACTTCTAAGTTTCTGAATAAAAACGGAGTATATTTTAGAAAAAGTTATTGTTTTATACTTAAGATTTGAACAGCCTATCAACTTTCGAAACTTGTTCTATAATATACGTTGTTCTATGTAACCTTGTTTTATGAATTTCCTGAAAATGACAATTAGTAATGTAACATAAATATAATTTATGATACATATCATCACATCTTAATAAGTGGTAGAATTACATAATCTTTTCAAAAATACGCATACGTCATTGTTCTGTTAGAGGATAAAATTTGTTAGTTCGTTAGTAGTTGAGGAGTGTAGGTGAATTGCGCTTACATCTTTACGGCCATAGCGATAAACAGGTCAGGTAAAAACTAAGTGCCTTTCTGTTGTAGAACAAAACCACATACTTCACAGGAACAGACATTATGTATATCTGCCACTTATGAGGAAGTAGCGAAACTGTTCATTAATCATATATCGCAAAAGTTAAACTTAAAAAATATTGGTACAATCATAGATTGCTGTTGAAAACAACATAAGATAATAATGTATTAAAAACAATAATCCTTATTGCAATGCACTGTACATACTTCATAAATGCACAGTAACTAAAATAAAGTACTAAATTTGCAATTTGAATTCAATGGGTATGGTGATAAGGTTGGTTTTAAGTGACAATGCCGAGTGTTGTAGGACGAGGCGGACGGCTCCACGGAGAGCACTCGCAGCAGCAGCGCCAGCAGTACGCAGAGCCAGAACCTGCCCAATAGTGACGGTACGTGCTAAGATTGTATAGTAAACGAACCATCCGAATTCATTTCATTTATTACTGTTCAGCTGATAATGACAAATGTTAATTTATGGCCTCGGAATCGATTTTTAAACCTTATCGGTCATCTTGCAATTACATATGATAAAAAGTATTTTCTCAAACATGCTTAGAAATGGGGTCATTATTTTGACAATGACTTTGTGATACATCGAAATTGCAGTACCCAAATACACGCGAGCAGCGACCATGTTTGTATGAAAATCTATGACTGTCGCGTTAAGCAGCCAGTAATGCCTATTGACGAACTTACATATGTGTTTTCATATACGTTCACCAATGTATGTTTTGTTTTTTGTAATTTTATTATAGGTATTTAGTAATTAGGTAGGTTCAATACATGGCATAGAAACAGCTGTTTTAGTTAGATGTATGCCGATGGTAGTGGAATGCCACATTGAGGAAGGCCAAAGGGAAAATCTGTAACAGTCACTGTAGACAGATTAAAACCGGCCTACATTTTGGCAGAACAAAGCCCACTGAAAAATGGCACTTTACCCAGTCATCCTACCTACCATCCGCTCACCACAGTGGTGACCCCTACGGAGCACAGAAGCACCTTCAACGACGTCGTTGATTTGCGTCTGTGGCGCCATCTTGTTGACACGGTTGAGAAGGTGTTTTGATTCGTGTCGAATAATGTGCGGCGTATGCGGTAGATGGAGCCGCCACAATGTTAATAAATTAGTATTAGATGCACGGTGAGGCCGTCTATAATTAGAGTTATATGTATCTGATAACTTTGTATTCATAGTTTGTATTTTTTCATGTAACTCTGTTGATGGTCCATAAATAAATAAATGAATGTCTGTTTTACCGGCCTCTGCAGTAATGTACTACGAGTATATCCTAAATGAAAACTGGCCGCTATTGTAATCATCATCATCATCATCTCAGCCAAAAGACGTCCACTGCTGGACAAAGGCCTCCCCAAAGGATCTCCACAACGACCGGTTTTGTGCTGCTCGCGTCCAGCAGCTTCCCGCGACCTTCACCAGATCGTCAGTCCACCTTGTTGGAGACCTGCCCACATTGCGCTTTCCGGTACGCGATCGCCACTCAAAGACTATTCCGCCTCAGCGGCCATCAGTCCTGCGAGCAATGTGCCCTGCCCACTGCCACTTGAGCTTAGCAACTCTTCGGGCTATGTCGGTTACCTTTGTTCTTCTGCGGATCTTCTCATTTCTGAATCGATCACGCAGAGAAACCACGAGCATAGCCCTCTCCATTGCTCTTTGACCTTCAGTGACCTTCAGCCTTTTTATGAGGCCCATAGTGAGCGATCACATCACAGACGATTGACCTCTTTGCTGAAGTTGGCCCTACCTAGCTGGACCGTTTGTCCCAGGTAAACATAATCGTCCAGAACTTCAAGGGCAGAGTCCCCAAACTTCAGAGGAGTGGGCACGACACGTGAGTTCGACATAACTTTCGTCTTCTCCATGTTCATCTTAAGACCCACTTGTTGAGAGACTCTGCTGAGGTCACCAAGCATTGTTCCGAGGTCTTCCAGGGTCTTAGCCATGACCACTATATTGTCAGCAAATCGAAGGTGAGTGATTTATACGCCGTTGACGTTGATGCCGAGTCCTTTCCAGTTCAGAAGCTTAAAAGCATCTTCCAGTGCAGCAGTGATATTGTAATATCAGGACATTATGATTCTATAAATACAAGTGAATAGTCAGCGAATCTCTCAATATCAGTAAATTACTCTTAGTAGCAATTCTTGAGGTGCTGAAGTAACCCTTCGTGGTGGCGGTGCAAGAGGTGCTTTAGACAAAAACTGACGTTTAAAAAAAGTGAATGGTTTTACACAGGGTTGCCTTCTGGCTGGACGATGCAGAGAGCTCCAAACGGCAGGATATTCTATATAGACCACAATCAGAAAACCACTACATGGATAGACCCAAGGACAGGTAATAATACAATTCAATTCAGTCTACTTTCAGATGTCAAATTACGAACGTAATGGCTTGAAGGGGCGATTAATTTTCGTTGAATTATTATTGTAATTTGTATTTACTTTGCGACTTTCGCGTACCAATATATATAAAGAAATTTAGACGGAGATTAACGCAAACTAAATAGTAAATGTATCATAGGCATACCTTTTTATACACGACGTTTCGACCGAGTTGCACCTTCCGTGGTCACGGGCTGGCTGCTGTCGCCCGTGACGAGGATGTCAACGATGTCGACCTTGGTTATTACTGCCTATCAATTTTGGTATGTATAAAGAGAGTACTATTGCCACGCCCTAGTGATAAGGTCGATTATCGCAGGTTGCGCGTCGAGTTTGCCAAGCGCAGCGCAAGCGTCCGTCGGGGCGGAGGCAGACGAGCTCGGCCCGCTGCCCGAGGGCTGGGAAGAGCGGGTACACACGGACGGCAGAATATTCTTCATTGACCACAGTGAGTTTTTGAACATTTTTTGACAGACATCATAAAATAGAAAGTGCTGGATGCGAACTAGATTTTCTTTTTTTGTTTTTGTCAAGATGAGGAACCATTATCTATACTAATATTATAAAGAGGAAAGCTTTGTATGTATGTATGTATGTTTGCAACGAATAAACTCAAAAACTACTGGACCGATTTAAAAAATTCTTTCACCATTAGAATGCTACATTAGGGCTGAGAAACGTAGGCTATATTAAAAAAAAGTACGCCCGTGTAAATCCGAGGCGGGCCGCTATAACAATATAAGTCATTTATTGCATTAAAACATACGTAGGTATGTAAGCAAAAGTGGACATATTTCTACATGAAAACAAACAATATAAACAACAATGGTGAACTCATTCTTCTCCACAGCTAAAAAATAGACGCCCTGAATGGGTAGTAGATAAATTAATGTTTGGGCGATTTAAAAACACTTTTCTTAAGTTTTTTTGAATTTGTGTTTGACTTAATATGTGCCTCGTATGTGGGCAGACACGCGCACGACGCAGTGGGAGGACCCGCGGCTGTCCAACCCGCAGATCGCGGGCCCCGCCGTGCCCTACTCGCGCGACTACAAGCGCAAGTACGAGTACCTCAAGAGCCAGCTGCGCAAACCGGTAAGCACCACTACGACCGTCAAATTACTGTATCACCTTCAAAGTTTGTTTTCTTTATATTTTACGGGTAAGCAAAGTGTCTTGATCGCACCTGATGTTAAGTGATGATTAGGCCAATGATGGAAGCGCACTTCACCCGGGATCCTCGACTAGTGAGACACTGGCTGTCTTATCTCTAGCTGCAGGAACACAACAATGCTACCACAAACATTGATGTTAATTTGTGGTATTTCATCTTCAAAGATGAATTTGCATAGCCATCGGTTGCAATAACCGTTGGATAGATGGCGCACTGTGCCGCTATTAGCACTCAAAAAATTAAAAAGCAGTGACAAAATTCAGCGCTTACGTCAGCCTTCCCGGTAGCATAGCGGTCAGTGCAGCCGCCCGGATTGCGGAAGACCCAGGTTCGATTCCTGGCTGGGTCGGGTAGGCGTTTAATGTTTTCACTGTATTTTATAAATTTTATAAATATTGATGTTATGGGGACATATTTAGATTAGATGGTGGTAGCTAGCCAGGCGGACTAACAAGCCCTACCACCAACCAAACCGAGTACACAAACATACCCCCCGCTAGGAATCGAACCCGGGACCTCTGGGTCTAAACCGATGGTCTTAACCCCTAGACCACAGAGACGGTTATTGTATTGTAAGTGATTGTTGTTTACACATCATAGAACAACAAGGTCTATTTTTGCTTACAAGACCAAGTGGTTGATACGTGGTCATCATTGACGATGAGCCTTAGGGACATTTTATTGTAATGGAAGTTATTGTCAAAAGTGGTAAAGCAATTTCATGGTCGACTATACTTGTAACGAAAGGCGAATTGTATTTTATACATCTAATTCGTAATATATCAACACGAACGCACCAACTGCTCAAAATTTTGTAATTTAAAGTATTAAATAATAGTTTAAAAATAATATAAGTAAATTTCAGTATTGTAAACTAGTGTAAAATAATCTATATTCTCTCCACTCTCGAACGACAGGCCACCGGTCGGTTTCATAATAGCCTTACTGTCGCTGTCCGGTCACCGGTCGCTTTTCCTTTCCTTTGTCTTTATGCTTCGACAGTTGCGTGAATACTATGCCTATCCCGCTCTAATGAAACTACATGTTTATAGATAAGTTTTTAGCTTAGTTAATAACGATTCCTACGACATAAGATTCACATCTATACAAAACATGATTCTTAAGATATAGTCTACTGTATATAAATCTGTAGGCTCTGTCTGTACATGCAATTTTTCTGACAAATTTTGAGATAAATATTTGTTTTATGACTCCAATTCTACGATTTTTGAAATTTTTGTCTGTCTGTCTGTCTGTATGTCCTCTTATAACTCAAGAACGGCTTGACCGATCTTGATGAAAATTTATATTAAGTCCAATTATCATCGCCCATGATGTTTATGAATAACTAAGTTACTAAGTTACATTCTAGTCATATTCTAGTTTGTAACTAGAATGTAACTTTTCCAGTCAAGTTATTATATATCTTCTTTTTCTGCCTACAATTGTATTACCATTTTCTTAATAAATAAAATAAATAAATAAATAAATTGTCCCGACATAGCGCCAGGGGTTCGCTTTCCTTTTTAATCTGATCTACTTTGCCCGGCTTAGGGCATCCATTTTGGTGAGATCGTTTCACTCACATGTTTGTTCTCACGACATCCAGTCAGTGAAGATATCATCAATATATAATTATTTGACAGAGCAACGTGCCGAACAAGTTCGAGATCAAGGTGCGGCGCAACTCGATCCTGGAGGACTCGTACCGCATCATCAGCTCCGTGGTGCGGCTCGACCTGCTCAAGACCAAGCTCTGGGTCGAGTTCGAGTCGGAGGTCGGCCTCGGTGAGTTTCTATAGAAATAAAAGAACGATACAGTCACAGATTATTAAAAAAAATAAAAAATTAAAACCATGCTTTTAATTGATTGAGTTGCGTAATCTATCACTTTAACAAAGTTGTCTTATAATTATTTGACTACGGTCAACTCATAAAGTTAATATACCCACGGAATAGAGCAACAAAGGGCTGAGCGAGCGAGATGTCACCAGCTGCAACATTGTGATATAAAGAGATGCGTGATGCGACGTAACAGAACTGTTTTTGGCAACTGTTTTACAGTTCGTCAGCACTTATCCGCACGCTGAGAATTTGAGCTCTGTGAATTTTTCTGATTTTACGTGAAATCGTGGATATTTTTGAAAAATAGTTCTTCAGAAACATGATGACTTGTTCAGCGATTGATTGTTGTACAACACAGCGAAATAACCCCGAAAAATGATTATTTCACAGGTAAATTATCCCAAATCGACACCTGACCTAGGGTTTATTTTTGCCAATGCGCTTCGAATTTTAAGCACTAAGTGTGATAATTATCTTCTATAAACATTTATTTATGTAAGAAGCAAAGATCGAATACACTTAATGCAGAATTCACGAATATTTTGTGTAAAGAAATAATTTCCGCAATTAATTGATGTGTTTTACACTAGGGCTGTATCAAGTTATCGATATTTCGTGTCCACTGTCTATCACGCGGTAAACGAATATGTATTACTGTTGTTAAAGTACCTATAAGACGTTTAGATATGAATCACCTGGGAATGTAATCCCATTTAAGATACTTAGCCGATCCTTAGGTATCAGTTTTTGACTGTTAGAATAGGTACTATCATTAGTAATTAAAGAAATTTGATAAGACGGTTCCAGATATCATTCGTCATATTGATTTGGGAAATCATTTTGTTTCTTTGGTTGTCCATTCATTCGATCAAGATCCACTTAATAGTCACAGATATCTATTATCAAATGTATCATTGAAACATATTTGCCTGTAAGATTGAGGTACGAAACGAAATTGAAAAATGTATCAAAGCTTACTTTGAGAAATTACTTAAACAAAATAATACTTTTCCGAGGGCAATGAGAAATGTTAAATAAATTATTTAAAATATCTTCTGAGTTTTTCTTAAAGAATCGTAGTTTCAGCCATGCGAAATCCCAGCCCATCCTATTATAGTTCTATTAATACTGTTACTAATTAATATTATCGATATCGATATTAATGTAAAAAGCGACATGACACACGCATTTATAAACAATTTTACACACACAAATGTCATCTTATTTCGGTTTCGTTTGACAGCTCGTGTTTGTAGCTCTATTCCGTTGGTATATTAACTCTATGGGTCAACTACAATCCTTAAATGAAAAGGGATAAACGATATTCAAAATACGGATACACTATCACATTTTGTAGATTCGTATCTATTTTATAATAACACTTCTAAATAATTAAAAACTTTTACTTTAACAAATGTGGCTTCTTCTTATACAGTAATCAAGGTTGATCTGGTGCTGACACTAGGTTCAACGGCTTTTTTTAATTTTTACGACTACATTTTTTTATCAGAATCTGAATGGAATATGCTATCGCATCTAGAACTAACCAGCGATAGCAAACTTTGGTCCACCCATGCGGGTTTACTCTATGCATAACTTTTGCGATCGTTGCAAAGAAATAGCGACGGTGATGCTATAGACTTTCTGCTGCTGCTGCTAGAACTATTATTATGGGTACAGAGTACAGACCCAAACAGCAGACAAGGTCATATGAACAGGATTTCATTGATTTTGTAACTAACATTAATTAAGTTAAACTTGGTTACAGATTACGGTGGCCTAGCCCGCGAGTGGTTCTTCCTGCTATCTAAAGAAATGTTCAACCCCTACTATGGGCTTTTCGAGTACTCCGCCATGGACAACTACACGCTACAGATCAACCCCAATAGTGGGGTTTGCAACGAAGAGCACCTAAACTACTTCAAGTTCATAGGAAGGGTCGCCGGCATGGCGGTGTACCACGGCAAGCTGTTAGATGGTGAGTGTTAATGTAACCATCAATGAAAAAAAAGTGTTGAAAAATTTCCATGCATAGGATTCGAATCCGCACCCCATGACATGCTAAGTCAGGTGCACTACCAAGTATGCTATCGTGGCTCTGTCCTACTCGCCGAAATTAATGAACACTACTCTTATTTTGTAAGCCGAAGGAACCTAATTAAATATCGATAACTACGTCATCAACATTACCATCATTAGCTTATAAACTTCCCACTGCTGGACTCAGACCTCCCTACTTGCACATTAGACATTGCACATTGCCCAACACATTGGGATATCTTATCCTTATAATGGGATAGATACCTAAATCCCACCACGCTGGCCCTATATGGGTTAATCATGTTGACTGCCATCTTACGATAACTACAGCTCTACGGGTCTTCCGAAGCACAGATTTTTAATATTTCCCTCTATATCTCTTTCCTTCTCACTCCCCTCCTTTCAGTAGTTTGTTGTTCTATGAGCAGATGAGTTAAATGAGTAATCTCACGTCGAGAGTATCCTCAATACATCATTAAACACGCCATCGTCATCATCATTATCAGCTCATTTTATGTCCCCACTGCTGGGGCACGAGCCTTCCCTATGGATGGATAGGAAAACGGGCCATAAATCACCACGTAGGCCCAGTGCGGATTGGTGGTTGAAAACGACTGCTAATGCAGCCGGGGCCAACGGCTTTACGTGCCTTCCGAAGCACGGAGAAGCTCGAGATGATACATTTTTGGTCACCCATCCGATGACCGGCCTTTGTGAAAGTTGCTTAACCTCAGCACTCGTAGACCGGGCGCGTTAACCACTGCGCCATCGAGCTCCTCATTATATATGTAATAATAAAAAAACATTGTTCGGATTTGAAGAGTTGATCGGAAATGTGTATGTTGCAGCGTTCTTCATCCGTCCATTCTACAAGATGATGCTGGGCAAGCAGATCGAGCTGTTGGACATGGAGTCCGTCGACCTGGAGTATTACAACTCGCTCATGTGGATCAAGGTACGCAACGTTACAAATAACAAGACGTCCTTAATTATCATTTTATAAGATTAAATTTTGTAAAAAAAAGATATACTTGATGATGCGGATATTATTATCGATCCATGATAATATATTCATTTAACCACAAATACAAAATTATAACAGGACATCCCTTTTCGATAAAGTGATAATTACTGCTTTACTTAATTTACTCAGAGAAAATAATAAAATATTAGTCAAGTTGTCAATTTCATCAAATGTGTGCAAGGCGTGTATGACGGGGGAACAATGCCCCTTTTAAAATATAAACAACAATAAAACTCACTTTCCCGCCAATAAGAAGTTACACGATATTTATGCGTTGCGTTGTTGCGGCGTCTGCGCTGCGCATACGTTAATCTCACGCTTAGGCCCGCTTAGCGGCCCCTCGTTCGAATTTTACTCATAAGTAAACGTACAATATTGAACGTACGAATTTAACGCGCACACTGGTTGCGTTTTTCACAGTTAAAACATAAGAATGCCGCCACGTGCACGTCACGAGTGCCGTCACGAGGTCGTACGAAACGAACGCATAGAAATCCAAATAAATTGAGATTGATTCGGTTGTCGGATTTATACGCGCGTACACGCACGACTAGTTCGCACTTTGTGTGCCATAGTAGTCGTACGTAGGAATTGGTATGTAATCTGACGTGTCGAATTCGTACGAAAACGCATCCAAAGTGCAGCTGGCCTTATGTAAGACAAATGCTAGTGTGACGAAGATTTTACCCGACTTCTTGGCGGGAAAGTGACAAGGCTGCGGTTTTGTTTTATTTCTAAAATTTCTGGTTAGTCGAATGTTAATGTGAAATAATGGTGGATTATTAACCGTTAAGTGTTCGTCAGTGTGCAGGAGTGTTGGCAAATGAAACTAAACAGTGCAACGTCACTTTTCAAATTCTCTCAAGAAGTCCGTGTGACGATTTAGTAAAGCCCCATATCTTCATTGAGATACTCGAGGGGTCGGGGATATATCATTTCTCACTTCTCATTTCTATTATCATTCATCACCATCATACAGGATATACTATATAATAGACGACCTCCTTGGTCGAGTGGTTTGTACACCGGTTTTTATGGTGGCGCCTTCTCTGAGGTCCCGGGTTCGATCCCCGGTCGGGTCAATTTAGAAATTATTGTTTTTCTAAATTGTCTCGGGTCTGGGTGTTTTCTATGTATAATAAGTATGTATTTAAGTATTTTAAGTATGTTTATCCTTTGTCTAGTAACCATTTAATGAGTTTCATAACGAAGCTTTATTGGGCTAGATAATTGGTGTTAGTGTAGGATAGTTTTATTTTATACAGGACAGGAAGGAAATATTGTTTATTTATGTATAACTTGGAAGAAAAAATACTTTGACACTTGTTTGTACATTAGCACATTTAGCTAGTAAATGTGCTAATGTAGAAACGCCTTCACATCGACCCATCTAAAACTGTCAAATGTCTTCAATAAATGTTCAACCATATGTCATAGGCATAAAGGTCAAAGTCTATCGAGGACATTTGACAGCTTGTAGTTGTCTAAAAAACAAAAAAAATGTTACCCTCGCTTGAATCGTGTACGATTGTCGGTGCGTCGCGCAGGAGAACGACCCGTCGGAGCTGGAGCTGACGTTCTCGGTGGACGAGGAGCAGCTGGGCAAGACCATCCAGCGCGACCTCAAGCCCGGCGGCGGCGCCGTGCCCGTCACCGGCGCCAACAAGGACGAGTACATCAAGTCAGTTCACATTGCTTGTATACGGGGAAGTGACGTGGTTTGTACAAGCGGGTAGGCCCGCTCACGTCTGATGAACCGACGATGTTGATGGTGACCGAAATTCACTGACTAAAATTCGATGAAAAATAACCGTTTGGAATTCTATGCTGCAACGTACATGTATAAATTACAAATATTGTATCATCATCATCAGCTCATTTTATGTCCCCACTGCTGGAGCACGAGCCTTCCCTATGGATGGATAAGGAGAACAGGCCATAAACCACCACGCGGGCCCAGTGCGGGTTGGTAGTTGTTAACGACTGCTAATGCAGCCGGGACCAACGGGTTTACGTGCCTTCGGAACCACGGAGGAGCTCGAGATGATACATTTTTGGTCACTCATCCGATGACCGACCTTTGCAAAGTTGCTTAACAGGTTCACTGTCCAAAACTTATAACAATGATTAACTCAATTGTTACAGACCATAATATGTGGTCTGCGGGACATTGAACCTGTTAACCTCAGCACTCGCAGACCGGACGCATTAATCACTGCGCCATCGAGCTCCTCATAACATCGTATAACATTTCACAAAAAGTATACTATTACATACTGTCAACAGCAAAAGTAGATGATGTTTACTAGATTTCAAAATTAAGTTTCGATAGTGTAAGTCGGTATTTTCTATATAACTACAATCAAGGTCTGCAGGTTCTAGTAGACACTCGAAGGTTTTTCGATATGCGTTTAAAAAGTTTTGATTTTCATACTGATTTCATATTTTGAAACTTGACCAATCATCAGTTACCTTTGCTGTTGACTGTACTATTAAAAGTTGATCGACAAAGTGACGGAGGTGTGCGTTGAGTCGATCACAAAAATCGATTAAAGTCGATGATTAAAGTCTGCAAAAAAAATCGGCCCGATTAACGGTCTTAAAAAAGTTCCTCATCTTCCGTGCTTCGGGAAGCACGTAAAGCCGTTGGTCCCGGCTGCATTAGCAGTCGTTAACAACCACCAATACGCACTGGGCCCGCGTGGTGGTTTACGGCCCGTTCGCCCTGTGGTCTTTCCATCCATAGGGAAGGCTCGTGCCTTAGTAGTAGGTATATCGTAGGAGTGACTGGTGACTCTTGGGCTCAGGTGGAACTCATGGACTTACCATGTTATATTTAGACAAAATTTAGGAAGTAGTAAAACTGCAGGTAAGTGCTATGTCATTCTTAGATTCCGAGATCATCGCGCTTGAATGGTTGAACAGTATCGTCACTAAACTTACTAGCGCAAAAGGTTACAATTGACGACCTCCTTGGTCGAGTGGTTTGTACACCGGTTTTCATGGTGTCGCCATCTCTGAGGTCCCGGGTTCGATCCCCGGTTGGGTCAATTTAGAAATTATTGTTTTTCTAAATTGTCTCGGGTCTGGGTGTTTTCTATGTATAAATAAGTATGTATTTAAGTATTTTAAGTATGTTTATCCGTTGTCTAGTAACCATTTAACGAGTTTCATAACGAAGCTTCTCTTGGGCTAGATAATTGATGTGAGTGTAGGAAAGTTTATTTATTTTTTCATTTATTCAATATGCTAAGCTTTCACAGGCACTTATTGACGTCAAAACTATAAAATAATGATAAAAAATTAAAAAAATGTTTAGACTAAACTACTGAATCTATCACCAGTTCGGATTTTTGGAAGAGCCTTCGACCGAGACGATGACTCAGTGAACTTGAATTAAACTATTTTGAGTTTGAGTTTGAGTTCCACAACGAAGCAGGCTTGTGCCATTTGTATGACCTTCGTTCAATATCTCTACACCCAGACTGGTGATCCAGTGGCGTTTCGTGAGCCGCGTGCAGGAGCAGATGTTCGCGTTCCTGGAAGGGCTCGGCGGGCTGGTGCCGCTGCCGCTGCTGAAGATCTTCGACGAGAACGAGCTGGAGCTGCTGCTGTGCGGCATCCAGCACATCGACGTGCGCGACTGGCGCTCCAACACGCTCTACAAGGGGGACTACCACGCCAACCATCTGGTGGTGCAGTGGTTCTGGAGGGTGAGTTTGATTGGTTATTATGATTTGGAATATAGATAGTTAGTGCCTCAGTAGTTGAAGATTCCGGGTGAAGCGCGCTTCTATCTTTGGGCCATAACATCACTTAACATCAGTCAGTAAACCGACCATTGGAATCCTTGGCGTTGATATTTCGAGTGACGTTCAGTTTCGCGGTCATTTGGAAGGTAAAGCTAAATTAGCTTCGAAAAAGCTGGGTGTGCCTCATATGAAATACTGTTCCCATCTTTGGGCTGGAGCGCCCCAGTACCAACTCCTCCCATTTGACCGCATTCAACGCAGAGCTGCTCGAATTGTCGACGACGTGGTAACCTCTGGTCGGCTCGATCCACTGGCCCTTCGGAGACACGTTGCGTCTCTCTGTATATTTTATCGCCTGGGGAGTGCTCTGAGGAATTGTTGGGTTTGATCCCTGCCGCTGATTTCCTTAACCGCACTACACGCAATCGACTGTCTTTCCATCCACACCATCTTGATGGATGGCGATCTACTACTGTGCGTTTCTCACGTAATTTTTTACCACGAACTACAGTGCTGTGGGACCAGCTCTCAGCGGCGGTATTTCCGGACCAATACGACTTAGGGATCTTAAAAACCTTAAATGATTATTTATACTTACCTATATTTTGTTATATGAACAATGAAAAGAACTTTGTTGACTGGACACTTACTTACGGTTTCTTCACGACAAGGGTTGATGCGGCTGTAGGGAGGGTTTTTTTTTGTCTCTCGCCATGTTGCGGAATTTGCGCATGAGTGAACATTGTCAAGGCTCCGAGCGATTCCCTTTTTGTTGTTGTTGTTGTAAGCACTTCATAATATAAGTTATTTTTCCATTGCCACGTCGACGACCAACACACGTGGCAAAGACATGGGGTTAATTAAACCAATAAATAACTTTCTTTTTGATTTGACTTTGACATGCATGATTGCATGGCTAAATTAATAATTTTAATTTTTCATCTTCTTCTTCTTTTTATATATGGCATGTTTTGGTTGATTTTAAAGTAGGTTTATATGTTTTTTATTTTTTTATTTATTTTTATTTTTTCTCTTTTCTCGTTACTTTTGTTCGATAAAGGCAAAGGCAAGGGCATAGTAAACATGCAGCCATTTTATATATATATTTTTATTTTTTTTCTTAATGTATGTGTAAGTGTTTTAGTTATATAATTTTCCTATTAGTATTTATGTAGTATGTTATTTTTGTCACACCACACGTCGTCGCCACTTCACGTTCAGGGAGCTGTCTGAAAACCAGCGCTTCTGTGGCACTATGTGTATTGCCACAAAAGCATTGCTGAGACAGCTTCCCGTTGGCCTTGCACATATCGTAGTTATTTATAGTGTTTTTTCTCTTTTATTTTTATTTCTATTTTTTGTGATTGTGTTAATTGTTTTAAGATGTTCTTCTTTTTTATTTTATTCTTATTTTTTCTTATCTGTTTGTATTTGTTTTTGTGCAGGTCAATAAATGTTTCTTATTCTTATTCTTATAGGTATGTACTTACTTATGTATTTTCAGTACAAAATTACACAATTACACAGTACAAAATAATGTTCAACCGGCCCAATATTTTCATTTAGGTATATCAATTATCGTCCAATGATTATTTGCGTTTCAAACTTATGATGACAAACATTTAAATTCGAACTAATCGATACATTTTTACTAGAATCTATCTATCTGCGGCTGCACATCAAACTGTCGAAACATATCTGCAATTGATTTTAAACTTAAACATGTTGGATATTAAGTTCAAAGTCGATTAAAGTAATTCGTGGGGACAGTTTGCGGTAGTTCGATGTAATTTCGTCTGACTCGCCTCCTCGCTCAGGTGGTGCTCTCGTTCTCCAACGAGATGCGGTCGCGGCTGCTGCAGTTCGTGACGGGCACGTCGCGGGTGCCCATGAACGGGTTCAAGGAGCTGTACGGCTCCAACGGCCCGCAGCTGTTCACCATCGAGAAGTGGGGCGCGCCCGACAACTACCCGCGCGCGCACACCTGGTCAGTACCCCCCCCCCACCCCCTCCCCACCCCCGGGACCAATAGTGCACGTATAGCCGAATCTATACTAATATTATAAATCTGAAGAGTTTGTTTGGTTGAACGCGCTAATCTCAGGAACTAATGGTTCGAATTGAAAAATATTTTTGTGTTGAATAGTCCATTTATTGAGAAAGGCTATAGGCTATATTACATCGCGCTATGACTAATAGAACGCGGGTGAAACCGCGAGGCTTAGCTAGTCCAATATACGTGCACTTTTGTACCTTGTCTGAAGGGAGAAACTGGGACAAAAAACATAATGATACAAGCAGTGAGTGCAAGACTTTTTCGAGATAACACTACATGCATACATTATAAAATAACAATTATTGCGCTAACTTATTAATATATAACCAAAATATTATTGGACTTTACACGTACCTACCCGTATGTACAATATGCGGGGCTATAAACATATACTTTAAAAATATTGGACTAAAACAATACAAAATTCACTTATCGATGGTCATAAATTCGATTGGCGTATGGGACATCAGACCATTTTGTTTTAATTGCCCCATTGTACTTTTCTTATCTTTTAATATATTAAGTTTTTGGCTATCCCTTTAAATTAATTGCGCACCCAAATATTATAGCGTTTTGACTTTTAAATTTTTTGCTCGTCCTGAGAACCGTAATTTGTTCCTTACGCCAATTGATTATTGATTTCAAGACCATCGTATATGAAGTTGAGGAGCTCGATAGCGCAGTGGTTAACGCGCCCGGTCTGCGAGTGCTGAGGTTAAGCAACTTTTGCAAAGGCCGGTCATCGGATGGATGACCAAACACTTATCATCTCGAGCTCCTCCGTGCTTCGGAAGGCACTTAAAGTCGTTGGTCCCGGCTGCATTAGCAGTCGTTAACAACCACCAATCCGCACTGGGCCCGCGTGGTGGTTAATGGCCTTTTTTTCCTATCCATCCATAGAGAAGGCTCGTGTCCCAGCAGTGGGGACATAAAAATGAGCTGATGATGATGATGATATGACGTTTATTATTCAAAAAATATTGAAATTGCCTTGTGACAAAACATGCATTTTAACTAGGCATTAATACAAATTAAACAAATACCGGGCCATAGGGGGCCCAATAGAAAAATGATTTTCGAATGAGAAGTAATTATCGTCTTATGATTATTTATATATAATTTTACGCAAATATGTTGTATATCGAACAAATTACAATTTGAAAAAAGTCAGTGTTGAAAAATTTCCACCAGCGAGATTTGAACCCGCACCCCATGACATGCCGAGTCAGGTGCACTGCCAACTACAAGCCACGACAGCATAGTTGGCAGTGCACCTGACCCGGCATGGCATGGGGTGCGGGTTCGAATCCCGCTCGTGGTTTTTTTAACACTTTTTAAAATTTTAATTATCGTCTTTCCTTTCAGTTTCAACCGCATCGACTTACCCCCATACGAGAGCTACCAACAACTCCGCGAGAAACTCATCAAGGCCATCGAAGGGTCGCAGGGCTTCGCGGGCGTCGACTGAGGTCTCGCTACGCTATACACAATCTACACTACTATGTTATAACGTCCAAACTTGTGCGGCAACATCCCACTCGGAAATGACAGACATTACTGTGTTATACTTATGAAAAAGTTAAGGTCAATATACGATTCTAATTCCTGTGTCATAAGAGCTAATGCAGCTCAGCAAATCCTTTACCGTATCTTTAATCGAATCAGTTGACACCCTGTAACAAAATACCAAACATGGCAACTGAATAAATTAATTTATATAATATATATATGAAAGAAAATGCAAAGAAAATTATCTTGTTAACATTATATAAATTGCTCGAAACTTTAAAATAAATAGATTTGATTTGAAATTGATAATAAAATTGTTGAACGAATAAAATTACATCTTAAACTCCAAAAATCATAGTTCTCGAGAGATCTATCAATTGGTGTACCTAACTACCTAGTAAACAACAAAGTTTATAAAATGTTGATTCCCAATGTTGGATATTCGTATCCAAAGTACTTTACCAAACTTTTTGCTTACATCACTAGCAATTGCTTACAAGGTTGTAAGGCCTTTATGATACTAATAGATAAAGTATTATGAAAGGTCTCCATTTGAACTTGTTATCTGAAAGTTGAGTTTTAAAACAGGAATATGACTATGATTAACTAGGAGTGCGATTTTTGAACCGTTGTTAATAATTCCCCATGCTTTTATATAAATTTCTAATGCTCACATCCCCACTTGTATTCAAAGGCGCCGGTGACTATATTAATGATAACAACTGTCGAATAGTAAATGCCTAAAAATTAATTGTAAATAAGGTAAAAAAGATATATCATTACTATTTCCAAAACGAAATAAAACGCACTCCTGGGTTAGCTTTGAAGCCATTTTGTGAAGCAACAAACTTTACTTCTTTATCAATCAGTTGACATTCACAATGTTGAACCAATGCCATGTCTGTACTATTGTATAGTCGACTATGAAATTGCTTTATCACTTTTGACAAAAACTTCCATTACAATAAAATTTCGCTAAGGCTCATTGTCAATGATGACGACGTATCTGTCACTTGGTCTTTTAAACAAAAATAGAACTTGTTGTTTTATTATATGCAAACAAAATTCACTTCTAAGGTGGTAAAGCAATTTCATTGTCGACTATACAATGTCCAGTAATTTTTTATCAAATTACACATTTATTTATGCGCTCCGCAGACAGGCAACTTTTGATCTATAAACTTTAAAAAGTTGATAGAAACGAGGAACTACCAATTTTTATAAAGTTAATAGTTTGCAACAAATAAAACTAAAGTTGTTTGTGGTGCGATACTTAATAGAAGTTGTTTGTTGCTGTGAAGTTAGTACTTATTGCCTGATGTAATCAAATTTACATAGACTTGAGATACCTTATTGTCTTTGCTATAAGGGTCAGTGAATACCAAAAATGCATGCAAAACATGAATATAGCGCTAAATTGTTCAGCGATGTATGCAAAAAGAGACTATCGCGCCACTGAATAAGGTACCTTTTCCTTTGGATTGAAAGTTAAAGCAGATTCCCTAACTACATAGCTTACTAGATGTTTCGCATCGAAGCGACGCTCAAGCTTAGGCGACGGTTAATGTGTGACTAGTGTTAGAAGCGAGTGCCTATTTAGCGTAATACTTGTATATATTGTTCACAACGACGTGTTTCCGGAGATGTACCGATTAGACTCGAGACTGTCCGTCAGTATGACTACAAAATTGCAAATACAACAGAATAAATAATTCATTGATTTAGTTTTCGCTATCTGGCCGTACAGACTCGTCGCGGTTATTCATGTTCACATCGTCTTTTACGGTTCACTAGAATCCGGTATAAAACTATTGTATAGTCGGCAACGAAAGTTACTTACTCATAGAAGCCGCACTCATAGACGTCAATTATCATTAATGGTTACTTAGTACCTACAATTTTTCAGTCGAAAATGTGTTTATGACGTCACTGTTAGGGACTATTTTACAATAGACAATTTTAGGTGCTAAGTCATCATTAAGGATATTGACGTCTATGAGTGCGGCAGTAGCATGCAAGATGCATGAAAAAAGTGATTAATTGCCGCACTAAGAAACGTCATTTAACATAAATAACTAATTAGTACCTATCATTTTTCAAACGAAAAAGGTTTATAGGTACTATGTATTTTAATGTTAATTGACTTACCGAAGACACGAGTGATCTTTACTGATGGATATTCATTTGGAGTAACTATACGGTACGTCTATGTTTGTTGCACACAAGACTTATTTTCAGGTTCATAGGTTCAAGCGGTAGGTTATACTATCCTATCTGGCAGCGCAGCGACTGAGGCACGACACGCGAGTTCGGAACACGGGGCAGAATATGTTATTAGCGAACCGGGTTCTGTACCGGCATGAGGTTATTTATGAAAAAAGTTTACACAAGTGTCTGGCTGGTAGGGATACCTTACAAAACCTTTGGTTGGATGGTTACCATCGTCTGGTATCGACACCTGCTTGGCGGCAGAAACCTAATTATGTCGCTAACATAACATTAAGGCTGCAAGGTACGCAACCTGAGTTTTATCCATGTATTGCAAGCGTTTGTAGACTGCTGTGGCCGATTAACATCACGCCATGTGCTTCTTTGCCAGCCGATTTAGTTGAATAAAAACTAATTCATGCTATTTGCATACCTTTTATATCCTTTTAGAATCACTTCCCATTTGAGGGTTGTCGATTGTGATACGTTTGTCCTTCTTACATGTATGTATTTAAAAAGAGAGCATCCTTTCTTCTGTAAAAAAGTATTTTCCGTAACGTCGTATATAGAGGTGAACAGAATCGTTTGAAACCCATATTCGTTCTCTTGTCTCCGTCGCGTCCACTGCCTACTTTACTCTTGGCGACCTACCGTTTGGACCAAAATAATACTATATTATGTACCGTTATGCATATATTAAAGATATTTGAATATTTGACTGTTTGAGTTCTAAATAAATGTCAATTTCACAGTATAAACTGAGTTGCGTCTCCGTAGTGCGCTCATTAGCTAGCTAGGCGATTTCAAATTCTATGTAGTGTTAGAATTAAGGTGTATTTCAATTCGTTTAAGGTGCTCCGTTAGTGTTGATTCGGTGGTTGGTGTCTACTGTGAAGTTGATGGCTGACTAGTAGACTAGTAACTAAGTTACGCCTGCAGCAGAGTTTGACCTGTTCATGCTAAATCGATAGACTTGAATAAACTCCAATGATTAAATTAATGATGAAGTTATAAATTCATTTCTGAAACTTCAGTACAATTTTAATGAATATACATGTGCGATTGGAATTTAAAATTATTTTTCTCTGTTACTTGTCTTTTATGCCCACAAATAAACGTTTGTTTGTTAGTGGGTCTGAATTTAAGTATTTTGATTTTGATTTTGAATTGAAAAGCATGATGTTTATATGAATAAAATACTTATTTTCTAACATTACCAGCGTTTATTTCGTTTTACACGATATTAGATAGCATTCTGTTTTTCATTTACATCACAAAATGTAATTTCAACAATTTATTTTTTTATTAAAAGATCGTGTCCTACGTGCTGCATTTAAGTTGACGTATTGTTATCATAATAAAATACTTAAATACCTCGAAGACTGTCTGGTAGTTTATGGTTAACTATACATACTGTGAGATGGTTTGTTTAATAAATACATTTATCGTGAATAGCTTGGATTGCGATTTGTCCCAACATTTAAGGCTTATTTTTCAAATAAAATACATTGTTGTTATGTGTATGTTGTTAGATGATATTCCCCTTTATGATTAATAGTTTTAATCAAAGACAATGATATATTGATAGTATAATAAATTGATTTTAGTTATTACTATAATTAATTTATATTCCATTAAAATTATTCTTTACATTTGTGAATTGGAATGTAAGGCTGTGTTTCACTCCACGCTATGGCGGATTGCCTTTTGAATCACCTAACGAATTGCATATAATACTTTCATTAGAAACACAAGAACCAACCTTTATGCCAAACCTTTGCGTGTTCCAGCATAGACTATTACAAATTAATGTGTGAGTATTAAGCGCTTATATACTTTATGTATTCAAACATAGTTCTTTATTGCTATTTACGAAGCTGATTGATTATTTTTTCATAACCTAATGACAAAATAACGAATCTTTCTATCACGAATATTATTTTAATATTAAAATGATAGTTGCTTTGTATCTATAACGAACTTCACGTCCTACAAATGCATATTATTAATTAAAACATATTTTTTATTAGTAATTTATTATTGTTTACTAGCTAAGATGATATCATTCATTGCGCTAATGAATTAGAAGAACTAAAATATATATAGTAAATAATGTCTCTATCTTGATTTGTCAGCGTAATGTTTCGTATATTTCTTAATTGTAATGTAACGTCCTGTAAACATTTTAATTAAATTGTAGTTTGCTTTTTGCTTTGATGTAAATTATATTTTCTTATTCAACGCATTGTATATAACTTAGTATAAGGTGTAAAAAATTGCTATAAATTAGGTTAAAAATTTAAGATTTTTTCCATGAAATGGAACGAAAGTTATTGAATGAAAATTATATTGATGTAGCGCGGAGCAATTATTTACACCCTGTATTTATTTAGTCTCTAATTTATACGAAGTCAAATAATATACGTTTATGAACCTTATCAAAAATTTTACTTAACTATTTTTAGTACGTCTAGATTGTACTCAACATAATTATGTTTCCAAAACCTTATAAATGTGTATCTTATGAAATCTTTATAAGTTTAGGCGGCCTTACTAGACTGTGAGTTTTATTTTTAATAATTTTATGGTCACGGAAATTTAATGCCAATCCCTTTAGAATGTCATAATTAGTTTGACACTTCATCATCACTTGAACTAAGAACTATTGAGTGCAAAAACTATTGTGACATGGTTGTTTAACGCTTCGCAGAGGGTCAGCATTCGAGTTCCGTGCCCGGCAAGCCCATGTTCATGTTATTAGCGTTTCGAGTGAGGTCATATGAAAGTCTCCGCTGGCCTTCGGTATTTAAATCTGACAATACGGAAGTTAAGTCTCATGAAGAACGACTCGTTTTGGCATCGGAGAGATTACAGGAAGATATGTGATGGCAGTGCGAGGGCCGATGACCCTACGGTTCAACGACTGCGGGTTATTTTGACATTCAAATCGGAAGGGTCGTTCCGCTTCCGAGCGACGCTTTTCGTTGCTTAACGCTTGTGCCACGATCTCGACGGTCTTATTATACCAAATCACAGACGCTAGACCTAAATTATCCATGTGTTATGTAAATTTTGAGAGTCCCCTTGTAGGGTGGACTCGCTAGATATAATGGAGAATACGAAAACTAGCAATAAATGCAGATAGATATTTAATAATTACTTCATTATAGTTATATTATTATTTTATTTAAGTCTAATATTAAGATATTGGTTCTCAAGATTACTAAAGTTATATTTATTGAGTACCGCACTAAACTTATAAAGATACGCCTTTGATCGAGATAAAGTTTCTTAAGGAATAGCATGCATTCGGTCATAATTACGCATTATGATTATAATTAAGTATTAACTGTTCAAAAGATCTTTAAAATTAGCCCATTGTCTTCTTTTGATTGGGTCAAGTCTTTGCCCAGTTGTGGGCTGGTATTTATGGCTGATTGCATGTGTTTCGGAGTTATTTGTCGGTTGATGTCGTGAGGTGGGGTTGAACTAGTGTTGTTCGTTCTTCGATCTTTACAGTGCCTTTGTTATAATTTTGCATACTTTACGTATGATTCGCAATTATCGTTACTATTGTCATGTTATAAAATCTTATATTATTTACCGCAGCAGTCATAAAAATGAAATAAAGAGTCTACTATAAGTATTTACATACTCAATCGAATCACAATTGATGAAAAGAATGAAAGTGCAGTTCAACCCGTGCCTATAGTATTGTGCCTCGTCGTGTAGTGTAAACGCACCTCGACTGATTACAAATATAATAAATATTTATAATTGTATGCTCTATGCACGTTCTATTAAGTTGTCGGAAGTAAATCAACGGTTATTTTGAACAATGTTTGATGTTGTTGCATTAACTGTAGCGATATCTTTATTATTATTATTGTAAAATTATCATGTAAATAGTATATTGAATCGAAAAATTCATGCAAATAAAAAGTTATTAATCGAGTCGGATTTTTATTTTTATCTTTAGGTGAGTAGTTTTATTTACTTAAAATGTTTTCTTGACTATACTGTGTTTTTTTAACTGGGACAGTATGGGAAAATCTGAAAATACCGGGAATCTGTAAAAGGAACCATTGAGTCTTTTTTGTGGGCATGGTATATTCTTTATATCAAGAGTAAGCTGTACACAAAATGAGTGCTGATTAACTCTGTTTCATGTTAGGATCGTTTGAATAAACAATAAATAAATAAATAGATAAATAATTAAATAAACTATCATCATCTTCATCACCGTCATTATCGTCAGCCTAACGATTTATTTTCATTATCATCGTCCTAACGACGCTAGACTCAAACCCACCCAAATAACAATAAATAAATAGTTTACGACATAAACAAAAAGGTAGGATAATCTATTTATTTGGATAACTTCACCATGCTGCACTAAGCAACGAGTAGTATAATATGCTACCCAAGGTTCAACAAACGAAAGGTATTCAGGTTGACGTCATTAAAGCTTGGAATAACCGATCAAGTGTCTTGTTGTTCTGCGATTGTATAACTTGTGTAAATCAGCTGCTACGTACATGGAGATGTGCACACGTTTGAGCTGTTTTATAATACCTAAATAATTCTAGGGTCTATGAAACAACAGTAGGGGCGTACAGGAAAGAAGATTTTAGTTAAATCATGATAAATGTTTATTGCGGTAAAAATTAATTAATATTTTTTTTTATAAGTACCTACAGGAGAAATGCATTTGGAATATCTCTGCGCCCGGGGAGATGGTTATTACGTGGGATTCTACCCCGAAGGTATACTCACAAAAAAACTGTACACTCCTGTGTCATGTGCTGCCAGGATGATCAGGGACTGCCATAAGCAATCGCCGGGCTTCACCCCGGCAGGGTGCCTGGTGTGAGTTTCATGTGACATTCGCTCACGTTAACGAAAACTAAAGTTAATATGGCATTGAAGCCGCGCCTCCTGGTGACATACGAAAAGAGTTAATATTTTGCCATAAAAATTCACGTTTTGTTAACGTGATCGAATGTCAAAAATAGCTCTCACTACTAGGTACAATGCTTTGCGCATACACTAGGGCTAGGGGCGACCCCAGTTACCTGGGACTCTCCTCTTCCTTCGTCCAACCATTAAAGCTCGGCGAAGGGAGAGGTATACCTACCCACTAAAATCCTAATACCATCCCATCCCTTCTTGCCAATCGATGGCTCAGGATCAAAAATGGCAAAGAACGTATGATAACGACAATCACAGGGAATCAAGATTTTAAAAATGAAATGAAATGTTGAGGCAATAAATTACAATTAAAAAAAAACATAAAAAAGTAACACAAGGTCAGAGGCGAAAGGGAATGGCTCAGCTTTCACTGAGATTTTCAGTGCTGGTTTTCAGCCGCAGTGTGTGTGTGTGTGTCTGTGTGTGTGTGTGTGTCTGTGTGTGTGTGTGTGTCTGTGTGTGTGTGTGTCTGTATGTGTGTGTGTCTGTGTGTGTGTGTCTGTGTGTGTGTGCGTGCGTGCGTGCGTGCGTGCGTGTGTGTGTGTGTGTGTGTTTCTTTGTGTGTGTGTGTCTGTGTGTGTGTGTCTGTGTGTGTGTGTGTGTGTGTGTGTGCGTGCGTGCGTGCGTGCGTGCGTGCGTGCGGGCGGGCGGGCGGGCGGGCTGGCGGGCGGGCGGGCGGGCGGGCGGGCGTGCGTGCGTGCGTGCGTGCGTGCGTGCGTGCGTGCGTGCGTGCGTGCGTGTGTGTGGATGTGTGGGTGTGTGTGTGTGTGTGTGTGTGTAAGTATGTATAGGGTGTGTGTGAAAAAGTGCCTTCCGAAGCATGGCGGAGAGAGATCCACATTATGGCATTTGGTCAACTGCGAACCCGGTGGGGTAACGAATACATACACGCAAGTGTGTCCCCGACTACCCGTACCTAACTATATTGTAGAATCTCCAGTCCTATCCGATCCGAACCCTTCGGAGAATCTAGTAGGGCACGGGGACACGCACTTTTAAGTGTGTGATGCCGTTCCCTCTAAAAAACTTCCGAAGGTGATTCGTTTCAACACAGCTTGAGGTACCCTTTAAGTACCTCGCCGTCCCCAGAAAAGCCCGGTGACGCTGAAAATGCCGTTGAGGCAACAGCAATCACTCAAAAAAAAAAGGTTCTCCAGTGTGTTGGACTTAATAACATATTTATTTCAATCAACTTTACATGGATCATAATTGGGTTAGAAAAATCAAAAAGCTTACAGACTAGTTCAGTAAAATTGTTTGACATATTCATAAAATATAACGCATCACATCACCCTGTGCAGCGTACACCTCCACATGGGTGACTGTCGGCCACCGTCTTCAGAATAACAGAATAGCAGTTAATGACAGAGCGGAAGCTCAAAGGTATCTGCAGACTCGAACGGTTTTGATGAAACGGCCTAAATATACGTTTATACGGTTTATGGAGCGACTGATGTAAATCTTAAACAAGGTAGGTATATGTTACCAAATATTAACTTCAAGAGACATTTAATGATTTCATCGTGGATATTGCAACAGTAGCCACGCTTTTAACCTGACCGACACGACAAGCGCTTGTTGGTAGCCTAGTTACTTGATTATTACATTAAAAAAATCTTTAGTAGCATGCTTATTATCTTATATATTATTATTATAATTAAGCAATCATGTACCTACTGTCCCACTCCAAGGCAAAGGCACAGAATACTTAATAGCCAAGGCCTTCACCATTAAAATCAAGTCATCGCTATAATTGATGGGTAGGTACCATTATCTTACAAACTACTTGATAATGTTTGCGTCGCGTCACGGGTTCGATTCCGATTTCACACCGATATTTGTTTGTAAATAAGGAAAGCATCTTACCGAACGGCAAGTTTTTCCGTGCCAAATAAACCTCACAAGGGGCATAATGTCATTGTGGAATATCACCGAAGATCTTGAAGTTAAAAAATACAGAATGAAAATATAGGTATATAAAGTTTTAAATTACTTATTCAGTTTGTTTATTTACAAACATACTGTTCGAGAACTTTCAGCGGTAAATTGGTCACTGGTAACTTTAAATTACAAGTAGGTACGAGGAAACACATTTTCGAATTGTCATCGATTCAATAATCGTAACCTTTAAGCTACCTCCTCGTATACCAGGGTTTCTTAAACTTTTTGCAGCCGGACCACTTCCACAATTTCAACAATCCCGTGAACCCCTGTCAAAATATTAGGAAAAAAATATATTTATATTAAAAACCACTTTTATTGGTAACTTCATTAGCCTTACTACTAATATTATGAGACCTAATGCGGACCCCTGATACCATTGCTACGGACCCCTAAGGTGTCCGTGGACCCAACTTTAAGAAACCCTGTCGTATACGATAGCAGCTAATAGCGACATAGAAGCTAACACACAATGGATATAAAGAAAGAGGGTCAACTTGCCATCTCATAGTCATAAAACATAACTTCCATCGTCACACCGTATTAGTCTGAATTCACGATTCGCGTCACTTGTAAGTTAATTGAGAAATAGTTTAGGCTTAACACAACTTACACGCTAGTGACGACACCACCGTCCTACACAAAAGTGTACGGCATGTCTACGTATGTATACGCCCGCCGGCTCTACATACGACAATTGACCAACTAGGATTCTTCGGACGGATTGACGAAAGAGTTTTTCGGAGAAGGGCGGACGACCTCCGTGGATTTTGCAACGCCGCAGCCGGTGGTGAGGCAGTGTGCGGCGCGGTGGCGAGCGATGCTGTGACAGCTGTAGCCAGTGTACCGCAGAGCTGGCCATGTATCGGGTTGTGCTGTTGTTGTTGTGTGGGAGCGTGCGCGGGAGCGCGGCGGAGATCAACGGTGAGTTGGACATAAAGTATAATGCGGAAACTTTTTTTTTATTGTTTTCTTTTGTTTCTATTAAAAAATACAAATTATTTTTAAACAAAAGATGTAGTATTTTTTTTTAATGAGCGCAATGGTGTCCCAGTTGTGGTTTTATAAAGAAATATCTTTTAATAAATATTTTTTGTTGCAAAAATATACATAGGTATACCTACTGTTTAAAAAAAGAGTAGGTCTCGCGTGGTCCCGAACCCGAACCCAAGACCTCTTGCAAGGAGAAGATGATTTTTGCTTACAAAAAATTTAACACACTTGGTCCGCCCTAGGAAATGAATTCTAAACCTCTGAATATCCGGATAACCGAGCGCTTTGTCGCACAGCCAACGAGATGTTTGTATGATTCAAAAGTATTTTAAAAATTATTAATTTACTATATTAAGTATATCATTTTAATCGGGACCAACAACTAAACGTTCCTTCCCGAGCATACAAGTATAAGATCGTAATGCGGGTTAATATAGTTAATAAAGCGATTAATATACCGGGTAATAATACATCGGCCCATATACCTATTATTACCTGGTTGATATTCCACTTCTGCGCACTAAGCGTTTTGCTTCTACATTTATAATGCGTACAGCCAAAGAGTGGAATTCCCTACCGGCATCTGTGTTCTCGAGTGCATATAACCCTAAAGTTTTTAAAGCCCGAGTGAATAGGCTATTTCTGGGCAAGCTTGTTCCATCGTCATCGTCATCGTCCTAGGGATAAGAATGAGGCCAAGAGCAAGCCCAACTCACAATAAAAAAAAACTATGTTCGCTGTATGAGCTCATCACAGTACAAACTCTCTGTACGTATTATAATCGGTTGAAACTATGTCACTATTCGTATTCGAGCATGATATTCGAGTCGTGTTGTGAATATGATTAGGATATCTTCTTTGGAGCTGCTGTCACATAGTTCCACAGATTTGAGTGCTGGCAAGTTTATGATGGGTCTAGCTAGCAGGATAAGGCAGGATAATTTTAAAGCACAACTTAAGTCGTTTGTAATTTATTTATTTATGAATTTATTTATTAAGGAACATTAACAGGCCACATCAAAAAATGCATCACAAAAACCATATTGAATTGAGATGCAACCCAAAATAATAACCCACAATTTGGCCAAATTAGACAATGACGGTCTAGGCTGAATATCTGATTAGCTGCAGATTTTATTTCCTCATTTGCTTGTTATAATCAATCATTTTTATAGCCAAGTAAGCCAATCAATATAGTATCATTTCACTACAGTGCTGTGGAATCAGCTCTCAGCGGCGGTATTTCCGGAACAGTACGACTTAGGGATCTTCAAGAAACGAGCCTATTCCTTCCTTAAAGGCCGGCAACTCATCTGTGATTCCTTTGGTTTTGCGGGTGTCCATGGGCGGCGGTGATTGCTTCCCATCAGGTGACCCGCCTGCTCGTTTGCCTCCTTCTAATATAAAAAAACAAAAAATAAAAAATGTTTTTTTGTTCACATACCTACCTACTCCTTGTAGGCTTAACGCAGGTCATCAAAGTGGAATAATAGTAGTTTTTGCAACTGTCATATAATGAAGGGTATTAAAACACGAGTGTGAGTTTATGAAACGAGCGCAGCGAGTTTCATAATAGTAACGTGTGTTTTAATACCCGTGTTATATGCAGTTGCATACACTACTTTATCTTCACTAATGCAATTAGTCAAACAACAAGAGTAAAAGCTGACAATAGTTTATTTATAATAATTGTTCAAATTTCCGCCATTAAAATCTAACCAATGAGAGCGCAGCTGCGCGCGCAGGGCCAATCAGGAGCGAGCGCGCGCTGTTCTTTTTTTATTTAATTGGCACAAGATCTTACCAAAGAGTTTTGTGTATGTAAGTTTAGTAGTTTCGACGAAGTTTTCACGTATAACCCAACTGTTTTCAAAAGCCAGCCTAATGTCAAAATTTTATACAACTTGTATGAGGATTTTGACATAAGGCTCGCCAGGTTAATTGGTCGCGTTTTATTGATGTTATAATGAGATTTTACGATATCGATGTGAATATTATACCATCATGTGAAATTGCTTAAATTGAGTGTTTTGTTGTCTGCGCTATAACAGTAGTAATTATAAGTCAAGTATTGGAAACATAAGTAGAATGTTACAACATTAGTGTAGATAAAGTCGATTATAACATTCATAAACAATAGGTATATAGGTACATTGCACGAAAGTTTTGTTTTATGTTTTGCCCTGGAATTTCGAGCCCTTTGCAAGGAAACACCCCGACAGTCGATCTTACTGAGTCGAAGGCCCAGTCTACGCAGATCAAATATCTAAGTAGAATGTGGTCATGTATATAATTAAAGGGATGTGTGTTGGAATGGTTGTGTCATGATGACATGTGTACATACGCAGACCCTTAACAAATTCGAAATGTAGATACCTACATGGCAAACATAGGTTAAGTTAAGTGTATTCATTTACGCAACTAACTAGGAACGTATAGGTATTGTGTTGCCACGAGAACTTCACCGGGAAACTAGGCTGTTCTTTATAGTTCAATTTCCTTGTAAATAATAAACGAATACTAAACATAAAAGTTTTTACAATCATACACAAAATTGTCAGAATAGTAGTTCTATTGTCACATAGTGTTTTTATTTATATGTATAGATATACATAAAAGTCTCCGTTAGCATAGATAGGACCGCCAAAAGATTTGACAACGTAGGATATGAAGGGAAACCAATATCTATGTAGGGCTCCAAATGTGACCAGACATCATTTTCTCGTAAGGAAATGGTCCTTATAACTCATTATATCCTATATCTATCTTAAAGAACACTAACCACACGGTGTTATGAAGATGTCTTGTGATGTTAGCTTACGTACAGTCACAGAATTAACATGTATACACTTTTGTTCCATTGTATTAAGAGTAACATTGTTTATATGTTAATGCTCGTGACTGTACCTATGCATATTTTTAAAACGAGCGACTACCAATAATATTATAATATTTATTTCTCGATACAAAAGGCGGACTTAATTCCAAGTGTAATTTTCTACCGGTCAAAAAAAAGGATTGGGAAAAAGTATTTTTCAATTTAATTTTCTCATCTGAGTGTATATTTGTATCCAGACACCCAGTTCTCCGAGCTGCCTCCGCTCTACGGCCTGGACGACTGGGCGCAGTGCCAGCGGCCCGAGGATGTCTGGTGCATGGTGGACGCCGAGCTGGTGGCGGACGGACCTTCAGACGCGCTGACGCTGCTGCAGGCGAGTGGGATGCTTATCTTATCTTATCTCATCTGAGCTTCTCTTATCTTATCCTAGTGAGGCCTGGCAAGGCTTCCTTCTCTCTCTCCAACCCATCGAGATCTTTTGTGCAATCTACCCCAAGCAATTTTTTTATTTTGTTGACCCAGGGGAGATTTTGGTATGATGACGGCAGGGAATCGTGCGCCCCGCAATTATAAAGGGGATAATGACAACAACAATAATTAATTATCTTGTAGGTAACTATTGTGAATGCAAAATTCAAAATAATAAAAATAATATAATTAATGACTTTGGGGAATATCAAACGTATAAATGAAATCACGTACCTACCTACAGTTATTTAAAACATTAAAGTTTTTTATTTGACTTTTAAAAGCATGAATTTCTGTAACGTAAAATGTTATTAATAAGCACTAATTAACGGAACAAAGTAGTGACGTCATTCTCATACAATTACCAAAAAAGGGACAGTTGCTAAAAAAAATCTTGGCTATATCCAGTCAACTACCCGATCACAGTCAAGATTCTCCTGCGCGCTATTTGTCCCCTTTAGAAAGAGTCAAAAGGCATCCAAAGCTAACGCGGGGATACCTAGCAAAACCCTTAGCAACTATCGTCAAACAAACTCAGCTCTGTCGGGGTCCGAGTTTCATGTCGGATCGGATAGATATTAACATGGGCATGGCCAGTGGCTGTCAAAGCTCTGATGTGAGCTATCGAATCTGCAAAGCCCGTAGGGACTATCCTCTTGTTTTATTAACTTTGCCCGTTAGGTCTAACAACAAATCTACTAACTAACATTCACATAACTTCTATTGAAGTTATTCTTTGAAGTACATGCATGTTTAAAAATACCTAAACCCCACCTGTTTCGAGGCTGCACTTTTTACCCGACTGGAGGATTATGTTTTTCGAGTGTATCTATATGCGAATGTATGTATGTATGTATGTATGTATGTATGTTTGTATGTATGTATGTATGTATGTATGTATGTATGTATGTATGTATGTATGTATGTATGTATGTATGTATGTATGTATGTATGTATGTATGTATGTATGTATTATGTATGTATTATGTATTTTTGTTTCTTTGGCACGCCCTACAGCCCAAACGGCATGGGGATGAAAGATTTTAACAACATATGAGTTTTCGTAAGATTTGTTTTGTTCATTCGCAAAAGCATTTCTTAATTGTACGCAGTTCACGACCGCTAGCGAAAAAGGTCATTTTATCGCAAAGGTATTTCATTATTTGTATTCGTAGTAAATAAAAAATTAAGATGTGCATCAACAAACGTGTTCCCTTGACTCTTGCGGTGAACTCTTGAAGGCAGCCCGGATCATAACTCACTATGGGACGGTGTTTTACTAGCAATTGACAGTAATGGTGATGGCTGTGCTATTAAAATAGCATTACTGTGATATTGTTTGCTATGTGGTTCATCTTATATTAACTATGTTGTTTAAAGTGCAAATCAATATTCTTCATCAATCATAAACTATGGTCGAGTGGCAAAATAAATTTTTGATTCTGTTATTTTAATGATAAAAAGATACAAATTAATTTTTTTTAAATTTGTTGTTTCATGCGGAATAATACTATTAAATCCCTGCCTCAACACCATACTGGCCGCATCCGATTACTGATTAAATATGAGGAGACCAACACCTCAGTCTCCCTGATCACAAATCCTGCAAAGGGTTTAAAGCGTCAGATTTAAATAATATAAATCAATGTGTAAAGTTAAGGCAAGTTGATCTGTAAAAGTAGTTTTATTTAAATAATAAATAATTTAAATCAACATTTATGTCGTTAACATCTGCCAACGATTTAAAGACCACCTGCATGTTACAGCAAAAACCGTAGTTAGATAAATGAATAGCCAATATTTAGTTAATCAGTTTTGAGTAGGTATGTCTAAAAATTAATAAAATAAATATATCGTAATTTTCCATTTGTCAAAAGGACTTATTGGGCAAATGATATTTGTAATAGCTGTCCGCCAGTGCAAGCGTGCATTGCGTTACATCAAGACGATCGGCCTTCGCAGTGAACCGGTCCGCGTGTGGAGAAATGCCGAAACGATGGGCCAATTAACCACTTGCTATTAGAATCTCTATGGAAATAACACGATGATAAAATATGGAGGATAAAACGGTATAAAGTGGTATTGAATCGAATCAAATGCAGAGCTTCTGTTCTTCTATTTTAACAACTTCATAACTATAACTCACAATCACGTCCACAATCGTATCTCGATGGTCTGAATTTGTCATATGTAATATGGAAAAAATATCAAAAGCATGCCACTGACACACGAATTATTCTTTTTTCACCGACGAGCTTAGAGCATTAAACCAACCGACGAGCTTTAAGTTTCAGGTAAAAAGTAACATGTAACTCCTAAGCCATTTTAGGTGACATTTTAACTTAGGGAATTGTCAATAGCAGAATAGCCAAATATTAATACGAATTCCATGTCATTTTCGCTTGAATAAAAATAAGCCCAATTATAACCATAATCATCAAATGCTAGTTTTCGGGAATAAGAGCTAAGTCTGTTGCTAAAATACAAAAAAAAACATCACTTGCAGCATAGCTTACCTACATTACTAGATTACTGTTTTAATGTCCATTGACAGAGAAGGAAATCTTAGCAGGCATCATCACGAAGCTATAGACAAAAGGGCACCGGATTTTGGATAAGGCTTATAATATCAGGCATTTGGATTAGACAAGATCATGACATGTAGACTTATTATTATCGAATAAACAATCTGGACCAGTTAGATTGCTCTTGAGAAAATTTTCTAGTAAGCACCTAGCAGTTACACAAGTTTCACATCATACTGGATATCGATTACATATATCTGGTCTTAGTACAGGAAATTCTGATGTGTAAGTAAAAGCATTCAATACGAGTGTTCCAATTTATTTAGTAGTTACTGTATACGCATGGACTTTCTTAGCTTCTTGTCTAATTGATTAATTACCCTAGTATCCTTACAAGATTCCTTTGACAAATAGTTTTCATTTTGCATGGGAAGTAAATTGTTAATATAGCAGTAATAAAGTGCTAAATTCATTTTGAATTTAATTTACCGCAACTGTACGTTTTGTCTTGTGACAATTTCGGAATGTGGCATTTTAAAATAGGAAATAAAACAACACAAATCCGTCGATAAAATATGCACAAGATAAATGCAGACATTCTGGCCAAGTGCCTTAACATTTGCATAGCTGTTATAGCTGAGCTACTATTGTGGTAGAGTAGTTAACTATTTATTCACTTAGCACCTTAACCAATTAAAGCCAATGTCATTTTTGACTGTTAACCTTAATTATTGTTACATTATCATTGCAATAAACAATGTGCGAATGTATTGAAGTGCTCAAGGGTGCTGCGTCAATGTGTATTCGACCTCATATCGAAACATAAAAGCGTTAGCAGTTTATGATTTATAGTTTAGTTACATAATGCATACTTATTCATCGCAACATAGTACAGTATTTAGTTTCCAAAATGTGGACTGAAGTTAAATCTGATTTAAAGCAGATGCAGTTTAACCGTTCATATGCTTAAACCAAGTGGCTATAATAACTGCATTCCCCGCCGGGGAACGAACCACTGACCGGTGTCGGTGGTCCAGCCACCGGCCTACAGATGCGGTTGCTGTTGTTCAGCACTGTATATGTAATAACTGCCTGTTGAGGTCTGTGGGTAGGACATTACAGAGGAAATATAATATTTTTTTCTTAATCAATAATTTGATTAGTAAGATAAATGTCGTTCAAGAATTCCAAGAGTCATAAATAAGTTACCGGTTCTTGAATAAGAGAATAGGATTTGTAATTGATATCATAGCGTGAACTAATCACACCGGTTCAAAAATCCCAAGAAGCTTAATTGTTGGAGTCAGTGGGTTCTCATGGCGTAGTTAAGTTCCTTCAACTGGATTCCTAGATCTAACAAAAATATTATTTTACTACTTCTAATTTTAGTATTATAGGTATTTTATTAATTTTATTTTATTGTTACATGTGTGGTATCTTTATATGTTTGTTGCACCAACGTTATTTTTTTAAAGCTATAAATTAATTTAAAGAAATAATGTAAAAAAAAACGTGTTCGTAAATCTAACAAAAAATGTGTTCATCATTACAGGAGTACTCACAAGAGACGCTAAAACACTACAACCGCACGCAGGTGCACCGCGGGCTATGCGTGTCGCGGTGCGGGGCGGAGGCCGAGGGCGGAGCGCCGTCGCCGTGGGGCGAGGCCGCGCGCGCCTGCCTGCAACGCGACCTGGCCAAGTACAACTTAAAGGTCTGTTAGTTAATGGAATCAGGTGTTATTTTGCGGAAATCCATGGTACAAAAAATGTAATTGAAATAATTAGGTAGTATGAATTCCGCTAACACTCGTTTATCCAAGAATTAACACTACATATTGTTTTCTAAAGTTTACGCGAACACTACACATTGAAATGAAACAGCTTTTACGGATCTACTCGCGTTTACTTTACACATTACATTAATGTTTATCCTGACGTTTCGAACCCTTTGCAGGGTCCGTGGTCATAGGGAGACACAATACACACAGGGATTACTACATGTTATTTCAATTACATTTTTTTATTAACACAAAATAAAGGTCTTTACCAACGTTACCACATAACCCAGGCCGAGGTCCTTGTCAAAGACAAAGGTCAAAGTCAAAGTCAAAATTTTCTATTCCAATAAACCTAAGAAAGTGCTTTTGAATCGTCCAAACATTTTCACCTACTACCTATTTAGGACGTCTATTTTTTAGAAGCGCCCTTTCCGCTCTCCCTGATGGGCTCGAACTCCTCGGAGAATCTAGTAGGGGACGGGTCCACACGTTTGCGTGATGGCATACCCCATTCAAATTCAAAATCATTTATTCAGTTTAGGCTACAAATAGCTCTTATGAACGTCATTATGCCATCGGTTCGTAAGTCTACTCTGGGCGGGAGATCTTGTACTGAGAAGAACCGGCAAGAAACTCAGCAAGTGTCCAGCTCTTTTCTCCCTTACAGCGTCAAAAAATATTGAAAAATGCCCTATCATAAAAAGGCACTTTCCATCACAAATAAAAACACAAAATATAAAGGACAATCACACATGTTAAAAAAAACAAAAGAGAAAATATAATAATATCTAAGTATGCAAATTGACGTTACCAGTTAAAATTTTCACAATGTCATACAGCACTAAGCCCCTCTAGAAAACCACAGAGGGTGGTTTGGTTGCTATGGATTGAAGAACCTTGAGTCTTTCGTCATCCATGAAGTCCGGTTACACTTAATCCTCTTACAAATAAACAAAGAATAAGGTCCGAATAGTTATTCCGTGTTTTGTCTCTTTTACTCTAATCTAAAATGACATTTACATGTCAGGAAAAAAACACGGAATAACTATTAGGACCTTATGCTTTGTTTATTTGTAAGGCGGTTCAAGTCGAAGGCACAACAGCCAGACAACACATTTCAAATATTATTAATATTTTGAGCTAATGAGTCAGTGTTAATGAGACATTCTACACTTTAGGAAAATACAGGGATCTTTAGGCAATATGTTAAACATATTAAACCTAATTAGTTACTGCGATTTAAATTTTTCGTAAAAGACTATAAATCGGATGAAATAAGATGCCATTGGGACATGAGAGATCAAATGTGGGCCAGCGTTTAATAGGCTGATGAAAATTATTTCATAAGGATTGTGATTGAATGATATACTTATATAATGTTATGCAGCTTCGTTAGCGTAAAGTATATTCGTGATTTTCCGTATTTTTTTCCCTATAATAATCCTTCCTAATAATGGCTGGTCCAAACGATTTCAAAGGTTCAACAAGTGCAATCACAATTGAGCTCCATAATGATCGATTGTTGGCTCGCCGCTCATTGCGATCTCCGACGCGTCTTATTCATATCAAATTATTTCCGCGTTTAATTATTGAACAACTATCACGTGTGGCGACCTTGCGAAATATTAAGGGAACTATTCAAATATCAGTTATTTTTTACACTTAATGAAAGTTAGGCTCCACGGTCATTTGAAACTTTGGTTTAAAAAAACTGACAAAGTGCGAGTCGAAGTTGCGCAGTAGGAGCTTCCGTAGTCGAAAGCCGTCTAAAGCTATTCTCATTGGTCTAACCCACGGCTGGGCAAACTTTTTCATTCATCATCATCATCATCATCATCAGCCTACACACGTCCACTGCTGGACATAGGCCTCTCCAAGTAACAAAACTAACTAACTTTTTCATTCGCGTGACAATATTTACTAACAAAATATATGGCGGGCCAGGCTATTGAATTTTGTGCTGTATTTTTGCAATAAATAAATATTTTTTTTTGTGAAATAAAAATATTGATAGCTAAGTATGCATTTCCTGAAACACACATGCTCTTGAATTTTTTGATTTTGAATTTTTGTTTGATGGTCGCGGGCCGGACTTCGATCATTCACGGGCCGGAGATGGCCCGCGGGCCGTAGTTTGCCCATCCCTGGTCTAACCTAACATAATAAACGTCTTACGGCAAGGCTTGAGCCTGCCCATGAGTAATAGCAGCAGGAAATCGGGCTTTGAAAGGAAATTGAAAATTTAACCCTCACACCTAATGTGAGTTGGTGGGTTTTTATGAGTGTCCTTCTATGATAGATAAGACACTTTCCAATATTTTGACGCTGTAAGGGAGGAAAGAAAAGCCCTTGCTGAGTTTGTTGCCGGTTCTTCTCAGAACAAGGTCTCCCTCCCTCCCGCCTTCTGTAGACTTACGAACCGATGGCATAGTAACATTCATAAGAGCTATTTGTAGCCTATACTGAATAAACTATTTTGAATTTTGAATTTTGTCCATCTAATGACTACCACCGTGATCAAGAGCTCGACGTATTTGGTCACCATTGCAGTGATACAGCATTGTAAAAGGTGCTTAACTTTCAAGATAGCAATTAATGCCGTTGCGCCATTGATTTAAATTTATGGAAACTGTAAATATTTGATGCTTTGTTTATTTTTTTGTAAAATATTAGTTAAAACCGGTTTTTATTAAAAAGTATTTTAGATTGTTTTGCCTCGGCTTTTTATACAGACCAAATACGATAGCCTAGACGCGGACAGAAAGTATAATTACCAATAAATAATTTAAGCAAGCAACATATCGCGTAAGAAATAACCTCATTCAGAGTCAGAATATGGCTTCCTGCCAAGTAGGTTGAATATCCGCGCCATATAAGTAGATATATACAAACACTGTTATCAACACTATCGAAAAGTTGAATTTAAATGCAGATCTTTTTAATGTCATTATCTGTATAAATTACGTTTATCTATTAAAAATAAATGTTCCTTTGTTTGTATTGTATGCGTTCCTAGATCATTTATTCGTACGCGATGAGCCTTTGGTAACAGGCTTAGCCCAATACGAGTTAGAGTAAGTTTTGTTAGTTATGCAAACATATGTCAGGATTAAAACCCTTTACAATTACATTTTTGGATTCTTTAGTCGTCATATATTTTCTACTAATATTCTGGAAATGTTTGTTTATTTCTTTGTTCTTTGATCACACTTCAATCGCGGCTATGCTGCGGCATGAAGTCTTCTGTGAAATAACACAGATATAATTCTCAAGCTATCCTCTTTTTTTCCTCTCACAAATAAATTTTGTATAACTAACACACATAACTTTTCTTTTCTTCTTTTATGATTATAATTTATATAATTGTTACAATATAACAAAAAAAAAATGCAACAAGTATTTATGATTATTATAAATTATGATTATAACTTGCTGCCCTCTTCTTCTTGTCTTCTAATACGTAATAACTGGCTCTTCCTTTACATATATCACTTGTATAATTAACATGTCCATGTTCAGGCGAACGTGCTGTCAGTGGGTTGGTGCTCGTCGACCCGCGTGGAGGCGACGGGTGGTGCGCGCGCGCTTGCCATCCTGTGCGTCGTGCTGGTGGCGCTAGTTTTCTTGGCTACCACGCTGCACGTGCTGGGAGAGCGGTGCGCGAAGGTTGACGGTATGAAGCAGTTCTAGATCTTTTTGGTGCTTCTCTTCTTGTAGCATTGGCCACTACGGGACAAATTGAGGAGAGAGCGACACATCCTGATGAAGCTGTGCGCGAAGCGTGAAAGCACGGAGCAGTTCTCGTGCTCTTTGGTGCTCCTCTCCTAGTAACATTGACCATTACGTGATAAATAGAGAAGCTGGCCATCCTGTGCGTGGTGCTGGTAGCACTGGAGTTCGTGGCCACCACGCTGCACGTGCTGGGTGAGCAGTGCGCGAAGGTTGACGGTGGGAAGCAGTTCTAGGTCTCTTTGGTACTTTTCTTCTATTAGTAATTACGTGCCAAATAGAGGAGCAAGCACGAGTTGGAGGCGACGGCGCATCCTGTGCTGGTGCTCATGCTGGTGGCACTGGTGTTCCTGGCCGCCACGCTGCACGTGCTGGGCGAGCAGTGCGCGAAGGTTGAACCGTCAACCGATCATACCGATGAAGCAGTTATGGGTCTCTTTGGTGCTTCCCTCCTATTGGCAATTACGTGTCAAATAGAAGAGCAAGCACGAGTTGGAGGCGACGGCGTATCCTATGCGTCATGCTGGTGGCGCTGGTGTTCCTGGCCACCACGCTGCACGTGCTGGGTGAGCAGTGCGCGAAGGTTGACGGTGGGAAGCAGTTCTAGGTCTCTTTGGTACTTTTCTTCTATTAGTAATTACGTGCCAAATAGAGGAGCAAGCACGAGTTGGAGGCGACGGCGCATCCTGTGCTGGTGCTCATGCTGGTGGCACTGGTGTTCCTGGCCGCCACGCTGCACGTGCTGGGCGAGCAGTGCGCGAAGGTTGAACCGTCAACCGATCATACCGATGAAGCAGTTATGGGTCTCTTTGGTGCTTCCCTCCTATTGGCAATTACGTGTCAAATAGAAGAGCAAGCACGAGTTGGAGGCGACGGCGTATCCTATGCGTCATGCTGGTGGCGCTGGTGTTCCTGGCTACCACGCTGCACGTCCTGGGAGAGTATTGCGCGTAGGTGGACGGTACGAAGCAGTTTTCATTCTTTCTCATCATCATCACATGGACCTCTCTTAGTGCATGCTTTGGAACGCGGCCCCCGGTACTCTCATAAAAACAGAATTGAAAAATTTTAGTCCTGCACCTATAAATAAAAGTGTCGACATCACTCAATATAATTCAAAGTATCTAAAAATAACTAATCGCATACTGTACACCATCATTACAGAAGTATATTTTATCACATCCTTGTAGAACTTCCTGCCAAAGCCTTGCGGCTGTGAAGGGTCTTTGACCCTTGTATACGTCATTGAATAAGTTTGTTGAAGCGATTGACGTCAGTCGGCGCCCTAAATCGGAAAACGTACTCATCAAACAATGTGATATTGTTTTGTATTCCTGTCACTTAACTTCATAACTTCATAATCTTAATATTGATATCATTGTATACTGATGATGGGTTAAATAGACACAAAGCTAGTCCACATATACAAGTTCGTCTTCACGGTCTAAAGATGTTACTAACGACCACCTGCGGCTTTGTGCTCGTATCTCTTGGTAATTTACATAAGAGATCTACCTGGAAAATTTGAGTATATTTCTGGTGGTCAAGTCGGTTACAGTCACTAGACAATACTCTGGGAAATTCTTAAATTAAGGATTTTTATATTATTATTCTTATTCTAAGAGGAGATTAATACCCAATATTCCAATAATCTGCTTACTACGTATTCGTTGAAAGCCTTTAGCTCAACAAGACAGAATGCTGGTTGAACATGCTATAAATTTCCTTATTTAATTTCGATATCAGTTTATGTGTTTGCTTGTGTATTCTTTTTTCTCTCTTTTACGAAATACTCGCCTTCATACACTTAAAGATTAGCCTATTTTTATATTTATATATTTCATGCACATTTTATATTATTATGTTCTCATCTTACACATACAAATCAAGATGTAGATCCGCAGGCGTGCGCGCAGCCGCCGGCGGCCGGCCTTGACCCGCGTTACCTCACATTTGTATGACGCCACGCTGCGCTGCTCTAGTGTGTAAAGCGATGGATTTCGCATGTGCACTGTTTTAATGACATGTATTTAAATATTTATGCATAAGCTGGCGTAGTGGGTTAATGCCCAATGACTAAGTCCGAGCGGATTAAAGCCCAACTGTGCATTGTTTACTTGCTTAAATTTAGTCATTATATTTTTTTGTTATATTAAAGTAAATATGTTGTTACAAAAATATTTAAATCAAGAAGGCAGAAGTAAGAATGATTTCTAAAGCCATACTAATTTGTCAAATGAGATTTTTTGTGACGAGGCGTAGAATAAGAGATGAAAGTATCTATAGTGTTGCTTTATTATTAGACGTATGTATTAACTTCAAAAGGCAAGTGTTCTTATTATTCGTCTTTTCGTTGGTATAATTTATACTGAAAAGTATACTTATACCGGTACAAATGTTTTGCAAATAAGTAAGTTGTACTACATTCATACCGTGCTGACCAACAAGACACGTACCAAAAAGTTTGGACAATCGTTCCTTTGCCGAACTGCCCGTATGTGGAATGCGCTTCCCGCACACGTGTTTCCCTCCTCTTTCTCTCCCGGGTTATTTAAGCGGGGCGTGAAAAAGCATTTATGCAGGCCGCCATAGTGTGAGCGTTCGGCATAGCGTGGTAGCACTGTGATGAACGCTTTCACTTCTTGGGCTTCACTGGCTGCTTTTCATCAGGCAGGGTGAGGCCATTTTGGCGTGCCACAATAAAAAAAAAGAAAATTATCCGTAGAGCTTATTTTGTTACCTTTTTATGTGTGTACATGAACTTGTTAATAAATAAATATGTGTACTGTATAAAAAAGTGTCTAAAAGAAATATTTAACTCAATAAGAATAAATTAATAAATTATTCATTCAAGAATATGGAAAATTATGAGCTTGTTGAACCTTAGAGGTGAATCATATAGTGAAAACAAAAGAGAACATTCTTGTGGCGAATACGCACTAACAATACATATTTATTTATAAAAAATATAAAATATATTTTATATAATGTCGCGCGTTTATGTCTTTTCTACTGCGTAAAGAATCATGACTTTCATAAAAGCACTTTCGTTACATGATTAATTATATGGCTTTGTGTATAATAATAATAATAATAATAGTCATTTATTTCGGGCATTGCCCATAAAGTGTTGAAACAAAGGTCTTAAAACCACTATGTTAGTAAATTAAAATATAATAATAATAATTTCAACATTTGTATGCCTTGGTTTTGCTTAATCCTGTTAATGAATGACGAACCGGTTGTTTGCTGCAGGCAACAAGTACCTGCTGGCGTTCTCCATGAAAAAGAACTGGGAGATCCTGACGTACGACCGCTCGCGGCCGCGCAGCGACGACCGCATGAAGGACCTCACCTGCATGGAGGGCATCAGGTCAGGGCTCAACTGTTATCATCAGCAGCTCATTTTATGTCCCCACAGCTTGGGCACGAGCCTTTCCTATGAATGAAAACAACACAGGGAACGTGCCATAAATCTATACCACGCGGGTCAGTGAAGATGAGTTATTCGTCAACTCGCACAGGTGTGCGAGATGGCACCTCTAGATTTTACCTATTATTTGTGTCGTCAACTCGCACAACATTTAAAATCTGAGGTAGTCATGTACAGTCAATTACAAAAAGGTTTGGAAAAAGTTAAAATCTTTAAATGTTTAATTGGTTGTTAACGACTGCTGCAAAAAAAAGCCGTTGCTTTACGTGCCTACCGAAAGGGTGTAAATTAACGTGTAATAATTCTAAAAACACCACAAAGTACAATCATAAATATAAACAGAAAATATAAAAAATGACTGAAACATGACAAAGGACATGTACACAATTAATAAATGTGATTTAACAATGTCCCAGAGAAAAGCTGAGTCGAGAAATGAAATAAACGATGTAAATTAAAATTAATTGTAAAAAAAGTTTATAGTAATTTTTTTTTTTACGAAAAATTGTTATAATGTATACAAGAACAACTAGCATCATGTGAATCTGTGAGTGGCCTACTAACTAACTAATAATTTCTGCGTTCATTTTCAAATAATCTTTTCCCTTTATTTCCACAGGTTCATTGGAATGCAGTGCGTTATATTTTCACATGTATTGTTAATTTACATTTACTCGTATACGGACAACCCGCAGTTCGTCGAACGGGTAAGTTTTGACAAAAAGTTAAACGTAACTTTGTTAAATCGTAAAACTTCTTCGAAACTCAGATGCAAGTGAGAAGTTCTTCGCAATTGTACACACGCCTGCACTTAAGAGTCAAACTTCCTTAATAGCCTTTGAACCTTATGACTAAGTTATATGGTTGAAAATGTACTAAAGAAAGGACATGGCTAAATACATTATGGACGACTGCCCTGAAATGTTTAAACATCGTATCTAGTAATACGTAATGCTGGATATTGTTATTTCAGGAACCTTTCAAATCTTTGTAATTTTGAAAATAAAGTCACAGAAACTCCTACTTCGTAAATATGTTAACAAGCTTCAATAAGACATTTTGCTATAAACTTTAGCTAGGCGTTTGTTTACAGACTTTAAAAACTAGGTACAACAATATATTTTGCTTGGAAAAACTAAATCAACAATGATAAATATTTTTTTTTTTGTAAATCGGAACTTTTGATCATATTTATGGTTTCCTTGTCAAACAAAACCTTATAAACAAGTTAACATCTTTTAAATTATTGATTTGTTCACGAAAGTTCTAGGAAAATAATAAATACGTTAATATTATTTAATCAATATTTGAATAATTCAAGCTAGTGAGAAATTCATATACATTTTGAGGGCAGTTGCTTAGCTATGTCCTTTGACAGTTTTGGATATGTTAACGTACAGGCGTCTGTACGCGCTGGAGTTCTGGAGCTTGTCCTTAAGGCGCTGAACACTCTAAAATGACCTTATTTATGCATGTTTTCTTTGAAAGTGTACAATATACAACGACAAGAAAATTATACAAGTATGTTATAATAATAGACTACTTATATATAAGCAACAATGTTATTGTTACCAAAATGCAGAATTATGAAATATCCTCGATAGAAAACAAATCAAAGTTACCTCTAAACATTATCTCCTTACATGTTTATCTTTTTCATTTACTAAAGTACGTCATTAAGTATACTAAAACGTAATACTAATGAGAAAAACGCGCTATTTATTTAAAATATCTTGATTTTAAATAAACAGCGATATTCAAGTTTTTTTAACTTAAATCCAGTTCCAGTTGATCACGCACTCTTTGCATCCCTTTTGCTTGTATGCAGTTCGACAGAGAGCGCTGTTTTATAGTTTTCAGCGCCTTTTATACTTTTTTCTAATTACAAACCAGGTAAAGTGCATGCCTTTCACATTGATTGCTTGATAGAGCGGCCATTAGTACAGTCAACAGCAAAGGTAACTGATGATTGGTCAAGTTTCAAAATATGAAATCAGTATGAAAATCAAAACTTTTTAATAAACGCATATCGAAAAACCTTCGAGTGTCTACTACCTGCAGACTTTGACTGTAGTTAAATAGAAAATACCGACTTACACTATCGAAACTTAATTTTGAAATCTGGTAAACATTATCTACTTTTGCTGTTGACTGTACCACCAGCACCTCAGTCTGTCTCCAGGACAACGAGTAATATTGTTGTGTGCGGATAAGCCACGTCATCGGTGGTCGAGGATTGTAGGTGCAGTGAGCTACCACCCGTCCTTATCGTGAATTACCACACGGCTTTGCCTTTGTTATGTAGAAAATCGTTATTTACACATCATTTGTCATTCATAAACTATGCAAATATTGTTGCGAACAAATTTCAATTTGAAAAACAATTTTTAACCGCCTCTGTGGTTTAGAGGATTAGATCCAGAGGTCCCGGGTACGATTCCCAGCGGGGGGTACATGTTTGTGTAGGTACTCGGTTTGGTTGGTGGTAAGGCTTGTTAGTCCGCCTGGCTAGTAACCACCATCTTATCTAAATATGTCCCCATAACATCAATGTTTGTACCATTGTTGTGTTCCGGCAGCTAGAGATAAGTTAGCCAGTGCCTCACTAGTTGAGGATTCCGGGGTGAAGTGCGCTTTCATCATTGGCCTTATCATCATTTTACATCAGGTGAGATCAAGGCACTGTGCTTACCCATAAAATATAAAAAAAAATAAAATAGAAAAAAGACAAAGTCTTGAAATACTTCCGCGAGCCACGATAGCGTAGTTGGTAGTGCACCTGACCCGGCATGTCATTAGGGTGCCGGTTCGAATCCTGCTCGTGGAATTTTTTCAACACTCTGTCTTTATTCAAACTGTCATTCATAGTTACAACTATAATAGTAACTTTTTATAAAGAAAGAAGATTTTATAGTTACCGTCTGCTGTGCTATGGTAATGGTGATGAAGTACCTTCTTCCAGATGTACGACGAGTTCGGGTGGCAGGCGGTGATGAACTCGCCGCTGTGGCTGCAGGCCTTCTTCGCCATGTCGGGCTTCCTCACCACCTACTCTACCATCATTACCGTGCACAAGAACCCCATCACTCTGCTTAAGTGCTTCGCGGCTGTACTTAACAGATTTGTCAGGTCAGATCTAGACAGAATTTATGACAAAATATTAATATTTTTACACCTTGGTGGTCGAGTTGCAAAACGCTCGGCCCGATACCCAGAGGTCCTAGGTTAGATTCCTAGGTCAGGCAAAATGTGATTCGTACTTTTCTTTTTCTTCTTTTTTTATGATCGATCACCAACCCGAATTTGCCAAACGTGGTGACTAGACAATACTCATAAATTGTAACAATGACTTGATTGCCATGATGGAGTTTGTTGCCAGTTGGGCAGTTCATAGGCTATAATACTTCTTTTGAAGAAAATATCATTTTCAATTATTTCAGACCGTTTGACATCTCTGATTAATGGCCATCATAGTCACAAATCTGTGTTAGGCCACTGTGGTGAGTTTTGCCTCTATTTTCCCATTTGCTCCTCCATGTGGGAAGGCCAGAAACCAGTAAAAGTGGCTGAAAAGGATGATGATAGTAAAGGTAGACTGAGATATCATTACTAGCAATAACTAATTTACTCAGGAAGTTTTCGAAAGTAAGATGGCAAGAATAAAGGGTTTTCCATTTTGGCCACAATCCAGATTAACCCCTGCAGCGGGAGTGGCGCTCTGGTTCACGATCTCGTGGTACCCCCTGTTGGGCTCGGGGCCGCAGTGGGCGTGGCTAGTCACCCGCGAGTCCCACGACTGCGCCGAGCGCTGGTGGTACCACATCCTCTATGTGCACAACCACCTGCCCATGGGCAAGTTCTGCATGGGGCACACTTGGTAAGCGGCTTTAAGCTAACATTGAATGTAAAGTTTAACTAAGAATTGTCATTAGTTGACGGATGTAGAGAGTGGTAGGTTAATTGTAGTGTAGGTAGGCGTTCGAGAAACTTAAGACACAATTATTATTATGTACTAGTGGTCGTCCAGTGGTCAAAATTCGACCGTAATTTTTATAAAAAGCTGTTTACTAAACAATATTTTATTAAAGCTGCACGGATTGTATAGTTTGGATTGGCATTGACAGATTTCGGCCGCTCCTCTTCCATTTTTGATAAACGTATGAAACAATGTTTATTTAATTTAATATATTTTTATGCATAATAAAAAAAAATAGCATTCTGCACTCCCTCTCTATATAAAATATAAGTGTGCGAAATTTCATACTCCTCCGTCCGCGCAATTTTCGTAAAAAGGGGTACAAAGTTTTTGCTTCACGTATTAATGTATAGATTTGTAGTTACAAGATAAAATTTTACGAGAAAAATCTACCATTCTCAGGTAGCTCGACTGGGAAACGACTCGATCCACTCGAGAGAGGAATTTTATCTTGCAACATGAAATTGTGAATGCAAAAATAAAAATAATATTATTATTTGTTTTTGTTGTTATTATTTTTAAAAGTCGTTACTGAAAAGCCGATGTTGCTTATGCCCATTCTTCTCTACAGCTAATCAATTGACATCCTGTATGGGTTGAGTAAAAATAAATGTTTGATCCGATTGCAGAGTTTGACTTTTATAACATCTAGCTCGAGTAGATCATGCAAAATGTTTTTATGTCACATTAGCAAGTCCTGGCTACACCCGAGAATAACCAGTAAGTTTCTTTACATAATTTTCTTTTATAATTTGTCATTGAAAAAGAGTACTTGTACACTAAGCACCAGGTGGCTGGCAAGAGCTGGATGAGAGTAGCCGCGGATCGTGCTTAGTGGCGTGCTCTTGGAGATGCCTATGTCACTAAGCACCACATTGGTATTCCAGGTACTTGGCTGCAGATATGCAGCTCCACGTGGTGGGACTGCTCCTCCTATTAGTGCTGGTGCGGTGGCGCGTGCTGGTGGCACCGGTGCTAGCGATGCTGGTGATAGCCTCTGGGGTGGCCTCAGGGCTGGTCACGTACTTCTATGAACTGACGCCCATCGTCACCGGGCAGGCGCCTGAGTAAGTTTACTCGTTTTCGATGTTGTGCTTGCAAGTAGGTAAAAAACTGGACGTAAAACTTGTTACGAACTTCAATAATCTTACAACTGTTTTCGCCAACCAAATGCCTAAGTAAGCTCTCTTATTTGTTTTCTTTTTTTAAGGCATCTATTTTTAAGTAATTTGAAATCAAGTGAAAATAAGACTAAAAGTGGTTTTTTTCCTGTTATTCTCACTCCCAAAGGAACTAGCTCTTGAATTTCGAAACACTACCATACCACATAGTGATAAATACCTTCCCAAGCAGCTACCGCCAGGACTAGACTTTTCGATAATCAAAACTGTAACATAATTTTAGGACCAGTAGTTCAAGCCAATTGACTGCAGACCAGGCATCAAAAAGAAAATGCTACAGAAACTTAAAACACTTCTTCTGTCTCGTATCCAGAGTTCTCCGCACTATGTTCGAGGGTTCGAAGATCCTGTCGCTGGTGTACCTGCCCAGCTGGATGAACCTGGCAGGCTACGCGGGCGGAATGGCCACTGCTTTCCTGCTCAACCACATAAAGGACTGCGGTGTGAAACTCAACCAGAATAAGGTATTATTTATCATCATTAGCTTTAACCTATAAGCACTTCTTGGCTGGGAAAGGTCTACCTTTCCAAATGAACAATAGCATATAGGGAGGATCAGGCCATAACCCACCACGCCTGGCGAGTTACTGGATTTTAACGACAGCTACCTTACGCCAACAACTGGGACTCCACATAATAATAATTTTAATAGCAGGTTATGCAATAATAAGTCTAATGCATTGCACGTAGAAGCTTGATTTGCTTGTGCGCTTTAAAACCTTTATAGAGCTTTATAGAGTTAGCCTCAACAGGGTTTTTGGATAAGAACAGAACAGGATCAGAACAGGTAATTATGATGTAGAGATCAGAACAGGTAATTAGGGTAAGCACTAACCGCAGTTAGTGCTTACCCTAATTACCTGTATCAATTTGGTTAGTCTTTCGATGCAGTAAGTGACGAAATACTTACCGTATTGATAGAGTTTCCCTAACAATCGGCTTAATAATAAAAAAGGGGTTTTCCGGTCTCTGCTGTGGATGCATTGGGAGAACAGCTCATAAACTTATGCTAGGTTTATGCTGAATGGATGTTTCCCCGCAGTGGTTCAACCTGGCGTTCCACCTGTCGCTGACGCTGGGCAGCGCGGTGGTGCTGGCGGGCACGGTGTTCCTGCAGGCGCCGCGGCCGGGCTGGGCCTCCGCGCTCTACTCCGCGCTCGACCGCCCGCTCGTCGCCGTCTGCTTTAACATCTTCCTGCTTGGCTGCTTCGTGAAATGCAAATGTGAGTTTTACACAAAAACTAGGTATCGATTGGTCTTCATCGCAATTGATGGTAAGTGACAATAAGGCCGAAGATTAATGCGCATTTCGACCAAAATCCTTTAAGAATTAGCTATCTTTTCTTTATTTACTTAGAGATTAATCTCTCGCTACCAACGTTTCGCGGGAGTTGTCGCAACTGGCTGCTCCATAAGCAGTCGCTGGCACTAGCTAATTACAAATATAGGTAAATAATATATAGAATACTGTAAGTAGATTAAATATTGTGCGTTTGGATAAAGCTACAATTTATGTTTTAATCCATGTATAAATTTATGGCTATGGAAGAATAACAGGGTTTGTGGGTCTGCTGCAAACACTGAGCCATAGACCTTTTTGTCTATGTTTTTTATGGCAAATAAATATACTTATTATAATCTCTTTATTTCTTTTTTTTCTTAGCCTAGGTTTGTTATAATATTAATATAAAAGTAAAATACAAAAGCACATACAAAACATAAATATATTATAAAAAACCTAGCCTAGGGTACCGCTGGCAACGGGGCAGGGCTCAAGCTGCCGGTTGTTAGGGCTGCAGAGACAGGAACCTTCGGACTATCCGCGCCGTGTCCAAGAGTACCGCCTTCTGTATCTGACCCTTGATCCAACCATTGAGCGAGAGTTTCTTAAGGTGTTGGTCGAGACTCTTCGCTACCAGACCGTTTGCAGACACGACTATCGGCACAATGATTGTCGAGTCAATATCCCACATGGCGGTTACCTCGTGAGCCAAGTCAAGGTGCTTGCTGACCTTGTCCTTCTCGGCCTTTACAAGTTTCTCGTCATGTGGGATGGTGACATCGACAAGCACTGCCCGGCGTTGCGATCGATCGATCAGCACGATATCAGGCCTATTAACTAGAATAGTCCTGTCCGTGATGACAGCTCGATCCCAATAGAGCGTGGCACGGCCGTTTTCGAGAACCGGCAGTTTCGAGAAAGGTGTGTACCTGTAGTACGGCACTTTGAAGTCCACAAGACCGTATAGAAGAGCAAGTTGCTGGTGAATAATCCTAGCTACCAGGTTATGTCTGTGCAAATACTCGCCGTTAGCAAGATGAGAACAACCGGAGACAATGTGCCTGAGTGATTCCCCGGGACGGCGACATGCCCGACAAATGTCGACCGTACCGGCCTTCAGGATATATCTCCGGTAGTTCTTCGTCATGATAAATTCATCCGCAATTGCACAGACAAAACCTTCGGTTTACTTATTATTATTATTATTATTATCTTTATGTTACGGGTAAGCACTTTCCCCTCATCTCGCCTGATGTTAAGTGATGGTAAGACCAAAGGAGAGCGCACTTCAACCGAAATCTTCAACAACTGTCCTCAGTTGTTGAGGATTCAACTGTCACTGGCATCTTGTCACTTACTGTCGAAACTACTCGAAACACATAATTGCTACCTACTTAGTATTAAGTACTACTAACCATAACGAGTACGAACATGTACCCACAGCGAACAATCGAACCAAACCTAGGAATGAGGCTTGCGGTCTTAATTATTGCGGTCGGAATTAAGCTTCAATCGAAGAGTTTGGCTATGTAAGTATACACATGTCATGTCGCAGAAACAAAATGTACATGTCGAGGCGGTCAACCCGGGACCGCTTATGTACTATTTATTTATTTATTATATTCAGCTGTCATGTACACAAAACCTCATTACCAACTTCTATTGTGACAAAACCTTTATGTCCAATTATGCAAGTAGGTTTAAATGTAAATATGAACGCCTTGCATGGTTGCAGCGGCCATCCGCGACCTGTTCGAGTGGCGCGGCTTCCACGTGCTGGGCCGGCTGTCGTACTGCGTGTTCATCATCCACTTCATCATCCTGCGGCTGGCGCTGGGCGGCAACACCCAGCTGAACCACGTTTCGCTCTACTCACTGGTCAGTTCAGCTGTCACCTAGATCAAAGAATCATCTTGACTACGAGATTTGACTATGAAAGATACTAATGTATCAAGTTGACACAAGCGTAAGCTGAAAATCAGTTCAGCACCCCTAGACAAGTGGCAATAGAAATTATATAAAATTATTATTGTATGGGATTGACATAAACGTAATTTATACGTATAGTTCATCTCATCTCAGCCAAAAGACGTCCACTGCTGGACAAAGGCCTCCCCCAAGGATATGAGGGGTATTTGCCGTAATCGCGACGCTTGGCAGGCGGGTTGGCGATCGCAATAGGTTGAGGGTAACCTCAGAGAGATGCTGCTGCCCATCCTCTGGAAAGGTCCCTTAGTCGGCTTTTACGACACCCACGGGAAGAGAGGGGGTGGTGCAATTCTTTATCCCCGGCACCACACAGGGGATACGTATCGTTGACTTATGCCAATCCTACACAATAATCATTATTAGCACAAAATGAACTGTGCCTCGTTTCTGTTTTTCTGTTTGACCCGTCTCAGTGGCCTAATTCTAAGACACGACTGTTGACGTTTTAAAACAGCTGATTGATCAAGATCCAGATTACTTCTCTAGAAAGCGACGCCTAAATATGCTTGTGTTGAGAGTGAGTCTTCCTCATTACTAGTCTAGCTGGGATTTTCTCTAGCATTTTAACTAGTATCTCCCTACTATCGGCTCATGACCCAACTGGACGTAGACATTTACCAGATTCCGACTATAAATATTTATTTAATTCATTTATAGATCACCCTCCTCATCTCCGTGTCGGTCCTGTCTTACACCGTCGCCATTCCGTACTGCCTATTGGTGGAACTACCAGCCATCGAGTTGTGGCGAGCGCTGACTCAGGGTGACCGTTCAGAGCGAAGGTCAGAGGTGCCGGAGCAGCCGCAGCCGGCGGTCAAGCCGCTAGACCTGGTCGCGAACATCAGGAGGCGGCAAGAGGTTTGAAACTTGAGTAAAGTTTAATGTTAGTCACTTAAAGTACAAGGAGCTCAACTCCGTACATCCTTTTGGTTATTGATAGCTGGCAACATACATTGATCCGCTAATGGTCATGAAGAATGCGGAAGACCACTGCTTTCAGACCCGAGGTCCTGGGTTTGGGTGCAGATGGTGCGCGTTATTGTGGCAGGGCTTGATCTAGCCTGCTGCTTGGTTGCTATCTACCACTATCTTATGTCAGTCTGTAGCCATAACTTCAATGTTAGTTGCTTGTCAATAGCTATCTCTATTATAAGTATGTTTAAACATTGCTTATATTTTGCTATCGTAATTATGTTAATACACTTTTGAGTGTTTAAAGTACAGAAACGACTGCTTAACGTTTAAACGGTGTAGAATATAAAAACTGTATAAAAACGATGAAGTGTCTCGTGAGACAATTGAAAGATTATATTATAATAGTTTTAATAATTGTATAATGACTGTTATTGTTTAAAGTTTGTGGAAGTAAAGTAATGGTATCATAACATGTAAGTATGTAGAATTGCTCAATTAAATACTATTCGGCTATTGCCATAAATGTGGTGTGAACTACAAAGAACACAAACTGGCGTGTCTTCTTAATATGTAGAATTGCTTATTTTTAGTTTCGACGAAATAGTGTTTGCGCGATTGAAACCTAACACTTAAAATTAGGGAGGACACTTACTTAAACTAAAGGCGACGCATTGGAAATTTAAGTGGCAGGGTTCTTGATTTTTCTCAACAATTACAAAACAAATGAAAGTGATATTTGATGACATGATTTTTCATTTAATTGACTTCATTTTGCTAGTTGTAGAAATACAATTTGTTAACTTTTATAACAGAGAAAAAATATCAAAGTAACCTCTTTTAAAACGTAGATTTGCATTTTACAGGCAAACCAGACCGATTTAAGCATCTAAATTTTCTCAGTAGATTAGTCTTAACACACACTTCATGCTAGTTCATTATTTAAAACTTATTATTTTGTAGTTTTAATTTGAAAGAAAAAAACAGTTTTTCTTATGGTACGGTGCGCAAACGCTCCGTATTAGATTAATTGTTTAGCGATGCGTCGCATTAAGGATTTAGATAGTTTTGATAGAGAAAACAGTACCATTCTAAAAGTTTAAGTTAAGTTTAATGTGACATTCGATCACGTAAACGAAAACGAGATTTTGTATAAAATGTTTTAACTCCCCTCGTTTTTCACTATGTAGAGAGTTGCAATGTCATATAAATTTACTATTTTAGTTTTCGTTATTGTGATCGCATTTCAAACAAAACTCGCACTAGGATCCCAGTTGGAATCTTTCTTGATAAGAGTCTGGTAGCTTATCCAGTACTTTGTCACAGTCATTTAATTAACTCTAGATAGGCTATCAGACATTTACCGGACGAGGTAAAATAGGGCTGTAATGTTCTGGTTACTGTAAGTAATATATTTTGTCAATGATTATGTTGAATAATGTTGATATGTAACAATAAACTAAAATTAAATGAATGTAAATAAGATAACGAAGCGATGTCATATGTGTACATAATAAATATTAAAGTAGTAAATGTTAAAATAAAAAAAACATGTGGTATTTTTTATAAAAATTTAATTAAATTTTATAAAAAAAAACTAGTTTGATTACACCATGGCCTTCCTCCCTAAATATAAATTGAGCAAGTTTCAATATGGTGCCGTGAATAACTTATTAACTATTACAATATATTTTTTTACAATTTTTTTGACAATGTAAAAAAAATCTTATCATACTAAAGATATGAAGCATCGCCTATCGTTGGAAACCGAACAAATGGTGCCCGGATTGAATGCAAGATATCGTGCTAAAATCCCTATAGCTCCTATTAGCCTCCCAAGCAACGTAGACCGATACGTGTAACACAAGTGTATTATATCAGATTGCAAATACTTGAAAAAGTGTTTATAAGTTGATGACACTCTACATATCAGTATAAAGACGCTATTCACAGTACCAAATGAAAAAAGTTTACAAGAACACTATTAAAAACTAGTTTCTTAATAAATTAACAACCTTAATTACTACAATACTCATTTACAGAGGCAATTGAAAGGCATTACTAAAGAACTAATAAAGCTAAACACAATCCATCTTATTCCTAAACGTAGACTAAAGTTAAACCCGGTTTAAAACTGATATTGCAACATAACCGTTTTGGCAGAACGAGACGCATTTAAAAGATGTACGCACTTATTTTTATCTAAACTATTTTATTCATCCATAAGTTGTCTGGAAGAGATTACTTGAAGTGATAACAGCGTACTTTAGTACGCCTACTTTCTTGCATTTATAATTATAACTTTTTCATTTTCATGCTTTACTATACATGTATTTAGGTAATTGAATAAGTGATTGTTCCATTCACACCATAATGATTGTAAATTAAAAAAGACAAACATCATACAGCAAATTTAGTTTTTTTTTTATTTACAACATGTTTGTTTAATTACTTAATTATTTACCATTTGAAAATCCTTGTGGAAGGGAACTCTCGTAAATAATAATCATAGTGCGAGAATTACAATTACCGATACAAAAGTCACACCCTTTGACTTTAAAAAACCAGCTAAATCTAAACTAAATACTTATAACTAAACATAACAATAACTAAAACTATTAGTGGCAACACAGTGTCATTAGCTAATCACCTAATAATGTTATTCAGACTAAATTATCACAAACCATGATTAATGAGATATCTTTAATTACCTAACCTACTCTCATAGCAATGATTGAAATGCGACATTTACCATGATTATAAGAAATGAGAATTAAAAATTAGTTTAATAATGACATGGCAACTAAACTTATATTTTTCTTCTTTTCTGTTTATGGAATGATTAAGTACATAGGTATGTAAAAAAACGTCCTTGTTTGACCGATACAGCCGTTTATAAATCTACACTTATACTCCGATCCGAACGCTTCGAGGAATCTAGTATGTAGACATAAGTCCCTGGTCCTGTGTACTAGATTCCTACCTTTTTATTTCTAGTTTGCGTGATGCGTCCCCCTCTAGAAACCCTCAAAGGATGTTCGATCTTTACGGATTAAGAAACCTTTATTGTCCCGTCGTCCGCCCTTAAAAGTCAAATAAAGCTGAAACGGCAGCCACCTCTCTATCTCTTTCCGAAAAAAAAACACTTGTTTTTCGTAGACGTAAGCGTTCCACAAGAGCACGGGCTCATCGACATCACTGAAACTAGCGCCAGCCTTTACAGACAATAAATATTTACACTTGTTCTTATCCCGTCCATATCACGTATTATCGATTCGATCACGTATTATTCTTATTCGGATTTCAACGGCTTTCCGTTAGTGTAAACACCGTTAACCTTTCCGTTCGTTGTGTTACCGTTATTATCGACATGCTTTCCGTTAGCATGCACAGAATTTCCGTTGGTATACATCGTGTTACCGTTGGCATACACAGGTTTTCCGTTGGCATGAATTGCGTAGCCGTTATTTCCGTTGGTGGTGATTTCGTTATCGTTGATGTCAACTTTTTCTTTTTGTTTCTCTTGTACTTTCGTTTTGGGGCTGCTGAGGAACAGCACCTTGGTAAGTTGGATGAAGGGAGCCTCCACGAACATGTACAGCAGCAAGCCTGACATAGTCGACAAAGCCACCAGGCCGAGGTACTCTTGTGCCTGGAAAGACAATTAGTTGATTACGTCATCTTAACACTTTGACAGCTGAACGTTTTATAGTGCGTTATCTCTAGTACCTCATTCTAGCATTCAATTTAAAGTTCAATTCAATTCAGAGAATTAATTGCAAATTTTCCAAATATTATGTCTATTTTGTGATTTTGTAAACTTTAGGCATAGTCGATCATTTACGTCGATTCATTGGCGTACAGGGCAAGTGAGAGCTTGTTAATTACAGCCGTCTGCGGCGAAAGGTTAAAGTCAAAAGGTCAAAAGGTTAAGGTAGAGACTAGCAGTAAAAAAACTCCAGCTAAATATATGTATACAAAAATAGACTTACAAGATGGTACATAGAGACGTAGGAGAGCGTGGCGCGCGTGCCGCCGAGGTAGCGCACGAACATGACGTGCACCGCGAACATGCTGTACGTGAGCTTGGACAGCGGCGTCCACAGCGGCCACTCCAGGATGCGGCTGTAGAAGCGCGTCTCTGCGGAATGTTATACACAGTTAATATCTAATAGATACACATTCCAACCAGATTTTCCTGAAAGATCCTGGATTTTTTTGGTCACATCGCCCGAAAAGAAGGACCCAACCTCGAACAGCTCATGGTCACTGGCAAGGTCGAGGGGAAACGTCTAAGAGGTCGCAGCCCAACTAGATTTTCTGACCATATCCGCACAATGCTCTCCATTAAGCCAAGGACAGGCTCACATGGAGAAGCATCATCAAAGAAAAATTAACTATGGGAATCATGACCCTCAGTACAATACGAGCAAGAGGAACTCGCACTAAGTACTCGGGAAAGAGGAAATCTAAGAGCCTACTAAGTAAAAAGATGTGTACCTTCAACACCAATGATCAGGCCGGAGAGGATCAGCGCGACGCATAAGCCGTACAGCGGCTTCTGCACGATGGAGAACAGCACCCGCGAGTAGAGCGGCAGGCGCGGCCCATCGCCCAAGAACAGCATAAACGTGGCCCCGCCCAGCGAGATCATCACCAGGAACAGCGACCAGTAGAAGTAGCCGGAGACCTGCGGGCACGAATTCATCAAATTAGTATAGATTAACATCACGTAGATCAGTGTTAAGTAAACCAAGCACATCGCCAGCTCATTTTTATGTCTTTACTGCTTTGGCACGAGCGTTCCGTCCATATGAAAGGTTCGTGCCATGTTCTAGCGAAGCATGTTGCGTGTTATGGTCGAGACTGACCAGAGCATTTTGTCGTAACAAAACATGTTCGTTAAGAGCATTCGCATGGCAAGTACAGTGAGTCGAGTCGCTCGCCGCGAGCTTGGCCTTGCATTCGGTTAGTCAGCAATGACGTATCAAGCTCGCCGCGAATGGTACATTACGATGATACTTTCGGTCAGTCTTCAGATTTAGGATATTATAGGAAGAAAATACCTTCCGTATCTTCTCGGAGACGGGGTTGGCGCGCCAGCTGTGGACGAGGTAGCCGAAGGTCATGCCGATCACGAACGACGGGATGTTGGTGTGCGTGCGCTTGTACGTGTTGTTGAAGGTTGGGTCCTTCAGGAAGTACGAGCGGAGGGCGCTAGAGAAACAAGGCAATGTTACAAAATGTGTGTTAACTGGGTGTACGTTGGAACGCCTAATTTTTTGTAGCCCTAATTGTCATCGACACACAAATTATGCGCCGACCAGAAAATGCCAAAAATGCAGTTACGGTTAAGTAAATATAATTGAAAATACTATCGTATTAAATGAACAAAATATATATTTAGTATCATAGGGAACGTGTTTACAATTTGTCAGAACCATAAATTCATAACACGCGATAGTTTTTTCTACAATATCATTTAAAGTTGGGCAAAGATCATGAAAACGAGTGGCGGCGTTTAGTAGATTTCTTATAGTTTATCTAAATTATTGTACCTCTGATTTTGTCAAAACAATCATCAATGGATAAACTACAAATTGCTAGACTACATTTTTGATTCATCAAGTGGTTATTTAAATAATATTTTTTTATTAAGCACCTTAAATTCCCCATATAAAATTAGTATGGCCGCGCGGCATCAAATAAATATGGACGACGACATTTCAAATAAAACATATGACACTTGTCACTTACGGACGGCGCACCCTTAAAGATTTTCCGAAAAGTATAAATGTTTATATAAAATTAATATATTTTAAATTTTATATAAAATTAATTATTTTATATAAAATTAATTTATTTAAAGTTAATATATTTTCCGAAAATTTTTCCTATTCTAAACTTGTTTTGCCTACTTATCCTACACTGTGTACCTATCACCGTCGGCATTAGGCGCAACATTTTGCAGGGGATTTGCTTCACCGTAGGCTTTACGAAGTCATAGCTTTGAATGAGGTTCTAGAAATACCTTTAATAGTTCACTGTAAAGTAAAAAAAATGATTTTTTTGTAGCTTTATGAAACAGGCATTCATAAATATAAAGGTCTTTTTAAAACAGACAGACAACATTGAGTACTTACTTGGCTACAACGAGGAAGGTGGCGTCCAGATCCCGGGCGTAGGTCTCGATGGCGGGCAAAGCCATGCCGATCAAGAACATGGCCATCAGCACGCGGTTCCTGAACTTCTTCGTGGGAGACAGGATCACCACGAACAGCCCTATGATGTGCATTTGCATGTCGCACGCCATCGACCTGCAATGCAATATATGGTCAGCTCCACTACATAATATCACTCTTTGAAACTTCCGCTTTTTATTATTCTAATCAAAGAAATTTAATCGGGATTAACACCAACTAGGTGAACGTATCGTCATCATCACCAGATTATTTGTATGTCCCCACTGCTGGGGCATAAGCTTTGCCTATGAATGAAATGAAATAAAATGAAATGAAAATCCTTTATCCAATTTAGGCATATAAATGGCACTTATGAACGTCAAGTAGTTACATAAAAAAACAAAAATATATTAAACAATAATTTAAGTACACACAATTATACTTAAAATATATAATTTAATAAACAATACATATATGTAATGCGATGCTACTGCTGGTTCGGAAGGTTGATTCTGCTAAGAAGACTCCAGCAAGAAACTTTGCAGCTACTCTTTTAAACTAAGAGTTGTTTACAAAAGTGTAACTACTTACAATGTGAAATAACATGTGCAGGCGAGCAGACTACGATGACCACACCTTCTTATCATTAAAACAATCATCAATTTTATAGTAACCTTTTTTCATTAGAACTTGTTTTATTTCTGTCTTAAGAGCGTTTACGCCGCACACTAGCGCCACTAATAAAAAAAACATATCTAGTAATTAGAGATAGAAAATCAAATTATGCTCAACAAACTATTTGAATGAAGTAATTTAGCATTTTTACGTCACCTAATGAACACCTCACATGTTATGGTTTAGTTAAATAAGACGTTACGGCCACTTTTAACTATAACGCCATATTTAACTAAACCATAACATGCTAGTGTGCGGCGTAAACGCTCTTAAACTTGTGTATATGGATAGTGAGAACGGGCCATAAACTATCACGCCAATGCACCACGCTAAACCAACGCACTAATGCAGCCGGGACCAACGGCTTTGCATGCCCTCCGAAGCAGGAGGAGCTAGAGATTATACATTTTTGGCCACTTATCTGATGACCGGCCTTTGCATAAGTTGCTTAACCTCAGCAATCGCATAGCCATCCAGCTCTTCATAGGCATACTTTTTATAACCAACGTAAGTATTTTATTAAATACTAAGTAGCGTGAAATATACAGGGTGTCTCAGAAATTAACGATAAATCGAAGACAAGATAATTGGTACCAATAAAACAACAAAAAAAAGATGAAAAACCAACCAACCTCGGTGGCCGGAAGGTAAAGCGCGCGGGCCAAAACCTCGAAGGTCCCGGGTTCAATTCCCAGGTAGAGCAAAGTGTGTTTTGTACTTTTGATGCATAACCCGGGTTTGTGATCACCAACCCGCATTGAGCAAGCGTGGTGGTAAAGCCATTACCCATAAATTGTAGTGATGACTTGATATCAATGATTTGCCTTTGCCCAGCAGTGGGACAATTACAGGCTAAGTATTTACTTATATGAAAAACCAGCGTAGTTACCAGTTCTGCAGGTTGCAGGTGCTGTTGTCGATGTAGTTGTTGTAGTAGAGCGCGTTGGACAGCCAGTACTTGCGGCAGTCTTCCACCTCCACGCCGATGTTCTCCTGGAACCACAGCAGCACATTGTACTCCAAATCAACAGCGTCACTCAGCAGCGATAGTCGAGGATCACTTTAGTACCATATCTTTACCAATAGTTGACAAGCGCCTGTGAGACTGTTTAGGTTCTTGGTTTGACAAAAGGTTAAAGTGGTCAGTGACTTTGGCTGCTGTCTGTACATGCTTATTTTTTAAACATTATACAGCTTACAAGATACAACAATTCTAGAAAAAACAACCAGCCTCAGGAAGCTCGAGTGGGATCCGAACCCACGACCTTTGGATAACCGATCCAATGCTCCGACCGCTGAGCTATCGAGGCCCCGAATTTATCTTGTAACTAAGTATATATAGCATTGTGAACGCAAAATTCAAAAATTATAAAAATTATATACCTTACTATCATACACCGTTATTTTTAACCGACTTCAAAAAAGGAGGAAACTTAAAAAAGTAAAAACAGCTCTAAAAAGCAATAAATAATATTGAAATCATATTATTAATTACCTAGATACGCATGTCAGTTTAAAAAAATGTCTACTGAAGTCGGGTGGGGCTTTTACAATAAATTAGTTTCAAACAATTACCTGCCAAAATGGACCGTATGTAGAGAACTTGAACCACGTCGCAGTGAACAACAGCACGACCAGGTTCACGGGCGTCAGTCTGCAAATAGAAGTTACACGGTCACCAGTGCTCGGAACAAGTAAAACTTAAATATTCTCAATTCGACTCGTACATATTTTTTTTTGTGTGTTCACGGATAATTTCATCGTTTATGAACTGATTTTAATGATTCTTTTTTTGTTGGAAAGGAGATATCCCAAGGGAGGGTACCATGATAAGAAAACCAGGATCTGATGATGGCATCCCAGAGAAATCGAGGGGAACCTTCGAAAATCATACGCGACTAGTGCATTTGTTGATGTTTCCATTAAGTATTTTAAAGCACTACTATTTAATGAAGGTCTGGAGTCGATCTGATGTTGGAGCCAAAAGACAGTCGAGGGAACTCCTCAACAATTTACAGCAATTTCATGGTGTTTTGGCTTGATTAATTTCTATTGATAAGAACTTTGCACCCATATGGGATAACCCATATGGGATAACCCATTTGGGTGTAACCCGTAATTGCACCTGTAATTGCACTTATAAAAGTGCAATTACAGGTGTGATGATGGAAACCATAGACAGTCGAGGGAATTCCTCAACGATTTATAGCAGTTACCTTCTGTTAGGCTTACTTCATACGGTTCAATATGTCAAAATGTTTAGTTCGTACAAAAATAATACCGTATTAAGATTTAAGTTTTACATAGGAGTACTAAGCCGTCGTTTCCTCATCCGAAAAGCATCCTTTTTAGTTCTACGTCTACCCATCACTAAAAATCGTAAAATAAAATAATTTTTAACAAAAAAAACCGACTTCTAAAAACAGGAAACTTAAAAAAGTAAAAACAGCTGTAAAAAGCAAGAAATAATATTTGAGCTGTTTTTAATTTTTTAAGTTTCCTGTTTTTTGACAACTGTTTTTCGTTTTTTTTTAACAACTCCATATTATGCACAGAGCCACTATAGCATAGTTACTGGAGAGCACCTGACCCGGTATGTCTTTTGATGTATTTTTACCTGGTATGTGGTTATTTCAACACTTTTCTAAACCATCAAATATATGAATTCTTCAACCATATGCTTATTAACAGGCAGACCAAAGGCTGTTTGTTGACTCAGTTCATCATATATGTATAACATTTTATTATATTATATTAGCAGTTGTCACACTCTTGGACAATGGCCTTCTTACTTTGCTCTCTGATTCTCTGATTCAAGATATCTTACCTTAGAAATCTGAAGAAAATCCCTTTGGGCACCATAGTCCAGTGCAGCTTCTTGGTCTCGCTGATGGCCTGCACGTTGTAGGTGAGGAGGAAGCCCGAAAGGATGAAGAAGGTCTGCGTGATGAGATGTCCCTGGAACATCATCTGCATCACGACGTTCTCGAACGCCTGAGGAAGAGGAACCGGTTTCATTATGAGGACCTATCATCATCAGCTAGGCTCGGTTCTTGTGTCATATGAACCTTAAAATGCTGTTAAACATAAACAATGTATGAACTTACACCTTCCAGCCATTGAGGATTTTCGATGCTCAAAAATGGAGGGATTGGTGCATGACCTAACATGACCAGTATTGTAGTTAAGAATCTGTGAACAAAATAAGATAAATGTATTTTCTAACAACTCAATGATACCTCAAAGGGTCCACTGTTTATTTGCATACGCAGGGAACGCAGGACACAGGTGGCTACACGTTTAACAGCTAGTCACAATTTTTTTTGAGATGTCGCTGATTGCCTCTGTCGGCATTTTCAGCTTCACCAGGCTTTTTTGGAGATGGCGAGAAACCTTAAGTGTTTCTCAAGCAACGAAGAACGGCATCACGCACTAGTCCGAGAGGTTCGGCTCGGATCGGTGTAGTCACGATGGTCCCACAGCAGGGCCGGTCATACATTTCAAGGGTTTATTGTATGTAAATACGCTATAGTAACAGTGTAACCGGGATTTGGGAAGCATGTATAGCCGTTAGTCCGGTTTGTTACTAGTAAGATAGCAATTGTAAAAACAACCATTAAAACCCTTGGTAGGTTGCGACCCAGCTATGGGGTTTTTATAGGCTGTAGATAATGACAATGATAAACAGTAAAACGTAATAAATAATATTAAGTGAAACTGAAAATCCATTCCGATCCGAACGCCTCAGAGAATCTAGCTAGGGATGGGAACGTTTGGGTGATACCATTTCCTCTAGCAACCCTGTGAGGATGTTCGATGACTAAAGCTTCAGGAATCTTCAGTTTCTTGCCACCCCTTATATTAGGTAACGCTGTAATGGGCATTGAAAGCCAACAGCAAAATTATGACAATGTAGTCATTATGGTCACTTGCAATAGAGTAATTATTAACGGGATTCTTACCATGTTTGGTCTGGTCAAAAACCGCAAAAACAACAAAAGTGCCGTTTCGCGTTCTGATACCGTGAGTGTAGAGTTTCGTGGCGTAAGCAACTTAGTGACTTAGAAACCGGTGGTATGGGCGTGGCGTCGCGTCGCTCGTCGAGCGCAAAAGCGATTAAGAAAGGGGGTAGATCGTTTTGACTGCTCTTAAACATCCATCCGCAATAACTTCAGTACATCCGTGATCGTGACGCATGCGACTGTGCCGAAATATCAGATACTAATAAATAATATACATGGTAAGAATCCCGTTAACAATTACTTAAGACAATGTAAAATGTAAGAAGATATTTTCTGGCAACTGCCTGTTAGTAAATTTGTTTTTTGCATGTATAATTTGGATTGAACTGGTTGGTATACCTGATGCCGTTCATGCCGATGAGCTTCGCCCTCTCGGGGTGCTCGGTGGGCGGTGCCCGCAGTCGCTCCCAGTTGGCGCGCAGTGAGAAGCTTAGCAGAACCCCTGCAATACAAGGCGCTATTATAGAAGCGTCGAAGAGTAGGCAAGTGACTCCGCTCTACCTGATGTTAACCCCCCCGCCCGATCCTCTAAATGCCGAATACACTAAATACAGAATACACTAAACATGCACACTAGTTTAGGCCCAAGACACCGTACTCGTAGAACTAGGGTACGACGAACCGGTTCACACGCGCTCTATACCAGGTACAGACATTTACCTCACCGTTCAAAATGTTCTGAGATGACTCCCGTGATACAAACGAATAACTAGGTATAGGTCGCTGGTTCATATCCGGCTCGAAGGACCAATGAAAAATGGTATACCTTTGTACTGAAGGGAATACTATTAGGGTTGACAATGAAACCGCTAGTAGCTTCTTTGTTCTTGTGTAGGTAACAACTTTATTGTCAAAATATATGGCCTATATGCTATTTGTTAAGACACTTCGATAGCGCGATTCAGTCAAATACGAACCGCGCCATCTAGTAATAAATATTAAAACTAACATAACATTCGTCTTTAACACTATTGGACCAACTCCCTAACTCGAAAATAAAATTCAGCTGTTCCATACAAAACATCAATATTCATTCGACCAAAATGTATGGAACAGCTGAATTTCATTTTCGAGTTAGGGAGTTGGTCCAATAGTAAGAGTGGTTCGTTTGTATCACGGGAGTCATCTCAGAAGTTTTGGACGGTGATAAAAAGTCACTCTGTATATACAACCGAAATGGTCACCACTCAGCTTATGCCATGACATTGACGTGCCGAGTTGCTGATATTTTGTGGAACCAGTAAGAGAGGGAGTGAGCCTCCCTCTCCAGACATGAATTTAAAATGTACACAGTGACAGCTGTAAACAATATTAACCATAACATTACACACACAGTAAATATAAACATTGCAAAGCCGTCAGCCATAAACAGTAGGTATGTCAAATAAACAAAGCAAGTAAATTCATGATGCGTAAAAATTATAATTTCCACAATAACAAAAACCCAATGCGTTATTACTAAAGAAATACCTACCTATCTCTTTAGCGGAGTCAGATCTCGTCTTATGACAGTCCATTGCCACTCAAGAATAAATTATAGTTATATATTTTAATATCTAAATAAAAGTGTGAGACGGATGCAATGATATTTCATAAGGAAAATCTTTGTTATTCTAAAAAACATAGTTAGTTATGCTTCAATAATATGGTACCTAATAAAAATAAAAACTTATTTTTAATTCCTAGCATACAGAGCGTAGAGGCATTACTTTGTGTGGTCTATCAACATGATTCGTTAAATTCGATTGTTTCTCTAATAAAATTAATAACGACGATGACCTTAGGGTCGATTTGCGAATTATATCGATGTTGTTGCATACATCAATAGGCTATGTTGACTGCTTACCATCAGACTCTTTGCTGACCGACTCTTGGCTGAATATAAATATAATACAAAAATATGGAAAAATATGTGTTTTACAAAGCTACATACAATAAATAACTAAATTATTCTGTGACACCCTTACAGCTCTTCTAAGCTTTGTTGTCAGCATAACTTGCTTATTGGAATTCATTTGTCATCACACTTACTCGCTATGTTTTTGTGAACAGCGACAAAGCCTGTTGCTGATACAGACAGCAGTTTAAATGTTTTTAAGATAATAAAAATACACTTTATTATCAATAGGTGTGACAGACACTGCGTTAATTCCAAAGTTTAAAATAACTACTTGTTTTACTTTACTTTAAAATTATCATGATATTCTTGTTATACACCTTAGCTGAATAATATCTAATAAGAGATATTTTTTATCAGAAGGGTATCTTATAAACACTCAATACTCCAAACTTTATTGCATTCCATAATTCCATTACACAGTAAAACCTACCCGGTTTTTATAAAGGGATTAATTGTGGACCCTGTCGGGCTCAGCACGGCTCACGCAGCAATGCTGCCGCAGCAGTGTTGCCCGCAGTACTACTGGTCCTGCATCGCTGCCGCGACATTGCTGCGTAGCTCGGAATGTAATCTCATATACACTCATAGAGAATATATGGGGACCAGTAGTGCTGCGGCAGCACAGCTGCGGCAACACTGCTGCGTGCAGCGGAGTTCGGAATCATACCTTTATGCTACCGGGAAGGCTGACGTAAGCACTGAATTTCTTAACTGCTTTTTGATTTTTGACTGCTTTTTAGCGGCAGAGTGCCATCTATCCAACGGTTATTGCAACCGATGGTTATGCAGATTCATGTTTATACCACAAAGATAACACAAATCTATAGTAAATTTTACTTTTTTTATTTTTATGTGCTAATTGAAGCTGTATTAAATATTTATAAAATACAGAGAAAAAATTAAATGCCGACCCAACCCAGCCAGAAATCCAACCTGACTCTTCCGCAATCCGGACGCCTGCACTGACCATTATGCTACCGGGAAGGCTGACGTAAGCACTGAACTTCTTCACTGCAATTTGATGAATTTTCAGGAAATGTTTTGGCTGAGTCAAGGCATTTAATTTATTCACTGTATTTTATAAATATTTAATACAGCTTCAGTGCAGCAATTAGCACTTAAAAATAAAGAAGTGAAATGAAATTCTACTCTTACGGAGAATTTGGACGTGCTTTTTTGGTCACAATTCATTCTGTCGCTGACCGTACCATGACAGGTTCAAGCGAACTCTCATAGCGGGTCATTATTAATTGTATTTTATTTTACAGACTATGGCCACATGACGTAAAGCAGTCGCTGACGTGAAAAGCATCAAGTTCTCAATGAATAATTAGTTTGTTTCGTAAAACATGACAAAGTGGGAGTTTTTGCAAAGTCATTTATATTATTTGGGTAAGTGTTGAAAAAAAAAACCTTGAGCAATATTTATATTAAGTAACCGCGTATTTTTACATTTCTAGTTGGAAAACGTATTTTTTAAAATCTACATATTTATACATAAAAATACGTCTTTGTACCCATGTTTAAGCACTTTGCGCGCACAGAGGAATGTGGGATTTGGCAAGTTTATAAGAAGAGTGTGGGAAGATAAAATGTGTGTACAGTGGCGCCAGTGTAAGCGCCACTTTAAGCCCAGTTTTCGACTAAGTTTTCGTCACAAAAAAAAACATAGATTTTCATTGCAATATTACGGGATGACAGCAAGGAATTGTTATGTTCCACAAAATAGTTCTCTCAACTATCGATGCCCCGGATATGTTCTCTTCGCTCAACTTGAACTCCCGGTATAAATCGCGTCACCCAAACACGTTCACAATACAAGTGTATAAAAAAAATACCTCCTTTTACAACCCCGTAGTAAGAATGTGCTTGAAAAGTAATTCGTGGTGGCAGATGCATATATGTATTCAACTTCAGTTTCTCCCAATATAAGCAGTCTGTATCTTTATCTCAGTCAGGGGTATTCTTGACTCCTGCAGATAGTGTTGTTCCTAAGTTGCCATAATGATAAGGCCTTCAAATTGACTCTGATTAGTGGCTTATTTATGTTTCTTTTTTGTTTTTTTTTTTGATTAATTTTATTCTAATTTATTTTTTTGTGTAACTATTTAATAATTTTAATTTTAGGTAAGATTTGTTTTCTTTAATTGTTTTAATTGATTATTTTAGTTATTTATTTTGAATGTCATTTATTTAATTTTATTATTTTAATTGTTTTTTTGGTTTTTTTTTGTACCTAATTGCTTTTTATAATTGTTTTATTTTAACGTAGCATAATGGTAGTACTCGAATCATGTTGTGTATGCAATTTATGGATTACGGTCTAGTCTTACTATCTGTAATCTGTCTGCGTTCCTAATTCAAATAAATAAATAAAGAGGAAGCAAGTGGTCGGTATTTGGTTGTTGTTAAAAAATACTATGATGATTAAAGGACAAAAATGTTCCTGTCGTACACTAGTGCCCTAGTGTGTGTTACCCTATAATATGTGTATTTTTTTATGAAACGTTCGATTTTCGAACACTGAGCGACTGTTAGTTTTTTTAAAGGACCGACTATCGAGTTTATTGCCAGGCTCTTCTGAATAGATGACTGCGTTTCAAACCGGTGTGGTAGAATCACGGCTATTTAATATTGCTACTAGGACTGAACTCACATAAGTAATTTTCTTTTTTACTTTTGCCTGTCAGAGTGGACCTCGTGCTTGTCACTACTAAGCGCCTATAGGACATGTAATATTATAATCTTTAATACAAAATAGCAGTCATACAAGTGTTTTTATCTAAATGTTATATGCAAAAAGTTTAATCGTAACATTAGTCGATTACTCCCTTTGTTAGGTTAACTTTTTTACTCGACAATTAATCAAAAATAAATTTGAAGCCATTGGTTTGGAGCTTAATTTTAGCAAATGCGAACTTTTTATAAATAACTGCGACTTAAATTTAAATGACGTAAAACTAAAATTTAATATGTTGGCTCCAAATATTAAAATAGTTAACAGTAATTCCCTTTACATTTAAGGTTCTCCAATTTTTGATGAATCTATTTCTGAATATATTAATAATTCAATTACTAAATTTCAAAATTCTGCTAAACGTCTCCTTGAAATTAGTCCACATTATGCACTTTGCATCTTAAAATTCTGTCTTTTCGTCCCAAAATTTACGTATGTGCTCCGTTGCTGCTCCTTTTGGAATCACTCAGATCTTTTGTCTCAAGTAGACGACTTAATCAAAATTAGCTTAGAATCGATTCTTAATATGCAGCTGAACGAGCAATCTTGGGCCCAAGCATCCCTACCCATCCGTTATGGTGGTTTAGGGATTCGCAAAATTTCCAGTGTCGCTTTACCAGCCTTCCTATCTTCTGTCCATAGTTCAGCAAATCTCATAAGTAAGATTTTAAGGGCATCCCCTTCAAACTTTGAGATTGCTGGCTTGGAAGAAGCAAGAAACGCTTTCTTAATTGCATGCCCAGGTCAAAATTTTTCAGATTCTCCAAATTCACAGAGGAGCTGGGACGATATAATCTGCAAATTGTTTTATGACAATCTTTTGAGCTGTAGTACAGGTTCGGCGCGTGCTAGGCTTTTGGCTTTGGGTACGCATGAGGCCGGCTACTGGCTTCACGCGTACCCATCGTCAAATACAGGAACATTTCTTGAGCCTGACACGCTCCGAATCGCAACCTGTCTACGGCTTGGGGTTCCGGTCTGCGCTTCTCATAAATGTCCCTGTGGCAGTGATGTCGACAAGCTAGGACATCACGGACTGTCATGCCAAAAAAGTGCAGGCCGCTTCTCGAGACATGCCGCACTTAACGATATCATACTCCGGTCCCTTGCCACCGTCAACGTGTCAAGTCTACTTGAGCCGACTGGTATTGCAAGAGACGATGGCAAGAGACCGGACGGTATGAGTTTGATTCCATGGAAGATGGGCCGGGTGCTGGTATGGGATGCAACCTGTTCTGACACGCTGGCCCCTTCCCATCTACATGGAACCAACAACAGAGCTGGTGCGGCTTGTGAAGCGGCTGAAAAAGCTAAAGCATGCTAATACAGGGGTCTAGGCTCCGAATATGATTTTGTCCCATTCGGTGTCGAGACCCTTGGTCCGTGGGGTCCTAGCGCTTTAAGGCTTTTTAAGGAAATAGCAAAAAGGTTAGTCGACATCACAGGAGACCGAAGAGCTGGCAGCTACCTCGGACAAAGAATTAGTCTAGCTATTCAAAGGGGGAACGCTGCCAGTATTTTCGGAACCTTGCCTAAAGGGACTCCTTTTAATAATATATTTTAATTATTATATTATATATTTTTTTTAAGGTTTTTAGTTATAGGTTCTTTGTACATAATTATTTGTTCATATGTCATTGTAGACTTAATAAACGCTATGAATGTTTATTAAGCTCTAGATGCTAGCACATTCGGATTTTAGTTTAAAAAAAAATATCTTACGGGTAAGCACACTGCCTTCGTCTCATCTGATGTTAAGTGATAATAAGCTCAATGTTGGAAGCGCACTTCACCCGGGAACTGGGATTGTGATCGTGAAAACTTATCGACTTTCGCCCTAACTGGTCCGTGGATGGGTTATCAAATTTAACTATCTGAAGAATAAGAAGCTCTCCTCGTCTACATAAATAAATAAGCGGTTCGTCGCAGTTGGTATCAAATGGCAGTTTCAAGTTTTTGATAAATTATTATAATGAGGCTTTATTCACTCACTACGAACTGATGCTAAAGGCCTGTTTTCACTTTGATTAGTGCGAGAGCTGGTGATTAGTAATTGCGAGTGTTTAGTGCAGGTGTGTAGTGCAAGAAGTGTCCAACTTTGTCAAGTGGCTGTGTTTAGTAAATTCAGTTGTTAGTTCACAAGCGAGAACACTAAACACTGCTGTCCAGACGTGTGTACTGCAGCGCAGTGCAGGCTGGCTGCGAGTGAGGGGAAAGGGAGGGCGCGCGGGACGTGGCTACTCGCAGTCCACTCGCAAAAAAATAGAACCCGCGTCTAATCACTTTACTACGCAGGTTACTAATCACTCGCACTAATCAATCGCTGTCCACACGAGTTTACTCCTAAGACACTAAGCACCTACACTCATCACCTGCACTAATCACTACACTATCCGGCCAGCCGCAATCCGGCACGCAGTTGCAATAGATTGGTCGCAAGTAGTGCGTTTGAATAATACGGTTTCATATGAAAACAGACATGCGGCCAGTTGCAACAGCCGGTGGCGGCGCACCGATTGCGGCTGGCCGGATAGTGCGTTGTCGCACTAAGTCAATTTGCAAGCCATATAAAATTCCCCCTAAGGAAATGAATAAACATACCGTTTCTTTCTATTTACTAGCTACGTTGTAAATGAAAACCGTAATTAAATACTTAAATTAAATAGACAGAAGATAACGTTACCTTCCTCCCCCTTTTTCTCATAGAAGATGTCGTAGAACGTTCCCAGAGCACACAGAGCCACTATTCCTAAGAAGATGTACGCCGCCGCTCTATCGGCACTGTTTACTTCATACTTTTGTGTCTTGTACTTGTAGCAGTTGATGGTCTGCACCCTGACCTGGAGGTCGTGACTCCGGGTCAGCGTCTCGTTGAGGCAGGCTTCGGCAGTGACCAAGAGCTCTGCATCCGAGTTCCCTTTGTGATACTTCTTGCATCTGTTCGAGATGCATATGCCGTATACTATCTGTGTATAGTTGTAATGTCTGACCGCTGAGCTTACGTATTTCTGAAGACAAAAGTTACATATTATTATTAGAATGAGCGTTTGATGATTCAAAAGTCGTTAACACTAAAAACAAACGACGAACTTAAAGGGTTCCTCAAGCAGTGTGATAGAAACATTCTCGGAGTTTCTAGAGGGAATGGCATCACGTCGTCACGCAAGCGACGAGGCGTTCGGATTGGATCGAGAGTGTCAACGTAGTAATACACGTTAATTAACGCCCGTAGCACACCTCTACTGCGAAATACGAGCAGCGGAACCGCTGGAGGAATTCCGCTGCGACCAAGTGTAGTTTGAGTAGCGGAACTGAGCGTCGGAACGTTACGCGAGTCCTGTTGAGTTGAGGCAATCGGAGCAAAATGTCGTCGTTAGCAGAGTCAGAGGAGGAAGCAATATTATTGTGGACTTTAACTTTGAAAAAGAGTAAAACTCGTAGAATTTGGGAGCACGCATTTTTTCATATTGTTTCTAAAGTCCGGATGATATAATAAATAGAGAATAGGTCTATTTCTGACCGCTTGAATAAACTGTTCTGTAAAATCGACGCCCATTTTATGAAAAATATGTAGTTGACAAAAACACGTGCGAAAACAACGCGGTTCTGCAACAAAATGGCGGCCGGAGGGCGGGGAAGTATGGCTGGCGCCGGAGCAGATCGATGGAACCGGGCGGGGAAAGAGATAGAATTATAGTCAAATCTATGCGTTAGAACAGGCAGTTTCGCTAGTGTTCCGCTTCTCCTACATACGGACAAGACATGCATGGCGAAATTACTGCGGTTTCGCAGCGAAGGTGTGCTACGGGCGTTATGCCTCTTAGTCGTATGGCATGTTATGTATTATCCTTTAAAGTCATTTAAATTTTTGAGACGTTATGCTGCCTAGACAAGAAAGAATGCAGACGTATTGCAAATTAGGCAAACCGCTTTAGAGATATTGATTTGAGGGAGGCATTTTGCTTTGAGGAGCTCGATAGTGCAATGGTTAACATGCCCGGTCTGCGATTGCTGAGGTTAAGCAACTTTCGCAAAGGCCGGTCATCGGATGGGTGACCAAAAATTTATCATCTCGAGCTCCTCCGTGCTTCGGAAGGCACGTAAAGCCGTTGGTCCCGGCTGCATTAGTAGTCGTTAACAACCACCAATCCGCACTGGGCCCGTGTGGTGGTTTATGGCCCGTTCTCCCTATCCATCTATAGGGAAAACGACGTAAAAATGCTAAATTACTTCATTCAAATAGTTTGTTGAGCTTTTTTTTATTTTCTATCTCTAATTACTAGATATGCTTTTTTTTTCATTGGCGGCGCTAGCGTTCGGCGTAAACGCTCTTAGTTAACATCAAAGTGTGAGAGTTAGCCACTAGATCAAGAATCGATGTCGAGAATCAATCGATGAATCGATTGATGCCCAGTCGAAGGACGCTTATAGTGAGTGTAATGTCAACAATTTTTTTCATTTCATTTAATTTTAAATAGTGTAATAAAAATTAATAATCACACTAATATTATAAATGCGAAAGTTTGTGTGTATGTCTGTATATTTGTTCCTTCTTCACGCTGCAACGGATAGTTTATAACCTGGATTAACACATATAGGATAGTTTTTATCCCGATATTCCCACGGGAATCACACTATAAATATACTAAAAATTTAATTTTCCAATACAAAACGATTTGTTTGTTTTGTTGCCATGGAAACCAAAGAGAATTTAATCACTTGATGGAAACTGTCAAAGCGGTACGAAGTCCGCCGGGTCCACTAGCAATAATATGTATATTATTAATATTTATATTTTTAATCGTAGTAAATTAAGGTATACAAGAACATCATTATTGTCTTTAATTTGCAAATTTACTTATGTATAAGAATTTATCTAAAACCGGCTATACTGTAATATAAGCTGTCGCTTTTTATGCTGACCTTGGCTCGAATGAATCCAAGGCCGGGGTGCATTGATTTATGACATATAATAATACTAGTGGCCTGCTCGCGACTTCGTCCGCTTGAGAACACCCGTATCCCATAATGGACTCCTTTGCAGCGCCATCTACCGGGTCCAATTGTAAATCTAAACCATTCTCGAATCCACTTGAACACACACAATTTATTTTTATCAAAATCGGTCCAGCCGTTTTGAAGGAGTTCAATTACAAACACACGCACAGAAGATTTTTAAGGGGATATAATTATAGAGATGAGTTTTAAGACATTGGACACGAGAAAAAAAGTCCTTTATTCACAAGCGGCAAAAGTTCAAATTAAAAGTGACGTCTATTTTTTTCTTTATATTGATGGTCAACTGTTTTTTTTTATGTAGCCCATATATTTTTCATCTCGGATTTGACGGGTCGTGTAGTACGTTAGCTTAAAACGTAAACACGGAAGAAATTGAAAAATAATTTACCTAAGAAAAAAAAATCGCTTCGTAATTATTCAATTTTATTATTTGTGGTCATTTGTCTTTTTTTGCTATATTAATGATGCTGTGCGACTGTGACAACTCAACTGATGTGTTCAGAATAATCTATTTTGTAAAAACAATAATATTTAACAGACAAAACATAAAAAAAGTAATGAAGACGTCAGTATAAAGCGCGTAGAATACACGCAAGTAGATCCGTATAGTCGTTTCATTTTAAAAACAATGAACTAATAAAATGTTCGTATACATATATAATAATATAATTTCCAGAATTTCGAATCTTTTTCAATTTATAAGTAATTACAGTATTTACAAAATAAAATACAATATTTAATATTAATTACAATTTTTAACTTTCTAAGCTTTTTAATACTGGATTTTACATTTTAATTTAGAATTTTATTATTATTTTTAATCCTAACATTATAATCTTTTCATTGATAATCTCTTTATCAATGTTACTTAATATGTAGAGGTCATTACTCTCACAGCCACCGGAGTGTCTAGTGCGAGTTTTAATTGATTTAGATCACGCTAAATGGTCAGGGGTCAGGCCGCGTGATGGAAACATAGTCCAAAAAAAAATGACAAAGTGTTAAAAAAATCCACGAGCGGGAATTGAACCCGCACCCCATAACATGCCGGGTCAGGTGCACTGCCAGCTATGCTATCATGGCTTTTATTTTGTCTTTTTGTAATTTGTTCGCAAATCAAATTCAAATTGTAATTTGTTCGCAAACAGTATTTGCGTAACATTATATGTAAATAATTATCGTCAAAGTTTCTGAGGGGATGGCATCACACAAACGTTTCACTTTTCCCTACAAGATTCTCCGAGGAGTTCGTATCGGATCGGGAGTGGGACAACCTTTAAAGACTAGAACCTCGGCTCTGGGCAGAAACGCCCAGGTACATGTCTGTACTTGGTATAGAGCGCGTGTGGACCGGATCTTCGTACTGTAACGACCAGATGGGCCGTTACTTACAACGCAAGGCGTCTCTTTATTATCGGGGGCGTAAGACAGAATGAGACACCTTAAACGAATAATATTATATTAGTATTTTCAAGATATTACAATGATATAAACATTAATAAGACGTTCGCCGCTCCCGCGGTTGATGCTCCAAATCGATCGTCCTTCTTTTCCGCCGCGTGTCGTTTTAAATTAGATTTAAACGAAGAACGCGACGGCTGCCGGTAGGTCCGCGCCTCCAAGCAGTCCCGATCACTACAGTACTCTTGTTCTACGAGTACGGGCCTATACTAGTGGGCATGTTTATTGTATGATGTGTGAATGTATAGTGGCATTTTGAGGGAGAGAATTCAATACAGAATTGATGTTTTCGTGATTTAGTGATTCAATACGTGCATGTGAAATGTGAATGCAAAATAATACTCGCACTAGGCGCCCAGAAATGTCTTCTGCTAGACAGCTATGAATCGTTTGTAATAGACGCAAAGACCTTTGCAAACTAATTTAATTATTTTCATCTTGATTGATTTAAATTACTTAAATAGAACACCTCTAACCCAAAGTAATAATGTATGGATTTGCAAATTTATTTTGAATAAATGAATATAAATCTAAATGGTATGTGTGTTGTGACTGTAAACGTTAATGCATTCTCTTTGATTTAAAGGTAACTAACTATTATGAGATTCTTATATCCTTATTGGAGGTTCTTTGTGGAATTTATGACTATATTGACTGTGATAATTTTTTGACAAGAGTATTTTATTTTCGGTTTTCCTTATACGCACCACCCAATTTTTTTAACAAGCTAATATGTTTTTTACGCATAATAAACCAAGGCCAGGGGCAACCCCGGCGAAAACCTCAATATCTTATATATATACATCCCACAAACAAAGTTGCGTCTTCCTATTTGACTATATTATCATATAATCCTGCGTCCGCCGTTTATTAAACAAGTGAAAGTTTTTTTTAAACACCTTTACGCACGGACAGGGCTTTTGTTACACACTGTATAATTGTATATCTCAATAAATACATTATTTGATAAAGTTAACGACATTTCGACGATTCAAAATTGATATTATTTGTACTAAAGTTTTACTGCGTAAGTGTTTTAAATGTTGCAGCTTGTCAATAGCTTAAAGTTACTATTATTGTTGCTATTTTTTTATATTTCTAAGCTCCTAAAGTAAATAAATGGGTTACACGAATAACGACTGATTTCTTTCACTCATATTGACTTACACGCATTTTGACTTACACGCATATTGACTTACACGCATATTGACTTACACGCATATTGACTTACACGCATATTGGCTTACACGCATATTGACATACACGCATAAATATTGTCAGACAAAATAAACAATGGTTCACCCGAGTGACTATCAAAAGTTCTGCCCATTTTGCTATACAAAACATTTAACGTTCTAGAAGATTGTAGGGTTACTGCTACAATGGAACTAGGGTATTTCACATCCGTTAATTAATATATGTACTGTAGTTTAATAGCGTAATTGGGGAAGTTAAACTATCATTACAACTCTTCATTGGACCGTGTAGGGGCATGGTTCAAAGGCAGTTTGTCGTCTTTAATTGCTGCGTGCTGTTGTTAAAAACATGTTTTTATAGTTTTATTAATTTAGGTACGACACAGTAGTATTATACATTTTTTTAAATGTAGATTGAGCATAAACTATTATTTTATTTCCTCGTTTAACGTATTAGATTTATATGTGAGTAAAGTAAAGTCATTTACTAACATTATTAACTTTGTTTTTTCTTAGACAGGTTTTGACTTTTACTAGTACTGTATGACATTGTAAAAGATTAAATTGGTAAATGATGTTTTTGCAAACTTAATTTTTTTTTTATATTTTTTTTCTGTTTTTTTTTATGTGTTGTGATTGTTCTTTATATTTTGTGTTTTCATTTGTGATGGAAAGTGTCTTTTTATGATAGGGCATTTTTCAATATTTTTGACGCTGTAAGGGAGAAAAGAGCTGGACACTTGCTGAGTTTCTTGCCGGTTCTTCTCAGTACAAGATCTCCCACCCAGAGTAGACTTACGAACCGATGGCATAATGACGTTCATAAGAGCTATTTGTAGCCTAAACTGAATAAATGATTTTGAATTTTGAATTTTTTGAATTTTAATGAGCCTACAATTTTAACGCCTCGGTGGCCGAGTGCCAGAGCGCTGGGCCTGATACCCGAAGGGTTCAATTCCCAGGAGGGGTAAAATGTATTTCGGATTTTTCGATGCATAGCCCGAGTTTGTTATCACCAACTCGCATTGAGCAAGCGTGGTGATTAAGCCATTACCCATCAATTGTAGCGATGACTTGATTTCAATTATGGAGCCCTTTGCCCAGCAGTGGGATAGTTACAGACTGTTTATTTTACTTTACTTTACTTACTACTATTAAATTGTACTGCTACTGTAGAGAGGTTCTCATAAAATCACTTGTATGTCACCACAAAAAAGCGGGTCAATGACTTAACGTGCCTTCGAAGCATGGAGCTAAAGAAAGATATTTTTTTTTTTTTTTTTTTATTATTGTGACACGCCATAATGGCTTCACCCTGCCTGAGGAAAAGCAGCCAGTGAAGCCCAAGAAGTGAAAGCGTTCATCACAGCGCTACCACGCTATGCCGAACGCTCACACTATGGCGGCCTGCATAAATGCTTTTTCACGCCCCGCTTAAATAACCCGGGAGAGAAAGAGGAGGGAAACACGTGTGCGGGAAGCGCATTCCACATACGGGCAGTTCGGCAAAGGAACGATTGTCCAAACTTTTTGGTACGTGTCTTGATGGTCAGCACGGTATGAGGGTGGCTTCTCAGACCTGCACGCGTCGATCTGGAAAGGAATGGAGAGGGAGAAATGAGGTTAAAGAGCTCCTCAGAGCATTCACCGTGGTAAAGGCGGTAGAAAGCACTAAGGGAAGCAATGTCCCTACGTAGCTGTAACGGCTCCAGACTGGTTGTAACGTCATCGTTACCGATAATACGGACAGCACGTCTCTGCAACCTGTCAAGAGCTTCGAGCAAGTACTTGGCGGATCCGTCCCAAAGATGAGAGCAATACTCCACGCAGGAGCGCACCTGAGTCTTATACAAAAGACAACGTTGCTCAGGCGTGAAGAACCGCTTCACTTTGTTCAGGATTCCGAGTTTACGTGAGGCTGTGGTTATGATGCTCTCAATATAGCTCTTCGGGTTGAGGTCACTGTGTATGTCCATACCTAAGAGACTGAGACCAGTCTGGATGGGTAATAGGTTGCTCTGGAAGGAGGGTTGGGGGAGAAATGCGGACTTTTTGGCAGTGACAGCGCAGACCTGTGTCTTTTTGGCATTGAACTGGATGAGGTTATCAGAGCCCCATTTATAAATGCGGTCTAATTCCTCGTCCAGCTCAATGACAATTTTACGTCTTGACTCCACTATATCGGCTTGCTTTGCCGCAGGGTGACCCAAATAACGCCGATGAACTGTACTGTCGTCTGCATAGCAATGAATGTTACCCAAGGATAACATGTCATTGATATGCAGAAGGAACAGCGTGGGCAATATTATAGAACCCTGCGGCACTCCAGCGTTCACCTGCAGAAACTGTGAGGCACTGCTTTCGCAGAGTACGCGAATGCTGCGCTCATGCAGGAACCCGGCGACCCAATCGCATAGGCGAGGTGGCAAGCCGTATGCCGAAAGCTTGCAGAGAAGCGAACGATGCCAAACTCGATCGAAAGCCTTGGAGATGTCCAGGCTAACAGCCAGTGCTTCTCCGTGCTTGTCCATTGCTTCACCCCACAGGTGTGTTATGAACGCTAGGAGATCGCCCGTTGATCGTTTCGGTCTGAACCCGTATTGTCGATCATGAATCAGGGAATGATCTTCTAGGTAGCGAATGAGTTGCCTGTTTATGATTCGCTCAAAAACTTTACAAAGGACAGAGGTGACAGCAATAGGTCGATAGTTGGCTGGGTCGGACCTATCCCCTTTTTTGGGGACCGGCTGGATGTTCGCTTTTCTCCAAGCTTCCGGCACAATCCCAGTAGAGTACGAGAGGTGGTATAGGCGTGTCAATACTGGAGACAACTCGGGAGCACATTTTTTTAGAACGACTGCCGGTATACCGTCAGGACCGCTAGCCTTCCGCACATCAAGTGACTGCAGCACAGCACGGACGTCACGTTGCCTGATTTGGACGTCAGGCATTGAGGAGCCACAGTGAGGGATGGTAGGTGGTTCCGCGCCGCAGTCATCGACGCGCGAATTCGCCGCAAAGAGCTTCGCTAAGAGGTTAGCCTTGTCTAGCGGCTGATGGGCCAACGAGCCATCAGGGTACCGCAGTGGGGGCAGAGAAGGCGCGCAAAAGTTGGCTTGCACCGCTTTGGCCAGTCGCCAATAACTTCGGCTACCCGTTGGGTGCGACAACAGCTCTTGGCCAACGCGAGCAACGCGCTGGGCATTCGCTCTCGAGAGAGCACTCCTGCAGACTTTGGTGGCCTTGTTGAAGACTACCTTGAGTGAAGGGGTGTTACGATCGTTGAGCGTGCGAGCCTTGGTCCAAGCGCGATACGCCGCCTGTTTAAGTTCAACAGCTTTGGCGCATTCGCGATTGAACCAAGGGCGCGCCTTACTTCCGCTGACGACATCAGTGTAAGGAATGTAATATTCCATCCCCTACATGATCTCGTCAGCAACATCAGAGGCACTCTCCGACGGGTCCCTTCCCACAAAGCAGCGCTGGCCCCACGGGATGGACGCAAAATAGTCGCGCATACCATCCCAATCTGCCGACGAGTAGTGCCACAAACGCCGTTTAGACTCCACTGAGGGAGAGCTTTTACGGCGCAGTACGGTGGCACCAACCAGGCAATGGTCAGAAGTGCCCAACGGAGCACTTATCGACACTCTGTACCCGGCTGGTCGACTCGTCAGCAGTAAGTCTAGCAAGGAGGGCGCTTGACCTGATATATCCGGAATCCTGGTGGGCTGGAGAACCAGTTGAATTAGATCATGCGTGAGTGCGAATGCGTGGGCAGTTCGGCCTGCGTGGTCTGTTTTGGAAGAGCCCAACCAGGTCTCATGGTGGGCATTAAAATCTCCCAAAAGCACCACATCGGCAGACGGAAACCGCTCCTGTACGTCGTCAACTGCTTGGCTCAGGTAGTCGAATAGCCGAGTTGTCTCATGGTCTCCGGAGTGGGAACGGTACAGGCAAGCGTAGACATGGCTCTCGGAACCAAGATCTACGTGTACCCATAGGATAGAGAAGGAGGGGTCTTCCAAGCAGCGCAAACGTCGACAACAAACGTCCGTCCTGACGAAAAGGCATACTCCGGCTTTCGCGAGCCGGGGTAGTGCAGATATGCAATGTCGGCAGGACGGCGGATCTGTGTCTCCGTCAGAAAGAGCAATGCAGGCCGGGCCGTCTCTAGGTGTTGGTGGACGGCGTTGAGGTTTGAATGGAGTCCACGGATGTTAGTGAACTCCACCTCAAAAAGCGACTTGGTGGTGGGGAAGTGGGATGCCGCTGTCTGACCTGCATTGTTATTAGACACTGACATGGTGGTTGGATGGGGGCGTGAGTAAAAGGAGATGCTGTGGCGGCAAGGAGGTAAAGACAAGGTGTGGGAAACTTTCATGAACTAGTGCATGTAGTTGTTCGGTAAGACGTTGATCGACCCCCCGGACGGAAGGGCCCCCGTACCCCCCCGAAAATTCTCGCCGGGTCCCACCAATCCGGTCACCAACCGGCACGACGAGCCACTTCGGGATTATGCGCGGCCTGGTGGAGCAGCCTCCTAAGGTGGTTAGCCATAGTTGGGCTCCTGTACTATGCCGCGGGCGGCTAGCGGCACCATCGTTTCTACGGGTCTCCCTGGCCGGCGAATCCACCCGCGTCAACCGAACAATGCGTCCACAAAGACTCCCACCGGTCATTGACCCTGCCGCCACCGCACCTCCCCAAGCTCCGGTATTACGGCTCTGAACCCGGAACGCGTCCTGTGTTGAGCACCGAACACTTGGCGGGTTTTGCAAGTCCGCATGGTGGTAGCGCCGGACGAGCAAAGCTCTCCCACCAGCAAAATCCCTTTAGTCGCCTCTTACGATATATAAAAAATAAATATTTTTAATTTGATCACTTATAAGTATCCCTGCAATGTTAAATTACTATTGCATCCCATAAGCGCAAACCGCTGCGCTATTGATCTCCTTTAACTATAGTGTGCAAAAAAATCAAAACGCTTAAACGACTTTTGGTGATATTGAGTAATAAAAAAAACATAACAAAATTTGGTATTGACCTGTGCATAACGATTACCACTATTATATCATACCTTGAGTACCGTGATACGTGACCTCTGATCGCATTTGCATAATCTACCGCGGGGCAAGCTGATTTTTATTAGGTATGATTGACATTATTCTGGTATTTTTCTATGTCAGTCTACATTAGGTTCACTTATTGCGAATCGCTCGGGAGGCAGGAGCATAACGGATGATTTTTATGCGATCAGGCGCAAACGTATCTCCTCACTGCTACGCAGAGTGCGTGGTAGTAATAACAGCATTCTGAAGGCAATATCAGATAAATATGATTGCCCAATACAATCGTTTTTTGTAAAATATGTTATTGGGGCAGTTAAATAGCTTTTAATGTACAATTTTATTAAATATTATTTTTAATTTTCTTATTATTTATTCAATTACTAACATAGTTTATTAAGTGCCCATTGTTACTAATCATATTTATTATTACTATTATATGGATTGAGGATTACGAGCTTTTGGCCACAGTGACAAGCCCGAGCCGAGGTTCTAGCAAAATCGATGTTCTAGCATAATCGATGTTCTAGCATTAAGAGGCGCTCTCGAGTTGTTCCGCGATCCGATCTCAAACCCTCGGGAGAATCTAATAGGGTCGGAGACACGCATTAAGCGTGATGCCGTTTCCTTTTAAAAACCTCTGACTGTGTACCGTTTCACACGGCTTAAGGAACCCTTTAAGTGTCTCGCCGTCCTCAAAAAAGTCCGGTGACGCTGAAAATGTTGCATGAGACAATCGTCAAACTCTCTCCGAACTAAAGAAATTCGAAAGGTTTCCCGTTTCACAGATTTTTATTAATTTATTTATTTTAGATGGCATTCATCTACTGGTATAATGATGGTGCTGATGATTAAAGGCCCAAAGGTCTGCTTACCGTCATCAGGTCGTAGATGGCGTTGGGTCGCTCGGAGACGACGTCGGCGTGCGCGGTGCAGTACACGCCGCCGGGCGCGTCCACGCAGTGCGAGAACCGGTCCACGTGGTGCAGCGGCGGCATCAGCGCGAACTCCTCCTCTGAAGGGAAACGATGACGTCATCACTAATCTACATTCAAATGTTTCAGCTTACAATAATTAAGCTCGGAATATCCATCACCAGTTTTTTGCATGCCGCCACTGGGGCATGAGCCGTCCCTATAGACCTGTACTATTAAGTATTCTGTTGCTATAGATGGAAACATTACAGATAGAGCGGGCCATAAGGCTGTTTTTCCACTAGATTTGTGCAAGGTAAAAGAGTGGTGCGCAAGGAAAAAATCCAACAATAGAATTATTCCATTTTACACCGCAAGAAAAAAGTAGTTAAGTAATCTGGGTAAAGAGCGTTTCCACCTTCAGCATAGTCGTATACCATCAAGTGGGATATAGAACAGTCATGGAAGTGTATAGAACCCATAGATTGTATCATTACGTTGGCTATACAACAATTTATGACTAATACTACGGCTGAACGTGTTTGTCATGTGTTTAGGTCACCTATCATCTCCTCCAATAACAAAATGCCAAATAGAAAAAGTTTAATAAAATAAAAAAACAAAGTAAAGTATTAATTCATAAAAGCTAAAGGACAGCTAATTTCTAATAACAATAATAATTCTTAAAAAACTGCTTGGACCCGAAGACAAATATCCAATAAAAACATTTAATACATAAATTGTAACTAATAAAACAATTTATAACCAATTTGACTAGTTATGTAAAAAAATATCAGAAAAAACACAATTCGAATCAATCATGTAATATTTTACACGTGATTCTGTTTCACAACGTTAAAATTACAAACTGATGGAGAGATAAAAATCAACGGAAAATAAAGGAAATGTTTGAGAGAGGTACTTCTTTTGAGATAAAATTTTGTAGATATAATTTATAAATTAATTCGTTTGTCCGATTGAAAAATAAGATCAACAAAGTCGATCGAAAGTTTTAGTGTAAGTATATAGTATAAGTATAGTTAACGGAAACAAATTAAAAAGAAAAATATACATTAGGATGATCCTCACTATGCAACATAGCCGACCTTTATGAATATTCAAAAACGAATTCCATGTGTACGTTCATAACCTGAGTTCTATGTTAATTTCGCAACAAAACAACGTTATTTATTGTAATATTTGGGTGAAAAACAACAAAGCCCTTGTCCAGTGTTCGGTATAGTGCAGAGTATCGAGTCGTGTAATAAATTGGAACCGGTCGGAAACTGGTTATTATTCTTCGCATATCTAATTAGTTTTCGTGTGAATGACGCTACAACGACGACGTCGCGACGCGTCGCTATTAATCTATGCGACGCCTTGTCATTCACTAAAGTTATTGGTGAGGTTTATAATAGAAGCTCAGAATCCGTTTGAATGACTGGAAGTGGCGCCCAACTGGTATTGATCCAAGAGCTATATTGAAAATCCCGACACCGCACGCGAGCACAGCCATCACTACAATTGATGGGTAATGGCTTCATCACCACGCTTGCCAAATGCGGGTTGGTGATCACAAACCCGGGCTATGCATTGAAAAATCAGAAACACACTTTGCCAGAATTCCCAGGAGTTGAACCCGGGTGCCTCGGGTATACTGCTGCCACTCGGCCACCGATGCGGTACTGCTAGTTTGTTTTTATTTCTAGTGTTTACATTGTGAATATCACTGGTTTTAGAAAAACTTTCAACATTTTTATAAACATACATTAGGTTCTCGTAAATATATTGTGATGCAACTGTCATTATACTAATCTTTAAATCTCTCCCTGTGAGAATTACCAGCTTTTAAGTTATAAATTGCTCGAATAGCCTGCTTCTGCAGCTGCAAAGATTTATCTATATGTGGGCCCCACTGTAGCTTTGCATCCAACGTGTTGCCTAGAAACACTTTCTAGTCCACAAGGTCCACATTCTTATCTTTAATTTATACACTGGTTTTTACCTCTTTAACGTTGGGTAATAATAAAAAGGAAATAAAACACTAAATAAATATTACATGAAGTACAATATTTAGTCTATTTGTTTGTTGTCAACAGCTAAATCCATAAGGGTTCCATTAATCCATAGTCATCCATAGTATAAGCTTTATGATTTTTATGGAATGTAAGTATTATTTCCGTCTTTGTATATATATGAAATTTGTAATTTTGTTAACAATAACATGCATTTGTTCAAGAAGTCTTGTGAGGCACAAAATTCACGTTCTCGTAGGGATCCTTACACCTAGTTTTAAGTGACATACCGAAGTCTACTAAATACGGAAAAAGCTGTCTCGCCATGTGTGTACGGATTTACAATAATATTCCGAAAGACCTTAAAGATTTAAATAAGTCTTTATTTAAAAATAAATTATCAAAATGGCTCAATTTAAACAATTTTTATAGCCTGAAACAGTTCTTCGATAAGTAAGGTAACCAAATTTATTTTTGTTTCTGTTATTTCTCAATTTTATTATTATATATTTGTTATTGAAATTAGTTAAACGAAGATTAACTTCACCAACATGTGTACTAAAATTTGTATGCTGTGTGAAACAAGCAAAACATGAGATCAAATAAGGTACTTAAGTATAACATCTCCTCCATGTAAACCATGTTTTATGCAAATAAATATTCTTATTCTTATTCTTATAACGATTATTTCAGTTACTACCTATAAAATACAATTTATACTCCGTCGGTACGACACTTGGTGGTCAAAAGAATCTGCCCATTTAGGTAAAAATATAACTGGGAGCTCTATGGGTACAGTGTTCAGGTTGCAATTTTGCATGATAAGCAACTTTTACAATGGTAAATCACTGGATGGGTGACCAAATAAAAATGCGGGATTTAAGGGAGCTCCTCAATGCTACGGAAGGCACTTTAAGCTGTTGATCCCAATTGTTGCCGTGAGATTACAGTCGTGTAACCGACAAACCTGCTTTGGGCGAGTGGTGGGATATGATATGATTATGACCTGATCTCCTCATGTGCTATAAGTTTACATAAGAGGCTTGAGCCCAGCTGTATGACATTTGTAGACATAAAATTGTTTCAACACTTTTCCAAATCTTAATTTGTTTGCACAATATTTGCGTAAAAGCATATACAACCATAGTTATAAATATAGACAATGTTTGTCAAAAACATACTCAAATTGTTAGCGCGTTTTGTTTTCTTTAACTAGCATGATATTTATGGTTGCTTTTGTCGTTTCTTTCAATTAGATGCTGACTATGACATCTCCATTCATCACGTTTCTATAATTACGCACCAACTCATGCTGATGCTAATATACTGTCATTATTGTCCGTTAGAACTGTTAAAGGGTTTTAGGGTCCACTAATATTTCAAAGTAAAAGATGACTCTCGAGATGAGTTCTTGTGATTGTAATGAGTCGGTTTGGTGAATACCATGTATCTAAGTATTTTTTTAAAACTCTTATAGATTGATTTATCATTAGAATAATTATGTATTGAGGAGGTCTTTACCGTATATGTTTTTATCTTATAAAATTTTGCAAATTTTGATCCGAACAAATTTCAAATTTAACCCGAAAATGTGTTGGAAAAACTTCGACGATCTGGATTCGAACTTGCACTGTCTGACATTATACGTCAGGTGCACGAATTGTCCTAACTAGTCCTATCGTCGTCGTAGCTCTGTTGTCAACAGATTGATGTTGATTCCGAAGTATTACCATGTTTTATAACTTTCGGCACAAATAAATGCGCGCCATGTCATTGTGCCACAATAATATGGTAACGAACCCGTTAATAATTTCGAGATAACAACAACATATAAAATGCAATAAACACTTTTTTTTACATCTTGCGCGTAAGCACTTGGCCTTGGCCGAGGTGGAAGCGCACTTCACCCGAAATCCTCAACCACTGAGGCACTGGCTATCTTATCTCTAGCTGTCGAAACACAACAATGCTACAAACATTGATGTTATGATGACATGATGTATTTTAAATTGTATAACATGGTAACGGCATATAACTTTGTAAATGTCGTTACATATTATATTAAAGCTGTGGAGTTTCTTGCGTCCATTCTTCTCCACAGCTAAAAAATAGACGTCCTGAATGGGTAGTAGGTAAAAAAATTTGGTTGATTCAAAAGCACTTTTCTAAAGTTTATTTGAATAAAGAATATTTGACTTTGACTTTGACTTTATGGCGATATATTTAGTATAAGATGGAGGTAGCTAGCCAGGCGGACAAATAAGCCCTTCCACCAACCAAACCAAGTGCACAAACATATTACCCCCTTTTGGAATCGAACCCGGAACCTCTGGGTCTCAGACAGGTGGTCTTAACCACTAGACCACAGATGCGGTTGAATTTTAAAGATGAAACCTGCTTATTAGACTTTGCAAACTCATGGGTTTGCGAAGTCTAATAAACAGGTTCAAGAACTTTTTTTTCTGGTTGTTTTTAGTTCGTAAAAATTCTTAAGGACATTAAGTTCAACTTGGTTTACGAATTGGTTTCACAAACAGCGAATTCTCGCTAAATACCTTTTACTTTAGGTATAAATACAAAAAAAAAATAGTTATGTTATTATCACATAATATTATACAGTTTTATTGTTTTTATTTTGCATCGTTAAGTCAGTTTTAGTTCCTGCAATGAATTAGCTTTATGATTTTTAAATGGCTAATTTGTTTCTTGGAATCCTTTGGCTAATCGCGGTCAAGGTTCGGCCAAAACATATATGTTTAATGTATAAGCGTCAAAGGAAATATGTTTGAGGTTGTTACCCGCTACGCAGCTCTGCGGCTACATTAAGTGACTTGTGAAGTTGTGATGCAATTTTTTTATTTACTTATAACATGTCCTATTTGACTATAGTTTTAAGACGACTGACACTTTTTTTTACTTCGCCAAATGACGTCTATCTCACCCTGGTGAGTGACGTCAAGGCCGAAGATGGATGCGCATTTCGTCTTGCATACTCTATTTTTTTTGTAGAGAGCTTGCTGTCATAGCTCAAACGACATTTTCATCGTCACCGGTTTTTATGGGGGCGCACAGTGGATTGATCCCATACAAATGCTTGGACATCACATAGCGTCGCATGTTAATAGCAATATCTCTTAAAATAATGAGTGTACAAGCGTTTAAAGGTTCCCCACCTACAAGGAGCTCACTGGTAATTAAATGTTATAGGTACCTACTTGTAATCTTTTATTATTTTAGCTAAAACTCAATTTTTATTCAAAAATATAGGTGATTTTAATTTTCGTAAAAACTGTACTAAGTGGCTGTTACCATTTAGAAATATAATAAAAATATGAAGATTAATATATAAATTCATGATTTCTGTTTGATAAAGTAATATAAAATCACTAACTTTTATGGATTTTAATAAAAAGTAATAGTACATTTCTCCAGAAAGTGAGTGGGTCTGTTTTGAAGCTCCGTTGTCAGTACATTAATGAGCGTGTTTTAAGGGCTAATATTACCAATATTAGATGAAGTATGTTGTCACCTTTCGATATCACATTATTATACACTCTGTCTGATCAGATTGCATATTCCGCTATGTGTCCGAGCATTTGTATGAGATCGATCTACTGTGGGGCAGCGAGAAACTAAAAGGGTTCCTCGAGCCGTGTCAAACGACGCACCGTTAGAGGTTTTGATAGGGAATGGCATCGCGTACTAGTGCGTGTCCTATTATGCTATTACATTTATTTATTTATTCATTTATTGCACATGAAGCTACAAACATTAGACTTAGGGCTAAAATCTTAGTAATAGGTATGGACCCTGTTTATAGGTGTTGCAAATCTGATCGTTTACATTCCGAGGAGTTCGGATTGGAACGGGAGCGGAACAACCCGAGGGCACCTCTAAAGGCTACGACCTCGGCTCAGGTCGACCGGGTCGTGAGGAGAAGCGCCCAGGTATATGTTAGTACATTCACGAGCATAAACATGTATAATACACTTTTGATTGGTTTTGACTCTTATTCCATTGTATTAAGGAAGTCTGGCTTAAAATCAATACAACCACGCTCACTTCGTTCCGCGATTGTTGATTTAAGCCAGACATCCCAATAATATTACATAGGTACACACGGCGGCAGATCAACCTACCCAAACCTGTCAAATTTCTCCAATGAATATTAATCCTTATAACCAAATAATAAAGTTCAAAATCGATTGTAGAAATTTGACAGTTTTGGGTAGGTTTTTTTTATAGTTAGCTCGGCAAATGACTCCATCCCACCTGATGTTAAGTGGAAATGAAGTCCAGACGCGAAGACAACTGGTGCAGCCTGCCGCCGTGTGTACATCAACGTCTTTTACTATAAATACCGGATCATTTCTTTTATGGGATACTTCCTAAAATCTCTGTGTTACGCAAGTAACGATCGGTATTTTTGATGTGTAACATATTTCCGCTCGCTTTAAGAGTTCATTGTTTACATGTTAATGCTCTTGACTATACCTAATGAGTAACTGGCTATCTTATCTCTAACTGTCGGAACAATGCTTTTAATGTAATAGCGGCAGACTTAGATAAGATGGTGGTAGCTAGCTGGGCGCACTAAACAAAGCTCGAACAGATTACCAAAATTAAGTATCCACTGCGCTGGGAATCGAACCCGAGAGTTCTGTGTATGAGCCTGGGGGTCTAACAAATAAACCACAACGGTGGTTAAATATTTTTTTTTCTTAATATTGTCATAGCTCACAAATAAAAAAATGGGTTTGTTGAATAAATTGACAAAGTTGCTTACGAAGAAAATCTTAATTAAAACAGTTATGTTGTATTGTATAGGTAGTGGAAAAATTATGAAATAGATTGAAGGCGTTTTGCAGAATCTATGTTAATAAGTCGTTAGTACATTGAAAGTGACGCCCATTATTTGGATAATTCATAAAAAATATGTTTTTCTCAGTTATTGACATTTGAGATGACCGAATTTCTTGTTAATTGGAGGATTTTTCTCTGCGCACGCGACGGATCTAGTTACGGGAAACACAGACACGTGACGCGCGCTCTGACCAATGCCACATCTACTCCGTTTGTTACAAAGATTAGCTATTGATTTTGGTAATATTTACTTTTCTTAATACAACAGGAAGTTGTTCCTAGAAATATTTTTATAACAATTTGCATAGTTATACCCACAAATTGTGGCCAACCTCTTCATGCGAATTTTACTGGTACTTATTATATTGTTGAGAGATGCAGCATTATTATGAATTATGTTATTATTAATGTATATTACTTTATTATTATTATTATTATATTATGAAATTAATTCTCAGATTTCTCAGATTAGATTCCACTATTTCACTACTATTAGACTAATAGGTTTATTAGTGACTCACAATTAATTCTTAAAACTGGATACATTAATTGGATAAATGGACACAGATAAGTTTTTTAAAAACGAGGTGTTAAGTAACATTGCCGGTTGTTAAACCCTAAGTCGAGGTCAAGGCCGAGGTCATAAGGAGTTCCCCTGTTGTCACAGGGTTCACATTTATAGTGTTTTTATTTAGAACTTTTAGGTGTTAGTATTTTTTTGAACTATAGGATAATATTTAGAATCAGTGCGTTTTTAATAAAGTATTTTTTAAATTGTGTCTCTTTGATGGCAATAATGAAAAACGAGATGTTTTCGAGACAATGAGCTGTAACTGTAGTAGATACTTTTAAAAGGGCTAGATAAAAGCTAGAGATTAGCAACTTGGAGACACAGGTTTAGTTTTAATTGCGTGCTTTACTACACTACGACGGTCTGAAGATGACCAGCTTCGGGGTATCTGGACTAAGTAGGTATACCTTTATCGTTAAACTTAGAATCAAATTTCAAAATACGGAAAATCATATTTTTTTCAAATTCAAAACGAATTTTAATAAGAATTTTTGAATGTCAATTTTAAGCCATGACTTCGTAAACTCCGGTGGTGACCTTGTAGGTACTGAGAAGAAGCCGCAGGAAACTCGGCAATGGCCAACTCGGCAAAGGGGAAACCAAAATATTGAAAATAACTAGTGGTCGCCCAGTGGTCGCAATTCGACTGTAATTTTATTAAGGCTGCACGGTTTGTATCCGAAGCAATGAAACATTAAAAAAGATAGAATGTGAGTTTGGATTGGCATTGACAGATTTCGGCCGCTCCTCTTCCATTTTTGAAATTTTTGAAAAGAGTATATATGCGTGTGTGTCAAATACAAATAATATGGTGTGTGTAATGTTTGTTTTATTGTTTTAATGTATTTTTTTTGCATAATTTAAAAACAATATTAATATTCTCTACTCCTTCTCTCTATAAACTATAAGTGTGCGAAATTTCATACTTCTCCGTCCGCGCAATTTTCGTAAAAAGGGGTACAAAGTTTTTGATTCACGTATTAATATATAGATATTCAATTCTTATACCGTTTATAAATGAGACATTTATCATCATCATTTCAACCTGTACGACCCTCATCATCTTTCTAAAATAAGATTACATGACACATTAGCTGTCAAAAATACACATCAAATTGCGAATTAAAAAGAAATCCTTTTTAAAAACTCCATTCTTAAAAAGCTTTATTTGAAATGTTTCTTTAAAGTTAAAATACTTTTCTCTCATACGCTCAAGCGGACCCTTTTAACACGTCAGTGACCGCTATTCCTGTTTCTTTTAAATTTAGGTACATTTGAAGGTATCACTTATATTTTCCCTTTTGAAGTTATTATATTTTACCATTGACGTAGTATATGTTAATTTTGACCTAATACTAAGTCGTAATAAATTAAACATTCATCAAAGCGATAAAATTTAGCATTATAATGCTGTCTTATAGAAAATACCTGCGTATTTATTTTTTGTGTGTAGCAATAAAACTCGTTGAACACTTTTAAGTACTTTAACACTATAGTTTTTTTCAAATTGTAATTTGTCCACAACAAAATTTGCGTAAAATTATATATGACCATGATCACTTTAGTACTCTGTAGAAGCAACTAAAGAGTTGCATAGTTTTAGTAGGTAGGTACTATGTCTTTTTCATATTTATTTATTTATTTATTTGCAACACAAACAGGTAGATATCAGAACATTACAATACAATTTGAAAAAAAATAACAGTTTAGAACAAGATACTACCCTTATATAGTGTTGACAGCATGCCAGATTACAAATAGTTGTTACTATTGTACGCTTTTATATTTTTATTTTTTTAAAGGAAAATATATTATATATCTCTTTTGTTTACAACAGATTTTTTTGGAAAAACAATTTAATATTTTATTTATAATGTATTGTTACTCAATACTTTATTTTTGTTGCAATACACATTATCATCAGACTATTATATAAACGCCTCAAGAACGGTTCCGCTCTCAAACGTCCTCTGCGTTCCAGGTTCGATTCCTAGCTGAGGGTATATGCACTGTTTACGGTTTGGTTCATGGCAGGGCTCGTTCTAACTCCGCTTGGCTAGCTATCACCATATTATTACAACAACGTTAGTCGCATTGTTATGACTCTAGATCAGTGGTTCTTATCCGGTGGTCCGCGGACCACTGGTGGTCCCTGGAGGCATTCCAAGTGGTCCGCGAAGTCATCTTAATGGTGATAAACAATAAACAAGTGACTTGACGACCTTGACGTGCATGATGAATCCTCAGCGTGCGTACAGGAGCGAGCGTCCTGCGTTTCGCATCGTGTCTCATTTGGCGCTGGCTATGCCTCCGATCCGATTCGAATCCCTCGGAGATCTAGTAGGGAACAGGAACAAGATTGCGTGATGCCCGTTCCCTCTAGAAAAATCCCTATTTCCGAACGGTTACCTACAGCCATGTATGCCATCCCACCGGCAGTGCCGCATAATGCCAATGTGCATATAGCTCTTATCGATAACAAAATAATGAGTAACACTTATCATAAACACGACAGTGATGAGCTTATATTATATAAGCTACTAGCGACCCGGCCCGGCTTTGCTCGTATTGTTTTGTGTAGGTACGTAAAACTCCCTCGCAAGACGCTCTATAATAATAACTATTAGAAAAAACCGCATCAAAATCCGCCTAGTGTTTCCTGAGATTAGCCTGTCCTAACGTCCTAACGCGTTCCGGGGGCTTTTTTTATGCTGTGTATAGATTATAAAATAGCAAGTAAATAGCCTATAACTATCCAAGGCTTTCGATTGCGTTGAGCACCGAACTCTGGTGATGAAGTTACACTACTATGGTCTTAATGATTTTGCACTTAAATTGATAGAGTCGTATCTCAGTTCTAGGACACCAACTGTCTATATAAATGGAACTAAATCATCTGGATCTCATGTAAAAATGGAAGTTCCGCAAGGGTCAATTCTCGGGCCCTTCCTATTTTTAATTTATATTAACGACTTGCCATTCTTTGTTGAGAACATCTGTAAAATTGTTTTATTTGCAGATTACTAGCTCTCATTTTTAATGTTATTAGGTGTAAGAATAATTATGATGATGTAAACAATGCTCTCGCAAAAGTACTCAGTTGGTTTACTGTTAATAATCTACAGCTTAATGCAAAAAAAAAACAAAACGTATTAAATTTACACTACCTAATGTTAAAACTGAACCGACTGATTAGAATTAACCGTGATAAATTAGATTTGGTAGACTCAACAGTCTTCTAAGGTATAACAATTAACTCAAAACTTCAATGGAATCCTCATATATTGAAATTATCCAGTAAACTCAGTTCTGCTGCTTATGCTATCAGAAAAATTAGACATTTAACAGACGTTGAAACTGCTAGAACAGTTTACTTTAGCTATTTTCATAGTGTCATGTCGTATGGTGTCTTACTGTGGGCTACAGCAACTGATGTTAAATCTATAATTATTTTACAGAAACGAGCAATAAGAACCATCTTAGACTAGGTTTTCGAACTACTTTAAGAAATATTTTTAAAGAAATTGGTGTTCTTACAGTTGCATCTCAGTTTATTTATAATTGCATAGTTTTTGTGCGTTGCAACATCAACTCTTTTACTAAACACGGTGATGTACACAATTTCAATACTAGAAATAAGAAAAAACTTGTAATGCCACTGTTCAGGTTGCAAAAGGTTCTTGGCTCTTTCTTGAGGCAAGGTATACACTACTATAATAAAATAGCTAGTACTGTACAAGATTTACCTTCAGATAAGTTTAAAAAACATATAAAATCTTCTTTGCTTAAGAAAGGTTATTATACAGTCAAAGAATATTTAGATGACAAAACAGCCTGGTTATAATTAAAAAATCCACTTTTTATTTTATTGGGATCAATCATTACTTCAATAATATCTTAGCGCCTTTATCAGCAGTGTCCTAACAGTTTACAAACAATATTTATGTTACGTTAAACATTTCATTAGATTTTTATTTAGAGTACCTAGCTTTAGTGTGGCATGCTCTCTTTATTGTCTCTGCGGTGGTGGTCGTTACATTCCCTAAGATATGGTTGAGTGAAGCGATGGCTGATTCATATGTCATACTTGTGAACGGGTGCCGCCTGTGGAGGCTGGTCTGCTCTTGTATACTGTTAATTTTATTATTATTAACTATAGTTTAACTTTGTTTTTCTTTTTTCTTAGGCAATTTTTGACCTTTATTAGTACTGTATGACATTGTGAAAATTTTAACTGATGTAAATTTGCAAACTTAGATATTATTATATTTTCTCTTTTGGTTTTTTAACATGTGTGATTGTCCTTTATATTTTGTGTTTTTATTTGTGATGGAAAGTGTCTTTTTATTATAGGGCATTTTCCAATATTTTTGACGCATTAAATGAGAAAAGAGCTTGACTCTTGCTGAGTTTCTTTCCGGTTTTTCTCAGTACAAGATCTCCCGCCCAGAGTAGACATACGAACTAATGGCATAATGATGTACATAAGAGCTAATTGTAGCCTAAACTGAAAAAATGATTTGAAATTTTGATCTTTTTTGAATTGTCCCACTGCTGGGCAAAGGCCTCCATCATTGAAATAAAGTCATCGCTACAATTGATGGGTAATGGCTTAATCACCACGCTTGCCAAATGCGGTTTGGCGATCACAAACCCGGGCTATGCATCGAAAAATCCGAAACACACTTTGCCCGACTTGGGAATTGAACCCGGGACCTTCGGGTATCGGGCCGAGCGTTTTGCCACTCGGTCACCGAGACGAAAGAAAGGATAAATAAATAAAATATATTATATTTTCTGTTTGCTATTTGTATATAATTATTATTTTGTGTATTAGAAGATCTAATTACCTAAGTTTGTTTATTTTATGACGCATTGTATTGTGAATGCAGTCTACAAATTGTACACTTCCATTAATTCTGTGAGCCTGTTGGAAGAAATTGTATCAAGAAGTAAAAAGCAAAGTCAGTTGTGCCTGTTTTCCTTCATTATGTTTTCTATATTTTAATTATTTAAACACATAAAACATAAACAAAATAAATCACTGTCAAAGCAAAATATCCACATAAACGAAATGTCTATAAACACAAGCACTAGCCAACGATCACTGAAGATATATTCATAAACACTTCCATATACTCTACATCTGTGAACTGACAAAAGTTCACTGTCTTGATTGACCGGCATCGGGAACCGAAGCCAGGCAGTTTACTTGATGGCACATTGTAGTCTGTGAGTGACTTAACCAAATGTTTATTGATGCTTGGCTAACAATCAGTTTTATTATATTATAATTACTTACCGCTCAATTTATAAAACGCCGCCGCATGGTGCACGAGTAATATGCAAACGAAGACACAAATCTTCTCCATGTTCATATAATTTTTCCCTATATTACTACTAAACATTATTTACTACTAGAAAACTTTTTTCAAAAAAATAAATTTTCAACTATTTTTTTAATTTCTTCTTTTATTACATACTTAATTAATTAGCCTAAGCTTTGTTTAAGTCTCTGTTGTTACAATGTTTTCTTCCTTAAACGAACTTCTTAAAAATGTAACTTAGACTTGAGTTGAGGTCGAGACGACCGCTCTTTCATAATCACCGCAAGGACTGTAAGTTAAACACATTTGGCGATCAACTTATCACGTCTGTCGGTGTCCATAACCGGGGTCGCGCGGAATAGAATAGAGCCTGTGCGTGACGTCACGCGGCGACACACCGGCGACTAATCGCACTGACGACGACGAGACGTTGCGCTCGCGCCAGAGCGCCGCCGGACGGATAGCACACGTCACGGCTTGGCCGACTGTATTATAATATAGTTGGTTGGCTTGGCTATACTACATAATAACTAAATAGGTAATAGAAAACAAAATTAATTGAATTGAAATCGAATAAATAAAAGTTTTAAATTTTTTCTTTACTTTCCAAGTTGTAATTGAAGCGCAACTGCGTAAAGGACAATGCAACTTTTCCTTTGACCGTTGACCCAAAAAAATGAAACCTGTTGTGCATAACTGAAACCTATGCCAAAGGTTAGTACTAATCATCCATGTCAACTTTTACTATGGGCCCAAATAAATCTATCCTAGTAAAGAAATATACAGGGTAACAAACGTTTTGAAAAAGTGTCGATGTTTATATCACTTACTTATAGGTTTTGTTTGTTTTAAACATTTAAAATATCGCCAATTGTAACCATATGGACAATAGAACACCTAAATAGGATGTAGGATAGGATATTCAGAATCAAAAATAATACAACATAGTTTAATAGACACAAATAGCATTTTTATTATTAATCATTATCAACTATAACGCTATCCAAATAACGTCTGTCTGGCCCACGCACGAAACCATACTATGGTCATTGTATGAGCGCAAACACCAATAGTTCACCTGCCCGTCAAACTGTCAAACCTACTCATTTAACAGGAATTAACCATTAAATAACTAAATCAGCAGCGAATTACTTCTATATAGAATAATAGAATAGAATAGAATAACATTTTATTGACCACAAACAGATATGACCTTTAAAAAAAATAAAAATAAAAAATAAAAAAAGTTTAAGAATAGGTACACACGCCTGCACATCAACCCACCACAAACTGTCAAATTTTCCCAATAGACCTTGAACTTAATGCCTAAAGCATATGGTTGAAATGTATTGAAGAAATCTGAAAGTTCTGGATAGGTTGATGTGCAGGCGTCTGTACTTAGGTAAATTACATTTAGTGTGGCCAACTAGGCCCCAGCCTCAGCATAGGCTACAACGACAATAGCCGCTGCAGCGCTGGTATTCTGGCGGGGCCTAGAGGTCGACGACACGACACGGAACAAAAACACAAAACAATAAATATAAATAAAAAACCGTTCAAACACAACATTACAAACATTAACGTATAAAACAATACAAGAAGAATAAACATCAAAAACAAAGATCGCACGTTACAAACATTTTATAAAGCCTAACTCATAGGTCGGCTGAAAGACAGAGATGCCTTTGCCTGACATAAAAAACACAAAGAGACAAAAGCTAAACAATGTCATTTGTCAATTTGTCATTCATTGCTGAAGAAAATTGTAGGTATTATAAAACTTATATTTCTCTATTTCGCACGCGCAGCAGACAATAAAACTGCCCTGCCCTAAAACTTGGCTAAATCGTAGCGAGACGAGAGCCATCTTTCAAGAAATTGAATTGAATTGAGAATGTTTGAGATTTCAAAGTCCAACAAAAAAGAAATATGCGTTTAAACCTTTACAAATTACATTAGGAGATATTTTAAACATGTTTAAAATAAACAAAACCTCTAATTAAGTCATATAAAAATCGACACTTTTTAAAACAATGTTACCCTGTATTTTTTTTACTAGAATATATTTATTTGGCCCCATAGTAAAAGTTGTCATGGATGATTAGTACTAACGTTTGGCATAGGTTTCAATTATGCACGTTGGGTTTCATATTTTGGGGCCAATCGGTTGCATTGTCCTTATATAATAATAATTAGTAAGTCCATAAATGTTAATATTAGATTATATTTTTTTTATATATATATCCATAGTTATATTTAATTTTCTTGGAATAATAAATAATAACTAATAACGTAGGTATGTATGTATGTAGGTACGTAGGCATTACAATGTAATGCAACATATTTTAAACATACATTTTATTTTCGGGACTTCTTCTACACGTAAACACATATTGAAATGAAAAACTTTCTAGGCATCTACTCGTGGTTTATTTTACATATTTTTTTTATCCTAACGTTTCCAACCCTTTGCAGGGTCCGTGGTCACAGGGAGACTGGGGTGTTGGTCATCTTATAATGTATTTGTAACTTGGATAGTCTTTTTGTTTCACCGCTTGTTTTATCGCTTTACGCGAAAAGTTATTTAGATAAATCGCTATAGTAACATTAAAAGAAAGTTACGTAAAATAATGTCAAAAAATATTTTAGAGCTCTTTCTCAGATTTTTTTATATAATCTTGATTCTACCACTACCTACTGATACTATACATAATTATCAACAACAAAGCTATGTTTTTAATCGCAACTAAATAGTGATAAATATTTGGTAAAAAATTTCCTTTCTTCTAAAGAAAGGAATTTTAAGATAAACTAATTAGTAACTATATCTACGTAACACTCAGCCCATCAATTGATAATATTGTACACGCGACTTGTGCAAAAATATTCTATACAGGAACTTTCTTGGATTTTAGATAGTAGTTAGATTTCTATCTGACCTCACAACTACGCTAATTTCAGTGAAAATCTCTGACGTGAAAATTGTATTTCTATTCACTCAAATATTTACGATTTTCATGTTAAAGCACGAATTTTTAGTGATGAGTCATAAAATATTAATTATTTTAATGTTTAATGATTTTACTTTTAAGAAATATTTTTGCTTCAAGAATTAGGTAAGGTTTACTTAAGGTTCCTTTCGAGAATTCATAAAAGTTTAATTATTTTGTTTTGTTTTTGATTTCACCTCGTTATGTAAAGGCCCTGCTCGTTGACTTTACAATTAGACCAATTGTTTGAAACCGAAAGTTTGTAACATACTTAATACCCACCGCACGCCATGATTAGAGCGCGAGGCACGCAAATTAGACTGTTACCTAGACGAAACCACAGATACGGCAGTCATTTGGATGATTGTCTGTCTTTGAGTTTGCCAGTCGACTTATTTTTAAGTTAACTTTAAAAATAAGTTTTATCGATAAATCGATAAGTAATAATTTTTTTATTTAAAATCTACGGTGAGACGACTTGGAGACGGAGGGGAAGTGCAAGGAGTACTTAGTGGGTATAGTAATAAAAGCAGTGCAGTTTTATCTCCAGCTAAAAAATAGGCTTCCTGTATGGGTAATAGGTAAAAAATGTTCTGACATTTCAAAAGAAGACATTTTTGAAGTTTATTCGAATAAAAAAAATACTTTGACTTGATAGGCGAATCGCGAGAGTCCATATTTTAACCATCTGCTTCTTCCTGGGCGCAGTGGTATGCCTAATGCGTTTTCTCCAGCATAAAATTAAGTCTCCGTCTTACCTGATGTGAGGTGAGACGGTGAGTGACGTTAAGGCCGAAGGTCTCCTGGAGTTCCCAACTACTGGATAAATTGGTGTTAAGTTATTTTATCGGTTACTTTCGCATTAGAAATAGACGAAGCAATATTATGATATTCCGTGTGAAAGCTTTTGAGTATCAGCGGGGCTGGTGGCGTATACCGTAAAGCATTATTATCATTTAGAAAAAAGACAAAGTGATGAAAGAATTCCACGAGCGGGATTCGAACCCGCACCCCATGACATGCCGCGTGAGGTGCACTGCCAACTATGCTATAGTGGCTCCATCCAACTCGCCGAAATTAATCAACACTTTCTACTTTTACTTTATAAGCCAAAGGAACCCTATTCAATGTCGACAACTACGTCATCAACATCCAACAATTATTTACATTATTATTTAATTATTTATGTGCGGTGGTCTAAATAAAATAGATGTAATAAATAACTTCGCAAGAAGACATGAGCAGCCTGCTCAAATACATTACTCAACTGTATGTAAGTATTACCTGGTAAGAAATAATACAAGTTAGAATACATAATTGCTGTTAGAATAATTATGTGGATACAGTTTTTTTTTGTAAGACTCCGTACAATCCTTGTACAATTATTGTAGTCGGCCTCTTTCATAATTGTTCCTTTTTTATGGAAAATAATACATTAATTCATTTACGATCTTGAACTACGTTAGCAATTACGAAAATAAGACGACAATTACCTAACTTAAAATTAATTGCGAAAGTTAACAAAAACTTTGTACAATATGGTAAAATTAAAAATAAATGGCCTTTGAAAACAATATTTGATATATCATTAGATCTCCGAGTCTTCCTCTGATCATAGAAAGTCCTAAAAGAATTGGCTTCTCTATTTAAAACATATCTTTAATAAGTCTTTAAGCACACAGCCATTCGTAGCTCGTAGCCCAGACAGTCTGAAAGATCTGGTTAACACTGGCCTCGGGGGTATCAGATAAAGAGGGTCTCTATCAGAATGACCTTTTCGCTGAAATCCAATACACGTTGGATGACTTGAAAGCAAGGTACTTACATAGCCGAAAGACATTTCAGCTACATGACATAAAAGCAGAGTACCCAGTCAGCAGAGAGTCAACTCAGACGGACGACACAAAAGCAGGAGATCGCAGGTGAGCTGACTGTTGTAATCATAAAAGCAGAGTACCCAGTCAGCAGAGAGTCAACTCAGACGGACGACACAAAAGCAGGAGATCGCAGGTGAGCTGACTGTTGTAATCATACATTTTTAATCCCTTATTTACCGACTAGCACAGCACTTTAAGTTGACACATCATTAATGTTCACTTCTTTTGTCTATGGTAATGTTTCGCTGAATAAAACACGTTTTTAGTTAACTTCTATTTTATTAAATTCATCACTGACAAAGTGAATGAAGCCACAGGATCAACCCTGCAAACAGGGGTACACATGGCCCATCAGGACACAGTGTCTAGTGTAACTCTTGTCTATCTATCCGTATTCATTCGTTAACGTTTACGAAAACGAAAATTAGTATGGAATAATTTTTACTCTTTTCGTATGTCGCCAGGAGGTTTCGTTGCCATACTAATTTTGATCGAATGTCAAATGTAACTCACACTAGGCACCCTGAACGTGCGCCTGTACAAACGCTCGTTCGAATGCTCGTTCGAATGCTCGTTCGCTGCTTTACCAAAATCGATGGCTAAAAATGCTCTAAGCTAAAGCTAGAAAATGCCTAAAACAATTGCTGTCACTCTTCAATAATAATACCATACAATTCTATTCAATTCTAATACTTTTACACAGAGACAATATTTTAAACGCGTTTTTAGCCATTGTTTAACTAAAAACATTGTTTTGTAGTAATCAGTCTGAAGATAGGTCGCGCAGTGCCCATAAAAGTTACGTCCCTCAGACATGAAGCGATAACCGAACGGCAGATATTTAAATTTAAAATTTATTTTTGTTTGTTTATCGCCATTGGTTTCAACAAGTGCGTTGCTTTTCTGCCTTTGTCGATGTAAAGTAAATATCCCACGAAAAAGAATGCACTTGCAGTTACACATGCGTTATCATTGCGCATGCAACTGTGCCGAAATATCGGATGCTCAAAGACAACTTAAACATGGTTACAATCCTCTTAATAATTACTCTAATGTGAGTGACCATGAGAGTCCAAAAAGTTATCATTAACAAGTCACATTTGATCAGAAAATCTACAGAGTCTAGGTCTCAGTCACGTTACAGTGATTGAGTTCAATGACAAACACATTAGTAACTAGTTATCTAAGTGGCGGGAGCTTGAAAATATGTTTCTAAAAACTAATTTTAGTTTTTAACGTGACGTGGCGATACTTTGATCAGGACTGCCGATAGCTTTGTTTTAATTAAACTTTCACAGTTCAGTTCATCATCTCAGACAAGAGACGTCCATTGCTGGACAAAATCCTTCCCCAGGGATCTCTACAACGACCGGTTTTGTGGTGCTCGCATCCAGCGGCTTCCCGCGCCCGTCAGCGCCAGCGGCTACAGTAATACAATGTTACATATTTAAAGTAATGCATTGTTGCAAGCCTAGTACTGTAGTACAAACCCGTGGCAGGCTTGAATACGTTGATATCTCGACTGGCATGATTTTTTTTTATTGGCTTATTTGCTTAATGTATAGGTAAAAAAATGCAACTCTAAATACAAAAATATGTTCGAGAAATTGCTTTTGTTCATACAAGAATATCTCGATTTTAAGCAAGCATTATTTGACATAACGACATATTCAATAAAATATTGTCGTGATTCTGTAAATAAACTTTTATATTTCGATTAATCAACTTAATGTTGATACAAGTCAAATGTACGTAAGTTGACATCTCAACTTATCATATAATTTTTGCACCTTATTGATATACTCAGTTATCAAGTTGTGACGTTGTGGTTGTGACCAGCTGAAGTTTAAAATTCAGAACATGATATTGTAGTTGTCAAGTTAGATTTAATGTCATAGAAAATGTTGAATTATCAAGTTATTACCTACTAAAAAAGCCTAAGCGTGATATATGAGAAGTTGAGGAGTTAGCGTAGCGTGGCGCAGTTAAGGGCTGATTATCCTGCGAGGCGCGATTATGTAGTTGTTAAAATTGGTACAGTATAAGGATTTCGTTGTTTAATATTTTTACTTATCAAGTTAGGTTTTAATTTTAAATGTGTGTAAATGTATTGTTGTAAATCCGTGGCAGGCGTAAATAAGTTGACAAGTCTAATATGGTGATTTTACAGGGCGGCAGTTTTAAAGTTTGGCGTCTGCTGCTAAGAGTTATAGTGTATGCTTTTGTTTTCGGGTATTTCTTTCCAATCTTTTGCACGATATTAAAAGATTTACTAAATTAATTTTTTTTCTTACCAATTACCTCTAATCTGACGGTGAATAAGTTGACATTTCTTTCGTACTTAAATTGATAAGTCTATTTTTACAAAACTAAAATTAATTTAAAATATCTAAAAAATTAAAATAAAATAAAATAATAATATTAAAATAATATAATAATATTATTTAAATTTATATTTTAAATCCTTTATCGTTCAAAAGATTGAGAAAAATACCCTAAAACAAAATCATACACTATAACGCATTAAATGCCCTGATTTAGCAGCAGACGTCAAACTTTAAAACTGCCGCCCTGTAAAATCACCATTTTGGACTTGTCAACTTATTCACGCCTGCCAAGGATTAACATAACTAACTTGTTAACATTTGGGCGGTAAATAACTTTTTATAACATAGCTTCTACTAACAATGATAGTTTATTATATTTTAATTAACACGCCTGCTTACAGTTTGATTCACACACAGACAATATAATGTATATGCATATACATTTTTATATAGTTTTAAGAGAGAGATACTTAATCTGGTTAGTTATCTTTTTTCTTTCTTATAATAAAATAAAAAATACGGAACGGTATTGGCGATCGAGTATCACGCATTCCGCGTCTGTCTGAGACCATTTTATCGGTGGTTTTTTGGCGGTTTATTGACCGTCTACGAACTCTTGCAACTTATCATAATGGGAATAGTGTGGCTGGAAAGAGGAGACCTGGTCGCAGAAGAAAGTCGTTATTGCGGAACATTCGAGAGTGGACGGGAATAGCGAGGAGGATAGGACCAAATATGCAAAGCTGACTACTACTAGACCTTCACTAGTTGGAGAGGCACCCTCAGAGGAAGAAGAATGAACTGTTTATTTTGCACCTTTGTGTTTGCTATCAAAGAATTAAAACGGGGATTAACGCAACTAATTAATAAAAGATATAGTTTGGGTTTGTTACTAATTATAGTTTTTCAACCCATACACCTAGTTTCATAAAAAAATCTTGATTAGACGGACTTCTACGTCATATAGAACAGGTTGTGCCTGCCTGCCTGACGCATATAGCGACATGCGTGGTCAGTATCTGCTTATTAATACTCGTTTATCAATCAATATGCTTGTTTGACAAAATTTGCCAACTTCGTGACGTTTCCTATAAGCTGTTTTTTTTTCGTTGACAAATTAGTGGTTTTTTTTGCGGACATAGACTACCAAATTGTTTACTTTCTGCAGCGAAACAAAATATAATTAATTGTACAGGATTTTTTTTTGTATAAACAATTACATGCTATTATTCATACTGACATCTTTAAAAATAAAATTTTGTTAACTTGTGACAAAACAATTAAAGATTCTTAGAAATGCGCTTAAAATAGTTATAACATAATTTACAAAAACAGACCCACCAGTTGAGGGCTTAAGAAGTGTTCTTGTGAAAAAGTAAGTACAATGTTAAACAAATAGATGTGTCTGTAAATAAATAACGTATAATGTAACTCAATAATTCAAGATGTCACAAGTCAAGAACATGTTTTAATAAATGAATACTATTATTGTTCTTTTTAATCCCACTGTTGGGCAAAGGCTTCCCCAAAACCCTTCCACCTTTCTTAATACCTGGCAGTTTCCCACCATACCTTCGCAAAGGCAAGATTTAATTTTAATTTAAAACAATGCTTGTTTTCTTCATAACTATTTATAACTACGTTTGTAATTGATTTATTTTAGTACCTAAAAATACTTATTTGATTTATGTCTCCTGTGATTGTTGTGAAGACACAAATAAATATTTTGTTTTTTCAGCTTTTATTTTTATCATTTCACTAAATCACTTTAGGAATTTGATCAAATCACTGAGTTCTGTTAGGGAAATGACCCCACGGAGTCATTATTTTAACATTCTCTGCGATTTGATCATGATTTATCATATATCACACTAATATTATAAATGCGATAGTTTGTGTGTATGTTCGTGTATTTGTTGCTACTTCACGCTGCAACGGATGGATGGATTTGGATGAAATTCGGCATACAAATAACACATAGGATAGTTTTTATCTCAATATTCCCACGGGAATCACACTATAAATATACTAAAAACAACAATATCATTTTCCAATAATAAATGATTTGTTAAAAATAACCAAATAAAAAAAAAATAAAAAAAAAATAAAAATAATAAAATAATAAAATAAAATAATAATAAAATACGGCAAATACCCCCCATGATTATTTGGGGGAGGCCTTTGTCCAGCAGTGGACGTCTTTTGGCTAAGATGATGATGATGATGATGAAATGATTTGTTTGTTTTGTTGTCATGGAAACCAAAGAGAATTTAATCACTTGATGGAAACTGGCAAAGCGGTACGAAGACTGCCGGTTCCAACAGTAGGTTTATAATTCTTCAATACGTGTATACACATGTGACATACGTCACTGAACTCCTCCTAAACAGCTGAAACGATTTTGATGATTTTTTGTGTTCGTTTGAGTGGGTCTCTGGATGATTTCGATTCACAATTGGACTCGGTAGGTGGCGCTGTAATACAAGCGTTCACTCATCGGACGAAGTGGAAGCGGACCGCTATTATCTTTGTAAGAACAGTAAAGCACAGTCGCCTTAAAATAAGCAGTAGGTACAAGGCAACCTCGTGATTCTAGTTGAGATGATTGTCTAATATAGCCTTCGCAGTTTACAGTTTGGGAAATTATGTGTAACAATGTACTGATTATATAGCAATTACGTAGTTTTAAACCATGATACAACAAAACACGCGGGGTAAATTAACTTTGCAACTCAAAAAATTTCAACAACAAAAAAGTTCAGTTAAATTGACATGAAACAACTTTAACGAATCTACTCGTTTGATTTCCACATTGATTTTGACTTTATATCCTGACGTTTCGAACCCTTTTGCAGGGTCCGTGGCGTGGTAACAGGATAGTCTGTCCTCATAAATATTTAGTGCCATATTCATACTGAAGTTTGGAAATCAGTACTCATAACTACTTGTGATCCCATGTAGCATATGTTAACTGAAAGCCAAGTCCAGTCCACTGTTTGATAACATTTGATAACAGTGGACTGGACTTGGCTTTCAGTTAACATCAGAATACATCAGTCATCCAGCCATTTATGTCTCGTACGGCCCGAACCTCTCTTCGGGAATTCTGTTTTTCGATTCTTCAATGAGTACCGGTATTGTCCCTCAAAAATACCGGTTCCTACCTGCGACATTGCCAGTTTGTTTATCACATGATATGCAGAGCACTGCGGCCGCGGAAATGAATATAAACAGGAAAAAAAAATAATGCTAATAAATTTGGTTACCTGGTACCGGTATAACTGCCGGTACTAGTACCCGTATTATTTTGTAAAATACCGATATACCGGTACAATACCACTTACCGGTACTCATTGGTTAACCTGTATTATCAATACCAGTATCAAATCGTTACCGGTACTTTATTAAAGTCAAAGGTTATTGAAAATACCGGTATTCCAAAATCTGGTCTTGAGTTCTGAGTTCTTGATAAACCAACGACGACAATGTGGAAGGTCCAGACAAAGACGGTAGGGTGAGTTGAGTGCGAGTTTTATTTGTCATTCAATAACGTGTTAACAAAAAAATTTTAACAAAAAAAAAACCGACTCCAAAAAAGTTTACTGATAAAATTGCACTAAAAAGTAAAAAAATAAGCGTTGACTTACATATACAATAACTTTATTAAGAAAAAATATAGGTACAATTATTGTTACTTTTGGGGCCGGTGCCAGCCAACGAAGTTTTTAAAGCCGGTGCCAGTCCGCGTTTGTAGTCAAAATTTCATGCATAAGATTGAATGTACTATTATGATTATAATATAGTATATGTCGTTAAATGTTTATGTTAAAGTTACCTTGGCTGGCACCGACTCCAAAAGTAACAATAATTGTACCTATATTTTTTCTTAATAAAGTTATATTTTTTTACTTTTTAGTGCAATTTTATCAGTAAACTTTTTTGGAGTCGGTTTTTTTTTGTTAAAATTTTTGTTTATTTCTCGCTTTTTAGTGATTCGTCTCGATCTATTTATCAAAAGCTAATATGGGTAGACCTACTAAACACGCTGCTCGTATGAGACAGCGCCGTTTAAATGAGACAAGCGAAGAAAACGAGAAATGCCTATCTCAAAGTAGGAAATCAAAAACTGAGTTCCGATGCCTGTCTTCTTTTGCTTCGTCATAGTCGCTTAACTATCTTAATCGAGATATTTTATCGCCACCCGTGAAATACTTATCATTGAGCAGTTCCGATGGCAATCTGTGGTCTTTTTCATCAGTTACACTTCATCAAATTATACTTTCTGAATGTAAATGCTTGACTTATTTCTGAAAATACCAAAATCGCGATAGGTATGCGTACAATATTCGAGGAGTTCCCTCAATTCCTTGAGGATCCCATCATCAGAACTGGACCAAATTAAAATGGGACTACACGGGAAGCACCATCTTTCAAATAAAGAAAGATCATCAAAATCGGTTCACTCAGTCGAAAGTTCTGAGGTAACAAACATAAAAATAAAAAAAAATAAAAAAAATACAGTCGAATTGATAACCTCCTCCTTTTTTTGAAGTCGGTTAAAAATGAATTTGTACGACATTGCAGCAGCAGCGTGCAGCGTTTCTTGGTTATAATAATATTCTGAATTAGGTAAATCAGGATTTGGTAATTTTAATTGGAAAATTTCACCTTTGACTTTTTTGAATTTATAACCGAGGAAAGTTAAAATTTAATATTTCGTCATGGCAAAAAAACCTCGCGTTAGGCATCCTGAACTCCCACACACAAGTCCAGGATAAAAGTTAATGGAAAAAGGGAAGGAAGTCTTGTGGGGAAACAGTGGCTTATGGTTGTAATAGGTTTTCCTAAACTTTTGTTATCAAATTAGTCGCCTAGCGATGTCGATCGAATAACCAGTTATTCATTAATGATTCTGTCGTTATTATTTTTTGGTGACGTCTGTTAATAACTCCATGACGCTCGTAAGCCCACTTTCCACGAGCTTAACGTTGTGGAAAGAATTTAAAAAAATAAATAAAAAATAAATTGTTATTTCATTTTTAATCGCAATTTTGTTTCTCACTTTAAAATGTTATATTGTAGGAAATTTTCTTTATGCAATTGCATGCAGTCTTAACTGTCAGTTGAATTGATATTAATATAGAACCTATATTAATTATAATCCTATTTATATTTTCTATAAAGGCAGAAAAAGATAAAATCTATGTTTACCTGACCAAAGATTAATGTTATATTCAAGGAACGTTCATTACATGTCAATTCGTATTTTAGATAAATTGCCTGGTGATATAAAAATACTGACATTGTATAAATTTAAATCAAAATTATTTAAATTTTTAATGAACAAAATGTACTATACAATTAACGACTATTTAAATGATAATATTTAAAATGCTATATTTTAATTGTATTATCGTTAACTATGATTTTATTGTAATTTGTTAGTAATTTAAGTAATGTAATAGATTGAATGGCTTCTAATGTAATTTTGAATATTTGCACATCGTATACGATAGAATATGCTGGTTAACATTAAATATGAACATTTTGTACCATATTTAAGCAAATAAATATTTGATTGATTGATTGATTATTAATGATAATGTTAAATATGTTGATGATCATTAAATAAATTAGTAAATAAATATTGCTTGCAGACATATTGCTGTAGAAAGGTTGCTGTATTAAAAAAAATCACAATTCTAAGAAATCCCTGTTAATGTTTTTTTTCTAGCACCACTCTTTTACTTAGCATACCTAGCTTCAGTGATAAACAACCACGTCGAGAACATTAATAATAGTAGTTTATGCAACTGTCATATAATGAAGGGTATTAAAACACGAGTGTGAGTTTATGAAACGAGCACAGCGAGTTTCATAATAGTAACGAGTGTTTTAATACCCGTGTTATATGCAGTTGCATACACTACTTTATCTTCACTAATGCAATTAGTCAAACAACAAGAGTAAAAGCTGACAATAGTTTATTTATAATAATTGTTCAAATTTTGGATGGTACAATTTTGAAAGTTAATGTTAATTATTGATCCAGCAGCTGTAGCGGTCGCGGGGCAAGCAGTAGAGCTCGTAGACGGAGTTGGAATATTTATAATTACTTCATTCGTCTTGTTTTCTATACTGTTCAAGATCGTATTTGAGACTTGAATTTTATTCATTAAAGACTCATCAATGTAGCTTTCAGCCACCGTAGAAGACTTCCACCCCCCGTGTCGTTTCAGTGCGGTCAAATCACCACCGCTATCTATGAGAAGGGTCGCCGAGGTGCGCCGGAAGCAATGCCCCGTGTACAACGCTGGGTTAGGCAGATTCAAAAAACTTGCGATAGTATTTCCCAGAGCACCAAATTTATTAATACCAGTTCTTTGATCGACGCACTTCCCCGATCTATAGCTCAAGAAAAAGGCAGGGTTTCGACAGGGGGTGGGTCGAAGTTCCATGTATTTTTTACATACGGCATAGCAGTTGCCCGTCACAACGAAAGAACGATCTATTTTCGTTTTTGTTTTCGAAACTTTCACCATGATTGTACTGTCGTCTATGTTAGAGACTTCATCGAACTGGATGTTGTATAGCTCTTGCCTTCGGCATGCCCCCATTATGCCGAAGATTAGTGCAACCTGTAACAATAAACGATATAATAAGCTTGAGGTACATAGCCAAGGCAAAAACTATGATTTATGGAGTAGTAAAGTGTAGGTACCTACTACCTAATTTATACACAAAGCGCTTAAACGGAGTGTCTAGATAACTTGCGTGTGTAGTACGTAAGTACTAGGTAGATTAAATAACAGAACTAAAATACACTTACCTTTTCAAAAAGATACAAAATATCTGGTGAATCTTTCAGGAACATCTTTATTTGACCTGATGTAAACGTCAAGGACTTTTTTTCCTTGTGTCCTTCTGAACTGCGTTTCAGGAACGCTATGACTTTTGAATACTTCGTGATATCAATATTGTTGTAGATACTCAGTGTGGACTTGAGCATAGAATATTTAGCCCACATAGAAGATGGCTTGAATTTGTCGGAGAGGTCTTTGAGATACACAAGAATGACATTTTCAGAAAATGATGTAGGTTTCTTTTCGATCTTCCGTGCCAAAAAGTTATTATATTCTTTTTCATATAATTTTCTAGATTTTTCTGGCAAAAGATTGTGAGTTACTTTTGTTGCCAATTCTAGAATATCCGGAGGCGTACAAATATCATCGTCGCTGTCCATTTTTAACTTTTAATTTGTATTTTAAAAACAAAACACATAGCGAAACATTAAATTCACGCGTACGTGTATTGTCACAGTGAACTTGCCGCCATTAAAATCTAACCAATGAGAGCGCAGCTGCGCGCGCAGGGCCAATCAGGAGCGAGCGCGCGCTTTTCTTTTTTTATTTAATTGGCACAAGATCTTACAAAAGAGTTTTGTGTATGTAAGTTTAGTAGTTTCGACGAAGTTTTCACGTATAACCCAACTGTTTTCAAAAGCCAGCCTAATATCAAAATTTTATACAACTTGTATGAGGATTTTGACATAAGGCTCGCCAGGTTAATTGGTCGCGTTTTATTGATGTTATAATGAGATTTTACGATATCGATGTGGATATTATACCATTATGTGAAATTGCTTAAATTGAGTATTTTGTTGTCTGCGCTATAACAGTAGTAATTATAAGTCAAGTATCGGAAACATAAGTAGAATGTTACAACATTAGTACTGCATTTCATCTTGGGGAGGCGCTCATAAAACCACCATGCTAAACTTAGAAATAGCACAGAGAGCCATTTTGAAAGTAAGCACATTTCGTCCTTTCCGTTTCCCTACAGCAGAACTCCTAACTGAATGTAATGTCCTTTCTGTTCGTCAGTTGTTTATACTACAAACTGTAACAAAGAAACATTCACTAACGCCCTATAGTCCTGCACTACAAACCAGCAAAAGGCGAGTAGACATTGTTTGTTCCACTGAGCTATATCGTACAGCTCACTCTCACAGATTCTTTTGCTTTCTTGGAAGTTTTTTGGATAATAAACTTAATTTAACACTAGGTATATATCATATGAACAAAATAAATTGTAAGAAAACCATACAAAATTGGCTTATAGGGAAATCCTACAATGACACCGAACATCTATTATTAGTTATTACATAAGTTGGTATACAATGGCAGCAACATGCTGCTTAAGCAAAATGTTATTAAAAATATTATAATTTATTGCTATTTAATAAAATGTTATGTAAGCAATCGCTAACACACTCACCGATTAGATGCCTGAGATACGGGTAAACTAGTTTACTTAGTTTAGGTATCAGCTGGTTATTCTGCACTACTAACCTTAATTTTAAAACTTTACATTATTCTTCAATGATTTCTTGTAATGCATTATATTATTATGTACACAAATGTTATTTTATAAGTTTTATGTATTTAGTCTTAAGTTTTACACAGCAAATAAATTTATTCTTATTATTATTATTAGTGTAGATAAATTTTGTTAAATGCACTTTGTATGAAACCGTTATCGAGCTTGTTTGGCATAACATGTCCATTAATTAAGATTTTTGTAATACTGTTATATGTATTAGGGAAAAATGTGTTTGTTTGTCTGTACAGTACTATTGGTGCGTGTTTCTGTGTGCAAGTGAAGCAAACTATTAATAAAATAGAAATATTTTTATTATATAATTAAGTGTGTGGTTGTTTGCCAATTAAATTCTAATACGAGTACTATTATGACATGAAACTTGTTTGTATGTATAATGTATAAGGGGGTGATCTCGGAAACTACTGAACCGATTCAAAGGTGACGCAACATTGGCATGACAATAAAAATAAAACAATATTTAATTCGCTGACCCGGCGGACTTCGTACTGCTTATATCAATATAATATATTGAAATAATGTTTGAATAAAGGAACATTTAAAATGATATAATACTCATTTAAGTTTATTTTTGCATATTATTTATTTATTCACATTATTAATATACAGCTTACAAACTAAAAACATAATATGTAAGAACAGTCTATTCAGTGATTTCAACAAGTTTTAGCCTTAAATGCCTTAAATCGTACACAACTTTCAAATAACAATTTTAATGTAAACATTAATCTAGAATTACTTTAGAATTGACTCAGACGAAGCCGTGGGCGTAATGGTAGTATAGGATAAAAATAACTATTTTTAAAGAAAGGCCAGAAAGATGGCAGTTTCGCAAGCCTTTGACGTCACAGACACAGTTGAAGGCTAGTCATCCTAGGGTCGACTAGTATTTGAAGGTCAATGCAGCTATCGGACTAGTTATCATAATGCTCGAAGCCAGTATTAATTACGAACAAAACAATATCATTAATGTGAGCTAGTTTCTGCAATCGGTTTTGCCTGCGAAAAGTTCGAACAACCGACAGAATGAGATGATTTTCCAAGGATAAAAAAATAATTTTGTTAATTAATGCAATGCTGATTATATACCAAATTTAATTAAAAGACGTATCATTTTAAATAACATATTCTTAATATTATAATACGAGTGTGTTAGCACTTATGCTTAACAGCTTCTGCTACCAGTTGGTAGAGTTCTGCTCATCAGAGTGACAAAAGTGCGAGTAATTTATAATAGAGAGTATTAACAAAAAATGATACAAGTTTACAGGTTTTTATTAGACGAGTATAATCAGGGGTAAGTTACTCTTAATAAAACGTCAAACTACAAAAACGAAACAAAACTTATTAAACGCAGATTAAGACTCCAAAACTTTACAAAAAATAATAATATATTGCATAAGCTTCAAAACTCTTATTATTTTAATCCAATAAGCCGTTTTTTCAAACTTTCATTAAACTATGTTTGTACTACTAACTTTACGCGATTCACCTTAATCGCCATGTGACCGACACACAATTGAGTTTTTATTGTATCTGGTTTTGTGCCTGTTGTTATGTGGCGACTAGCAAGACACTTCAAAAAATATATACTTTATTAAATACACAAGAATAGTAATGTAAAACTTCGATGATGGATTATATCTAACTGTCGTATACAGTCACAAAGGTATTTATAATAGAATTTTTGTGAGAATAGTAAATAACACATTATTTAGCAATCGAATAACAAAGGAAAAGGAATATCCAATATTAACCTAATTACTAAACTGAATAATGAGTTCGATAATGTAAGGAGAAAGGAATATTAGTTAGTTAGAATCCATCATTGAAGGAATTGGTCGCGGTTCGTGCGTCGTCGATTTTTAGTAAACAAGCAAGTTGGTCGCGATTCGTGCGTTTTGTAAAATATAATAAAAAATGCCTTCACCGAATGGTCGCGGTTCGTGCGTCCTATTAACTTTGTTCATTCTGATAGTCGCGTTTCGAGCGCTTTAGAAAAACAATGGCACGTAGAGCCATAGAGTTAGATACATTGGAACATAGCGACCTTGTTTAATATTTTGTAGGTACTAATGCTGTACATTACTATTCCTGTGTGTTTAATAAAGTATAAATTTTTAAAGTGTCTCGCTATTCGCCACAACAAATTTGGCGCAGTCGGTAGGATCGCGAGTGAATTAAAAAAACAAAGTCGCAACGTGATGGTATTCGCAACGAAATAAAAATCGCCGAATAAGGTGAAACCACGGTAGTTGAAGGCTTTCAAAAGACTTTGCAGAACATGAAGCTCCTGATCACGCTGTTATGGTGAGTGGCTGATACTTGTGCTTCCATATCCTTTCCATTTCCAGTTTATAGATCAATTCGTTCATGCGATTCGGCGTTCCAGTTAGCCAGTATAACTCAGAAAGAAATCCTATTAGTATACACATTAAATAAAATAACTGGGACTTTGTCTTCAGACGTCCACGCAAAACAGTTTAACAAATGGGAAGAGTTAAAACCATTTTTAATCCAAAAAATTTTTACAGACAAAACCCTTAGGCCATCTTAATCTAGAATCAGACAATGTTTCAGAAACCAAACGAAACTGTAATTGAATATTTTCACAGGGTGGATTTTTGCCGTAATAAAATTATAGAGAAATTATCCGCTGAAATAAACGATGACACGATTGCAGGGCGAAAAATAACTGCAGAGGAAACTGCACTAAACGTATTCGTCAACGGGCTTAATTCTGACATAGGAACTATGCTTAGGACTAAAGACTTTCATAAATTGTCTGACGCAGGTAACTTTGCCATGCAGGAAGACAAAGTTTGACTGATGAATCGTGCTAGACAGTCCTTTTACAAACAAGCAGTAGCTAAACCTACTCATCTAAACACTTCCAACACCTACCAAAGGACACCGCCATCACAAACGAAATTTTGAAACTATTGTAAAAAACGGGGCATCTAATTTCAGAATGTCATTTAACAATAATAAAAATAATTTTCAGCCCCACACACCATTACAAAACCATCATACACTTCCTGCACTTCCTGCACCCCCGCGTTTCAACAATCCAGCCAAGATTAACCATTTAAACACGCAGGCGGCCGAGGGAATGGCGCACCCTCCGGGAACCGCTTCAGCCTATTACTCAACTGGCCAGACTCCGACACCAATCTTGGAGATCAGATGTCAGATTCATACCAGCCGAACGACATCCAGTTTCAAACATAAAACCACCAACTCAACATTAAAATATTTTGGTACCAAGCTACAACCAGTCCATCGAGGACGAGCTGAAACCAGTTTACGAAACAAAGACATATTATTGCAAAATAATGTAGATTTATTAAATTTATTAAATAAGCACTGAAAAACTTATACAACAAATGTATGTATGATCTTACTTAGCTGTCGACGATATCTCAACTTTGGCAAATACATTGACGTTTACAAAAATAAATCTTATTGGGTTGGAATAGTGGCCAAAGTCGCTCTAAGCATGCCTAACTATAGGATATACCTAAATAAAGATAATTTAAAGTATTGTGCTAACAGTACAGGATAAATACACGGGAAGCCGGTTCCCGCAGTCTTAGGTGCGGTTTACTGGGCCTTGTACACACGGGTGCATGTCACGTCTTTCGCTGTCATCACAGCTTTAAGCTCTTCAGGTCCAAACTCCCGGGTGTAGGTGACCTCCATGCCGTCGGCGGCTTTCTGCACCTGCTTCAGCACATTGCCTTCGAAGTTGCAGACTGACTTCACCTTAGCTCCATCAGCGCGCTCCTCGTCGAACTCCTCACCGGGCTTGAACTTCATCTCGGTGGTCTTGAAGGTGGATGACGTGACCAGGACGTAGTTGTCGCCATCTTTCCGCAGCTCCACGGTAGGGGTAACTGCGGTGGCAGCCTTGCGGGTGATGAGGCCAACGCCTAGAACCTTCATGAATTCATCGAAGTTCTCCGAAGAGGTCATTTTGTATTTCTTGCCGACGAATTCCATTTTAAAAATTTTTTAGGGTACTTTTTTCTAGTGATAATAAATAACCTGTTGACACCGCACCGGCTATAACAAGCACTCACTAATCACTCGACTAACCATACACCTCCAGTCTATCGCAGACAATATCGCGACATCGGTACGCAAACTGTCGAGAAGTCTTCAACTCATCCTAGATCACTAAATCAACCTACTAAATCATTATCCTCTTAATCAAAACAATCTAAAACTCAATTAAATATTTCTACAAAATCTCTAATTTAAAGCTCTGTTTCCACCAAATCAATGCAACAAAACACCAATTTTAAAGCCATACTAAAAATCTAATCCTAAATCAAAGAAGAGAATAAAATAAAAAAAAACAATTCTACTATATCCAAAACCAACTCTGAACCATATAAGATTTCATCGTATAATATACCTCCTGAAAACCTTTTTAAATTCCATATCGACGGTAAACCAATAACACTGTTAGTTGATACCGGAGCCACAATCTCCATATTACGAAAGGACAAAATTGATATTAATCCAATCAATTCCTCAAAAACGGTCTCTATTATAGGAATTTCAAACGGAAATTCTAATATTCAAACTCTAGGAACTTCTCAAACTCTTGATCAATTCTCAGCGCATACGTTTCATACAGCTGATTTAAATATAGAAGCTGACGGCATATTAGATAATGACTTTATATCGAAGTTTAATGTCAATATCTATGTAAAATTTAAAACAATGCGCATACGTGGCACATCTTACAAACTTTTCACTTGGGACGAACAAACGATAAAGACCGACAATAATAAACAATACTTAGCTAAGTTCCGAGACAATAATTACATGCATTACAAATGACTTACAAAACGGTCAAGCTATTGTCGAAAAATAACACATCGGTAATGACCTCACAATCCCTAATGCGTTAATTACAATCGAAACTAAAAGATTTCTAATAACTTGTGTCAACTCGAGTGATGTTGACAAAACGATAACAACTCCTACCATTCAGGTATCATTATTCGAAATGCCAACGTCAAATAAATGTTCGGTAAATCCAATTAACAACGATAAAGTTGATCCCAAAATACAAAAACCAATTAGAGATCTCATTCGTAACGATCATTTAAATAACGAAGAACGCGAATCCCTTGATAAAATTATAGCTAATTATTCGGATATATTTTATACCAAAGGTGAACCTTTAACATTTACCAATCACACAAGGCATTCTATACCTACTACTTCTGATAGTCCGATAAACACAAAAACTTACAGATTTCAGCATATTCAGATTTCAGCATAGCAAGAGGTAAAAACTCAAATCCAAGAAATGCTAGACCAGAACATCATTCAATCCAGTACTTCACCATGGAGTAGTCCAATATGGGTCGTACCCAAGAAGTGAGACATCTCTGGAAAACAGAAATGGCGAGACGTTCGAGACTATCGTAAGCTGAACGAAGTCACTGTGGGTGACAGCTATCCTCTACCTAACATAGCTGATATCCTAGATAAATTAGGACACTCTATATATTTTACTACGCTCGATTTGGTATCAGATTTCCATCAAATAGAGTTAGATCCTGAAGACATTCCAAAGACAGCATTCAACATACCTTTCGGACACTATGAATTTCGTAGAATGTTTTTCGGTCTTAAAAACGCACATGCCACCTTCCAACGTGCTATGGATAGCGTCTTATACGGCTTACAAGGTGAACGTTGTTTTGTTTACCTTTAACATGGAAGACAAACTTCAGAAGTTTTCAATAGTCTTCAGCAGGTTGGTCTCAAAGTCCAACCAGACAAATGTGAGTTCCTTAGGAAAGAAGTAGCATATCTAGGCCATATTATTTCAAGTGAAGGGGTCAAACCAAACACAGATAAAGTAAGAGCCGTTCAGGATTTTCCAATACCTAAGTCATGTAAAGACATTAAGTCGTTCCTAGGTCTTGCAGGTAACTGTCGACGGTTTATCTCTAATTTAGCAAATTAACCAAACCACTTACTAGTCTTTTAAAAAAGGATGTTACTTTCCAATGGGGTGCTGAACAACAACAAGCTTTTGATTGCTGTAAAAACATACTCACCCAAAATTCTATCTTACAATATCCCGATTTCAGTAGAGAATTCATCCTCACGACGGACGCGTCTATACATGCAATTGGTGCAGCATTATCTCAAGGTGAAGTAGGCAAAGACTTACCAATAGCATACGCTTCACGTACACTCAATAAAGCCGAATCTAATTACTCTACTATAGAACGCGAGCTTTTAGCAATCGTATGGGCTATAACACATTTCCACCCCTATCTATTCGGAATAAAGTTTAAAATCGTGACCGATCACAAGCCATTGACATGGTTATTTTCAATCAAAAATCCTGGTAGTCGTCTGGTACGATGGCGATTAAAACTTGAGGAGTACGAATACGAGATCATATATAAAGCTGGTAAAAATATCACTAATGCTAATAATGCTCTTTCGAGACCATCTATAATGAACTCCAACATCATTGACCTAACAAACGAATTCGTAGACTCTCCCATTCTCGAACCTCAAAATGACGACTATTTAGAACTAAATTATGAACATTTCATAGAACAACGACGAAGTTTCGATACTCCTAGACTCGAGGTCTCTCCAGATAGACTATTAGATTCGCGACATAAAAATATATTTATACGTGTCTCTTGTCAGAACTCAGATCAAGATTCTTTATTCAACGAGGTATTATTATTCAGAAGGTATTATTCAAGAGGTATATTATACGATGAAATCTTACATGGTTCAGAGTTGGTTTTGGATTTAGTAGAATTAGGTTTTTATTTATTTATTCTCTTTATTGATTTAGGATTAGATTTTAGTATGGCTTTAGAATTGGTGTTTTGTTGCATTGATTTGTTGGAAACAGAGCTTTGGATTAGATATTAAGTAGGAATATTTAATTTTTGAGATTGTTTTGGTTCAGAGGATAATGATTTAGTAGGTTAAATTAGTGATCTAGGACGAGTTAAAGACTTTTTATTATGATTATTTTTATTATTGTTAAATGCTCTTTTTCGAAATTCTGAAATAAGATGCCCCGTTTTTTTACAATAGTTGGAATTTTCGTTTGTGATGGCGGTGTCCTTTGGTAGGTGTTGGAAGTGTTTAGATGAGTAGGTTTAGCTGCGTAGCAAAGATACCTGCGTCAGACAATTTATGAAAGTCTTTAGTCCTAAGCATAGTTCCTATGTCAGAATTAAGCCCGTTGACGAATACGTTTAGTGCAGTTTCCTCTGCAGTTATTTTTCGCCCTGCAATCGTGTCATCGTTTATTTCAGCGGATAATTTCTCTATAATTTTATTACGGCAAAAATCCACCCTGTGAAAATATTCAATTACAGTTTCGTTTGGTTTCTGAAACATTGTCTGATTCTAGATTAAGATGGCCTAAGGGTTTTGTCTGTAAAAATTTTTTGGATTAAAAATGGTTTTAACTCTTCCCATTTGTTAAACTGTTTTGCGTGGACGTCTGAAGACAAAGTCCCAGTTATTTTATTTAATGTGTATACTAATAGGATTTCTTTCTGAGTTAAACTGGCTAACTGGAACGCCGAATCGCATGAACGAATTAATCTATAAACTTGCCCAGGCTGGTTCGTGTCGTAGTCCGGGGTTAGTTGGAGTAGAGTTGGAAGTTGTATTTCCGTTGTAGTAATCGCTGATTTAATCATGTTTAGGAGTTTGATTGTGATAGAATAAAGTATATAATAAATAAGATATGGGATAAAATATTGTAGGATTAACACGAAATGGAAAGGATATGGAAGCACAAGTATCAGCCACTCACCATAACAGCGTGATCAGGAGCTTCATGTTCTGCAAAGTCTTTTGAAAGCCTTCAACTGCCGTGGTTTCTCCTTATTCGGCGATTTTTATTCCGTTGCGAATACCATCACGTTCCGACTTTGTTTTTTTAATTCACTCGCGATCCTACCGAGTGCGCCAAATTTGTTATGTGGCGAATAGCAAGACACTTTAAAAAAATATATACTTTATTAAACACACAGGAATAGTAACGTACAGCTTCGATGATGGATTATATCTAACTGTCGTATACAGTCACAATGGTATCTATAATAGAATTTTTGTGGTAATAGCAAATAACGCTTTATTTAGCAATATAATAACGAAGGAAATGGAATATCCAATATTAACCTAATGAATAAACTGAATGATAATGAGTTTGTTATTATTAGATAGATCTTGGATACTAGAATATTCACAATGTTGATAATAATAGAGTTGGTAAAATATAGTATTGATATAACAATAGGTATTTGTAGGTATACATATGGAACTACTGTCAATGGTCAGATTCAAATCGCATATTTTTTTCTTGTATTGTTGTCTATAATGGTCAACATCTCTGTTTTTCTCGTAAGGCTGCATTTCCACCAGAGCTGCGCGACTAAGCTTAGCGGTGCGTGCGCAAGGAAAAAATCCACCAATGGGACTACTCCATTTTACAATGCAAGGAAAATTAACTAATATTATTGTTGGATTTTTGCACCAAGTAGCTACCTCGCACAGCCTGGTGGAAAAGCAGCCAAAGCAATACTAAGCCAAGAAAACTTCATTAAAATCGGGTTATTGTTTTAAATAATTAGAGCTTTTAAGTTTGTTTCATAATCTTCACCAGTTCATTTTATGTCCCCACCGCTGGGACACGAGTACTTACAAATTTATAATATTAAAAGCTCAGAATATTTTTTGTGTCTTCCATGTAAGTATTTACTTGTTGTTCCCAAACCGAGTAGCGCTTAGCCTTCATATCACATGTTAAGTGAGGTTAAAGTCTAAGTCAATAGAGAATATTGCATTATACATAGTACGACACAACACTGACTGCGCCTGCCACCAACTGGACGACACAATGGAATCAAATCATCGCCACAGTCATTGCAACAAATGAGAGGTACCACGCATGTCAAATAAGGGTTTTCCACGGCATCATCATCACCAGCTGACTTTATGTCCCACAGCTGGGCTGGTCTTTCCTATGAATGAAACACCACGGGTAGAACGGGCCATAAACAACCACGCGGGCCCAGTGCGGTGCGCTGATTGTAAATGACAATTAATGTAGCCAGGACCAACGGCTTTACGTGCTTTGTAAAGCTCGTAAATAAAGGTAGTGATCACAGAATCGGGTCATGCATCCAAAAACCCGAAACACATTTTGCCCGTGCCGGGAATTTAACCCAGAACCTACGGATTTCGAGCCGACCGTAATACTTACCACTCGGCCACTCAGGCTTGTATGAAATACTCTTTTTTTGTAATGTTTCCCATGCAAGTGATAAGTGATTTTTATAAGAAATACAATTTCATAATCCAAGGATTGCATCACCCCACTTTTTCTCTTGATATCTAGAAAACGAACAAGGAATTTGCAACAACGTTTCGTTTAATTTAAACCTTTTATGGATTTTAGGAAGAGCTTAGAATCTTTGAGACGCTCGATGGCGCATTGGTTGACGCGCCCAGTCTGCGATTGCTGAGATTAAGCAACTTTCGCAAAGGCGGTCATCGGATGGGTGATTAAAAATGTATCATCTCGAGCTCCTCCGTGCTTCAGAAGGCATGTAAAGCCGTTGGTCCCGGCTGTAATATCAGTCGTTAACAACCACCAATCCGCACCGGGCTCGCGTGGTGGTTTTTGACATTAATAAGGAAGGCCCAGCAGTGGGGTCATAGAATGAGCTGGTGATGATGATAATGGATCTTGACATAAGACCCTTATGAATATGGTTATATATAATTTTACGCAAATTTTGTTGCGAACAAATTACAATTTGAAAAAAAAACTAACTGATCTTGAATATTTGTAAAACTATATGAAGTAGTTACCGACATTGGATAGGGCTCCTTTAGCTTACAGAGTAAGAGGAGTTATTATTGAATAATTTTAGCGATTTGGATAGTGCCACACACGATAGCATACTTGGTAGTGCACCTGACTCGGCATGTCATGTGGTGCGAGTTTGAACCCGCTCGTGGAATTTATTCAACACTTTAAAAAAAAATATGACCCTTATCATTTCTTAGACCGCAAATTACGGTAGGCCCCCGTACCGTAAATTTCCCTCTCAGAGCGCATCGACCCATCACGATATTTTGTGCAAAACAACATAAAACCTTTGCTTTTACGCATTCGCTATTGAATTTATCATGGGGTACTTTATGACGCACGAGAAATATCACAACAAGTCAAATAACAAAGCTAAAAATAATAAACCTTTTCTCGAAACAGTTCAAAGCTTAAGACCATCTCATTATTTAGTTCTGGTAAGGGACAGTGCCATTATTTTTATATATATACAGAAACAGAATTTTCCATTGTCGTATTTTTCTGGGTTTTATTTATAGCATGTCAATGTCAATCGCTAATGCAGGCAACCCACAAAGAGGTCAGCAGTGTTAATTCAAGGTAGTTATTTGTAAATATATATTTAGCCATCATATTTTTAACAATCAACTAAATTTAAAATGACAGTGTCATTGTACGGTAACGTCAAAATATGGTTTAAACAGTTAATGTTTACAAATAAAGTCACATTATTGTGGAATATGTCTTATAGCTGTATATTTTAAGTCCTTTTTGCGTCATGTTAGTTTTCTTAAACCATCTTTACTTGCTCATGTTGTTTTGATAAAATTAAACGCAATGTGCTAAAATATTTAAAACATAAATGGTACGTCATCCGGGTTCCAACAGGATCCTTTAAAAAAAAAGAGACCGCCTCCGTCTTCGCCCGTAAAAAACAATGGCGAAGACGATGACATTTTGACCGATGGTATGTACCAACGTCATGTCAATATTATCATGTCAGCGTCATGAAAGGGACCGGGCGGCGATTCTTGAATCTCATCGGTAATCTTTAAATTAAAAGTTGTGACGGTGATTCTCTTGCAGGTTTTAAAAGAAACACCAACGCATACAATTATTAATATGGGTGTATTATTAATGTATAAATTTAAGTGATGGGTCTATGGGTAAGGCTAGCTCAGGGTAATCTTTGGATTGCGAGGATGTTCTACGGTACTGCCCTAGTGTTGTACAGTCACGGTCTCCCAGCGGCTCAATGGATCTTGTGTAGGTGCAGTTCGTACAGTGGACCCTGCAAATAACCGTTGCTTAAGACATATTTACATATGGTCCCGTGTATGCCATCAAAACAACCCTTGTTGTAAAAGTTACACTTATTCTATTGTTTGTTTGTGGCGGCACACGGAAACTGGAACGGAGGATGATGATGAATTTAGGCGATAAAACTAAAGAGTTGTACACATAGTTGGATATTAATCTATATATACTAATATTATAAAGTTGAAGAGTTTGTTTGTTTGTTTGGTTGAACGCGCTAATCTCAGGAACTACTGTTCGAATTGAAAAAATATTTTTGTGTTGAATAGTTCATTTATTGAGGAAGGCTATAGGCTATATTACATCAAGCTATGAGTAATAGAACGCGGGTGAAACCGCGGGGCACAGCTAGTAATACGTAAGGGGATGGTTAAATACTTTATAAAGCGGCCATTGTCTGTATGTATGTATGTATGTATGTATATATGTATGTATATATGTATGTATGTATGTATGTATGTATGTATGTATATATGTATATATGTATGTATGTATGTATGTATGTATGTATGTATGTATGTATGTATGTATGTATGTATGTATGTATGTATGTATGTATGTATGTATGTATGTATGTATGTATGTATGTATGTATGTATGTATGTATGTATGTATGTATGTATGTATGTATGTATGTCTACTTCTTTGGCACGCCCTACAGCCCAAACGGCATGGTGGATTTTAACATATGAGGTGTCGTTAGATTTGTTTTGACTGTGAGAGTGACATAGGTTATAAAAAATCCGAAATATATTTAATAAGAAAAAAGTAAAAAGTTTGAAATAAAACAAATTATTAAAATAAAACAAAAACCCGACTGTTTAAACAACTATATTAAAAAGAATTATATACTAGTAAAAACCGGACTAACATAAAAAATAACTGCAAAGAAAAAAAAACTCAAAAGAAAAAAACAAGCTCTACGATCCCAGAATTCAATTTGACCAATATTGAATGCAACGCAAAATGCTTCCTTGTCCGATACCTATACTTAAATAATAAAATCTATAATAAGCTTGTTTTTTTCTTTGCAGTTAGGTATTTTTATGTTAGTCCGGTTTTTACGAGTATATAATTGTTTTTATATAGTTGTTTTAGCAGTCGGGTTTTTTCTTTAATCATTAAAAACAGGAGTCAGCAATTGATTTTAGACTTTACTAACAATTGAATACAGACAACCTGCATCCTAGCTGTCGGCCGTAAATAAATAATAAATTTATTTACGGCCTTTTTCTTTTAATAATTAATAATAATTTATTTAATAATAAATTTCAATGAATGTGTCGAACAATGTTCTTAAAGTGTCGACCACACCACACTGGTGCCTCTTGAAATATATGGACAATTTGATTATTAATTCTTTAAGCGCCGTGGTGGTCATCGGTAAACAAAACCAATAAAATTTCTATTGTGTCTGGTTTTAAGGCAGTCAATCACACTAATATTATAAATGCGAAAGTTTTTGTGTATGTCTGTATATTTGTTCCTTCTTCACGCTTCAACGGATTGATGAGCTTGAATGAAATTCGGCATACAGATAGTTTATAACCTGGATTAACACATAGGATAGTTTTTATCCCGATATTCCCACGGGAATCACACTATGAATATATTAAAAACGACAATTTATGTTTCCAATACAAAATGATTCGTTTGTTTTGTTGTCATTGAAACCAAAGAGAATTTAATCACTTGATGGAAACTGTCAAAGCGGTACGAAGTCCGACGGGTCCACTAGTGTGATAATACATTAGAGCATTAGGTTAATACATACCATTCAAGAACTTTCTGTGTCAAAAATTTGTTAACCGTAACTTTGAATAAGAGCGAGGTGGAGCTCACGTAATTGATAATATTGCGTGAGAATTAATCACCGGTTCAAAAATCACACCTCTGCGTGTACAATTACAGAGTTGTGGGTCCAGCGGACTGGACAGTGAGAGCGATGTTCATCGATCTTAGTCAGTCAGGACTTTTCTTTTTAATTACGAGAATAATAGGAATATTTGGAATTCAAAATCTAAGCCATGGTTCGTGATTGAAGAACGATTTCTTTTTAAATTATTATATTACTAGCGGCCGCTCGCGGTTTCACCCGCGTGGTTCCCGTTCCCGTGGAAATATCAGGATGAAAAGTATCATATGTGTTAATCCAGGTTATAAACTATCTGTATTCCAGATTTCATCCAAATCCATTTAGTAGTTTTTACGTGAAAGAGTAACAAACATCCATCCATACTTACAAATTTTCTCGTTTATAATATTAGTAGGATTGATAATGCACCCAAGGAATAGGGTTATAGAATTTGTTATTTGTCAGGACGTTTTTTCACACTTTTTGTTTGGATTTATTTTATTTCCTAAACGGATTAAAACCAATTTTGTCTGATACAACCGAAGGAACAGATTATCTTCTATCAGTTAGACACAATATTGATATTTAACTAAATAATAATTCCTACGTGTATCGGAGGCCTGATTTTGTGTTTTTTCCATCAAAATCAGGCTACCGACACTATTAAGACGTCATTGAATGAGCAAGAGGCCTAAATGCCCTGCTTTAAATGAACTAAATGGCGAGTCTATCACAAGGGTCGGGCCAGTTCACTGTCAAGATCACCGGTAATTGTGATGCGCGCTGCGTCGCCTGCGCCTGCGCGTCAAAGCCTGTCTGCCCGACACTTGGCGCCCATTTGTAAGCCTGGCGGTGTGCGCGAAGGTTGCAAATTAAGAAACGATTACGCGCACAAACTAAATTGAATGTGCTCTATGTTGCGTAGGACTGGTCTAGTTGTGAAATTTAAGTACACGCGAATAGGGTTACCTTTAGAATCGATATTACATGACGCTCGCATCAATAGGGCTAAGTATATGAAATGGCCCAAAATCGTGTTTCTGAAACCTGATTCTGACATTTCCTCTATAGTTCAAACGTCAAAATTAGATCAGTGAGACACGATTGTGAATTTAAAATGTTCCATTAAAATATAACACGCTTTTATTTATAAAGATTTTTTTTCTTATTATCAAATTTAAATATAGGTTTAAATTATTTTAAACTTTTTAGTTCCTTTTTTTATTAACAAGTAATAAAAGCTTGTTTTTAAAAAGTATTTTTTTTCTTTTTATTTTATTTTTAACTTTTTAGTATTTTTGTAAGGGGATAAGGGCTTCAGTACAACAGGGTTCGCCCTGGTACCCTGAGGCGCAACGTTAACGATATGACATGTTTATACACCCTCATACCATTCAGCCCAGTGCTCACCTTGGCATTGGGTCATCCATCTAATCTATCTAATCAAAGACAGAATCCACATTCATAACAAACGGAACGAACGAACGAACGAATTTATTTTCCCGAGTTCCTATGGCGATCTTCCAGCTCCACCATCAGACCCTGGTTACTATCTAGCACCAAAGTACTTGTTAAGACAAATAACATGAGCCCAAACTCGTTGGGGTTGTGTCGTTAAATTACCGAGTTCCTATGGCCACCTTATCGTTCCATCATCAGACCCTGGTTACCATCTACCACCAAAGTAGTCGTCAAGACGAATAATACGAGCCCAAACTCGATGGGGTTGTGTCGTTTAATTACCGAGTTCCTATGGCCATCTTCCAGCTCCATCATCAGACCCTGGTTACCATCTAGCACTAAAGTACTTGTTAAGACGAATAACATGAGCCCAAACTCGATGGGGTTGTGTCATTAAATTACCGAGTTTCTATGGCCACCTTCCGGTTTCATCATCAGACCCTGGTTACCATCTAGCACCAAAGTACTCGTCAAAACGAATCATACAAGCCCAAACTCGATGGGGTTGTGTCGTTTAATTATCGAGTTCCTATGGCCATCTTCCAGCTCCATCATCAGACCCTGGTTACCATCTAGCACCAAAGTACTCGTCAAAACGAATCATACAAGCCCAAACTCGATGGGGTTGTGTCGTTTAATTATCGAGTTCCTATGGCCATCTTCCAGCTCCATCATAAGACCCTGGTTACCATCTAGCACCAAAGTACTCGTCAAGACGAATAATATGAGTGTAAACTTGATAGGGTTGTGTCGTTTAATTACCGAGTACCTATGGCCATCTTTCAGCTCCATCATGAGACCCTGGTTACCATCTAGCACTAAAGTACTCGTCAAGACGGATCAAACAAGTCCAAACTCGATGGGGTTGTGTCATTTAACTACCTACCGAGTTCCTATGGCCACCTTCCGTTCCCATCATCAGATCAGCTCCATGTCATAATAATTTTGCATTGTCATCCGACTTACACATGCATGCAAAATTTCAGCTCAATCGGTAACCGGGAAGTGGATCAAATTTAATTTGCAAACATCGGGACAGGTGAAGAAACTAAATAAAAGCTTGTAAAAAAAAGAGAATTAAGGGCATGTTCTTTATACCTACTTGTTTTAATTTTACATGTATTTTATATTTATACGGTTAAGCAAAAATCGAAAAACCAAAAGTCTTTGACCAGTGTGTGTTGCCAGTGATTACATACGGGAGTGAGACGTGGTCCTTTACTATGGGGCTCTTAAGAAGGCTCAAGGTCACGCAGCGAGCAATGGAGAGAGCGATGAGAAATGATGAAATCCGCAGGAAAACTAAAACAATTGACATCGCTCGGAGGATTGCTCAGCAGAAGTGGCAGTGGGCGAAAAACATAGCGCGGAGAACCGATGGCCGTTGGGGCGGAAAGGTTATCGATTGGCGACCACGCACCGGACGAGGTTCCGTAGGCAGGCCCTCTACAAGGTGGACCGACGAGCGGGAAGCCGCTGGATGCGGGCAGTGCAGGACCGATCGTTGTGGCGATCTTTGGGGGAGGTCTATGCCCAGCAGTGGGCGTCATATGGCTGTCGATGATGATGATGATAATGACGGTTAAGCAATTGGCCTTCATCTCACTTGATAAGGCCGAAAGAGGAAGCGCACTTTACCCGGAATTCTCAACTATTGAAGCACTGGCTATCTTATCTCTAGATTCCGGAACACAACAAACAAGCATTGATGTTATGGCGACATATTTAGATAAGATAGTTGTAGCTAGCCAGGGGACAAAGAAGCCCTACCACCAACCAAACCGAGTAGACAAAAATGTAACCGCCGCTAAGAATCGAACACCGCACCGGTCCCAGACCTTTGGGTCTGTCAAAACCTAGAGTGACACTTAATTCAGCAGCATTACTGAAGGATCTATAGCTGTAATCAATGTCACACTTAATTCCAAAGCAGCCCTTTTCCACGGAGTCCTAACTGAATTATGCTTAGGTAAAATGTAAAAAAAGGAGGTAAATGTTTCAAGGATATTTCCTGACAGAAAGTAGAACTCTACTTTTTTGTAAAGTTTAATATTTAAAATGGTTTATTTATGCAAGCCAGAGTTGGTTTCAAGGTTTCAATGACACCTTTATTAGTTATCATTACAAAATGCGTTTAGTTATACAACAACAATACGATGTCAAACTAATTGCAGGTTTTTAGAGACTTTTTCCGTGGCTGTTTTTATAACCTCCGAGACTTACAATACATATTTACCTTCAATAAGTACACGTCAATAAAAATTCAAAATTCAAAATCATTTATTCAGTTTAGGCTACAAGTAGCTCTTGTGAATGTCACTATGCCATCGGTTCGTAAGTCTACTCTGGGCGGGAGATCTTGTACTGAGAAGAACCGGCAAGAAACTCAGCAAGTGTCCAGCTCTTTTTTCCCTTACAGCGTCAAAAATATTGGAAAATGCCCTATCATAGCAGAACACTTTCCATTACAAATAAACACAAAAAATATATATAAGACAACCACAACATGTAAAAAAAACAAAATAAAAAATGTAAGTTAACATTACATCAGATAATTATGTAAAAGTTTCAATTTCCACAATGTCATACAGCACCACTACAGTACTCTAGTAAAAGTCAAAAATTGTTTAGGTGAAACAAAGTCAAACTATAATTAATAATACTAAAAATAAGATAAGTATGCAAGAGCAGACCAGCCTCCACAACGTCTCTCCAACGTAACTCCAATAACGTAACAAAGCGACAACATGTCTCCGAGAAGGGTTTAGAGCTATTAAATGAATAAAAGTTATGTATGACTCGATCTCCTTATATGCTATAGTTCATTGGGGACACCTGAGCCCAGCAGGGTCTTTTTTAGGCTGATGCTGATGATACACGATTTCAAATGATAGAGTTGTTCTTTCTTTGCCTGGCCTTTTCCCATTTTATTTGGGGGTGATAGAGTTGTTGCTATTCTAAAATCGTAGGCGTACCTGATTTGTAACATTGCTATTACTTTTTGGCATTATAGTTTTGTGGATACGCTGCAACATTTTTGTGTCTATGTAATTTTTATTTGTACGTGTTTATTATGTGGACAAAAAGATGGAAAAGTACTTTAAATTTCTTGGTTCTATTGACTAACTTTGTAAATGTTTAAAACTGTTTAGAGGAAGTCTACATACCTACACCTTCTAAAAGAACCCAACCTTCTATTATAGATCTGAATACAGCCTGCTTTAAATAACTATACGCTCTCAAATTAACCGCCTCTGTGGTCTAGTGGTTAAGACCATCGGTTTAGACCTAGAGGTCCCGGGTTCGATTCCCAGCGGGGGGTACATGTTTGTGTGCTCGGTTTGGTTGGTGGTAGGGCTTGTTTGTCCACATAGCTAGCTATCACAGAACAGTTAAATAACTAGCTACCACCATCTTATCTAAATATGTCGCCATAACATCAATGTTTGTAGCATTGATGTGTTTTTTTTTTAATATTAGAAGGAGGCAAACGAGCAGGCGGGTCACCTGATGGGAAGCAATCACCGCCGCCCATGGACGCCCGTAAACTAGAGGAATCGCAGATGCGTTGCCGGCCTTTTGTGTTCCCGCGGCTAGAGATAAGATAGCCAGTGCCTCACTAGTTGAGGATCCCGGAATAAGTAAGTAATAAGTTATAATTCTTTATTGCTTACACATGTGGTACATAAGAGGTGTTAAAAAAATAGGTAAAGATCAACACATGAACCTTGCAAGGGTATAACACCTTATATATATAATATACAGTTAAACAAAGTAAAAACAAAAATTTCTTATTTAGGTATTACCTATGACACGTTAGTATAATATTCATTAAGTTTATAAAAGTATTTATCTATTAAATAATTATTTAGGGATGTTATAAATTTTTTATTATCTTCTATTTCTCTTATTGTGTTTGATAATGAATTATATAATTGTACTGCCCTGGAATAAGGTCCTGATCTCACTATAGATAAATTAGTTTTAGGTAGAAGTAGCTTATTTTTTTGTCTGAGTCTTACGCTTTTGTTTTCAACTCTCTGAAACAAGTCAGAATAACAAAATCACTTTACTGCGTGTCATTGCTAGTGTTAAAAGGTTACGAGAGTTTAAACCAAAATAAACTATCAACTTTAACATTTTTTTTTGTGAAAAGATTAAGCTGCCTCTTCAGGCAGATAAGCTCTTCAGCTTATCTGAAACTACCGACCAGGCGTCGGTCGGCGTCGTCCACGAGTCGTCAGGCATATTTCTGCAAATTCGAAGGTAAGGAGAGAATTGAGGAGCTCAATGGCGCAGTGGCTACAGCAGCGCCTGGTCTGCGGTTGCTGATGTTAAGCAACTTTCGCAAAGGCCACTCATCAGATGGGTGACCTATAATGAATCATCTTGATCTTCTCGGTGCTTCGGTAGGCACAAGGGCACAAGGCACAAGGCATCGCGGTTTATTTAGGATCGGGCTTGAAGGAAAAGCCTGGGCTGATGAAAACGTCCAGGCCATGAGATAGTGAGGAGGAAGTTAAAATATTCGTTTATGAGCCGTCACGACGCGTGAGACGTGACATAATATAAGTCATCATTGGTTTTTATTGATTCCAATGACCGTGAACTGCTAATTTGCACATCACCTCATAGACGGCGACTATGAAACCAGTTTTATTTGAAACGCCATAAATATTGTCACGTCTGGTTATTATTCAAAAATCTGTAGTTTTTCAACGGAAAAACTACAGATTTTTTTACACAGGAAATAATTAAGTTTTCATCGGTGTTTCACGCAAACTTAGTAGGTAGGGTAAAAGCCACCAAAAAGTACGCACTACCAAAGAGTACGTATACCTATACGCAATTCAATTTTTGCTATTGGCAAACACATATTAATGTGATTATTAAATACTACGTAACATAATACCCCATGCACACGTTGTATTAAAATAAACCTAAACTTTCCTACACTCACACCAATTATCTAGCCCAAGAGAAGCTTCGTTAAGAAACTCGTTAAAATGGTTACTAGACAACGGATAAACATACTTAAAATACTTAAATACATACTTATTATACATAGAAAACACCCAGACCCGAGACAATTTAGAAAAACAATAATTTCTAAATTGACCCGACCGGGGATCGAACCCGGGACCTCAGAGATGGCGACACCATGAAAACCGGTGTACAAACCACTCGACCAAAGAGGTCGTCAACAACGGGCAAGTATTACGGGCAAGTTGTTGCTAGAAGATTTAATATTATGAAATAAGTAGCACTGCGGTACTCTTTGTCCCTGTGTGGTGCCGGGGATAAAGAAATGCACCACCCCATCTCAACCCGTGGGTGTCGTAAAAGGCGACTAAGGGCCCATTCCAGAGGATGGGCAGCAGCATCTCTCTGAGGTTACTTTCAACCTACTGCGATCGCCCACCCGCCTGCCAAGCGTGGCGATTATGGCAAATACCCCCCATCTTGGGGGAGGTCTTTGTCCAGCAGTGGACGTCTTTTGGCTGATGATGATGATGACTCTTTGATAGTGCGTACTCTTTGGTGGCTTTACATTACTTAGTTTAGGTATGCTACGCGTTAACTACCTTAGGGCACAATATATGGCACAATCCTTCTACCGGGCAGCAGAACCCTAGGTCACGCTACTCGTCTGCTACTCCGGAGGCTCTCTACACGCGCCTACCCGCCTGCGTTCCGGAGATAGCGACCAGCGGCGGATTTTGCTTTGGGTTCCTGACTCCACCGGCGCAGTCTACGGCCCGAGTCTAGGCTGACCTAGGCGCCGAACAGCGTACGCGTCAAGATCCCCCCTAGAAGTTAAGTTCTCTTCCAAACCACGTGACAACACTGAGCACTACAGCGACCGACGAACCCTACCCTGAGATAATAAATTTGGTTATCCCAGATACTATCTTTTATTTCTTTTTCTGGAACTGCTTAACACTCCAGCATTTTAGTGGCCGCGTTTTTTAACCGCCTCTGTGGTCTAGTGGCTAAGACCACCGGTTTAGACCTAGAGGTCCCGGGTTCGATTCCCAGCGTACATGTTTTGTGTACTCGGTTTGGTTGGTGGTAGGGCTTGTTAGTCCGCCTGACTAGATACCACCATCGTATCTAAATATATCGCCATAACATTATGTTTGTAGCATTATTGTGTTCCGGCGGCTAGATATAAGATAGCCCACTAGTTGAGGTTCCCGGGTGAAGTGCGCTTCTATCATTGGCCTTATCATCACTTTACATCAGCTGAGATCAAGACACTGTGCTTACCCGTAAAATATAAAAAAATAAAAATATGGAGACATATAGAAGGTAAGCTCTATACAAACGGCCTCGAGTAACGCACTCATAGACAACCTCTCACGGACACAGAATCTCGGAACAGTTTAAGCGCAGCTGTCGCGAGACTCCTTCCATTGCTCGGTGTCCCTATCTACTGACCCTGATAGGTAGGGTATGGCAGCTGGAACTACGGGTTCGGCTGTCTTTTCAAGGGTACCACGGGAGTTCCGGATCCTAGGCCCCCTGCCGGTTATGCCTTCGCGGGCGTCTCCGGCAGGCCCCGGACATGGGTTGGACTCGTGGTGGCATGTGGTTAGCTATAGAAGTGGGAATGTTCGTCTGCCTGGTTGGTCTGGCCAGGCTTCCATTTCGTGCATAGCGAGCGGGTCTTAGTAGCGGTCCGGTGGGGGCCTGAAGCGAAAAGATCTGCGGGGTACGTGAGTTACCCTTAGTTGGTGTGGTGCTTTTCACTGAGTAGTTACTCCAACTTCTCCGGCACTAGTCTAGAGAACTAGTAGAGGTGCCCGCTAGATGCAAAGGCCTCCGGTTTAATCAGCCGCGTAGGAATTTGGAATTGATCAGGTGCCTGGATGGGTACCGAGAAGTGAGTGTGCTTACAACTCCGCCACCAAAGAGGACATTTGGTAGTCGGCTTTAGAGTTGACGGCCCAAGCAGTGGTACACTGCGAGTTGTGCTCTTAGTGCAACGAGAAGTGAGCGCCCAAGCAACAAAATTTGGTACTATAAAAGTCCTGAGAACGTTTTAGAACGTGCTAATTAGTGTACATGATTAGCACTATAATGATGTTGTAAACGTTTAAAGAACCCCAAATAGGCCCTAGTTTTATCACTGATTTATTCTATAAACATTAGATAAAGGCTCTCACGGTGATAAATCAGCTGTGTAGTTGAAACCTAAAAGTACCGAGAAACGCTTTTTGGTACTGAAATAGTGCTATCTGCAGCATGTATGTCACAAATTTGCACTATAAAAGTAACTAAAATATGTTTATAGTGCTTTTTTGCACCGTAAATAATTCCAGTGTTCTTTTTTATCACAATCTTAATCAATAATTTTTTTCGTGTTTGGTCGTGCATCGTCTTGAGTGTTACAAAAATCAACAAATAACAACAACAAATATTATTATGCTTTATAGTTCATTCGCCGATGTAATAAAAAGGAAAAGGAAACTACGCAGCTCTGCCGTAACTAGCACTTGCGAAATTAATTGTATTGATAAAATCATTAATGCCGATTTCAAATTTGACAATGCGCCCTCGTAATTTTCTTGTTTTAATTAAATTTAAATTAATAAAATAAGTACTTTGCCCGACTATGGCTGCTATAGTACACATTGGCTCCTGCCGTGCAGTTAATGTGCTATCATGGCAGAAAACAGCAGCCATATTTCCTTGTCTGTCCATAACGTATAACAATGGTTAAATCAATTGTTATACCTTAATATGGCGTTTCGACAGACTAGGGGCTAATTTCGTTTCGATTAGGGTTTTTAATTAATTATTAATTTTAGTACTTTTTGCCATGATTTAGTATCGTAGCAGTAACACAAACTCACCTATAGAGCTATTTAGAATTGAAGTTATTTAGCAGCTGCACCAGAAGTCGCTATGGTACTGTTAAGTACTATAGAAGAGTTATCATGATTTTTACAGAACTGGCTCCATAGCGATGTTTAGGGAGCTTGTAAGAAGATATAACGTTACGTAATGGTTGTGCAAGGTACTTTTATAGTGCAAATTGATCCTGTAATAGTGTTTTTGGCACTCCTACAATACTAGTACTGTAAAAGTAATTTTCACGCATTATTATTGCAAAATAGATACACAAAACTGTCAATAAGGTCGTCTATAGTACTAAATAGTACCATAATCGCTTTTGTCATATCTATTACAGTGCAACACTTTAATGATTCTCTTGTATAGTCAATATACAATCCGTGCAGCTTTAATAAAATATTGTTTAGTAAACAGCTTTTTATAAAAATTACGGTCGAATTTCGACCACTGGTCGATTACTAGTATGAAATTAATATGGATGATTGTTTTAGTCTTAGTTTTAATTTGTATATTTGGCATTGAGTTGTTGTTTTGTTTTGGTTAATTATTGTAATGATTTTTGCTAAACAATGATGATAAATACATAAATAATAAATAAATAATATGATAAACCATTTTTTATGACTGCAAAGAGCTACTGATGAAATGGTTGCAACTTAAAGTTTAAGATGATATTGAGGCACTTGACTGAGCACACACACACAAAACCCTCTCTCACACACACACACACACACACCCTCACACACGCCCTCACACACACACACACAAACATACAGGCTACACATTCGTTGTTTAGTTTAACTTTAACATTTTTAAGAAAAATAAATAGCTATTATAAGGAAGAGCAGTGCCTCCTGAAACAGGCTGAAATTTAGCTTAAAAGGAGGTACTGGTCATTAGTTTAAGATGCCTTAATTGTTAAAGCCAATAAAAACTTATTTTATTATTTTATTTTCTTTGTCATGTATCACTGGATCTAGTCCCCTTCAATTATAGCCATAATCCTCCCCCCCCCCCACTCCCACTCCCGCTATTCTTTGTTAATTCAACATTTAAGATTTCCTTATCAATCTTATCTACATCCTTTAGCTACATACAATAATAGGTACTTAACTAGGACCCATTAAAAAGTTCTCTCAGATTTTATATATATTATATTTATTTATTTATGGAGTACACAACAGATGATAGTTAACATTAGAATAAAATATCATTTACAATAGAACAGTGCAAGACCGACATCCAAAAACGTGTACACACAGCTAATCATGCAGATGCGAAAACATTCGAAACAAAACATACAATAAATTTAAAATTAAATAGAAATGTATCACATGTTATGATGTTATGCAGTAAATTGAGTTGAATAAATTTATATGCTTAATCTAATTCAAAATTGTATCAAAATAATAATAATTTAATAAATTGCAATGAGAAAAATAAAATAATAATAAACACTTATTTAAATTATAGCCAAACAATTATCAAGAAATTATTTTTCTAACCTGGGTCCTAAAAATATTATGTTTTAAAGTGTAGATATCGAGCTGTTCGAATAAGGGCATTATTTCGTTATATTGACGGCACATTCTTACAATGGGGGTGGAGATTGCACACTCAGCCGTGTTTTGAAAACATATTGAACATTTCAGAAGTCTCATAACTAATATTTATTTTAAACAACCCGTAAACTCATCCGCCATCTTGCGGAGCGCTGATGAAACTCATGAGAACATAAATTTTAAATCTCAACTTTATGTACGCAACGTGGTTTATGTGGTCGATCGAAACCTTTTAAGTTAAAACTCAGTCTTAATGCGAGTCAGTAGATGGCGCTTCTATCACATGATGTAACACGTGTTTGTGTTCAATAAATGGATAGTACAGTCAGCAGTACAGGTGGCTTATCACTTGGTAGTAGGTAAGAAATGTATGGACGATTCAAAAGCACTTATTTATTGCATTTCAATTGGTATAAATAGGTGTACATTTAATATTTCTCACGTACATACCAAAACATGAGCCCTGGTTGGTCACCGTAACATATATATTTTTTTCTACTATACTTAATGCATTAATATATTAATTAATTCTATAAATTTTATAAGCCAACCAAATTATAAACCAAAACAAAAATAAAACATAAAAATAAAACAACATATTAACATATTCACATTCACAATAATGGACAACAAATTAAAAAAAAAAAAAACAAAAATAATGAAAACAGTTATAGAATAATAGCAGATATGATAAAATAAAAATAAAAATTAAATGCGTGTTTTATTTTGTTATAATTTATTGTGATTTACAACAGAAATCACAATAAATTATAACAAAATAAAATCGAAACAAATAAAGCAAAAATCATTACAACAATTAACCAAAACAAAACAACAACTCAATGCCAAATATACAAATTAAAACTAAGACAACTAATCATCCATATTAATTTGTTACTAGTGGTGAACCAGTGGTCGAAATTCGACCGTAATTTTTATAAAATATTGTTTAGTAAACAGCTTTTGATGAGGGTGTGTGTGAGGGTATGTGTGTGTGTGTGTGTGTGCTCATTTTAAAAGTGCCTCAATATCATCATAAGTTTTAAGTTGCAACCATTTTATCAGTAGCTCTTTGCAGTCATAATAAATTGTTTATCATACATATTATCTTTATTTACTGTATTATAACGATGTATAGATCGGTTTTTTATTGCCTCTCTGCAAATAATGAGTTGGTTCTAGGAACTCGAATAACAATATCTTTCCTTCTTCTCCTGGTGGTCTCAGGGTTATAAAGTAAGGTTTTATGTTTTTCATTACTGTGTGAACTGTAATAAACATAAAGTAGTGTGAAGTCTTCCAGTATGCTGATGACACCTGCTTGCTTGCAGCTGATAACGACGTTAACGCTGGTCTTAACAAATTACAAACTAACTTTACGTCTCTAGCCAAATAGTCACATGATCACGGACTAGTGTTAAATGCCAGTAAAACCAAACTCATGTATACTAGTCAGAATAGGAAGAATAACGATTTGCGACTCATGGCGCACAGTCATAGCTGTCTGCACTCAAACTGCGGTAGCTGTAGTTGTGATGCCATTGATGTGGTAGAAAGTCAGGGAATCTGGTCTGAGCACGTCATTAGAGTCTGTGACAAATTCCGTGTTCTTCTTGCCAAATTTAATATTATAAAGTATAAAATCCCCTATGCCATCTTATCATCATTATACAAATCTCTAGGTGAATCGAATATATCATACGGACTAACCCCCTTATTCATAAAAACTATTTAAGCATTATTTAGTCAAATACTTTTTATGAATAAGGGGGTTCGTAACTACGGACGTACAAATAAAACCAACCTTGACCTAATTTACTCACTTCAGCTGCGTATTCGTAAATGTATTGTTCCTTAAAAAATTTAAAAAAGAATATTTTAATAACTATCACGGACTTTTTTCCTACTGTAAGATAACCTATTCCCTATTACCTATTCACGAAAAAGAAAAAAATTACGTTATTAACGGAATATTATTTCAACGATAGCTTAAAAAAATTTAGAAATCATGGCAAAGCAACCACATGTGTTACTACAAAAACATAATTATTACCAGACTACAATAATATCCATGGAAAACTAGCACTTCATTACATAATTCCAAGTTTGATAAATATGTTACCTTCTAATCTAACAAATGAGCTGAACAAGAAAAACATAAAAAATCACTTCTCCACTGATGTAGGAATCTAATCTAACTCTTTATCGCCTGTTGGACAAGTAGTCCTTGAACAATTCAAGAGGAATTCCCTTAAATCCGATCGCTTCCAGTTTGCGCACAAGGATGGGTACAGAGACAGTGTCAAAAGCTTTTTGTAAATCAAGGAATACTGGCATGCATTTTTGTGACTCTCTAGTTGTTCAACCACTAACGAGGTCAGTGCTGAGACAGCATCCTCAGTTGATCGACCACGCCTAAAACCAAACTGAGATGGTGATAGGATGTTATATTTGTTCAAATAGTTAAGCAACCTTGAATTTAGTATTTTTTCCATTATTTTAGAAATTGCAGGTAAGACAGAAATAGGTCTATAGTTACTTACACTGTCTCTATCCCCAGCCTTATCTGGAGTTATAATCGACTGTTTTAGTGCTGTAGGAAAAATACCTTTGTTAAAACAGAGATTTGCAAAATGAGTTATAATGGGTACGATTTGTGTCCTTACTTGTTTGAGAAAGGCGGTAGGAATGCTGTCCCAGCCCGGGACACTACTAGATTTTAAAAATTGTAGTATGTGGCTTATCTCGTCATGATCTGTGTCTAGTAAGACAAAAGAGTTAGACTGTTTCGGTAAGTTAAGCAGATAACTGCTCTGTTCCTCAACAGAGGGGTGTATTTGCAGTGCAAGTTGATTACCAAGTTATTAACAAAATCCCCAGAAGCAGTTGGAGATGATTTGATAATTAGTAATTCTAAATTAATACTATTATTTTTACTGGCATACGTGATATTTTTAATGTTCCTCCACAGTAACTTACTATTTTTACTGGATTTATCCAGCAATTCTCTTTCATATTGCCGTTTTATTTTTTTAACCTTTTCACCGCCCAACTATCCTGCACGCGAGTAGGTACAAAGAAGAACTTCTATAGAAGTGCTGGCGTGGACGGCACGAAAATCTCGAACTTCTATAGAAGTTGTTGGCGGTAAAAAGGTTAATAAGAGAGTTACAGTAATTTCTGTATCTAATATATGTTATTTTATTTATTTCATTAAAAAGTACATCTTTAATTTTCTTTCGCAATTTATTTCTGTTACGAATGCAGCGTAAAATTCCAGGTGTGACCCATGGTTTAATATTACGAAATTTCCTAGGTATTTTTGCAATAGCTGTTTTTTTAAAATTGTTTCCATTAATTTAAATATCAATCATCATCATCAGCTTACTTTTATGTCTTCACTGCTGGGGCACGAGCCTTCCCTATGGAAGGATAGGGAAAACGGGCCATAAACCACCACGCGGGCCCAGTGCGGGTTGGTGGTTGTTAACGACTGCTAATGCAGCCGGAACCAACGGCTTTACGTGCTTTCCGAAGCACGGAAGAGCTCGAGATGATAAATTTTTGGTCACCTATCCGATGACCGGCGTTTGCAAAAGTTGCTTAACCTCAGCACTCGCAGACCGGGCGCGTTATCCACTGCACCATCGAGCTCCTAAAAATAAATATTATGTATGCGCGTAAAAAAATACATCTTTATACCAAGAAAACGAGGTTCACTGATTTAATACAAGGAATCAGAATAAATTATGTGTACCGAAGCTCAGACTCAGCCAGAATAGTAAATCCTATAAAGGTAACTCAATTCGATTTTATAATAAAACACCTGATGATATAACTGCGCTGACAGATATTAAATTCAAAACGCACTTCAAACATGTTTTAACTATGTGTGTAAAAAATATTTTGATTAATAGTTTTGACGTCAATGAGTGCCTGTAAAGGCTTATGTTGAATAAAATGATTTGACTTTGACTTTGGAGCAGCGCCGCCCGCCTGGTGCCTCATCTGGGTGCATAGAGCGAGTTTTGCTTGCGATTAGATTTTAACAAGTTCGATATTTTGTACGGCATAATTTAAATTCTCCTCATCTGTCACTAGGATGCGTTGTTTAAATAGTATACTAGTTATACTCGTATATGTAATTCTCGTTTTCGTTTACATGATCAAATGGTGAATAAAACTACCTACCTTTACACCCGACGTACATATGATACCTTTATAGTAGTTTGCGTTATAAAAACTTTGATTAGGTAACTATTTTTGTTTTTGAATGGTCGTTAGGCTCGTGTGTCAATCAACCTACAATCCATATTAAAGAACTAGCTTTTCCCAGACCCACCGCGTCGCATCGCGTCGCATCACGTCGCCCGATTGCGCTAGTACATCTTCGTTTTGTGTCTTTTTCTTATTTTTTATAAGCGTCATAGCGTAATGTTAAATACCCTATAGCTTTCCACAAAACTTGGGCTATAATAAGCAAAAATATATTTTAAAATCTGACTGGTAGTTTTAGAGATTAGCGAGTTCAAACAAAAAAAACAAACTCTTCAGCTTTATTAAATTAGTATAGATGTAAGTATACATATCTTCCCGTGGGTGTCGTAAAAGGCGACTATGGGACCATTCCAGAGGATGGGCAGCAGCGTCTCTCTGTGATTATTCTCACCCTACTGCGATCGCCAACCCGCCTGCCAAGCGTGGCGATTATGGCAAATTCCCCTCAAAATGATTTATCCTTGAGGGAGGCCTTTGTCCAGCAGTGGACGTCTTTTTGGCTGAGATGATGAAGTATACATTATAGTGAGATTGACGTTTATTTGTCATTTACCGATTGAATAATTAATGGGTAATAAATAATGGGGCAAATATAAATATTATATTTGTTCAAAACAACTGAAAAGGCCATGCTTATAGGGAACATACCTCCTTGACTTTTCCTTGACATTGACGACCTCCTTGGTCGAGTGGCTTGCACACCGGTTTTCATGGTGTCGCCATCTCTGAGGTCCTGGGTTCGATCCCCGGTCGGATCAATTTAGAAATACCTGTTTTTCTAAATTGTCTCGCGTCTGGGTGTTTCCTATGTATAGTAAGTATGTATTTAAGTATATTAAGTATGTTTATCCGTTGTCTATTTCTCGAGTTTCTTAAGGAAGCTTTTCTTGGGGCTAGATTATTGGTGTGAGTGTGGGAAACATTTATTATTTATTTATTATTTATTATACACGAGTCTTCGAAGAGCTTTGAGTTGTGAGTTAATTAATAATGCGTTTATTTATACATATAATTTTGTATGCCAAGGTTTGAGGGTCATATATTTGATAGTGTCCGAACAGCAATAACAAGGTTAATCGAATTCATAGCGCAACCTATCAATGAGTTTTGAACTTGAATGCATTAACGACATAATGACATAATTATGGCACAGATTATGTCTGGTAATTATCGTTCGTTTTCTTGATTCGCTAACTTTAACTTGTCAAAGATTTTTTTCTTATTCTTACGCAGCCAGCACTTGGACTTCATCTCACTCGATCTTAAGTGATGATTCGGCTAAAGGTGGAAACGCACTTTACCCAAAATCCACAACTACTGAGGCACTGGCTATCTTACCTATAGCTGCCGGAACACAACAATGCTACACTACAAACATTGATGTTATGGCGACATATTTAGATAAGATGGTGGTAGCTAGCCAGGCGCACAAACAAGCCTTACCAACCAAACCGAGTACACAAACATTAACAAACCAAAATCTATTTAAACGGAAAGCTACTGAGAGCTACAACAACTGTGAAAGAATTTACTAAATCTTATTAATGAAGTGAGAAGAGCGTTTACGCCGCACACTAGCGCCGCCAAAAAAAAACATATCTAGTAATTAGAGATAGAAAATTAAATAAGACGATACGGCCACTTTTAACTATAACGCCATATTTAACTAAACCATAACATGTAAGGTGTTCATTAAGTGACGTAAAAATGCTAAATTACTTCATTCAAATAGTTTGTTGAGCATAATTTGATTTTCTATCTCTAATTACTAGATATGTTTTTTTTTTCATTGGCGGCGCTAGTGTGCGTCGTAAACGCTGTTAACAAATTTTATTCGCGTTTAATTTAACATACTCGTATTATCGTTATTTTATTCTGATCCTTAGCAGGGCCATGGATCGTAAAAACTGAAAGAAAGTTTACTAATTAAAAGTATTTAATTTCAATTATCAAACTTTGAAATGAAATCATTCCAAAGTTTAGCGTAAGTAAGCTTAAGAAAACATTAAATCAATTGAAGGGAAATTTGTACTTTCTCTTTTTTTATTTGGAACCGTGTAACTTGAAACGAAGAAATACAATAGACAAAGACCCAAGCGTTTTTACCTTTTTATCAAAAGAGTAAGAATTTGATTACTTGCCTATTTATTTATACATACAGACTATTAAAAGAAACAAAACATAGTATAAAAAAACAAGATACAATGGCTAACTTCAGGAAGTAATTTTTCCAGCCGGCCTGCACAAGACAATAACACGATGAAATAAACACATACCTACGTATTATTAGACCTTAATCTCAATAATATACTTAATTTTAATAACATACATTTATATAATTACGTACAAACAGTTATTACATCTAAACTTAAACATGCAAGAATGACGACTTACTCAACTAAACTCAACACAACTTTTAAACTACTTATGTATATATTGTTTTCTAAAGTTTACGCGAACACTACACATTAAAATGAATAACTTTTACGGATTAAATTGCGGAATTAAATTGGAATAAGGGTATACAAGCTACCAACTAATTATGAGACGACCAATACCTCAGTCTCCCTGTGACCACGGACCCTGCAAACGGTTCGAAACTCAGGACAAAAATTAATTAAAACTAATGTATAAAATAAACGCGAGTAGATCCGTAAAAGTAAAAGTTGAAATCCGAAATATCGGATACTCACAATTAATAAACATGGTAAGAATCCCGTTAATAATTATTATATTACGTATAATGTTTCTATCATCATATATGTACTGGTGCAGGTGTTGCTCTAATAATACATATATTTGATGCCTGGGAGAAGTCTCAAAACGCCCTTGGAGTTTTTTGCGACTTGTCCAAGGCTTTCGATTGCGTTGAGCACAAGACTCTGGTGATAAAGCTACATTACTACGGTCTCAAAGATTTCGCACTAAAAATCCAGTCGTATATCAGCTCTAGAACACAGACTGTCGATATTAATGGAACTAAATCATCTGGTTCTCATGTAAAAATGGAAGTTCCACAAGGTCCATTCTTGGTTCTTTTCTGTTTTTGATTTATATTAATAACTTGCCATTCTTTCTAGAGAACTTCTGTGAAATCGTATTATTTGCAGATGATACTTCACTCATTTTTAATGTAACTAGTTGTAAGAATGATTACGACGATGTAAACAAAGCTCTCTCAGATGTACTCAGTTGGTTTACTGTTAATAATTTGCAGCTTAACGCTAAAAAACAAAATATATTAATTTTAGACTACCAAATGTCAAGAATGAACCAACCGATATAAGAATAAACGGTGATCGATTAGATTTGGTAGACTCAACAGTTTTCTTAGGTATAACCCTTGACTCAAATCTTCAATGGAATCCTCATAAATCAAAAATTGGCCGGCAAACTCAGTTCTGCTGCCTATGCCATTAGAAAAATAAGGCAGTTAACAGACGTTGAAACTGCTAGAACAGTTTACTTTAGTTATTTTCATAGTGTCATGTCGTATGGCCTCTTACTGTGGGAAACAGTAGCTGATATTGAAACTATATTCATTTTACAGAAACGAGCAGTAAGAACAATCTATAGACTAGGTTTACGAACTTCTTTGAGACATCTTTTTTAAAGAAATAGGTATCTTGACAGTGACGTCTCGATTTATTTATAATTGTATAGTTCTTGTACGTTGCAATATCAACTCATTTACTAAACACGGTGACGTACACAATTTTAATACTAGAAGTAAGTCAAAACTTGTAAAGCCACTGTTCAGGTTACAGAAGGTGCTTGGTTCTTTCTTGGAGCAAGGTATACACTATTACAATAAAATAAAATAAAATACTGTACTAGATTTACCTTTAGATAAGTTTAAAAAACATGTAAAGTCTTCTTTACTTAAAAAAAGGTTAATAAACAGTCAAAGATTATTTAGATGATAAAACAGCCTGGCTATAATAAAAAACGCATACATTACTACTTTTTATAATAAAAAAATATACTGTTATGAAAGCCTTTATAAACAGTGTCCTACAGATAACAAACGTTGAGTTGAACATTACAATTAGTTTTGATTTAAGAGTAGCTTGGGTGTGTCATGCTCTCTTTATTGTCTCTGCGGTGGTGGCATGTGCGTCGGGTCGTTACATTCCCTAAAATATGGTTGAGTGAAGCGATGGCTGATTCATATGTCATACTCGTGAACGGGTGCCGCCTGTGGAGGCTGGTCTGCTCTTGCGTACTTGTCTTATTTTTATTAACTATAGTTTAACTTTGTTTTTTCTAAGATAGGTTTTGACTTTTACTAGTACTGTATGACATTGTAAAAAATTAAACTGGTAAATGAGGTTTTTGCAAACTTAAATATTTTATTTACTTATTTTTTATTTTTTTTACGTGTTGTGATTGTTCTTTATATTTGTGTTTTTATTTGTGATGGAAAGTGTCCTTTTATGATAAGACATTTTCCAATATTTTTGACGCTGTAAGGGAGAAAAGAGCTGGACACTTGCTGAGTTTCTTGCCGGTTCTTCTCAGTACAAGATCTCCCGCCCAGAGTAGATACACTTACGAACCGATGGCATAATGCAAATAGCTCTTATGAACGCATAAGAGCTATTTGTAGCCTAAACTGAATAAATTATTTTGAATTTGAATATATTAACATTATATTTATTTGTTTCTATATTTAAGTATTTTTGCTATTTGTAGCCTAAACTGAATAAATTATTTTGAATTTGAATTTGAATATATTTATATTATATTTATTTGTTTCTATATTTAAGTATTTTTTCATTTGTTTATCATATTTATGCACTCCATAACCAACACGCGCGATTAGAAAAAGCTCTAAGACGAGATATAATTATGGTTAGGCTTTCTGACACATATAATAAAATAATAAAACTGACCCTTTAGCTTTTATATTTACGTAAAATTAAGGGTGAATTGTTAGTATTACTGAGAACAATCACTAAATTGACCCACACTTTGTGGCATGCCAGAACGTCTGCGTGGTAGTGCGGATCACTTGCTTGAAAACTACACATTAAACCTACTCGTATAATTAAAGTAAATAATGTAATATGCAATACGTATATAAAGTAGTTTATCTACACTAATGTTGTAACATTCTACTTATGTTACCAATACTTGACTTATAATTACTACTGTTATAGCGCAGACAACAAAACACTCAATTTAAGCAATTTCACATGATGGTATAATATCCACATCGATATCGTAAAATCTCATTATAACATCAATAAAACGCGACCATTTAACCTGGCGAGCCTTATGTCAAAATCCTCATACAAGTTGTATAAAATTTTGATATTAGGCTGGCTTTTGAAAACAGTTGGGTTATACGTGAAAACTTCGTCGAAACTACTAAACTTACATACACAAAACTCTTTGGTAAGATCTTGTGCCAATTAAATAAAAAAAGAACAGCGCGCGCTCGCTCCTGATTGGCCCTGCGCGCGCAGCTGCGCTCTCATTGGTTAGATTTTAATGGCGGCAAGTTCACTGTGACAATACACGTACGCGTGAATTTAATGTTTCGCAATGTGTTTTGTTTTTAAAATACAAATTAAAAGTTAAAAATGGACAGCGACGATGATATTTGTACGCCTCCGGATATTCTAGAATTGGCAACAAAAGTAACTCACAATCTTTTGCCAGAAAAATCTAGAAAATTATATGAAAAAGAATATAATAACTTTTTGGCATGGAAGATCGAAAAGAAACCTACATCATTTTCTGAAAATGCCATTCTTGTGTATCTCAAAGACCTCTCCGACAAATTCAAGCCATCTTCTATGTGGGCTAAATATTCTATGCTCAAGTCCACACTGAGTATCTACAACAATATTGATATCACGAAGTATTCAAAAGTCATAGCGTTCCTGAAACGCAGTTCAGAAGGACACAAGGAAAAAAAGTCCTTGACGTTTACATCAGGTCAAATAAAGATGTTCCTGAAAGATTCACCAGATATTTTGTATCTTTTTGAAAAGGTAAGTTGTATTTTAGTTCTGTTATTTAATCTACCTAGTACTTACGTACTACACACGCAAGTTATCTAGACACTCCGTTTAAGCGCTTTGTGTATAAATTAGGTAGTAGGTACCTACACTTTACTACTTCATAAATCATAGTTTTTGCCTTGGCTATGTACCTCAAGCTTATTATATCGTTTATTGTTACAGGTTGCACTAATCTTCGGCATAACGGGGGCATGCCGAAGGCAAGAGCTATACAACATCCAGTTCGATGAAGTCTCTAACATAGACGACAGTACAATCATGGTGAAAGTTTCGAAAACAAAAACGAAAATAGATCGTTCTTTCGTTGTGACGGGCAACTGCTATGCCGTATGTAAAAAATACATGGAACTTCGACCCACCCCCTGTCGAAACCCTGCCTTTTTCTTGAGCTATAGATCGGGGAAGTGCGTCGATCAAAGAACTGGTATTAATAAATTTGGTGCTCTGGGAGAAACTATCGCAAGTTTTTTGAATCTGCCTAACCCAGCGTTGTACACGGGGCATTGCTTCCGGCGCACCTCGGCGACCCTTCTCATAGATAGCGGTGGTGATTTGACCGCACTGAAACGACACGGGGGGTGGAAGTCTTCTACTGTGGCTGAAAGCTACATTGATGAGTCTTTAATGAATAAAATTCAAGTCTCAAATACGATCTTGAACAGTATAGAAAACAAGACGAATGAAGTAATTATAAATATTCCAACTCCGTCTACGAGCTCTACTGCTTGCCCCGCGACCGCTACAGCTGCTGGATCAATAATTAACATTAACTTTCAAAATTGTACCATCCAAAACTTGAACAATTATTATAAATAAACTATTGTCAGCTTTTACTCTTGTTGTTTGACTAATTGCATTAGTGAAGATAAAGTAGTGTATGCAACTGCATATAACACGGGTATTAAAACACTCGTTACTATTATGAAACTCGCTGTGCTCGTTTCATAAACTCACACTCGTGTTTTAATACCCTTCATTATATGACAGTTGTATAAACTACTATTAGTTCCATAGCACTATTTTTATATTACACATATCAGGTTCACTGTCCTTAGCGGTACAATGGTTAAATCAATTGTTTTAAGGAACTTGGTTAGACTAGGAAATAAAGATTAAAGTTACAAATGAAATAATAAGTAAATTGATAGGTACTACATAGTTAATATTATAATAAAATCACATACAAACAATTTCATTTTATAGATTTATGTGTAGCCCTCGACCGTTACGCACTACGTCACGCCAACTATCGTAAGGTCGTGTAACAACTAGATTAACAAGGATAACCGTAGTCACATCTCACTGATTCGTTGCCATAATAGGCTGGTCAGCACACGTCGCGATCATAAAAAATATACAAACAAATAAAAAATTTGTCACAATATCAAACGAGAATAAATAAACAAAACAAAGTCGCTTATATTAAGTACAAACTCTTTTTGAAAAGTTTTCATTCTTTTCTTGAGAACTAAAGAGTTTTGTTCCGTTGCTTTTTTGTTTTTTTTCACCATTTGGCGGGAAAACAATAGTTTTGATTGTCTTTCCTTTTTTAATTAGTGAAATAATTTATTGAACAATTACTTAAAATGTATAGAATAATAGTGTTTTCGATTTTATTGAAAAGTAGTATGGCTGTGATATACTCATTGAATGGTAAGTAAAAAATATTTATATTTTTAGATAATAAAAGATAAGTACGTTTTATAATTTCGTTTTAAGCAATATTTAGGTTATGTCATCGATGTGCAAATATTTTTTATATTAAAAGACATTTGAAGAAAGTACTTGAAAGACTCAATTTTATTGCGCAAAAAAATCGTATTTGACATGTTGTTACTTTTGATTCAAGAACAACCCCATATAAGCTTAGTGCAACTACGAAATTTAAAAGCAGTCAACGATATTTCATATCATAATATTACGTACATTGACTGCTTTCTATTTTTGTATTAATTGCCAGGAGGCCTAAAGTTTAATTATCATAAAGATTCAAAATATATTGTAAAACATCCAAAGAAATAACTGAACAACTTTTCACGTTTTGCTTACAAAAGTGGATAACGATATATAACTAGTTTGTACTACTCTATCACAAAGCAACCGATGCAGTCTTATACGAATAAATATAAGTAAAAAAATAATTCGAAATGTTGTATTATAAGACAATATTTACCTACTTAAGTTTATTGCTCAGATGATAAATAAAGACGACGATAATAAAGACGACCTCCTTGGTCGAGTGGTTTATACAGCGGTTTTCATGGTGTCGCCATCACTGAGGTCCCGGGTTCGATCCCCGGTCGGGTCAATTTTAAAATTATTGTTTTTCTAAATTGTCTCGGGTCTGGGTGTTTTCTATGTATAATAAGTATGTTTTTAAGTTAAATTTTATTTAAGTATGTTTATCCGTTGTCTAGTAAACATTTAACGAGTTTCATAACGAAGCTTCTCTTGGGCTAGATAATTGGTGTGAGTGTAGGAAAGTATTTTATTATTTATTATAAATAAGGATATAGGATAAGCCGGAAGGTTATTCGTAACTTATGGAGACTGGCTATCTAATCTGCATTTTTTGGGAAAGTATCTCGTTGGCCGCCTCCAGACTTTACAGCGTCTCCGGCGACATTTGGGGGGGGGGGGGGAGAGAAACATTAAGGGTTCCTCAAGCCGTGTGATCGAAACATCGTCAGGGAGTTTCTAGAGGGCATGGCCAGAGACGATTGTACCTAGTCAGGCGGAGTTATATCTTCAGGGCGAGACCTCACCTCTACATCGCAGAGGCGGTTAAAATTAGGGCATTACTATTCAGCAACAGTAACACACAACAATAACTACAACTCAAATGACGTTCTGTTTCGTGAGAGAATTCATACTTTATCCTGGTTTTGTGCAAAAATGGAACAAAACTGAATACACAATTAATAATAAGACCTTTTAAACGTTTTCTAGAGGACGACGCCTCGGTAGCCGGGTGGCAAAACGCCCGCCTCTGAATAGAGGTCTTGGGTTCAATTGACAAGGCATGTTTCGTATTTTTGATGCATAACCCGGATTTGTAATCACCAACCCGTTTGGAAATTGTGGCTATTATGGTTAATAATAAGGTATTGGTATACCTACCCATCAATTGTAAGCTATAACTCAATTTCAGTGATCCTTTGCTCAGTTGTGTAACTGTAGGTATATTAAGTAATTCTAGCTAGAGGACAAAACTTCAAGAAGGAATACAACTAATTATCATCAATGAAAGGCCCACTGATAGGCTCAGGCCATATAAAATGAACACGGTAAGATGGGGCCATACACATACCATCCTACTAATATTATAAACGCGAAAGTTTGTAAGTATGGATGGATGTTTGTTACTCTTTCACGTAAAAACTACTGCATGGATTTGGATGAAATTCGGCGTACAGATAGTTTATAACCTGGATTAACATATAGAATACTTTTTATCCCAAAATTTCCACGAGAACGGGAACCACGCGGGTGAAACCGCGAGCGGCCGCTAGTCTTATCTAAATATGTCGCCATAACATCAATGTTAGATGCATTGTTGTGTTCCGGCAGAATGTTTATCCGTAAATATTTTTAAAAAATACCGCGAGAGTTGCATTGCAGGTTGGTGTATGCGACATCCATCTTACATCAATATAGGCACCAAGGGGTTCACGTGCCTTCCGAAGCAAAGAAAGCTTTGAGATATTTTAACTTGGTTATACAACTGATTAAGCCAATATCCAATTACCCATCAATTGTAGCAATGATGGATTCCTTTATCCAACCGTAGGGCTGGATATAGACAATACTCTACTTCACTTTACCGATACTGTGATCTTCAACGCGCAAATCGCTGCGTCTGTTATTTAGCTCCTTATCAATTTGTTGATTTAAAGTTTACAAAAAATATTAACCTTTTTTAAAATGCACGCTCGAAATAGAAACTCGATTTGGTATTCGCCCACCTCAATGCGTCACATCTAAATGCATTACGAAATGTTTATTTCGTAGAGTTAATCTACATGTTGTGAAGGTTATAAAATTGTTTTGGATAAAATCAAAGGAGAACTAGTTATTATTAATCGGATATTAGTTTTGTTATATAACTTTCACACTATCATGGCCTCTGATATCACAGTAATGATTATAACGGAATTATGACCAATTGTTGTGTTCTAGTATCTGATATTTCCATAGACTTTAAATCTATGGATACTTCGATATTTCGACACAGTTGCATACACCATGATCGTGTATGTATGTAATAAGAGGAGCAATGCAATACACAAAAACTCAACACAATAAAAACATTTATTTACGCATAATGATGCTATCCCATTAATGCTGATTTCTGTAATATAATTTTTCAAATTTATTACTATAATATTGTGTATGGCCTAATTTCGTTTTCGGTTCAGTTGGTTGGATTTCAAAAGACGTTGATGTTTACAACGACACGACAGCCTCACAAAGTTAATGCAAGTGGCGTTAAACATTTTGAAACGCTGTAAGTCAGTGTCGAAACTCTGATATTTTATAATAACTTCGAAATTAGGTTGAGTCAAATAAAAATCCGTAGTTACCGTTGAACTCCCAAGCAACAAAATTTGGTACTATAAAAGTCCTGAGAATAATGATGTTGCAAACGTTTAAAAAACCCCAATTATGCCCTAGTTTTATCACTGATTTATTCTATACATTAGATAAAGGCTCTCACGGTGATAAATCAGCTCTGTAGTTGAAACTTTAAAGTGCCGAAAAACGCTTTTTAGTACTGAAATAGTGCTATCTGCAGCATTTATGTCACAAATTTGCACTTTAAAAGTAACCAAAACATGTTTATAGTGCTTTTTTGCACCTTAAACAATTCTAGTGATCTTTTTTATCACACTTATAAAATCACTTCGTGTTGTGGTCGTGTCGTCGTGAGTGTTCTTCAACAAATAACAACAACAGATATCGGTGTTAATGATTATGCTTTATTTCATTCGCCGATGTAATAAAAAGGAAAAGGACACTACGTAGCTCTGCCGTAACTTGCACTTGCGAAATTAATTATGTATAGATTAAATCATTGATATCAATTTTTAAACTTGACAATGCGCCCTCGTAATTTTCTTGTTTTAAATTAATATAATATAAATATTAATATCTTTATCTTTAATAAAATAAGTACTTTTCCCGACTATGGCTGCTTTAGTAAACATTGGCTCTAGCCGTGCTGGTAATGTGCTATCATGGCAGAAAACAGCAGCCATATTATGTCGTTTCGATTAGGGTTTGTGACTAGTGATATAATTAATAATACTAAAAAGCTAAAAATACAATTAGTCCATTAATTATTAATTTTAGTACTTTTATGTCACGATTTAATATCTTAGCAGCAGTAACACAAACTCACCTATAGAGCTATTTAGAATTAAAGTTATGGTACTGTTAAGTACTATAGAAGAGTTATCATGATTTTTACAGAACTAGCTCCATAGCGATGTTGAGGGAGCTTGTAAAAAGATATATAAAATTACGTAATGGTTGTGCAGGGTACTTTTATAGTGCAAATTGATACAATACTCTACACTCATACAATACTAGTATTATTATTGCAAAATAGATACACAAAACTGTCAATAAGTTCGTCTATAGTACTAAATAGTACCATAACCTTTTTTTCATATCTATTACAGTGCAAGTACAGCAGCAAGTGCAAGTGCAGTGTAAGCGTTCTTAAAGCAAAATTATAGAACTTAAGTGCTCATTAATTTTATAGAAGCAAAATGCTATGTTAAAAACCTTTATGTTACAAGTAGTCACAATGATTACCATTAAAGGCCTACTATATCACTGTTTGGTGATAAAATGCCTTGGTTATAGCTTTTGTTACTTGGGCTTATGGTTAAATCCAGCCTAGGCCTTAACGCGCGAAGTGCCATGATGTTGACTGTTGAGTGTTTTGATCACATGAGTAAATACTGTGGTTTTAATAGAGAGGGATTCGACTGACTTCCATATTTGAATAAATATTATTTATAAGTATATAATATTTATTAAATTTTTTTTCCTCATGCTATTCATTCGATTTACGTTGTCTGGCATTAGAGTTGGCTGCATTGACAGTTTATCCAATGAAGAAACTTTTTAGATACCTTTCAAAATAATGTTCTTTTATATAAATTGTATGGTAATAGAGAACAATGTCGTTACTATTGTGTTCAATCAATTGAGTGTTTTTAACCACGTTGAGGTTACAGAATCGTGTTACCGTCAAAACAAAATTTGTTAATATTAAGCTGTTGCTTGCATGTCATTTTCGCAAGACGGACTATTGAGAGAGCAAACCTTTATAATATAAAAGCCTCACAATCGCTCTTTAATACAATAATAACCACATGAAAAGAATGTAAACTCGTTTAACATGTTCAAGAAATGAACGGCTTAATATCACTAACATAAAATTTAAATGTAAGTGCAAGCAATGCATTGCACGGTTCAGAGTATCGCGCTTTTGGCTAGGTGAACTCAGTTTGGAATACAATTTACCTATTTCTGATATCGTAACGACAAACGTTTGTTGAAGTTTGAAATATGGAAGTTTGTCGACCTCCTTGGTCGAGTGGCTTGCACACCGGTCCTCATGGTGTCGCCATCTCTGTGGCCCCGGGTTCGATCCCCGGTCGGATCAATTTAGAAATACCTGTTTTTCTAAATTATTTCGGGTCTAGGTGTTTCCTATGTATAATAAGTATGTATTTAAGTATATTAAGTATGTTTACCCGTTGTCTAGTTAACCATTTCTCGAGTTTCATAAGGAAGCTTTTCTTGGGGCTAGATAATTGGTGTGAGTGTGGGACATTTTTTTTTATATTAAGTTAGAAGTGCATTTCCTTCAAGAATCCTTAACTACTGAGAAAACTACAATATTAGTTTTATCTCTAACTGTTGGAAGACAACAATGCTAGTAAAACTGTTGTCCTGGCGACATACTAAGATAATATGGTAGTAACTAGCCAGGCGGACTTAAGACTTAATATAACTTAAGGGACTATAGGTTTACATTTAAGGAAATTTTATATATTATATATATATTTTCTTTGTGATAAAACTGTCTCTTAATAAATAATAAGAAAAAAGACGCCATACCACAAACCAAAATGAATATAATGACATTTCTATCCCCCGTTGAGATTCAGAACCTCTGCCCCGGTTATCGGTGGTCAAACGACAGGACCACAGAGGTATTTATTTAGCAATTCAAAGGTACTCTAAAGCCCTTTCAAGTTTTAAATTATTAAGTTTTTTTGCCTGATCCGGACATTCCCGGAGGTAGGTTCCTAATAACGAAGGTTAATCAAAGTTCGAGAAAAGTATAGCTCTATGAGAAGTAGCGTCATACATCGTCATTTGCCGTCATCATCAGATAATAAAACATGTTTGTTATTCAAGAAATCTTTCGTATTCATAATAAAAATTATCATAATTTATAACATGGCTACTATTCGACTTTGATTTAAGACATTCTTTGTCAAGGAACTGAATGAATAATTAGTTTTGTTATTTATTTACTTTAAAAACAATATTTTTTATAGTGAGATTAAGAAAATAAAAAACCTTTAAAGAGAGCCTTGAAGTTAATGGTTTCCATCACGCATTGGTAGAGATTAATGATATGCCTATTAAAATAAGTAAACTATGAACTATGTGAATATTAATGGTATTGTTAAAATAACTATTTTGGGTAACTTATCAAAAAGATAATATTTTGGACAATATGTTGTTGACTAATCGACCTTCCATTACGTTTTCATGCAAACGGCATACTTCATGTCTTGGTTCTCTGCCAGGAATGATCGAGACGATACTTGTATCCAAATATTGTTATTAGTAAAATTGCCTTTATTCACCAAAAATAGCTTTAAGATCAATTTTAACTTAATTTTAAAAACTTACAGAACTTCAGTGATTGAACGAACGAAGTTTAGAGCTTAAAATTGACACAAATGATCGGCAATTCGGCAAAGGCGATTAGAACCCGCGTTCTTATCTTGACTAATACTGTACATAGAAACATAAAAACTGAATAACTATTTAAACTATCATGTTCATTCCGATGTGATGTGTGATTTCATGGGCATTAGAGTTATTATCTTTTGAAATGTATTTATGAATTAAAGCTTTATGTATGTATTGTAATGTGGATATTCTACTTCTCCTGTGGGGAGGCTACAAAAATAAACGCTCCACACATAACAATATAAGTATTTTAATGAAAATAATTAAACTTAACAATACAACAAGTGTGGACTTACAGCTCTAGGGAATAAAGTATGATTAAATAACACTATTGCTAAGACAATAAGGGTACCAGGAGTCCTAAGATCAGTTTGGTCGACAAAAGTAACTACTTGATAAAGAAAAAAAACATAAAAACAATAATAAACGCCACGTGATATTATTTAAGTTGCAACCGTTCATGAGTCGAAGTCTAAGATGGTTGCTTTCCATCAGATAGATTGAATCCTCTGTCAGTAACTTATAAGGCTGTATTTGTGGAAATATTATGGTAATCCCATTACTGTGCACGCAAGTGCAGAAAGCAAAAAAACTGCATATTAATTATTCCGGCACTTCAATGAGTCTTAACCAGATTTTTGAATTTATAAGCGTTTTCCCCAACTAAAAAACTTTACCAAAAATGTGCCAAAGAAAAATTAAAAATTTTCAAAGTCAACAATTTTTACAAAAACACAAATGTTGAAAAAATTTCCACGAGCAGGATTTGAACCTGCACCCTTCTGGCATGCCGGGTCAGGTGCTCTCCTAATTGAGCTATCGTAGTTCTAACCAGCCCGCCGAAATTATTCAACACTATTTACTTTTTACTTTGAAAGCCAGAGGCGCCCATTCAACATTTTTTATTTAAATAAACTTAAGATAAGTCCTTAGAATCGTCCATATATTTTTTACCTACTACCCATTCAGGACGTCTATTTTTTAGCTGTGGAGGAGAATGGGCGCAAGAAACTGCACAGCTTTAATAGAAGTGTTGTTATTCTTTCTCGAAGGAATAACGACGCACCAAGAACCAGAATGTTGTTGATTACGTAAACAAGTCACAAATGACCAGGGTCACAATCTTTCTTCGAATCAGCTTATGAATCACTATATACATGTGCGCGGAGGTTGCAACCATTGTGTGATCTGGTTTGACGAGTGGAAACAAAGAGTAAATATTATCTTACCTTTACCTTATACGATACCTAAAAATATATTTTAAAAGTTCATCGACACCAGACATGACATGAACAATAGGCACGGGACACTTTATATAACTTTCAAGGAAATAACTATTTTCCGATTTTAATATTGACTATTCACACGCCGAAATCTGTCAATCAGTAAATACGTAAATATACCATATAATACCGTAGGCAAATGATAATATATTAATTTCATAGTGTCCTTTTTGTCATGTTTAAAATCAAGTTCAAAGGATGGTTTAAAAAATATGTATGCACGAAATGTGAAACTTTTTTTTATCATAAACAAACAAATGACTTCACTCCACCTGATGTTGAGTGGAAATGGAGTCCAGACGCGAAGACAACTGGGACGTTTAAAAGAAACATTGGCAGTCACACACACCCCTTATGTTTTTCCGAGGTTCGCAATACTCAAACACAATAGCACCGTTAACAGTCCAGCGACTCGCGGCTGGCTGTTTGTCGCGCGGGTGACATTGAACCGCGGTTCAAGTTTAACCGACCGCCGACCGCCGGCTGACGAGGAAACGGCCGTTTTGTTAGGCTGCTTTACCACCAGAGCTAAGCGGTACGTAAGGAAAAATCCACCAATGAGGTTACTTCCTTTTCCTTGCGATGTAAAATGGAGTAATGCTATTGGCGGATATTTCTTAAGCGCACCTCTTAGCTTCCTTGCACAGCTCTCGTGGAAAAGCAGCTTTATACACGGACTGCAAATTGTTATACGCTAATGCATGCGGCATTCAAGCTCCGCACGTAATTCATAAAGGAGGTCGGTGATGTGATGCCATTGTGAATGGTAAGCTGCCTCGGGCGTGGTTAGTAACCCCGATGGGTGACCGAGACCTTTTTACCGATTTTCTTACGTACTTCAGACGGTACGGCGCACGGCCCTGACTGCTGAAAATTGAAGACGTTAGAACAAATCAAAGACATACATTTCAAGTACCTACCTACAACTTAACATTGCAATAAAATATTTTCATCACGATGATGCTAAAATTAAGAAGCCATGAAATATAAATGCCTATAAATAAATATAAAATCACATTAGAGACATATTATACAAAAATCATGCTAACACGATAATAAGAAAACAGGATACAGACTAGACTATTGTCTCCACCGCAATATACGCAAATATACATTGTCTCACGCAACATTGTGATAACCGGCAATCAGGGTTTTTTTCTAAGTTTGGTGCTAGCCAAACCGTCATAGTTTCCTTTTGTTGATTTAATAACAGAGAATATTTCCCCCAAATCCTTTTAAAATGCTTTAAAAATCCCGTGAAACTTAAGAATTTCAGTAAGAATATAGGACTTTACTAAGACTAAAATAATACTTAGACATAAAAACAGGTTAAATCTTCCTATTTCCCGTATAACAATGCACGCTTCCGGTCCCTTAGTTATGTCAATAATAAGTTACCTGAACATATTAAAAATGAAGACACGTTGAGGAATTTTATTAACAAATTAAAAATTTATCTGCTAAACAAAAGCTATTATAACATAAAAGAATATTTTAATAAATCATCAACTGTAAAATAATTAATAATTACTATATTTAAAAGTATATTTTTTTTAACAAATAATAAATTTGAAATAAAGTAATAAAGTAGGTAAATATTCTATGTACCGCTCGCTGGGCAAATGACACAAAAATACATAGGTAGGTATAATATTCCAATAGGTATAACATTATAAATTAATTTTTAATCAATGATAAACTATGATACAAATAAATATGATATAATTATAATTAAAATAATAATGATCTCTCTTCCTCTCTCCTACTAAAGCTGTGCTGCGCCTGTCCATAATTGATCCATTATAAAAACCTACCATCTTATTGTGTAAACATTAAGGAATGCAATAAAGTTTGAGTATTAAGTATTGACTTAATCCTTACGCGTACTGCGAAGAGAAAGAGCATAGAAAATATAACAAAGCTGCCATTTTACGCGGAAATGTCCCTCTTTCGTAGTGATGTGATTTCTTTTTTACTTTTGATTTTTGTAACCGACTCATGAAATGAAATAAAATATAATTTATTCACATAAAATAGAGACATTAGGATGGAGTGTGATGGGTATAGTTCGTACTTGCCAGCGCAGGGTATGTGAAGTTTAGGTGAATTAACTTCAAATTTTAAATTCAAACACTTTTGAAAGTTTACATTATTATTTTTTATAATACCTGCTTTATGTATTCCTTTATAACTGTTATCGGTTTTGTAGTCATTAAAAAAAAATATTTGAAAAAGATATTGAAAATTTTAAGTCTTGTGTGCTAAGTAATACAATAATACTTAATAATGTAATTTATTATTTATTAATAATACTAGTACGATTATCACATTAATATTATAAATGCGAAAGTTTGTGTGTATGTATGTGTTTATATTTGTGGCTTCTTCACGCTGCAACAGATGGATGGATTTGGATGAAATTCGGCTTACAGATAGTTTATAACCTGGATTAAAACATAGAATACTTTTTATCCCCATATTCCCATGGGAACGGGAACCACGCGGGTGATACCGCGAGCGGCCGCTAGAAGATAGATAACTTTACGTTAAATTTGTTGCGAACAAAATTTGCGTAAAATTAGTGAGGGCGCTCCTTTGGCTTACAGAGTAAGAGTAGATAGTGTTAATTAATTTCGGCGCGTTGAATTGAGCCTCGGTAGGATAGCATAGTTGATAGTGCACCTGACCGGCATGTCATGGGGTGCGGGTTCGAGTCCCGCTGGTGGAATTCTTTTAACAGTTTATTTTTTTTAAATCTAATACTAGTAGTTAGTAGAAACAAACTAGTTTTACCGATAGCCCGATAATCCTGGAACATGTTATTCTTATAACTGTTCAAGAGTTAGAGGTGACGTGCCACGGAGCTGCGTTATACTCGTTAGACAACGGTTGACGTCACGCTACAAATATAGTTGTACCCGTGGTTGCAATTATTCAATAACCTCTAATTGAGGCTTTGTTTGTGTATTTTCGTAATTATATGTTGTTAATTATATATTATTTGCCTTAAATGCCGTAATACATGACACCTGCGTTTTCACACGCTTGACCTCAGGGTTGGTCGTGAATTCTAGAAGGAATATAAGATTTTCTCAGGCGAAAATGTAACTTATTTGATAAGTAATATTTTGTTCAACATGCGTTCATTTATTAACCCATTCAGAATTTACGGTGTCATTGGACAACAACAAACAAATATGCAACGACTTTATACGGAACTTTTTGAGGTTTTTTTTCATTTTGTTATATCCTAACAATCCGTGGTTCCAGGGAGAATAGGGTTAACACAAACGACTTATACTTTACCATTTATAAGTCGTTTGAGTTAACCCCAAAGGCTCAGAGGAATCCAATTGTCTGTTAAAAAAATACCATATCTGTAACCGGTTTTAAACTTAAAAAACTTGCCGTCATGTTTTTTTTTTATGATGCTCACTTAACTTACAGCATAGCCTAAGTTGCCAAGGTAACACTTTAAACTAAAAAAGTACATATAAAAAAAAATTAATGTTTATATAATTTTTAACGCAAATTTTGTTGCGAACAAATTACAAAAACACAAATGCTGAAAAAATTTCCACGAGCAGGGTTTGAACCTGCACCCTTCTGACATACCGGGTCAGGTGCTCTTCCAATTGAGCTATCGTGGTTCTAACCAGCCCGCCGAAATTATTCAACACTTTTTACTTTTTACTTTGAAAGCCAAAGGCGCCTATTCAATGTTAACAACTACCGTCATTAACATCCGATCATAATATTTTTACAAATACTAAAGACATTAATAATACTAAAGATATTAATGACGGTAGTTGTTAACATTGAATGGGCGCCTTTGGCTTTCAAAGTAAAAAGTAAAAAGTGTTGAATAATTTCGGCGGGCTGGTTAGAACCACGATAGCTCAATTGGAAGAGCACCGGACCCGGTATGTCAGAAGGGTGCAGGTTCAAACCCTGCTCGTGGAAATTTTTTCAGCATTTGTGTTTTTGTAAAAAAAATTAAATCTATGAAATGCTATGAGTACGATTTAACTGTCGTTTTTTAATGCATTAGGCAAATAAGTTGTAACAACAGGGATATTACCAAAGTTTATTAGCATATTGTGAACTGTGACATCATAATGTACATTAAAATGGCATTACATATATCGACTGGGCTGTATATTATTGTTTTTGTTTTGTTTATATAATTTTTCTCTGTTATAAAAGTTGACAAATCGTGTTTCTGCAATTAGCAAAATGAATTCAATTAAATGAAAAATCATGTCATCAAATATCACTTTCATAAGTTTTGTAATTGTTGGGAAAAATCAAGATCCCCGCCACGTAAAGTTCCAATGCGTCGCCTTATTATGGTTGCAATAAATATTGAGTATTGAGTATTCCTTACTGAATAGGTACTGAGTTGGTAATAAAACCACGGGATAGGGGTATTCACGGGAACACGCAGGCGGGCGGCTACTTCATATTAATAAAAATCAATGCCACGTGTAATGTATGTTGTGTTTATAATTTTTAAAGATAAAGATAAAGATAATTTATTTGTAAGAACATTGGGATGATGTTCATTATTGTTTAAAAAAATGAACGAGCTTTACAGTAGTAGCATATGATGTGTAACATTTGACGTCTCACCTTAGTAATAAGCAATTTTAACATTGTATTCTGAAAAAAAATGGGTCAGGTATTATTTGAAATGATTTTTTTACTAATCTTAAAGAGAATGCAGTAAATACTCATTAGAAGACATTTGCCATATCAAAATGATGACACAATAGGTCACTTAAAATAATAATGTCTTTTTCTATTATCGATTTTTAATTTGCGCGCGCTTCCGACTCCGTATATTTTTTTACAAATCATAAAGAGAATGCAGTAAATACTCATTATAGTCTAATCATTAATTCACTGGAGTAAACTGACAGATGCTAATGTCACATTGTAAAATTATGTTGCCACATTTATTGTACTAGTGATGCGTTTCGTTCATTGTCATTCCGATCACTCACAAAAAGTTAGTAGGAACGTATATTATAAAAAGGTACATAATTAATTATAATATAGGTAGGTATATGAATGTCTTTTTGTACCGAGAAATTTCACCTGACAGTTTAGTTGTCAGTGTTTGTTTTGCTTCGGGAGCTGTTATTATTCGAAAATTTTGGAAGTATTTTAATTATTGCATTATTTTTACATCATCCATCTTTTTGAAAGAAAAATACAGATTTAACCACTGTGTAGGAGTACCATTTACTGCAAAACAATTAAGACAAAACAGAATACTATAAATTAATAACGTTGAAATGGAGATAACCTCAACAATATAGTACCGTTTTACGTCAACAATCACTCGATCCTGTTCAAAATGTAAAATCAATCTGACCCGTTCTAAAACCATTTTTATCACTTTCCCACATAGCACTTTCTCTGTCTCCGAGTGAATTTTCACATTGGTTACTTTTACGACAACTAAAACATCAACTATTTACAATTACTTTTAAATGCATCGTCAAACAGCACAATTATTAAAACTAAACAATGTTATTATCGCATGCAGCACGGATCGCGGTCATACCTATTTTGACGTAGACTAGAATAATAGACAACAAAATCAAATTTCAAAACGTAAACAAATTACGCCGTCAACTAATAATCAAGTAAAAATAAGTCATTAAAATAATAATGTTTCATACAAATTGAGTGTGGGCAGACTCCGACTCCGACCGGTGCAACTGTCTTGTTTCCGCACGCGCTGTTCGTAATCTATCTGTTCGCTTTACTCTCCTTCAGTAAAGTGTGAACTTAATGATATACTTGCTAAGTGGACTAGTCCAATTGAAGGATTCATTCATGAACGACTCATCTCTATGTCTGACGATGACGAGCAAAAATATATCCATTGCATTTTTGTTTAATTTTATATAATTCGAATATGTAATTCGCCATTTCAAAGTTATCATTTATTGGCCTTTAAATGTACCAATGCTAATATTTTTATATCGATTAAACAAAACTGGTCTAGGAGATTTCATAATAAAGTAAATAAAATGAGTAATGTGATTTGATCGTGAATCAAATCACAATACTCATTTTATTTACTGTAATGAGAATAAATGAGTGAGTAATTGATGTCAATCTTCTTGTCACAACACTATTTTCTGTTCATCAGAAACTGGGAACACCGTAAACGTCAGATTACTCCAGTGAATTAATGATTAGACTTTAGAAGACACACTGTTATCCTATCCTGCCGCGCAAGTTTCGAGAAAATAGATCGTAATGTCAACACCTCAAATATCACAATCACAAACACAGTAAGTTGTACTTACTGCGTTCATAAATTGTGCGGCAGTATCCCACTGTTACGATCACATTTCTGCGAAATCACTCTCAAAAATTATTGTAAATATAATATATAGAATTCGAGCCGATCTCACTGTTACGGATCACACTGTTACGACCCTACTTCCGTTCCTTTTCTACGAAACAAATTATTTAAATAGAAGGCGAGCGGAAAGATGTTACACATCAAAAATTTTTTGACGAAATACGGAATATATATGTTTACTGAAGTGGGCGAAGTCGCGAGCGGGACACTGTATTATTATAAAATAAAATCATGTTATATGCATTTCCTGAATGTAAAACTACAATAAAGTAGCGATTGTAGCGCGTACTACGTAGCGTAACGCGGTATGTAACGTTATTATAATTAAATAACGTTTAAAAACAAGTTAACGTGTGCGGTGGTAATTAGAGCGCTCGCATTGCCGTTTGTCGGGTCCACATTGCAGGACCCTATTGTGGGTGGTGATCATTATAAATGGAATGCATTTGATATGCTACGAGGACACTACCGCCTGCCTCGCTTCCACCATCTTTGTATCTGTCAACTAAACAGCAATGGTGACGACATTTTTGTATTCTGTTAAGCTTAACCAAGAGCTCTCGGTTCTCTTCAATGCATTAATGTTATTATGTTTCATGCATAACATATTTAACTATAAGTTGTTTGATTTTAGTCATGATTTTGATAGACACAAATTTACAACGACGTATTTATTTTGTGTAACGTATTACTCTTGACTATTGATTTGATTTGACTTTAATTTGTATGTAGTATCCTGTCATGCGCCAAACGCAATGCAATTAACAAAGTGAAGAACCACGAGCTTTAGATATAGATAAGACTTACGACTAAGACTCAAATTTTTCTGTGGTTGTGAATTTTGGCTTAACCGTAGTAAGTCCTTTATAAGTGATTGATTTCGTCGGTCGAAATCGGAGGGGGGGGGAGGGGGGGGATCGGGGTCGGTAAGAGGGCGGGAGCTCCTGTCAAGGAGGTCCTCCACCGCGCGGATGTGCGCCAGGTCGCACTCTTAGGTACTGACAGATCATTGAGAAGCAATGCTAGCAGCGAAGCATTCGGCCTTTTCCTCGTCCTCGAAGGCTACGGAGCTATGGGGGTGGGAGGGAGGTGTGTGTTGCGCCGCGTCTATACTTACGGAGGGCTCTCGCCACTATCTAGTACGCGTGGGAAGGTGTTCTTCCTGGCCGGAATATTGCCTTATGCCTTAATGGCCAAGTAACTATTATATTAAATTAAAATTGATTATTAGATATTTATCCATTTGACGTTACTGTGTAAAAAACAGTAATAAAACCTGGTTTTAATTACTCTGCCCCATAGGTGATAAACATTATATAATATAATGCCCGAGCGATTTGATTATTTCAATAGTTGCAATCACAATGCTCTCTCATAACAAACTGCGCGGGCATTTTTTATAATGCCCTATTAATCACTTGGTTCATAACATATATAATAAGTTTTTCAGTCTTCTTTTTATTACCCTATTTAAAAGCAAATAAGGATATGGTGATATATTAAAAAAATACGTCACTTAAAATTATTTTGTGTGTGTGTTATTATTAACTTCATATGTGTAACTGTTTACGCGAAATGTGCGTGAATTTATGTGCACTGCAATTACACAATAAAAAATAACAATTTACATATGGACTTCGGATTTAAATAAACGTGTTTTTAACCGGATCGGCAATCCATTAATAATGTGATCGAACTTGAATGACTAACTTGATTTGCGACCTGCCAAGCAACCAGCTGATTCAGAACGCTGATTTGTTATTCAATAATCTGTCAAACAAAAGTATACGCCAAGGGTCAAAGTTGAAAAAGGCTAATGAATTTTTATTTTCTGTCTGTCTATAAGTTTTTATTGTATATTTTTTTGTTAATAAAATATTGAAGTACATTAAACAAAGCGAAGCGTTTTCGTCCGCATCCGCTTTCAATTCGACGTATCTATTTGCATATCTTTTGCCTGGTTGCCTGCATAAATAAAGGAACAACCTTCTAGATAGCATCATAAAATAATCATGATTCATAATATCTTCACTAACACTACATAGTATAAAAACAAAGTCGCTTCTCGATGTCTGTCCGGCCCTATGTATGTATGTATGCTTAGATCTTTAAAACTACGCAACGGATTTTGATGCGGTTTTTTTAATAGATAGAGTGATTCAAGAGGAAGGTTTATATGTATAAACATGTATAACATAGAAAAACACTGATAATTTTTGAGGTTTAACATTTTTTTGCGCTTACATTGCAAACGCTGGCTGGACCCTTCGAGATAGATCAAAATAATGTACTACAGTATAGTACACCTTAAACAGGTCTACAAAAAAGTCCGCGATGGTATATGTCTATCTCTTAGGGATAACCCACAATAATAATTTTTTACCCTTTACTTTTTACGAGAATTAATGCCTCATTTACGAAGCGATTTTAAGCAATACAGCATTAATTCTTATCCAATTAAGTACCTTACATACATTGTGCATTTAATATAGATCAATATGGCTTTTTACAGCATGTAATTTAAATGAATATTTTCGAAGATATTACAGATTTAAAATGCAGGGACATAGATATATATATATAATAATCAATTGCTGTTCGTTTGAGTGGCTAAAACTCGAGAATGGCTGGACCGACTTGACTAATTTTGATTTTAAAATATTTGTTGAAGTTCAGGGAAGGTTTAAACGGTGAGAAACATAAATATAAGTAACGAAAAATACTAAAAAAGACCATTTAATTTTCCTATACAAAATGTTTGTTTGTTTTGTTGTCATGTAAACTGTCAAGGCAGTACGAAGTCCCCGGGTCAGCTAGTTATAAAAATCTTCTGTGCGTGTGTATGTTATTGAACTCCTTCTAAACGGCTGGACTGATTTGGATGAAATTTTGTGTTTGTTCAAGTAGATTCGAGAATGGTTTAGATTTACAATTGGACCCGGTAAATGGCACTGCTATAGGGGCCCATCATGGGATACGGGTGTCCTTAAGCGGACGAATGATTTGTTTGTTTTGTTGTCATGGAAACTGTCAAAGCGGTGCGAAATCCGCCGGCCAGCTAGTTATACATAAATTACAATATTCCGTCCAAAAACCACCGCACTCTGTAAAATTAGCTGAATTTATTTACTTAGACATCCTTGTATCTAAGTAAATAAGTTCAAGGAAGCACCCTGAAGAACCTTGTAGAGCAAGTGCGAGTTTTATTTGCCACTCAATCAGGATTACGGAAACAAGAATTATATTGAAGCAGCGCTTCCGGTGACTAACCGCCTCTGTAGTCTAGTGGTAAGACCACCGGTTTAGACCCAGAGGTCCCGGGTTCGATTCCCAGCGGGGGGTAGGTACATGTTTGTGTGTACTCGGTTTGATTGGTGGTAGGGCTTGTTTGCCCGCCTGGCTAGCTACCACGATCTTATCAAAATATGTCGCCATAACATCAATGTTTGTAGCAATGTTATGTTCCGGCAGCTAGAGAAAAGATAGCCAGTGCCTCACTAGTTGAGGATCCCGGGTGAAGTGCGCGTTCATCATTGGCCTTATTAACATCAGATGAGATTAAGGCACTGTGCTTACCCGTAAAAATATTTAAAAAAAAACGAGGAGAATTAAAATTTTGCTTAACAAAATTTCGTTTCCGTTAGCTTTTTTTTTGATGATTGAACGACAAATAAAACTCGCACTGTCATCCTGTACAACAAGGATGGGTCGTGACTCACTCGTTAACCGTTTCTCTCGTCCGTACAACCGTACAACGATATGGCCAAAATTTGCCTAAACTTGATAATTAATTTTCAATGCCTTCCCAGGTTTACGTCCGTTCATATGACGATAACGTACTTTAGACTGTTTGAATAACTACCTACGTATTTAGTATCTCATAAGTCTTAAGGTACATTAAAAACCGGTCAAGTGCGTGTCGGGCCACGCGCAGTGTAGGGTTCCGTAGCCCATCTCAATAATGCGGACTCTGAGAAGAGGGCTTTTATGAACATTTATTTAATATACTCGTAGTTACTACCGGTTTCACACACCTGACAACGTAATTTAAGTAGTTTCCAATGAGGAATTTGTACTGCGCCAACTACATTTTATAAGTTGGTCGACTGTTACTCGTAAACTTGTAAAGCCTACTTAGCTGTGATAGTTTTCTTTTTAACTTATATACAACTACCGTGATTTTTTTCACGTTTCCAAAACAACCATGAAATTGCTATCCAACGACACCCCACACTATGGGGTACACAAGAAAAAAATTACATCCCCACTTTACGTTTAGAGGAGGTAACCTAAAAAAAATATTTTTCAAAATTTTACTTCACCACATTGTCGGCGTGATTAATATGTATATCCATGCCAAACTACAGCTTCTTAGTACTGAGTCTATGAGCTAGGCTGTGGACGGACAGACAGACAGACAGACATGGCGAAACTATAAAGGTTCCGTGTTGACTACGGGACCCTAAAAACAATATTGTTTTTCTTATATACATAGTAAATACATCATTAAAAATTTGTAAGCCTGTATCTTATCCAAAAAATATTTAATTAATAAGTAAGCTATCAAAATCTTTGTGTCGGATTCATGTATATACAGTTAAGGCACATGAGTAAATATTTTACTCATGTGGTTAAGGTTCAGGTTAAGGTTAAGCCATGTCTCTGAACTCTGAATGACCACAGGCGTCTCAATGGCTACTTAGGTTGCGTCATAAATGAGGAACATAAATCCTCTCTCTTGGTTCTTGGTGAACCATCTTATATAATTTATTTTTACTCAAATCCTACTGTATTGACTACCTTCATACCTATTTCTGCCTCAAAGCAGCATTTCGCATTGCTATGTTTCGGAAAAACGGTATAAGCTGCTTTCCAAAAACAAACTAGATTTTTGATTTGAGGGCCGTGTTTCGTTTGTGATATTTAAATCCGCGACGTTGGACCACACGATGACGAATATGCTCATATTTTCGCTTATCCTAATGAGTTCACATCATCGAGGAGCTCGATGGCGCAGTGGTCTGCGATTGCTTAGGGTCAAGCAAGTTTCGCAAGGGCCGGTCACCGAATGGGTGACCAAAAATTCGTCATCTCAAGCTTCTCCGTGCTTCGGAAGGCACGTAAAGCCGTTGGTCCGGCTGCATTAGCAGTCGTTAACCACCAATCCGCACTGGGCCCGTGTGGTGATTTTTGGCGCATTCTCTCTATTCATCCATAGGGAAGGCTCGTGCCCCAGCAGTGGGGACATCAAATTAGCTGATGATGATGAATGAGTTCACATCATTGGGGCTATGAATCTATAATCAATATTGTTTACGACAATGTTGTTTTCGACGACCTCCTTGGTCGAGTGGTTTGTACACCCGTTTTCATGGTGTCGCCATCTCTGAGGTCCCGGGTTCGATCCCCGGTCGGGTCAATTTAGAAATTATTGTTTTTTCTAAATTGTCTCGGGTCTTGGTGTTTTCTATGTATAATAAGTATGTATTTAAGTATTTTAAGTATGTTTATCCGTTGTCTAGTAACCATTTAACGAGTTTCATAACGAAGCTTCTCTTGGGCTAGGTGTGAATGTAGGAAAGTTTATTATTATTTAGTTTTCATTTAATCTGAGGATCTATCCGAGCGGTTTCCGATGCTTCGCGTATGTCGGTATATGGCGTACAGGCACCAGTGTTCGACTCTTTAAGCCCAGTTGTCAACATCGACGCTACAAAAATAACATCGATTTTCATTTAAATTTTACGCGATATACAGGATGTTGGTGTGTTACCTGTATTCCCGAATATGGCAGTTAGGGCACAGGTCGTGGAACCTCGGCCAATTATAAACATACCAGAAAAACACCGTATGGCCGAGATATTAAGGTCGTTTGTTACTAAGTAGAATTGTAAATTAACAACCCTAGGTCCAGCTGATACATTGTTCTGTAGGCTTAGCCAAAGTAACATTAAGGAAACTATAGCAAAGTTCGAAAATAATAAAATGTATGTATATAATTATGTCAATCCCATACATTTTATTCTTTTCGAACTTAGCTATCGTTTTCTTAATGTTACTTTGGCTAGCGCCACTGGTTCGTCAACCTCATGATCCAAACATAACAGAAGTCAAAACATGTCAGGGTTGAACAAAAATAATGTAATAAAATAAATTTGAGTTTTTGTATGGAAAAGTAAACGCATGTTACCCACGGTATTGTTCATACTTGGTTGCATAGCTATGTTTCGGGATGATACACATATTACCAAACACCTTGTACAGTGAGGAGGTTGTTTTTTTTAAACTATTCCACTTTTTGTGTATTTGCACAATTTGAGAAAATAGTTTTTTAGGTAATGCAGCTATGTTTTTAACCGAAATTTTGATGCATTATTGTAGACGACCACAATAGTCATTGCTTTGTATAGGATTCAAAAATTTTGCAACAATATATTTTAATAAATCCAAAATTTTAAATGGAATAATCTAGTTTTAACGCGGCTGATTGGAATAATCAAGTTTTGTAGGAATCATTGTTGACAGTTGACAATGACAATCATGACAATGACATGACGTTTGTGCCTAAACTGTCAAACAAACGCCACGTACACGACTGTTGTGCAATCGTTCAAAAACAAAAAATTCAGCTTGCCTTATTAAATAGTAAATAACTTAAAGTTCTGACTGAAAAATGTAGGGAAAAACATGTTTTGTTGCAATTTAGACTAAAATAGTTAAATAACTTCTGGATTTATCATATTTTGTTCCAAAATTATATATTTAAAATGGGTACTAAAATGGGTATGTCACTTTGACGTGGAATAATCTATTTTTGACGAAATCATGCCTTTTAATCTTTTTTTTCTGGTGTAATTATCAAGTTTTGGCGTAGTTTTATTTTCGCGGAGTGTAAATTTCAATGTTACCATGCAAAAAAAAAACAGTTTTATCGAAAGGGAATCTGTATTCAGTTTTTGCAAAAGACTAAAATTAGTTACTAACCCCTACTTTTAATGAAAAAATTTATTAAAAAAAAAACCGACTCCAAAAAAGTAGACTGATAAAATTGCACTAAAAAGTAAAAAATAAGCGTTAGACTTATATAGACAATAATTTTATTAGGAAAACATATTGGTACAATTATTGTTATTTTGGAGCCGGTGCCAGTCCGCGTTTGTAGTCAATATTTCATGGTTAAGATTGAATGTACTATTATGATTTTAAATAGTATGTCGTTAAATGTTTATGTTAAAGTTATCTTGGCTGGCACCGACTCCAAAATAACAATAATTGTACCTATATGTTTTCCTAATAAAATTATTGTCTATATAAGTCTAACGCTTATTTTTTACTTTTTAGTGCAATTTTATCAGTCTACTTTTTTGGAGTCGGTTTTTTTTTCTGTTAAAATTTTTGTTTATTTCTCTCTTTTTAGTAAATTGTTTCGATCTATTTATTAAAAACGTATATGGGTAGACCTACTAAACGCGCTGCTCCTATGAGACAGCGCCGTTTAAATGAGACAAGCGAAGAAAACGAGAAACGCTTATCTCAAAGTAGGAAATCAAAAACTGAGTTCCGGTGCCTGCCTTCTTTTGCTTCGTCATAGTCGCTTAACTATCTTAATCGAGATATTTTATCGCCACCTGTGAAATACTTATCATTGAGCAGTTCCGATGGCAATCTGTGGTCTTTTTCATCAGTTACACTTCATCAAATGATACTTTCTGAATGCAAATGCTTTTCTTATTTCTGAAAATACCAAAATCGCTATAGGTATGCCTACAATATTTAATGAGTTTCCTCAATTCCTTGAAGATTCCACCATCAGAACTGGACCAAATTAAAACGGAACCACATGGAAAGCACCAGCTTTCAAATAAAGAAAGAATCATAAAAATCGGTTCACCCAGTCGAAAGTTCTGAGGTAACAAACAAAAAAAAAATATACAGTCGAATTGATAGCCTCCTCCTTTTTTTGAAGTCGGTTAATAAAAGAACAAAGTATGACCCGTCTTTTAACCCCTGTTCTTTTTAATTCCAGAGACGGAGTACAGCAAAATGCCCGCTCTGTACGCGCTGGACGATTACTCCTCGTGCCTGGAGGAGCTGGACGGCACGTACTGCATAGTCGACTTCGCGCTGTCCGGCAAAGGCCCACTGATGCAGATGATACAGGTACAACTAGAACTATGCTGTCCCACAGCTTTATCATTTTTTCTTCATTTGAGCCCGGAGATACCCACTGCTGAGTATAGGCCTCCTTTCGTATCTGCCACTCGGAAATTGTTTGCTACACCTTCCATCACCTCGTCTAGCCATGTGTCCTGTTGGCAAGGCAAATTGAAATTAACTCATCGCGACAATTGAGAGGTATTGGCTTAATTACCACGCTTGACAATTGCGGGTTGGGGATCACAGACCCGGGCTATATTTCCATATAAAACGGGACGTACCCCGGATCCTTCCGGGGTACGTCCCGTTTGGACAACTCCCCGTTACGTAACCCTAATAAAATACCTAAACAAAAGTAGCGTTTCGTAAACTTTTTATATTCCATACATTTAGTAGCGTTTGGACAACCTTTAATTCGAGTAGTAACAGTCGTGGAGAAAAGACATTTAACAAATCAATCCAAGCTTCTTTGCCCGACCTGGGTATCGAGCCCAGAATCTCCGGTTACCTACTCAGCCACAGAGGTGTTTAAAACCGTCGTAATAATTTAAATAGTTGGTTTGACTTGAAACCTAGTCCGACTGACTGGCTGGTAAGACACAAAAAAGATGACTGACATATAACAGGTAGAAAAAAAATGACGACTACTACTATTTAAACTGGCTGGTACTTCGTATTATCGCTTAGCGTTTTTTCTGTTTTTTTTTCAAGGGACATAGCGTAGCCTTCATCAATAATTGGGCTATCAAATGCAAAAATAAATTTTCAAATCCGTTTGGTAGTTCTAGACATAAGCACAAACTCTTTAGCTTATGTAGTATGGATAAAAAGGACTTAGAATCATTCGTTTTAAGAATTATGATTTTTAGCTCCTTCTCTTTTCCCTTTAACTTCATGCGTTTCAAAACTTAAAATAACTTTAAAACAAAAGTTTTATATATAGTCAAATGAAAGCAACGCCGCTAAGTCGTGAGTCTTCCTTTCCGCCAGCCGGCCGGACAGACCTTGTACTGAGAAGAACGGACAAGAAAATCAAAAGCGTTTCTTATCTCACTTTTTATTTATCTTCAATAGACTAATGAGTCTGTTGACTAAAGCAATCATCGGCTTCGTTTCTTTGTCCTGAACAGATTTTTCCAGATAACCACGCAGAAACAAAAACTAAAAAGGCGAAAAGTCTTAGAAAAGGCGTCCTAATTAATAACAGCACGTTAGTTTTCACATCTAACTTAATTAATATTTAAATAAATATTCGTTTTTTATTTCTATGTCGAACTCTAACAACTTGATTTGCATTGAAATGAAACAACTTTTACTGATCTACTCGCGTTTATTTTACACATTACTTATTTAATGTTTATCCTGACGTTTCGAACCCTTTGCAGGGTCCGTGGTCACAGGGAGACTTAAATAAGTAATGTGTAAAATAAACGCGAGTAGATCCGTAAAAGTTGTTTCATTTCAATGTGTAGTGTTCGCGTAAACTTTAGAAAACAATAACTTGATTTGCTTTGCAGCAGCGCGCATAATTGTTTTTTTCTGCGAAACATCTTTTAATTGATACTGCGTGAACATTATAGTTGTTAAGATGGTAAACATTTGCAATACCAGAGCATACGTTGAATCAAAACATCATCATCATGTTGTCATTTGTGGCCTCTACCAAGAAAATTGATGGGGAAGTACATAATGTCGAGTTCCTAGATACGGGCTGTGATTAGTAAGAGCGGTCCAATTATAATATAGCCAGCTAGTGTATTTAATACGGTAACCTCGGCCGCGTGGACTCGGATTAACAATAAAATAATAAAAATCATTTAATATAAAAACACAAATGTTGAAAAAATTTCCACGAGCAGGATTTGAACCTGCACCCTTCCGATATACCGGGTCAGGTGCTCTCCCAATTGAGCTATCATGGTTCTAACCAGCCCGCCGAAACTATTCAACACTATTTACTTTTTATTTTGAAAGTCAAAGTATTTACTTTACTTACTTACTTTATATAATATAATATAATATATCATGGTTCTAACCAGCCCGCCGAAACTATTCAACACTATTTACTTTTTATTTTGAAAGTCAAAGTAGTTACTTTGAAAAAGTTTTACTTTGAAAGTATTTACTTTGACTTTCAAAATAAAAAGTAAATAGTGTTGAATAGTTTCGGCGGGCTGGTTAGAACCATGATATATTATATTATATTATATATAACCATGATTTACTATATTATTTAATATAGTAAATAATTTAATATATTCTTACGAAGAGCATCTGATCAAATAAATCGGGAATCATCCAAGGAGGAGAGTTTGTTGCATATTAAAGCGACCATTTTGACGGCCTCCGTAGCCGAGTGGCTTGCACGCCGGACTTTGGGCGGCGCTAACTCTGAGACCCCGGGTTCGATTCCCGGTCGGGTTAATGTCGAAAAACTAACTTTTTGATATTGTGTCGGGCCTAGGTGGTTGTGGTACCGTCGTTGTTTCTGATTTCCATGAAACGAGTGCTTTAGCTACTTACCTTGGAATCAGAACAATGTGTGATGTTGTCTAAATATTTATATTTATATATTTATATTGATATTTATAGCCAGTGTCAAAATTAGGGAGATGTTGATGATGTTGTACAGACTGCCTGCACATCAACCTATCCAAAACTATCAAATTTCTTCAATACATTTTCAACCTTAAAAGTCAGTCATAAAGATCAAAGTTTATTGAGAAAATTTGACAGTTTGTGGTAGATTAATGTGCAGGCGTGTGTGCAATATTTATTTCAGAATAATCTTGAAAAAAGTGTTTAAAAAATTTCCACGTGCGGAATTCGAACTCGCACCCTATGACATGCCGAGTCATGTGCACTACTAACTATGCTATCCAACTCGCCGAAATTAATCAACACCATCTACTCTTACTTTGTAGGCCAAAGGAGCCTTATTCAATGTCGACGGCTACATCATCAACATCCGATCTTAATATTTTTACACGTTAACGAAAACGAGAATTTGTATGGCAACAAATTAACTCTTCTCGTATGCCGCCAGGAGGCGCTGCTTCAATGCCATACTAATTTTCGTTTTCGTAAACGTAATCGAATGAATACGGATAGTAATCAAAACTCGCACTAGGCACCCTGTGTTAAAAAAAATCGTAGAAATGTCAGAAACACATTTTTGTTATTGTAATTTGTTCGCAACAAAATTTGCGTAAAGTTACATACAACCGTAATCATTAATTTTGTCTTTGTTTAATGATAGATGATAATGAGTGATATTTTTATTAAATATCATTATATTTCAATAAACTTAAGTTTGATATAAGTATTTCAAAATAATTACCGAACGGCAAGGTTCGCAAGAGAGGCCAGCATTTTTTTTTTTTTTTTTTTATAATCTAGCACCTCCAACATAATCGGAGCCTATTTTGTATCTGATTTCCTCATTCATTCCAGTTCTCTCTTTTATGCCTCTCGTACTTTCATACCTCATACTACACTTCCATAGATCATCTTTTATACTGTTGGGTCGGGTGGGATTCCCGTCTATAGTCTATATAGGCTTTCCATCTAGTCTAATGAACCTATCCTTTTTTGTTTATTATAACTTATTCTATCTTTGGGAGCAAGAAAAGGTGGTACACAATATTTTATTTCTTTTTAGGTCTTATCTAGTACATTTCATTTTTACAAAATAGTCTAACCACAAGATAAACAACAGATAACTTAACCACTACTTTTAGCTTACAGCTCTATAAACTTAATTATAGGTGAAACAAAAGAGACTTAGTTGCTATCTTTGTTCCTACTTATAGCTAATTTACAAATTTTGGTACAGTACTCAGTACAGTATAAAGTCTTTTGCTTTATACTTGCACGAAATAATTTCGTGCAAGTTACTAATTTTGAGTTCTATAGCAGCTTTCTGCTCAAATTCGTATCTATGTGTACCGGTAGAGGGACATTTCAGGAGGAGGTGAGGGACTGTCTCTTCGACATCGGGGTCGCAGATGCATGAAGGGCTCGTCCTGCACTTGAAACGGTTCAGGTATTGGGCGAACCCTCCATGTCCGGTGAGGATCTGCGTCAACGGACCTCTCGGCTGCAGCTTTCTTACCACCTTGTGCGCCGATCTAACGTCCGGAAAAAAGAGCTTTGTGATGGAGGCGGTCTGCCCTTCGCGGAAGCGTTGGTCCCAGCTTTCTAACGTTTTGTCTCGCAAGAGCTTCTTGATGTACTAGATTGGGCATGCGTCGTAATCGGGCCTCTTCTTCAAACTCAGTGCAGCCGTCTTGGCCAGCTCGTCGGCCCGCTCGTTGCCCGGAAGTCCCGCGTGCGCCTTGATCCAGAACAAGGATACAGCTTTGTTCTGGGTGAAGGCCCCTCGCAGATTCTTCCGTGCTTCCACCGCCAGGGGGTGGAGAGAGTGTTGGTTGGCGATCGTCTCCAGCGCTGCCCTCGAATCGCTATACACACCATAACTCGTCTCCTTTCCCCGCGCAATCACTTCCGTGGCTTTGCATATGGCTAGAAGTTCCGCCTGGTAGACTGTGCAGTACGCGGACAGCCTTAGCTTTAAGGATCGGGTCTCGGCCTCACCTTTCCATATGGAAAGTGCTGCCCCGACCTTCCCCTCAAGCTTGCTGCCGTCGGTGAAGATTCGCACCTCCTGCACATTGTACCTGTTCACAAGGTTTTGGTCTTCCAGACACACGAACTCCAGACCCATATGCGCCGCCGGATATGGAGCGCCGACGAAGTCCACCGCACTCTCGGTCTCTCTGCCTCCCAGTACTTCCAGCGATGACCCTCTCTTTGCCTCATACAGAGCGGCTGCTTCTGCAATCCTGAGGTCGAGAGGCAGTATCCCTGTAAGTACCAGTGCCGAGTGTAGGGAGACTGTGCGGTAGGCTCCGCAAGCTTTTGCGCGAAACCCCTCTGGATCGTGTTGAGCTGCTTCCTGACACCGAGTTTTTTCGCCGCCGGAGCCCACGCAGCCGCTGCGTACAAAATAACCAGCATTGGACTAGTGTAGTGTGTAACCTGATGTGCGAAGACGGATCGGAATGGCCAGAGGTGCCATGTCTCAGCTAGACAAAGTGTGGAGAAACAGAGGAGTGAGACTAAAAACAAAGATAACACTAGTCCGCACCTTGGTCTGAGACTGGCGCTGAGACTTGGACTCTCAAAGCTGCGGATCGTGGACGCGTCGATGCTTTCGAGATGGTGTTGGAGAAGAACGCTCGGAATACCGTGGACAGCACATCGGACCAACGTATCAATACTTCAAAGCTCAAGGTCACGACAAGACTTTCTACCATTTGTCTCAAGCGTGTCCTTGATTACTTCGGTCACATTGCCAGGAAACTAATAGTAACAGGCTAAGTCGACGGCAAAAGAACTGGAGGTCGCAGCCCGATGCGTTGGTCCGATCAGATTCGTACCGCACTCGACACTTCAGTCTACGATGCGATGCAGGCCGCCGGTGACAGGGGACGATGGCGAAACATTATTAGAGAAAGACTGCTGGGAAGTGGTGGTCACGATCCTCAGACATGAGGAATACGATGCGAGGAGGAGGAGTGTAGCCTGATGAAGACGATGACGATGACGGTTCGCAATAACCCCTAAAACTACGAAAGCAATTCCAAAAAATGTTTTACTAATAGAAAGCTGTACTACCCTAAATTTTTCTGACCAAACTAAATGTAGCGCTGAAAAAGGAGTTTTATGACAGACACCTAACCAAACAGTTACCTTAGTAAACATACTGAGTAAACGATTATAGGTGCATTAATATTTTATACTTTATATCGGAAGGAGTAAAATGGCGTGTCTGTCTATTAAATTGATGAACAATTTAACTAATAAGTACTGATATTTTAATAACTAGACTGGTGACAACATACAAGTTGTAAAAAAACCCTGTCCGTTCGGAAAGGGGTACATAGGTATACAAATAACTATAACAAAAAAAAATATTGTTCATGAAAATAAAAGAGTTATGATAATTTATAACGCAAGTTTTTTGTACCGAAATTGCTCAAATTACCCCAAAATTATGCTAAATTTTGGGGTAATTTGAGCAATTTCGGTACAAAATTTTATAAATGTGACCACACTTTCCATCAATGGCGGCGGCGCCAAAAGTCCTACCTGCCGGAGTGCCGACAAAAGTATTGCTATGTAAGTTTTGTCATTTAACAATTTTTTTATCGGGGTAAAAATTTTTCACTTATTATTTTAAAATAATTACGTAAATGAACTGAATCTCGATACCTAATAACACCTTTACGGATCGGACAGGGTTTTTGTTACATATAGTAAGATGTGGAAATTATAAAAACTGATATAAATTTTAATTTACGTTTTGTATTTTCAAGATAAAATTTTACTAGAAAAAATCAACCAGCCTCAGGAAGCGTGAGTGGGAATCGAACCCACGACCTTTGGATAACCGGTCCAATGCTCTGACTGCTGAGCCACCGAGACCCCAGAAGGCTCCTTAAATTTTTCTAGTACTTTGTGATGTACGCTGCTAGCCAGCGTAACTTCACAGTGACGTAATACCGCTAAGATTCTATCTAGTAAAATGTTATCTTGTAACTGTATAATTGTGAAAGCAAAATTCAAAATAATAATTAAGTCGGTTAAAAATACGTATAACTTTTTTAGTTATTTTCTTATTAATTTGTTTCTTCTGTTTTTTCTAGACCACTGTACTTCTGTCGTAACGCGAAACTGCCCTAAAGCGAATCTGTCTTAAAGCGAACAACTGATTCAGATTATATTTACGAGTATGATGAAAAAGCTTCTTAAATTGATGACTCAATACATTAGCTGTTAATATCCGCCTAAATGGTCTCAGACGAATAAAAAAATGAGAATGCCGATCGTAACCTTTAAAAATGTTAATCAGCAATCTAACTAATCTAAATCTTACAAAAAAAAAATACTTTAGGTACCTAAGAAGAGTAATTTCAAATGATTGAGATTTTTAACCGCCTGGTTCTAGCTATGTGGTGCACCGAGCACCAGTCAGCCTCAGAGGCCCTAGGTTCAATTCCTAGCAGTAAGACCTGGTTGATGGTAGAGCTTTAAGCGAGCTTTAGATTAATTATTAACGGGATTCTTCCCATGTTTATTGTATGTGAGTATCCGATGTTATCCGATATTTTGACTCCTTCATGACTCTTGATGGCTAGGTACGATAAGGCCGAAAAGAAGGCAAGGGCACATATTCCCGGAATCTTTAACCACTGCCCTGGGATTGAGTCATCTGGGATTGGGATTGAGTATGGCGCCGCCACCATTGATGGAAAGTGTGGTCACATTTTTAAAGTTTGCATGATTTTGAGGTAATTTGAGCAATTTCGGTACAAAAAACTTGCATTTTAAATTACGATAACTCTTTTATTTTCATGACTCATGTCAACGATACATCTAAATGACGTTTAAGTCAATCCCATACAATTGTCATTCTATTTAATTTTTATTCTATTAGCGTTTTGCCACTTTTCTAGGGGGGTTGGAACTTATAAAATGGTGAAAGTTCGCTTAAACTATTTAAACTTTCGTGGTCACTTGCATTCGAGTAATTTTAACGGGATTATTACCATGTTTATTGTGAGTATCCGATATTAAGTATCCGATATTTTCACAATTTCCTAAGTCCCTCAGTAGTAAAAAATTCCGGGAAGATGGGCTCTTGCCTTCTTTTCGGCCTCATCGTGGCCATCAAGAAACGTGAAGGCCAAGTTTAAGAATTAAAAAAAATACTGCTACATTTAAGATGTTATCATGTTTGTAGTAAATAATTACTTAATGGGGCATTAGCAATCTGCTATGGAGTCGTAATTTTCCTATTAGCGCGTAATTTGTTGCATGTGTTCTGTCGACCGGCAGGGATGGACATTGTTGTGATAATAATAATACTTCGGCCCGATTTTTCAATCGTCAGATAAATTTTATCCTACGAATAACATTGTCATTAGACATATTTTCTAAAGATAATCTGTCATTATGTCAAAATTATTCAAATTCAAAATCATTTATTCAGTTTAGGCTACAAATAGCTCTTATGAACGTCATTTTATGCCATCGGTTCGTAAGTCTATCTACTCTGGGCTAATCTTGTATTGAGAAGAACCGGCAAGAAACTTAGCATGTGTCCAACTCTTTTCTCCCTTACAGCGTCTTAAATATTGGAAAGTGCCCTATCATAAAAGGACACTTTCCATCACAAATAAAAACACAAAAAGTAAAGGACAAACGCAACATGTAAAAAAACACAAAAAAAGAAAAATAAATAAATAAAATATTTAAGTTTGCAAAAACATAATTTACCAGTTTAATTTTTTACAATGTCATACAGTACTATAGATAATTATAATAACATTCAATAAATAAACATTCACTGACGATTGAAAGTTAGCCTTTAGTCACTGATGGAGTTTAGTTCAATACCAAGTCATAACCTGTGATCTACTTGACTACGTTGTTGCATTATCCAGTTGCAGCAATTCAGAAGTGCTTTGTGAACCTATAAGAAAAGGAGTACTTAATTTTTAACCTTTTTTAGGGTTCCATAGCCAAAGGGTAAAACGGGACCCTATTACTAAGACTCCCTGTCCGTCTGTAACCAGGCTGTATCTCATGAACTGTGATAAACAATTGAAATTTTAACAGATGATGTATAGTCCGGTCAATCTAGACATTCGAAGGTACATAAATTCGCATCAAGCTGAAAATTGGTAGAAACGTTAAAAATGTGATTATTAATAAAACTTAAAAGTTCCCCATTATTCCCGTGTATGGAAAAAATTTTACTCGAGGTCAAAGGTCAAAAAAATGAGTTTTTCTCGATTTTCAGCGAAACGGTAAGTCTTATCATAAAAATATATTAGACAAAAATTGTAGGTCATCATATTATCTATCAAAAATGTATCAGTGCTTTTTTTTCTCCGAGCCACCCTTTCTGGGATATAACGATTCAAAAAGTTGTTTAAGTTGTTATGGGCATAATATGCACACGTTTCCACGCCACCTATGAGGTAGTGTACTTAGCGCGTTTTTTTAAACGTGGTTTCCCCAGTAGGCCTACTCCACGGGTCAGTTGTGATCCTGTTTAATTTAAAACTATTGCAAAATTACGGAAATTTGTAAATATTGTAAAAGATAAAAAGCGATGTAAATTAAAAAAGTGGTGAATTTTATTCGTCTGAATTGTAACCGTCAAACTCTTCTCGTTCTTCTTGTTCTTCTTCTTCTTCTTCTTCTTCTTGTTCTTGTTCTTCTTCATCCTCATTCTGCGTGCAAGTAAACTTCGTCAATAGTGATGCATCCTCGTTGGAATCAAACGAATCCTCTTCTGTTAGTGATTCATCATTGGAGCACGACCGGCCTTGACAGTTTGTACATGCCAAAGAGCAGAACAGTCCGACTTTTTTGCAACCACATTTAGCACTGCATCCCTTTGGCAGGTGGGAGTAAAGTTTGAACTGGCTCCAATGTATTGTCGACCATTTGACCTGATATTCTTATAGTTATGTATATTTTATATTTTAAGTATAAGTTACAATCACCGATAGAAAAATATTTCAACATATATAACAACTCTAGATAAGAGATGTATATACGTGGCGCACATGGTGCCCATAACAACTTGAACAACTTTTTGAATCGTTATATCCCCGAAAGGGAAAGAAAAGCACTGATACATTTTTCATAGATAATATGATGACCTACAATTTTTGTCTAAAATATTTTTATAATAAGACTTACCGTTTCGCTGAAAATCGAGAAAAACTCATTTTTTTGACCTTTGACCTCGAGTAAAGTTTTTTCCATACACGGGAATGATGGGGAACTTTTAAGTTTTATTAATAATCACATTTTTAACGATTCTACCAATTTTCAGCTTGATGCGAACTTATGTACCTTCGCTCTAATTTTTATGTCTACATTGACCGGACTAGTATTTCTGTTGCCGCTATAGATAACAACAAATACTAAAAAACAGAATAAAAGAAATATTTAAGGGGGCTCTCATACAACAAACGTGTTTTTTTGCTTTTTTTTGCTCGATATTGATAACGGCAACAGGTAGACGCTTGAAATAATCACAGAATATCTATCTATATATATATAAAATTCTCGTGTCACATGTTAGTTGCCATACTCCTCCGAAACGGCTCGATCGATTTTATGAAAATATGTATATTCGGTAGGTCTGACAATCGGTCGTAATCTATTTTTAACCGACTTCAAAAAAGGAGGAGGTTACTCAATTCGACTCGTATATATGTTTTTTTTTTTTATGTGTGTTCGCGGATAACTTCGTCGTTTATGAACCGATTTTGATGATTCTTTTTTTGTTGGAAAGGAGATATCCCAAGGGTGGTACCATGATAAGGAAACCAGGATCTGATGATGGCATCCCAGAGAAATCGAGGGGAACTTTCGAAAATTGTAGGGGCGACTAGTGTGTTTGTTAATGTTTTCATTAAGTATTTTAAAGCACTACTACTTAATGAAGGTCTGGAGTCGATCTAATGATGGAGCCGAAAGACAGTCAAGGGAACTCCTCAACGATTTACAGCAATTACATGGTGTTTGGGCTTGATTAATTTGTATTGATGAGAACTTTACACTTAGATAGGTTGTGACTGCCATTAGAGGTCTGATGATGAAGACGAAGGACAGTCAAGGGAACTCCTCAACGTTTTACAGTAGCTACCTTGTGTTTAGTCTTAATTCATTTCTATTGATAAGAACTTTGCACCCATATGGGTTATAAGTGCCATTTCAGGTCTGATGATGGAGACCATAGACAGTCGAGGGAATTCCTCAACGATTTACAGCAGTTACCTTTTGTTGGGCTTACTTCATACGGTTCAATATGCCAAAATGTTTAGTTCGTATAAAAATAATACCTAATTAAGATTGAAGTTTTACATAGGAATACCACTACCTACTAGGCGGTCGTTTCCTCATCCGAGAAGCATCTTTGTTAGGTCTACGTCTACCCATCACTAAAAATCGTAAAATAAAATATTTTTTTACAAAAAAAAACCGACTTAAAAAAAACAGGAAACTTAAAAAAGTAAAAACAGCTCTAAAAAGCAATAAATAATATTTAAATCATATTATTAATTACCTAGATACGCATGTCAGTTTTAAAAAATGTCTACTAAAATGGGTGGGGCTTTTAAAATAAAAAATGAAAATAATGGCACAACTATAAAAGTTTAAATGAAACAAAATTGTCCCCCAGCCGACCACCAACCACCCGACTTCAATAGACATTTTTTAAAACTGACATGCGTATCTAGGTAATTAATAATATGATTTAAATATTATTTATTGCTTTTTAGAGCTGTTTTTATTTTTTTAAGTTTCCTGTTTTTTTGAAGTCGGTTTTTTTTTTCTTACCCCTAAGTGATAAGGGTAGTCCATCCCAAAAATTATTTTTACAATTTAATTTTCCAGTTCCTCGATTTGTTTGTTTTGTTGTCATAGATACTGTCAAAGTGGTACGAAGTCCGCCGGGTCAGCTAGTTAAGTTATATTATTTACTTTAAAAATAAATTATTAAATTAAAATAAAATTAATATTTAAGGAGGGCTTTTTACAACAAACGTGATTTTTTCCCAATTTTTTTCTCGGTCTTAATATCGTTATTAACTTAACAGGTATAAACTTGAAATATTTTTATAGATAATGGTACGGAACCCTACGTACGCGAGTCCGACTCGCACTTGGCCGGTTTTTTAACTAGGTGATGTAAGGTATAGGAAGGAAGGACATGGAACGGGCAGGAGTGCTCACCGTACAGGAGTGAAAGACGGTCTGTCACAAAATTTTGTGAATAAAGACACATGACTTATGTTGCTCTTACAATAATTCAGGCACTCGACAAACTTATCGATGATGACCTCTTTGGTCGAGTGGTTTGCACCGGTTTTCATGGTATTGCTATCTCTGAGGTCTCGGGTTCGATCCCCGGTCGGGTCAATTTAGAAATTATTGTTTTTCTAAATTGTCTCGGGTCTGGGTGTTTTCTATGTATAATAAGTAATGTATTTAAGTATTTTAAGTATGTTTATCCGTTGTCTAGTAACCGTTTAACGAGTTTCATAACGAAGCTTCTCTTGGGCTAGACAATTGGTGTGAGTGTAGGAAAGTTTATTTTTTTATCAAAGTTCGTTAAAAAGTGTTAATTTATAAACATATTTCCGTAAATAAGAATCAATGGCTTAATTTCCCTGTCAATGAAATTAGAAAACCTTAAATTGCTTTAATTCACTTTCGCTACCTGAATGCACTTTTCTTACTTTGCGTATACTATATTTTTACGTGTATTTAAAGTGGTAAGCTGTTATAACTTTAAGAAATCGAACCGAAAGCACCCTCAGCAGAAAAAGCAGCTTCCATATTTTATTAGGACTTCTATGACGTCGTCAACTGAAATCTCGAAAGAGCAAGCTCTTTTTGTTAAAAGCGTCACTAATTACAATTTTATTGCCATTGCACTGTGAATTATTGTTTTAAGCTAGCTTACCCTATTGTCTATCAATTACACAGATGTAATTACAGAGCGCCCGTCGTGCTCCATCTTGCACCTCGGCGACGATGCCACGATTGTTGGAGATGTAAACATACTACGTCATATAATTTTTTCTTAAATGGAACATTTTAATAATACGATAAGTGTTGATGCGTTTAGGATATGGCTATCTGCTAATTGGAGACTTTTAAATTTAAATATTCTTTCAAGTGTCATTGTGTATGACATTGCCATATTATCATCCATCGGTGATCGGAATAATTGTTAGTGTATTAATTAAATGCCCTATGTTGGTGAAAACGTAACATGGAGTGGTTTCAACCACCAGTGGTTTTATTTTTATCAAATTTAAGTAAAACTTTTTGCTGTATTGCGTAGCATTTTAGTTATCAGGGTAAATATATTATTTTATTCTGACGATTCGAACCCTTTTGGCAAACACCTCAGTCTCCATTTGAACATGGACCCTGCAAAGGGTTCAAAACGTCAGGATGAAATAATATAAATCAATGTGTAAAATAAATGCGAGTAGTTCCCTAAAAGTTGTTTTATTTATATGTGTTTATTTCATACCTATAATTATGAAAAAAATATCTATTTAGGTCATAGTATGCTTATATACTACATCATTCTATAATGTTAATTAACTTAAAGGAACTGACACCGACTCCACAAATGAATTAAGTAACTGAAAAACTATTTTTACTGACATTTTTTATCAAGTTTTGTTTGACACATCCATGTTACCTTTTCACTAACTTTAGGCATTTGTGTTCCACCTATTTAGATAGTTTTAGATATATATCTATTAATATATCTAGATATATAAGCTGTTATAACTTTAGAATTCAAACAGAACGCAGCAGAAAAAGCAGCTTTCATTTTTTTTAATTTGGACTTCTATGACGTCGTCGACTCAAATCTCGAAAGAGCAAGCTCTTTTTGTTAAAAGCGTCACTAATTACAATTGCCATTGCACTGTGAATTATTGTAGAAATTTTTAGATTTATGTCTATCTATGTTTATATCTAGATATATATCTAAAAATATCTTATTAGGTGGAACACAAATGCCTAAAGTTAGTAAAAAGGTAACATGGATGTGTCAAAACTTGATAAAAAAAATGTTACTAAAAATAGTTTTTCGATTACTTAATTCATTTGTGGAGACGGTGTCAGTTCCTCTAAGTTAATTAACATTTTAAAGTATTTGTTTGTTAATTTGTAATAAAAAGTTGTTTTCAAATAAGGAAAGCATATGACGCAAAAGGAAAGATGAGAACGAATCTTGGCAAGATTCTTGTCTGCTCTCCTCAGCACAAGGTCTCCAGCTGTAGGCTTACGACGTAGAATCAATGGCTTTGACATCTAAAAGAGCTCAATTAACGTGGCCTAAATTGAATACTCTAAAATTATCAATTTGCCAAAGAGATATGATAGTATGATAGTCAAAGCAATGCCATTTACTCAATAATCTATCCTTAAACTGTCACCAGCATTGTTGGTAGCATTGTTGTGTTTATTTATTTAAGCTTTAGCAACATAAATATTACATGGCGGACTTAATGAGGCATTCTCTACCAGTCAACCATAGGGTAGTGCTGAGATAACATTGGTAGATGCAATTAAGATATATTATAAATAATTTAAATGTAAGTATATAATACATGCATAAATATTATATATTGTACATAAATATATATGTGTATTGTAAATACAAAAACTAGGTACAATAAATAAACATACATAAAATACATAATTCTAATAGGACGTTATTAAGATGATTCGGCCATGATTCTATCAAACAAGAGCTCGCGGACTTTCTTTTTAAAAACGTCACAACTCGTAGCCATCCTGATTTCGAGAGGCAGCGCGTTCCACGGGAGAATGAATTGAATGTGAAAGGAAGAATTAACAAAACCAGAAGTATGGAAGGGACAGAGAAGGAGAAGATTTTGGGGACCGGAGATTTATACTATAAGAGGAGCAAAGGCACTGAAAATGGGGAGCAAGATAAGAAGGAGCATTTAAAGAATTTAGAAGCGAAAACAGTGTGGTTAGGGCCCGTAAACGTCTTCGCTGGCAAATAGGCCAAACCATTTCAGCTCCGACCTGAACTGCGAGATGTGGTCATATTTTTTCAGATTGTAAATGAATCGGATACTGTTGTTGAGTAATCTGTCAAGCTTATCAACAGTTTGACAATGAAAGATAAAGAAGCCAGTTCCGTTTCGGTTAAAGGTTCCGGATGAAGTGCGCTTTCGTCTTCAGCCTTATCCTACCTACCATCTTACTTATCACCAAGCTATTTATCTACATTACCATTACCACTTATCATCTTTTGGCATTAACGCCACAAGCATTCCCGATGTAAAAAAGAATAAAAGCTAAAAGTTAATGATCTTAAAGATAAAACTGTTAACGTTTTCATTTACAGGAATACTCCGACTACAGTATGAAACACTTCAACCACACGCAGATACATCGGGGGGTATGCGTTACCACAACCTGCAAACGATTCATCAAACACCACAGTATACATGACAAAGTGGGCCTAAAACGGACCCTTGAGGCATGCCAAAACCACACAATGTGGACTAATTACAATCTGGAAGCAAAGTTAGAAAACATTCATTATTGTAAGAGAGGTGACGACAAATTGAAGTTAGACAGCTATGACCTCGCTGTGGGCATAGTTTATTTGATCATAATCATGCTTAGTGCTTTTGGAACATTTTATGATTCGTATCAAAAGAACGAAAAATCAGGTAAAATTATTTAAAAAAAATATGTTTCATTTATCATCACTTTCACTCATAATTTTTTATTACTATTATTGTAACTACAAAATAAAGATTTTAAAAAGTTTTTAATATTACAATTTTATATTAGTATAGATTATTAGATATATCGGTTAAACATAGCTACTACTCAAATAAACTCGATCCTACAGGCTTTGATATCAATAAATGATCTCTCAAATTAAGCTCTTGAAGAAACAGTTAATACAGTTAATTTAAATTACTCCTGTTGTTGTCTCGTGTCTGGGTTGAAATAAGTTTATTTTTTTCTTCAAACTGAATGAGGAAATTCGCCCATATTGCAAAAGGATTTCAACCGTTAAGTTCCATTTGAAATAGCCGCATTTGACAATAATCTTTGTAAGTTAACAAACGTTTTATGGTTACATCTATCATCGTTCTCATCAACTGTCACTAGCTAGACTTTAGCTAGTGGCTAGCTAGAGCAGCTAGATCAACTAGTAGTTAGCTGCTCTATCTAGCTGCTAGAGTGTAAACCTTTCCTTCTTTTATAGACGTAACATTTGCCAATCTTACGCCGCTGATCTGTGCTGTATTAACTCTTAATTTATTAATTTTTTTCAGGAAATCCATATTTACTAGCCTTCTCACTGCGTCGCAACTGGAAAAAATTAGTGGCTCCAAGTGGGACAAATCCAGACCCAAGATTAGAAAGATTGAAACTGTTTCATGGGATGAGGTAAATATTTAGTACCCTAAAAAAACTTACCTTAATCTTAACTGACTTCTTTCTTCACGAATTATTTCTATTATATTATAGTATTTCTTGTGGTCTATGAAAATATTTAATTAGAATAACCAATGAAGATAAAAAAAAACATTGAATATGCGCCTTTGGCTTCCAAAGTAAAAAGTAAATAGTGTTGAATCATTTCGGCGGGCTGGTTAGAACCACGATAGCTCAATTGGGAGAGCACCTGACCCGGTATGTCAGAAGGGTGCATGTTCAAATCCTGCTCGTGGAAATATTTTCAACATTTGTGTTTTTGTAATTTGTTCAAAGTTGTTACAAAACAAAAACATCTTAATGAAGATAAAGTTGACTAGGCAGTATCACAGTATATGTAGGTATTGAATTCCTTATTCTGTGGTAGTGTTTATCTATTCAAGCCGTTTGCAAACCGTAGCTATGCATAATTTTATAAGTGTAAGATTTTTTGGAAACTTTTCATCAGTTGCAGACATTGCCTACATGAGCAAACATACAAAGAAATAACTCCTTGTAAAATTGATGAAGAAGCCGATTGGCGCAGTTCATGTGTTCCTCTTTTAAATCTGTGATATGGTATTTATTTTATGATATTATGTCTCCTCTCCACTGTGCTACGCAATATAAATATTCTCCTAGAGCACTTCTCCTTGCAGCCACCGGGACAGTCTAGGAGAAAAATGCTACTACTATATAAAACCTATAATACTATATGAAACTAGATAAGCCTGCAAGATCTGAAGCCCTATTTCTACAGCGATAGATAATAAATAGTAAATTTGTTTGTTTCAGAACAATCACGTTGTTCTGTGTGATATTTTCTCACACAGTGCTCGTCATGGCGTATGGATATGTCGACAATCCCTTATTTATTGAAAAGGTAAGTAATATGCGTTCTAAAGATCTAAACTGTTCTAAATTGTCAAATGTCTTCATTAAATGTTCTACCTTATACCATATACATAAAGTTAAAAGTCTATTGAGGACATTTGACAGTATGTGGAAGTCTGAGTTAACTTACACCATACTGACCAACAGATACTTTAAACTCTTTCTGTTTGAAACGGAACGCATTTAATACAAAGCTTTAATATTGTTTCCAGGCGTATGAAGACCCGATGAAGCAGATACTCTTTAACGGCAGTCTGGTGGTGCACACGTTCTTCGTGATCTCCAGTTTCCTACTGTCCTTCAACCTTCAGATCCAGGAGGAGAAGCAACGTATTAGTCTGATTCATTGGCCCAAAGGAGTTCTGCTGAGATGGCTGAGGTGATTATTTTTAAATCGTTATAAAATAATTGTGATCTGTATTTCTGGTTGTTGTATTTTGGCTGGATATGAGTAGACACCACACTATAACCTTTTTTGTTTTGCTATGTTCTGTTCTGTTCTGGTTTCAAGGATATAATGAAATTGAAGGCATAAAAGCTGAAGCTATAGATGTTGCAAGCGTCTTTGGCTGGATTGTGGTGGTTACTTTCTATCAACTCAATTCACTCACGAGTGAGTGAATGACAGTCTGACAATTTTTACAGAGATTTTAAGAAAGAATGAAATACATTTATTGAAACACACTAAGTACAACAAAATTTAATTACATGTAAAAAAATATAAGAATCTTCCATTTTTTTGCCATTCCTTTATCAGATACGAGTAGAACATTAATCATCGATTTCATTTTGTTTAAACTGATAGAAACAGTTTAACTAACTAAATATCATTTTCTTTTGCAATAAATATATGTTTTTTCTTTTGTTTTCTAAAGACTACACAAACACTTGACATTTTATGAGGTTCTACTTGCAGAGGGTTTGCAATACAAAACAATACAATACAATAGATTTATTGTCAATCATAGTAAATAAGGTGTTACAGGTGGGTCTAGTACATATGAACCCTGTTGGGTATGACAATTTGAAACGAAAGGCAGATTTTTATAGGCAGTTAACAGAATAATTAAATGAATAATTAAATTTAATTAAATGGAATTTGGTTCTTTTGATCGTTGGAAAAAATCGTGTTAATTATATCATAGTTACTACTATTATACTCTTCATTTATTTTCCTTCTTAAAATTAGATTTTAAGAAAGAAAATTTTATACCTATATTTTTAAATAAATATTATATTATTATATTCTATTATTATTATATTATTATTTATTATATTATTTATTATTACTACTTCTAAGTTTGTTAAATTTATACTTTTATTTACGTATAGTTATTTGTTTGTTTGAAACGTCCCTCAGGATAAAATAATTATGTTAAAACGCGATTACAGTCAGCAAAAAACCCACTGAACATTTAAGTACTTTGACCAATCGAGTAAATAATCAAACAGAAATATGTATTTGTAATTGGTTTTTTTGATACCTTTTTAATTAAAGTAAAAATAAATAAATTGTATTGACTTACTTTGCTTTAGCATTAAGTACCTAATTTGTGAAAGAAATAAATAATTTTGAATTGAATTGAATTTTATAAATAAATTAATAATTAATAATTAAACAGGCTATTGTCAAACTTTTATTCTTGTTTTCTTGTATAATTTTAAAGTTAAATAATGTAAAGTTAAATGTGTTAATGTTCTGTTCCAGACTGAGTCCTGCCTACGCTCTCGTGTTAGCCACCATTTGCACGTGGATGCGGCACCTCGGGAGCGGGCCGCTGTGGGACTGGGTGGTGGTGACGGAGGCCACGGCCTGCCGCCAGTACTGGTGGGCGCACCTGCTCTTCATCAACAACTACGTGTACAACGACTCTCAGTGCGCGCCGCAGACTTGGTGAGAAACCTTTTTTTTTTTCTTTTCGGGTAAGCACAACAAGCACTTTCGTCTCACCTGATACTAAGTGATGATCAGGCTAATGGTGGAAGCGCAGTTCACCCGGGATACTCAACAACTGAGGCACTGGCTATCTTATCTCTAGCTTCCGGAACACAATAGTGCTACAAACAAACATTGATGTTATGGCGACATATTTAGATAAGATGGTGGTAGCTAGCCAGGCGGACAAACAAGTCCTACCACCAACCAAACCGAGTACACAAACATGTACCTCCCGCTGGGAATCGAACCCAGGATATCTGGGTCTAAACCGGTGGTCTTAATCACTAGACCACGGAGGCGGTCAAAAGTAAGTAAAGGCCTCCATCATCAAAATCAAGTCATCGCTAAAATTGATGGGTATTGGCTTAATAATCACGCTTGTCAAATGAGGGTTGGTGATCACAAACACGAGCTGTCCATCATCACGGAAATTGAACTCAGATCCGTCGGATATCTCACCGAGGCGGTCTTCCACCTACTCCTACTCCTCCGTACTTCGGAAGGCATTTGAAGCCGCTGTTTTCCGGGTGCTCCAAGACAGTCACCAAAACCAACCAACGCGCATTGAACCACGGTCCGATCTCCCCATGTGGAAGGCCCTAAGCCACTGTTGATTTTACTGATGAGAGTCCACTGGCAGGTACTTGGCCGCCGACACGCAGCTGTTCTGCTTCGGGCTGCTGGTGTGCGTGCTGTTCAAGACGAAACGGTCGCGGGTCATCGCGCTCTCTACGCTGTTTGTGGCTGCGCTCACCATCGTAGCGATGCAGACCTACTTCCAGAATTTGGACGCCGTCGTCATCCAGAGGCCTGAGTAAGTTTAACGACAGATTTAGATTGGGACTAGAGGAAGAGAAACATAAACTGTGCTGCTAGCTAGTAAGCCATCGTAGCGATGAAGACCTACTGTCAGGACGACGCTGTCATCATCGAAGGATCAGAGTAAGTATACCAGGATGCCGCGCTCTCAAGAGACCAATTACCATCATCAGAGACATTAAAGACTTGAGTGAGTTTACCAAGAGATTAAGAATAGCTAGTAAACCCTCGTGGCGATGCAAACCTACTTCCAGGACTTGGAAGCTGTCATTATTCAGAGACCTAATTGTGTTTACCGACTCCAAGAGATTTAGATACCATATAGTATAATTAGATATTGATAGAAGACTCTGCTAAAATGTGAATTAAATATGTATCAATACCATATACAAATAAAAGTCTAGACTCACTTACTGACTGACACACCTTCAGTCCAAACGCTTGACTTAGGAATTTTTGCACATATGTTGCTTCTTGAAGTTCAAATAGAATAATAAGGTAAAATTTGAGGAAATTCTTACGGGTTCAAGAGATACGAGGACAAAGTAGCGGGTGGTCGCCATTCAGAGAATAATAGAAAATTAATTTTGTTAAATTTAAAGGAATGCTTAAAGGAATCGACATCACAGTTATCTTTACGTGATTGTCGACAGAACTTACCGTAACCTGTACGCGGAGGACACGACCTTCCGGGAGCTGTACATCCGCGGCCACACCAACATGTCCTCCTACGTGCTGGGGCTCGCCGCCGGCTTCCTCTCCTACTACGGGCTCAACCAGCGGGGGATCTTCACCAAATACAAGGTGAGTAACATTCTTCACAAAGGAGAACGACGAACTTCCATAATGACTGTGACCTCGATTCTTTAGTAGCATCGTTCATCATCAGCCCATATACTAGTCCACTGCTGAACATAGGCCTCTCCAAGTGCACGCCACTGAGAACGATCTGCGGCTACTCTCATCCAGCTCTTGCCAGCCACAATGCGAAGTTCATCGCTCTACCTAGTCTGAGGGCGTCCTACACTATATACGTTTGCCAAAAGGCCGTCTCCACTCGAGAACTCGTTTACCCCGACGGTTATCAGTTCTGCGACCAATTCACTGCCACTTTAGCTAACTGATCCGATGGGCTATGACTGTTACTTTTATTCTCTTTCGGTTCACCTCGTTCCGAATCCGATCCTTCAGAAAAACTCCAAGCATAGTCCTTTCTATAGCTCGCTGAGCGACTTTAAATTTGTGAACCAGCCCTACCGTGAGCGTCCACGTTTCGGGTCTGTAGTTCAATGAAGTTCGCGTTCACAGTCGCGTTAGTACGAGTAAACTAACTTGAGTTACATAGTTTCATGATATAGCCAAATGATTGTAAGTTGAGGTTAAGTTTTTATAAAATTGTTTTTTTTTAATACTAACGATAGATCAAATGGGTTGACAAAATCATAAAACAGATCGATTTTATGATTTTTGTGAACCCTCGACTTAAAGCTGCTGCATGGAATTTCTCAAATATACATCAGTTTCAAGTCGTTTTGCGTTTTTATTGCACTTGTGTTTTTCGGTAAAGTTACAGGTATCTGATGCTTTGTTTCAGAATTACCGCTGGGTGCTGTGGCTAGCGTTTCCACTGGGGGTGGCGACGATCCTCACTGGAGGGTTCTTTTACGTAGATGGCTCGGAACCTTCCACTGCCCTGAGGGTTCTCTATGCCACACTGTACAAGTCAGTCTTCCAGATGATCGTCCTCACAATAATCATGGGCTGTATCTTCAAGCTGGACAGTAAGTATTGACCACTTAATATTTGTTTTTAGAACACTAAGAAAAGATGTTTTATATCTATATTGTCAGCGAAAAATGGGTTCCACATGAATACCGTAACATAACGGAACTCACTAGAGTTACTACAAACTTTATTTACACAAAGCTGCGTATCTTTTGTTTTAATGTTATTGTTTTTCTTACTATCTTCTTCTTCAGCTTTTGTTCACAGACCTTAAAATTAAACAAAACATTTTACGCTTAGTTCTAACAGTCTTAGTTTTCCGACACAAATTTATACCAGGCCCACAGACAGATACGCTTCTATGCAAAGTTTACGGTGCTTCCGTACAGACTTGAAATGATAATAGATTTGATTGATTAAGAACAGTTTATTGATACTAAAAATAATATGATAATTCATAATAATAAGTAAATGCGACGGATGCTAATCGTATACTGAAAATATAGCATACGCAGAAACTTAATGTAATTACAAGATAAATGCATATTTAATGTGAAATGCTGACACGGTGCAATGTACGGTCATTCACCGTACACACAGTATGTTGGCTGAGGGAACTCATCAATGCAGACAATTTGTATCCAACCCTGCTTCTGCCCGGTCTGCTCCCGACCTTCATTGGATGTGTGGAAGCCTTAAGTGTGTCAAGTGTGTTTCATTACCCATTGATCAAATCATCATTATGTTATTTTGAATAATCCTTTTTTAATTATTAAATAAATCTATTATATACTAATATTATAAAGCTGAAGAGTTTGTTTGTTTGTTTGATTGAACGCGCTAATCTCAGGAACTACTGGTTCGAATTGAATAAATATTTTTGTGTTGAATAATCCATTTATTTAGGGAAGGCTATATTACATCACGCTATGACTATAAGTTATAACTATCCTCCGTGCTTCGGAAGGCACGTAAAAGCCGTTGGTCCCGGTTGCATTAGCAGTCGTTAACAACCACCAACCCGCACTGAGCCCGCGTGGTTTACAAGCCCGTTCTCCCTATCCATCCAAAGAGAAGGCACGTGCCCCAGCAGTGGGGACATAAAATGAGCTGATGATGATGATGATGACTATAAGGGCGCGGGTGAAACCGCTACACACACAGCTATAGATAAATTTAAATTCAAATTCGTTTATTGCATGTCTTAAGTTACATTACATTTGTACAAAGGTGGTAGGTAGGTACATAAAGTATATATATGACGCCCTGCAAGGGCATAGCAATTTATGAGAGCTCTAATTACTTACTTATATTAAATGAAAATAAAATTAAACTTTTTATAAACAAAACTAAACATATTTATAGTTTTAAATAAACTTTAACACAAAACATAAAAAGATATTAAAAAGTTAATAGGAGAGACGTTGAAGTGTATATAGGAATTATTTATTATTATTTATTATTATCTTTGTCATTAAAGAACTCTTGCATATTATAGTAACACTTATTAATCAGGTATTCCTTTAATTTTTTGATAAATAGTTTTGGGCTAGTTTGGTTTTTTATATAATTGGGTAGATGGTTGTATATTTTTATTAACATGTTAAGGGGGCTGTATGAAACTAATTTTAATTTAGTAAATGATGTTTTAAGTCTATTTAAATTTCCATTGTTTCTCTTATTATTATTTTTTACTGGTGAATATAAATCTGGGTATTTCCTAATGAACTCACATGACTCGATAATAGATAATATATGTGTAGATAGATAAATGAATGTGTATCCGCTTGGCGTTAGGTGTGTACCGCGGCGTGGTGGAGTGGCGCGGCTGGACGTGGGCGGGGCGCGTGTCGTACGGCGCGTTCCTGCTGCACACGCTGTTCCAGCGCGGGCTGGTCGGCGGCCTGCCGCGCCCCACCTACATGACGCACTACGCGGTGGTGAGCATACACTATGTATAATATTGGGTATAGATCATTGAAAAAAAGATGGGAAACTAGGTTCCCTGTACAATATGGCGGTAGTAGACGTTTGCGTGCGCGTTTACGCTTCTTCCCGATAGATGGCGCTAAAAATATATATAATTTTTAATGTATAATATTAATAGGAAGATTGATATAAACTTATTGAAAACTTATAAATGAACATAAAAATCAAAAGGTTATTAATTTTTTTCCGAAGGATCGAACCTAGGATTTCTCACGTCTTACGCGTTTGATACTGCCGCGTGCGCCAAACGCTAGTTTGCCCGCTACTTAGACCGCACGTGCGTTTCGTACGTGAACACTTGATTAGCACGTCATATGTTTGATATTTCGTAACCGCCTTCGCCACCGCGCCCGCGAATCAATGTGGTTGGTCGCTATCACTACTATAGCACGATGCGTCGTCGCAGACGGTCGGCCAACGAGCTCTTTATGGAGATGACGAAAGTTGTGGCTATAAGAAAGTTACTAGAAAATAACTAAACGTAACTTATTAATTTAAAATGCTATCTATACTACCGCCATCTAGTGACATTATATGGATAACCAGTTAGTAACTTGAGGTTCCTCCTACGGAAGATGGCGCTGCCGTATAGGATTTTTTTTTAATTATTCAATGTATGGAAGATTCACTCCTCTGGTGGTGAGTGCCGCGTCGTGACTCTGTGTGTGCCGGAGCGGTGGAGTGGCTGAATGTGGCGCGTTCCTGCTGCACACGCTGTTCCGCACCGCGGTGCGGAACAGCGTGTGCAGCAGACCAAACCAGATGAACAACCCCACGGGGTTGTTCATCTGGTTTCTTTGTTATTTTACTTCGTTTTTATTTGGGAAAAAGTCTTTTTTTAACGCGTCAGTGGCCGAGTGGCAAAACGCTCGGTCCGATACCCGAAGGTTCCGGGTTCAATTTCCAAGTCGGGTAAAGTGTGTATCGGGTATTACGATGCATAACGCGGGTTTGTGATCACCAGCCCGCACTTGGCAATCGTGGTGATGGTGATTAAACCATTGTCCATCAATTGTAACGATGGCTTGATTTAATTTTTTTTAAACATTTACATAAAATAATAAAACTATATACCTACTTACCTATATTACAAATCAGTAAAGTTTCCACCAAAACTTTACACATTGTATGCAAAATGAAAATTTTCAAAAGATAGTTAGTTAAAAAATATACATACGTTTTATTTTTTATATTTTGTATTTAAGACTTAATTTTGCCAACTTCTTCAGGTTCAGCTTATGCTGTGAAGTATATTAACAGCGCTGGTTTTCAGCTAGTGCCAGATGAATAACATCAACAAATTGTAGTTATCTGAGTACTAAATGTACTGTTTATAAATTTTATAAAAAACAGTGGTTTAAAAAACAGCCTTAGCAATTATAAAAAAACACAATACCATAGACTGGTGTTATTATATGTTAATTAAACATCTCAATTTTAATCGGTTATCTACTTGAGTAACTTACTTACTATAACATTTGGTCATTACCCAGATGATAGTGCTGCTGGCGACGATCTTCCTGTCGTTCTCGGGAGCGGCGGTGATGTTCCTGCTGGTGGAGGCCCCGGCGGCCGGCCTCGTGAAGGCCGCACTCGGGGGAAAACCAAGGCCGCAACTACGGGACAGGGACGGGCCGTGATGTGGGACAATAAAGGAATTAAGCTAACAACTCTTTTATTTGCAACGAACCTTGATAGACATACTGTTGAAGACGCCTGTAAATATTGCTCGTACAATACGTTTAGTTCCACTAGTTGTTACAAGATGGCATGACGCGATTCGTCTTCTGAATCGCGCTATCAAAGCGTCTTAGCTAATAGCACAAATAGCATAAAGGCCATGTAATTTTTGTTACCTACATCATCAGATCAAGGAAGCAACTATCGTATTAGGTATACCATTTTTTACACATACTATGAGGACTATGAATGAAAGGAGAAACCTGTTTTCTCTTGTGGAGTTGCAGTTGCAGCTACGAGAACTATAATAGTAGAGTAGAATAAAGAATGGTAGCGCTGCGCCTGAGTCAGCCCTCGCGGAGCCGAATGGAAATAAAATGTAAGAATTTCGAACATTATAAACACAATTTGGAATAATTTTGTAAATACACTTATGGCGCTTCGCAAACAGAGCAACTTTAGTAGAATATACTATCAACTTAGTTGAAGAAACCATCAACATTTTTAAAGTTTTCATTTAAGATTGCAACAACAGTTTACAGTGACCGCAGTTCTAAACTTACTTTTCAAATTTATAGTCAACCCTACAGTCAGTCTTGCCTGTTCGAGAAACTAGCAACTTGTCACAACTAGTACAAATTTAACAATTACTAGTTGACGAACAAAGTAGAAAACCGTTGTCGATCATTGAAACTCGCAACAAGATTTATGTCTCCGCAGTTTGTTTAGGTTGCCGCAACACGGACGGAGATCAATCCGTCAATCCGTCATCCGTCTGTCCGTTAATCAGTCATTCATCAATCCGTCAATCCTTCAATCCCATTCTGTTAATTCGTCAATCTGTCAATCAATCCGTCAATTCGTCAATTCGTTAATCCATCAATTCATCTATTTGTCAATCCGTTAATCTATTAATTTTTCAATCCGTCAATCCATCAATTCGTTAACACTTCAATCCCATTCTGTTAATTCGTCAATCTTTCAATCAATAATACGTCAATCCGTATATCTGTCAATTTTTCAATCCATTAATTCGTCCGTCTGTCAATCCGTCAAACCGTCAATCTTTCAATCAGGCATCCGTCAACCCGTCAATTCCTCAATCCGTCGATCCGTCAATTCGTCAATTCTTCAATCCGTCTATTCATCCATCCTTCAATACATCAATAGGTATGTAAATCCATACTTCCATATCCATACCAACTTAGGTCATAGACTCAATGAGGTCGGGAATTCATTTGTTGGGAAATGTATAAAAATAACAATAAAGTGCCTTTCACTCTATCGGAATTGCCACTACACAAGTTTAAAACAGAAATAAAACAAGGTCTAATGAAAAAAATCATTAACTTACGAATTCATTAATTCATGAATTCATTTATATTTTATTCGTTAATTCGTAAATTCGTTAATTCATTCATTAATTCATCAATTCATAAATTCATTATTTCATAAATTCATTATTTCATAAATTCATTATTTCATTCATTCATTCATTAGTTCATTAATATATTGACGAATTTTCAGATTGATTGACAATTAATTCATCAACTGATTGATCAATTGATTGGTCGACTAATCGCTGACGGACTCAAATCATTATGTCATTAACCATTAAACCGTTAAATCATTAAAGCATTAAAGCACTAAAGCATTAAATCATTAAACCATTATATCATTAAATCATCCAATAAATAAATCCTGAAATTATTTAATCATTGATTTATTGATTCAATAGATCATGTCTAAAAATAGACTTCCTATTCAGGAATTCAACAGTTTTTTCAAACATTTATTTACCTAACACATTCGTATAGTAGGTAAAAAATGTTAGGACGATTCATAAGCTATTTTTTTAAATTTATATAAATAAATATGACTTTGACTTTGAACCGACTGATTAACCGTTTGACCAAATGATAATTGACTAATTGACAAAATATTGAATTATCCGACCGACGGATTGACAGATTGCGAGATTGATGGATTGACGGATTGACGAACTGACGTATCGACGGATTGATTAATAATAGATTGACGAATTGACGATTTGAAATACCGACGAATTGATGGATTGACAGTATAAAGGAATGAGGAATTAATAATTTATGGAGTTAATGAATCAATCAAATACGTAAATCCGTCCATCCTTCAGTTCGTCAATCCGCCAATCCGTCTTGCGATCAGTCGGTCGGTCAGTCGGTTGATCCATCGGTCGATGAGTTGGTTGATTCGCCAGTCGATCAGTCAGCCAATCTGTTGATTAATATTGATTAATTGATTAATCAATGTCAATCAATCTGTCAATCCATTAATCTGTCAATTCGTCAATATATTAATGAAATAATAAACTAATTAATTAATTAATTAATTGATTAATTAATGTTTATTGGTTTAACAATATGATTGCATGATTGAATGAATGACAAAATGAATTATTGAATAAATGACTAAATGAGATAATGAATAAATAAACAAATGAATTTTAAAAATACAGAATTATTGGATAGTAAATTAATGAATCAATGAAATAATAAATTAAAGCATTAACGAGTTAATAAATTAATGAATGAATGGATTAGTAAATTAATGATTCAATGAAATAATTAATAAAGAAATTACCGAATTCATAAATCAATGAGTTCATGAATGCATGAATTATTGAATTAATTAATGAATTAATGAATTAACGAATTAATGAAATAATGAATTAATGAATTAATGAATTAATGAATTAATGAATTAATGAATCAATGAATTTATGAATAAATGAAATAATTCCTTAATGAATTGATAAATTAATGTTTTGATGAATTAATGTTCAATTAAAGTGTATGGTGCTTAGACTTGGTCTTTGACGGAAGTTTCCAACTCTAGGCTCAGGATGTGCCAACAAGCGATAGAGCGCAACCTTTTAGTAAAGCGACAAGACCGCGTTCGAAACACAGAGCTGCGCTCTCGCACGAAAATTGCTGACGTTATTCGAAGGGCCGCCGGGCTGAAGTGGGACTGGGCTGGTCATGTCTACCGCATGCCAAACAAGAGGTGGGCGTGGATCACAACGGGCTGGACCTCACAAAATGCGAAAAGGTGACCAGGCAGACCAAGACGAAGATGGCGGGACGACCTTGATAGGTTCATGGAGGAATGGCGTGATATTGCAGGGAACCGGAAGGTGTGGAAAAGTGTGGGGAAGCCTTTGCCCAGGAGTGGGACAGCTATGGCTGGTATAATAATGAATGAATGACTAAATGAGTTAATGAATAAATGAATAATTGAATTAAAAAATAATGAATTAATGGATTAGTGAATTAATGAAAGAATAAATTAATACTTTAACAAGTTAATAAATTAATTAATTAATGCATTAATTAATTAATGACATTATGAATTTATAAATTTATGAATTTGGGAATTTATGAATTAATGAATTTTTAAAATAATGAATTGATAAGTTAATGAATTATCAATTTAATGATTTATGGTTTAATGATTATTAAATCATTAAACCAAAAATTAACTAAATAAATTAATGAATTTAGTAATCATCATCATCAACATCATCTCCCAAGGATCGGGTCCCCACAAGGATCTCCACAACGACCGGTTGTGTGCTGCTCGCATCCAGCGGCTACCCGCGACCTTCACCAGATCGTCGGGCCACCTTGTTGGAGGTCTGCCCACACTCTAATAATATAATACTTAGTAACGAAAAGAAACATTCACGTTTGATTACTATTAGTCCACTTATACTTTAATCAGACAGATTATTCTATTGGATGCAGTCTATTTATATACCTATGTAGGAATATACACACATCATATTTTATTTCTGTATTACCTACCGAGAGTAATTTCGGTGTACATAAGACACACTGACGTGACGACAGACACGACGATATTTATCTATTTTTTGTCGAAGTTAAAGTTCATGGTTCGTGCGGTAAACGCGAAAACGACTAATGGTGAACAGAATACCGTTTATACGTCTAATGCACCGTGTAGTATTTGCCCTCAAAAACGGACGCCCTTGTTTTTATTTAATTTTCATGTAGATCTAACTAAACTTTACACTTGAGTCCTCCCACATCTGTCTTCATTTTGTCTGAGAAAAATAAATCCAAAAATAGGGTAAATTCTTGACGTTGAAACCAAAATAAAATAATTATAAATAAATTAACTAACTAAGGAAGTATAACATTACGCAATAAACGTACCATAGAAAGCTGCATTTTTTGACATATTCAGATCCATTGTGTGATTACGAGTAATCGAGTTATAGGCTTTTTAATAATTTTGTTTTTTTTTTCTCAAAAGCCCCTTATATTAGCAGCTCATAATTTGCTTTAGTATAATTGGCTTGGCTTCAAAAGGAGTGACTGAAGTGTATTATGACGACCTCCTTGGTCGAGTGGTTTGTACACCGGTTTTCATGGTGTCGCCATCTCTGAGGTCCCGGGTTCGAACCCCGGTCGGATCAATTTAGAAATAATTGTTTTTTCTAAATTGTCTCGGGTCGGAGTGTTTTCTATGTATAATAAGTAATTATTTAAGTATTTTAAGTATGTTTATCCGTTGTCTAGTAACCATTTAACGAGTTTCATAACTAAGCTTCTCTTGGGCCTAGATAATTGATGTGAGCGTAGAAAAATTTATTTATTTATATTTATTATGGTCAGATAATTGCGGCGGTCAAAACCGTGACCGGATAGTTTTTAACATGTGGACTGCAAATAAACTGAAAATTGAAGTTTGCCATCGCTTCATGGAAAAAGATCACACCCAAAATTAACGCGATTCGGTTCATGCCTTGATTGAAAAATCGGCGAAAGACAAAGACATATTAGCCAGATGAATGGTATTCGCTAGTTCGATGGGCCAAAGCGAACGAAAAGCCTTATACAGTTATAGAGGTTAAACAAGATATGATCGTAGACTTTAAAAACGGCATTGTTGCAAAAAATTGGACCAAGAATTTTGCAATGATTAAGTTTCTTGAAATAAAATTAAAGAGATAGAAACTTCTCCAGAGAATGAAGGAGTTTTGAGTCATAAATACAGCTTAGGTGATGAAGAAAGGCAGCAGTTCAATGCTTAAAAAAAATGGGTACTAGACAGGCTCGTGTGCTCCACACCTTTGGCACAAAAGGCATATGAAAACGTTTTGCCAATTAACAAAGCTAAGCTACAAGGACTTACTCTATTTTTGTGACAATAACATTGTCCCTCAAAAATATCACAATTTTTATAAGAATTTGTCAGTAACAGGAGTTCACGAATCGAAAATACACCCCTACTAGAAAAAAACTCACTCGTGCGCCGGCCGCGCGCATCGCTTGTCACGTGGATGCGAGAGGGCGCAACAAGGCCGCATAGCGCACCAATCGAGGCACGCGCCGGCTCCACAAACAACAACACGTGGACGCTTGCTTGATCTCAACATCTCTTTATAAGTTCCTACGCCTACGTATATCCTGTGATTTATTATATAAGAACATTAATTTCTAGAAATTTTTAAGTTAAAATAATAACTTTATGCGTACTCCTGTACGTAGTAGGTACTTACTGTGTTATTAAGACAATTTTAAAGATTTATTGTTTATATAAATAAATATCTGTTTAAATCTAAACTTTGATCCCATTTATACCTACACTACCTACCCATAAATAAAATTTTAACAACGTTTTTTAGCAATATCATAACTAGAGCCCATATTCATATTCGTTTTATTTATAAGCTAAAAATACACTGGACAGCAAAAATAACGGGTCATTTAGAAAAACCGCGATATCTCCCAAAGTTATTTACATAGATCCCTCGTATAAATAATATGTTATAGGCAGATTTGTGACGCTTATAATACATATCAAAAGAGGTTGCATTTGAACAAGTTACAGCTCTTGAGTGTGTCATGCTCTCTTTATTGTCTCTGCGGTGGTGGCGTGTGCGTCGGGTCGTTACGTTCCCTAAAATATGGTTGAGCGAAGCGATGGCTGATTCATATGTCATACTCGTGAACGGGTGCCGCCTGTGGAGGCTGGTCTGCTCTTGCATACTTATCTTATTGTTAGTATTAATTACTATAGTTTGACTTTGTTTTTCTTAAACAATTTTTGACTTTTATTAGAGTACTGTAGTGGTACTGTATGACATTGTGGAAATTGAAACTTATACCAGATGTAAATTTGATATATTAGATTTGTTTATTTTTTTTGTTTTTTTTTTTTTTTTTACATGTTGTGGTTGTCTTCTATATTTTTTTGTGTTTATTTGTAATGGAAAGTGTCCTGCTATGATAGGGCATTTTTCAATTTTTATTTTTTTTGACGCTGTAAGGGAGAAAAGAGCTGGACACTTGCTGAGTTTCTTGCCGGTTCTTCTCAGTGCAAGATCTCCCGCCCAGAGTAGACTTACGAACCGATGGCATAGCGACATTCATAAGAGCTACTTGTAGCCTAAACTGAATAAATGATTTTTGAATTTGAATTTGAATTTGAGCTTCAAAAAAAGAAATTCCGATTTTTGAAAAATATCAAAAATCAAATTTTTGATATAGAAAATTTTCTCGCTTTTGTTTCAAACCGAGCTGTCATCATAAACAGTTTTTTTGGCTGGTCACAGTATTTTGTGCATCAACCATGCACCAACATGTCGTTATCTACTGAAGAATGTACACGAATTATCACCATGGTACAAGAACGACAGAGTCAGCGGAGTACTGCTAGAACAGTAGGTGTATCTTTATCCACGGTCCAAAGAGTACTCCAGCGATTTCAAGACACCGGCATGAACATCAGGAGACCAGGGAATGGCAGGCCAAGGTGTACAACTACACGAGAAGACCGATTCATCGTGAGCACTATGTTAAGAAATCGACATCTCACGGCTGTTCAGGTCCGAAATAGCCTTCAAGAAATTCACCACAACAATGTAAGCTCTGACACGATCCGGCGGCGACTTCGGGAAGTTGATATAAAGCCTTATAGGCCAGCAAATGGCCCTAAATTGCTCAGAGGTTATCGAGTTGCCAGGTTGCGGTTTGCTCGAGAACACGTCCGATGGACAGATGAAGATTGGTCCAGGGTTATGTTTTCCGATGGGTCAAGATTTTGTTATTCGCACACGATGGGAGGCGAAGAGTATATAGGCGACCAAATGAACGTTATCGTCAAGCGTGTTTTGAGGAAAAGGTGCCATTCGGTGGAGGATCAATAATGGTTTGGGCTGGGATATCTTCAGAGGATCGTACGGAGTTAGTAATTATAGAAAACGGTTCTCTGACAGCTCCCAGATATGTAGAGGAGGTTTTAAATGAGCATGCTGGTCCTTTCTTGGTGAATATGGACGCAAATTCCATTTTTATGGACGATAATGCGCGACCACATACAGCACATTTGGTCAACGCGTATATTCAAGACGTCGGTGTCACCCGCATGGAGTGGCCAGCTCGCAGCCCAGACCTAAATCCCATAGAGCATTTATGGGACGAGCTCGGGAGATGAGTTAAACAACGCTCTCCAGCTGCAGCTAACTTACGTGAGTTAAGAAGTGCGCTAGTAGAAGAATGGTCAAACATGGACCAAAACTGTATTAGAAATTTGATTTACAGCATGCCACATCGTCTTAATGAAGTGATACGGGCTCGTGGAGGAAATACAAGATATTAAATTTACAGAAAAGCTTTCATTTTGCAGATTAACTGTGTTGTATATTTTTGTTGTCAAAAGTTAGAAGTGTTTTTTTTTGTATTTTTTAATACTTAAATAAAATTATACAGTTTACAAACGTGTTATGTATTTTCTTTTATGTATAAGTCAGTCATCTATAACATACTACAGTTTCACTAGTTTGTGTTGTGTAGTTAAGAAACTATCACACTTTTTATAAGCGACCCGGAATTTTTGCGGCCCAGTGTAGTTGGGTGCAATGCTAACATTTTCTTTGATGTCTACTGAAACAAACCGATAAGTACCTACATACACATTTTGAGTTACATTACGCTATATAATTGTTAGCGGTTGTAACACGGCAGAAGATTTTCTTATTACTCTAACTACAAAACGCCAACTTTTATAAATTGACAAAAATAGATCTTAATATCAGAACATAATGGTTAAGGTACTGTAAATTAGTTACAAATTCGATTTTTGACGTATCTAATATGTATTTTTGTTCTAAAAAGAATTTAATTTATTGTTCTGTATTCTCTAATATTTTATGTTATTATTATTCATTATGTTATTATTATTTAATACATTATTAATTATTATGTTATCGAAGTGTAACCTAATTTTTAATTAAAGTTTTTCCTGTTACAGTGGGGCTAACTTAAGAACTAAAAAGAATTACGAAGTATTATTAATGGAGTTTGAAGCAACAGTAAATCAGCTAGTCACACATAAAAAGTCATAAATATATCTGCAATAATAATGATTTTATCAACTTTTTTCATTCAAATGCTCCTGTAAACCTATGAATTTGGAGTTAGCGTAGTGTTCATTGGAGGCATCGTATTTTCGTAACAGCGTGTTCGCGAATCCGTCATTCGATACAGCGATTTTCGATACAACGGCTTTTCGAAAGGACGTACCTACCACTTGAAAATGTTTTCGAACAGCATGCCTCGCAACGACGACTTTCGAACCTACATATCAGACCCCTTTTCTTCTTGTATAGCACTGTAACAAGCCAAAAAAAGTTGTGGTCATCCGATGGCGCGGTGTGAGGGTAATGCGACGACATATAAGTCAGGAAAGTCAGCTTAGCACAATACAGGATCAGCTTTATGTGGCATGTAAAAAGGGAGTCCTACACCTTGCAGTACTGTAGGTATCATGTGTCTGCTGATGCTGATGATGAAAATGGTTTTTAATTTTTTTTATTTAACTAGGCATTTAAATTGCACTTACGAACTTCCAGTAGTTACATATAAAAATAAACAAAAATATATTAAACATAATTAATAATATGATTTCAGACAATAATACTTATAATATATAAATTAATACAAAATAATACATATATTTAATGCGATTCTACCGCTGGTTATGGTGATGATGAAGATAGTCCGATTTACCTATGCAATATCAAATCTAGTAATTAATTTACAATTGAACTTAAGGCGACGCACCGCTAAACAATAAATCTCATACGGAGCGTTTGCGCCCCGTACCATAAGAAAAACTCTCTTTTTTCCTTTAAATTAAAACTTCAAATTATTTAAAAAAAATGAACTAAAATATTGAAGTGTGTGTTAAGACTAATCTACTAAGAAAATTTAGATGTTTAAATCAGTCTGGTTAGCCTGTAAAATGCAAATCTATGTTTTAAAAGAGGTTACTTTAATATTTCTTGTTATAAAAGTTGACAAATCGTGTTTCTGCAACTAGCAAAATGAAGTCAATTAAATGAAAAATCATGTCATCAAATATCACTTTCATATTATGTTTTGTAATTGTTGGGAAAAATCAAGATCCCCGCCACGTAAATTTCCAATGCGTCGCCTTAACTCACAATTGTGCCAGGTGCGAATTTAATTTGCCATTCGTCCAAGTTAAGGAAAACTAAAATTTGTATTTGAAGCAGCGCCTCGTGGTTACAGACAAGAAGAGTTAGATATATTTGCGTGCGCCTGCGCACAGAACCCTTTCCTGAAAACCTCATCCACTTTGAATAACTTATTGTATTCAATTTTTACAACACAGTTTCTTAAAACACCTAACAAGTTACGTGAACAAAGGCCAGTGACCTAGCAGCAACTCATGAGTGACAGTATGCGTTCTTTAGAACCGATAATACTAGTATAGTACATTTTTTCAAAGAGTTCTGTGTTTCTAGTTGGTGTTTTATACAAAATCATGAGGAGGGTTACATTTGTCTTGTTAGTTTATTGCTTGCAATTGAGCTTTGCGCTTAAAGGGATATCAGGTAAGTGGAATCCTGTATCATCATCATCATTATCATCAGCTCATTTTATGTCCCAACTGCTGTGGCACGAGCCTGTATAGTTTTTAATATTTATCTACTTCAGCTTCTATGTATAAAATCATCATGTAAGCTTTTAATGTCAGGACTTGTTGATTTGTTAACGCTTCGACCATACAAAACATTTAGAATAACGTTTCGATTTTATGAACTTTCGATGTCGATGATTTTATATTCGAAAAATTCAAAATTCAAAAACATTTATTCAGTTTAGGCTACAAGTTGCTCTGTGAATGTCACTATGCCATCGGTTCGTAAGTCTACTCTGGGCGGGAGGGAGACCTTGTACTGAGAAGAACTGGCAACAAACTCACAAGAGTCAAGCTCTTACAGCGCCAAAAACATTGGATAATGCCCTATCATAGTAGTACAATTTCCATTACAAATAAACACACAAAATATAAAGACAACCATAACATGTAAAAAAAAAAATATTAAAAATCAGAGTTTACAAATTTACATCAGGTACTTAAAAGTTTCAATTTCCACAATGTCATACAGTATCACTACAGTACTTTAGTAAAAGTCAAAAATTGTTTAAGAAAATCAAAGTCAAACTATAGTGAATATACTAAAAATAAGATAAGTATGCAAGAGCAGACCAGCCTCCACAGGCGGCACCAGTTCACGAGTATGACATGAATCAGCTATCGCTTCGCTCAACCATATTTTAGGGAAAACGTAACGTCCCGACGCATACGCCACCACCGCAGAGACAATAAAGAGAGCATGACACACTCAAGATACTCTAAATAAAAACTTAATGATCTATTAAACGCAACGCTGTTTGTTATCTGTAGGACACTGCAGATTAAGCTATCAGTATAAAAGTTATATAAATAAATTTTATTTATTGATCCAAATAGAGTATTGTGTTTTTTATTATAACCAAGCTGTTTTATCATCTAAATATTCTTTGACTGTATAATAACCTTTTCTAAGTAATGAAGACATCACATGTTTTTAAACTTATCAAAGGTAAATCTAGTACATTACTTGATTTTTTTTATTGTAATAGTGTATACCTTGCCCCAAGAAAGAACCAAGAACATTCTGTAACCTGAACAGTGGCATTAGTTATGTCTTATTTCTAGTATCGAAATTGTGTACGTCACCATGAAAGGAGCTAATATTGCAACGTACAAAAACTATACAATTTTATATTAATTGAGATACCACCGCTAAGACACCAATCTCTTTAAAAAGATTTCTTAAGGAAGTTCGTGAACCTAGTTTATAGAATGTCCTTATTGCTCGTTTCTGTAAAATGAATGAGTTTCAATATCAGCCGCCACCGTTCCCCACAGTAAGAGGCCATACGACATGACACTATGAAAATAACTAAAGTAAACTGTTCTAGCAGTTTCAACGTCTGTTAACTGCCTAATTTTTCTTATGGTAAGCAGCAGAACTGAGTTTAGGATTCCATTGAAGTTTTGAGTCAAAGGTTATGCCTAAAAAGACTGTAAAGTTTACCAAATCTAATTGATCACCGTTTATTCTAATATCGGTTGGCTCATTTCTGACATTTGGTAATATAATAATAATAATAATATAATAATATAATTTAATACATTTTGTTTTCTTAGCGTTAAGCTGTAGATTATTAATAGCAAACCAACGCAGTACCTCTGAAAGAGCTTTATTTACGTTTTCATAATTAGTTAATTTAATACAATTTCACAAAAGTTCTTCACAAAGAATGGCAAGTCAAAGTTCAAGTAAATCAAGAATAGAAAAGGACCAAGAATTGACCCTTGTGGAACTCCCATTTTTACATGAGAATCAGATGATTTAGTACCATTTATCGATATAAATGGTACTAAATCATCAGATTCTCATGTAAATTGTCAAAACATGACACTGTCGATACAGTTTGTGTTCTTGAGCTGAGATATGACTGTATTATAAGACAATGACCATTATGTATGGGGGTAGCTTGCCTTTTTTTTTCTCGCGGCCAGTAATAAGTTGCTGAATTTCGATGAAAGAAAAACCTTGCGAGCATCCGGTACTCCTACTCTGTACGTAATTGTTGTAGTTTGAACTTTGGAAAATCTACAAGACAATGGTTATTTCCACGCGTTGTTAAGGTACAAAATGTTGCATAAATAGTTACATAGGCTTTTACAAATATATTTTTTGTTGGTAAAACTAATGTTAGTAGAAACATAATTTATATACGAGTAAAGTATTGAAAAGTAGCCTTACATAACTAGTTTCACAGCGGACCAAAGACCTCAAATCAAGTCATATCATTGTAGTAGTTACCTGATTGATGTGCTTACGGGTTATTGGTCATTAACTTGGGAGATGTGTCGAAAAATTCGAATCACACTTTGCCCGACCTAGGACTGGAACCCTGGGACAGGCACGACTGGACGGCGGGGCGAACTGAGTGATATTCCAGTGTCTTAGAAACGGCCTTAATCGACTCTGTCCGCAACTGAACCTAGAACATTGTTGGGCCTAACGCGCTTGATTATAGAAAAATTGCAACTCACCTCGTTTGTCCTTGCGTACGCTAGATGCAAAAGCCTCCGGTTTAATCAGCCGCGTAGGACTTTGGAATTGATCAGGTGCCTGGATGGGTACCGAGAAGTGAGTGTGCTTACAACTCCGCCGCCAAAGAGGTCATTTGGTAGTCGACTTTAGAGTTGACGACCCGAGCAGTGGAATCTGCGAGTTGTACTCTTAGTGCAACGAGAAGTGAGCGAGCTTACAGCTCCAGTAACCTATCTGGATATTAGGTAGTGGACTAACGTGTCCACGGGGCTACTAGCTCGAGACACTAGTCTTAAAAGTGCCGGATGAAGGATTCGTAACGGCGCGGCGTGTTCTGATCTGGCGTTATGACCTGACGCAGATAGTCCCTTGTGCTTGCGCAAGGATGTCTGACACCTACTACCATTTTGCCATAAAATTTTTACTTTTCGTAAACCTAATCGAATGAATATGGATAGTAAACAAAACTCACACTGGCTGTATGTATATTGTGTTACAGATGACGTATACGCCTCGTTCCCCCCCCTCCGGTACGTCGACCGGTTCTCCCTATGTGTGGAGCGGGAGGGGGGGGCGTACTGCAGCGCCATGCTGGACCTGGTCGCTGACGGCCCCCACGAGCTGATGGAAGCAATGCAGGTCTCTGATTCATTAACAAAACATAAAATTACTGATACTCATATTCTCACAATCACTACAATGTTGTGATTTGCTTATTCGTGAAGTTTAAAAAATGCTTAACTTAACCAGAAATACAATGTTTTAATCCCATGTGTAATCGTGGTTTTTTTTTAATTACCATGTGTGATAATTGAAAATTACAAAAAGGTAGTGTGACATTTGGAATTCCTCCTAGAACTCGACTACATCTTTGATGTCGTTTTTCTCTCTAACCCTAAAGCTTCCGCTCTTCGTAACCTCAGCATATGGGCCAACATGAGATCGAAAAACAATTCATTTCCTATTGTGTCTGGGTTTTGTGATATATCCAATAATTATGTTTTTTATTATAGAACTACACCAACTCTGCGTTTAGGCACATAGACTACACAAAGCCGTTTTACGGGTACTGCATCACAGACAGATGCAAAGAGTTCTACAAGGGGGACTCGGATGAAGAGCTGGTGTTGGCCATGGGGGAGTGCTTGAACCACACGCTGCAGCAGGAGTACGGGCTGGGCGCGCGCATCGAATACGCCACGTGCTACCGGCACGGCGAGCGCAAGTACGAGGTCACCACTGCTGACTGGGCAGCGGGCGCGCTGTTCCTCGCATTCCCAGCACTCGTCTTACTTGGCACCCTCTACGATCTGTTTGTCCCCAACAGAGATCCGAAAAGTAAGCTTTGAGAACTAAACATTGGAGAATTCCTTCTAAGGGTTGCCATTTTTGAACAATGAAGGTTGACGATCGTCTGAATAACTTTATCTTTTTACCCGACTGCGTCAGAAGGAGGGTATGTTTTTCGAATGTATGTATGTATGTATATATGTATGTATGTATGTATGTTTGTATGTCTGTTTCTTTGGCACGCCGCGCCCTACAGCCTAAACGGCATGGTGGATTTTAACATATGAGGTGTCGTTAGATTTGTTTTGACTGTGGGAGTGAAATAGGCTATAAAAAACACAAAAAAAAAGTAAAAACATTGGCCGTGTTAGCTATTAATAGTCTTGACCCCAAAAAACTGTTAGATCGACCACAAGATCAAAATTCTTTAAACGAACTACAACGTCTACGGAATTTAAAGTATATGACCAATTTTTCTATGGACGTAAGTAAATGTAGTTAATAATTTTCATTTATAGCAATGTTTTATGGTGTGTGGTTTTCGCTCAGAACAATAACTAAAGCTATAGAAGGATGGCTAAAATAAAAATCGTGCAACTATGTTTAGTTCCGTTCTATCTTATGGCTAGAAAAGGAGGTTGGAATGCGACAAATGGTTGACACTTAGTTTTTATTTTTTGTATTGTTATGTCAAACGGTCATCAGATAATCGGTGATCAAAAAAAAACTTTGAGTCCTTTATAAAGTCACTCACTACATTACTTTAAATATGACGTCACAAATCTGGTGACACCTTCGAAATAACGAAAGAAAAGGGACAATCGATCTCTTTCCAATACATCACTTAGGTTTATTAGTTAAAATAGTACGAACTGATGAATGAGTGTTGCTATTTTAGTCCGGTTTCTATAGCTTTAGTTATTATTCTGAGGGTTTTCGGGAATATTAGCAGATTTTATTCCCATGTTTAAAAAACTCAAAGAACTTGTCAGTCAAAAGTAGGTACTAGACGTCAAGAGTTTTGTTTTTACGGTGTATGCGCTATGACTTTGCTATTTAAAATAGTAAGGCGTTTTAATATTATTATTTTATGTAGGTTTTGAAATGCTTGTTTACTTACTTTACAAAACTAAAAAAATTGAAACCAATTTATTGAAATAAAACAAAAAACCCGACTGCTAAAACAACTACATAAAAAACAATTATATATACTCGTAAAAACCGGACTATCATAAAAAGACGCAGACGGGGACAATCATCAACCAAGCGGCCGTGGCTAGCTCAATTAAATCCGCACTCTCTTTGGTTGGTGATTGTCCCCGCCTGCGACTACTTCACCACCAATATTCAATGTAATTTATAAATACTCATTTATTATCGATTTTATTATTTAAGTATAGGTATCGGTCAAGGAAATATTTCACGTTGCATTCAACATTGCTGGGCTGGTTTTTTTTTCTTTTCAGTTTTTTCTCTTTGCAGTTATTTTTTATGTTAGTCCGGTTTTAACGAGTATATAATTGTTTTTTATACAGTTGTTTTAGCAGTCGGGTTTTTTAATATTTTTTTATTTACTTATGTAAGTTATTGTAAATAAAATGTAGAATTTACTTTATATGTAATTATTATTTTCATTTAAGGAGTATTTAATTGTCTATTAAACACAGTTTATTTCATTAAGCTAGCATTTTTAGTTTCCGAGATTTATAGGTTTCTTTATGTGACCCGGATTCATTGCTCTCGAGTGTATTTCAAATAATTCTTCTTCATAGTTCAGTAATATCTACATACTTTTTTGCGTTATATACCCATAGCGCCCATCACATTGACCACTTTCTTGATATAAACTTTGTTTTGTCAGGTTTCTTAATGTGCTTCTCGCTACCGTCCAACTGGACCAAGCTGAAGGCTCCGTGGCCCCAGGACAAGATGACAGCGCGACTGATAGGAATTAATGGTATCAGGTAAGTCATCCTAATGTTTTTCTCGTATTTATATTTGGTATCCTTGCCTACTAGATACTTAGACGAAGTAGTCTGCTTACCCGTGTGGGTATAAAAAGAAATAGTAGCATAATGAAGGGGAAAATTAAGGAACTGAAATAAGCTGTCCGGGATTCTAATTTACTCGGTTTGGTTGGAAGTAGGTCTTCTTTTAGGCAATTACAATGCCCAGTTGCGACATTTCCTTTGGATTGAACCGGAATCTATAGCCTGTGCAGTTTAGTCAATGAATTTATAACATTTTTATTTTAACTACCATTATAAATAGTCACTTTAGATAAATTTACTTTTCTTTATATTATAGAACAATAACATCGATCGTGATAATCATAATTCATATGTTTTCTGCTGCATTACTCACAGTTGAAAATCCACGTGTGTCTGAAGAGGTAAGTCCAACTTTTTTATTAAGATTAGAACAGAATAAGGTTTAGAATTAGTCGAAAATAATAGGGAAGTATATTACTTATTAAATAAGTTCTGATTTCAAAGCGAACTTTATGATTGACCTGCCTTTGTGAACTTAACGTTACACTTTGGGACCTCTGTTGTTCCTGACTGTTTATTTACAGCTTTCTTGTGAACAGATCTTTTTTTCTTGTTGTAGAAAATATTAAATTTCAATGAGAAACTTAACTTATGAGAAATGAGCACCAATAATACTAATCGTGATTGCCAGTGGAAGTAAATTTTATTTTCCTTCAAGGTGTTCGAATCGGCAGACTTCCAGATAATAGGTAATGCCCACGTCATCATGCAGACGTTCTTCTTCCTGTCGGGGCTGTTCCTAACGTATACCACGCAGATCTCCAACGAGAGGAGCCCGCTGACCTGGGCGTCACTGCCCAAGATCATACTCCTCAGGTGGCTGAGGTAAGTATCCTATATGTCCCACTGCTGGGCAAAGGCCTCCATCTTATAAATCAAGTTATCGCTACAACTAATGGGTATTGGCCCGAATTACACCAACCCGTACTCTACATAAAAATCCGAAAGACACGGGGAACTGAACCCCGAGACCTCCGGATATCATGTATTTTTGCCACTCGGCCATCAAGGCGACTCGGCTGAGTTAAAAGGTTTTTATTTATTAGACTTAATGGTTTTTCATGTGGAATCTTGTAAATGGCTTAAAATTTTATGAAATGTAGGTTTTTACTTTTTATTTTTAAGTGCTTATTGCTGCACTGAAGCTGAATTGATGCATTGTATTTATGTATTTAATGTATGTATTTTATAAATATTAAATTCAGCTTCAGTGCAGCAATAAGCACTTAAAAATAAAAAGTAAAATTTAATGAATCTGCATAGCCATCGGTTGCAATAACCGTTGGATAGATGGCACTCTGCCGCTAAAAAGCACTCAAAAATTAAAAAGCAGTGGAAAAATTCAGTGCTTACGTCAGCCTTCCCGGTAGCATAATGGTCAGTGCGGCTGCCCGGATAAAATCGATTCACCATACTTGTTGTCTCAATTAAATTTCAATACCAAATTTCGTGTTCGTAAACCAAAACTGTTTACCCTTAAGGTTTATCTCAATAATACGTCCTACTTCAACCATGTTACCCGAGTGTGCCGTCAGTATAATGAACTCGTCGGTGGCTGTGCTGATGTTGATGTTGATATTTTTAACTGTAGTAGGTATATCAAGATTCAAGGGTAAAGTGAGAGAGTATTTAGAGTGAAAATAAATTGTGGCGATATCCTACAATAGATTATTTATTACATAAATAAATACAATAGATTATTTATTACATAAATAATCTATTGGTCAAAATAAAAAATCCCAAGTGTATCTGATCTAGATCTTGTACTGCAGAGTTACTAAGACAAACGTAGGTATTAACTTTAATTGCCTTCAGGATGCTGTTGCCGCTTCTAAAATGTTTGCTGACTCTCGCACAGACGGGTTTCATGCTATAATGCGCAAAAAAGCGGCTTCTCTATTGCAGCGTTTACGTAAGAGCGGCAACAGTATCCTGAAGATGATTGCTGTCAGACAGGACTGCCCCATTCAAAGATACTGGGTAGAGATTGCAACGGGGCTTAAGAAGTAGTGCATAAACATAAATGTGCTAACAACACTAACATAGGATTAAGCCCAATTGTTACTAACATTTACTAATAAGTCTATGGATCAAATTGGTCTGAAATAAAAAATTATTATTATTATTATTATATTAATTTGTTTTTCAATTATTAAATAAATATTTCAATTGTGACGTCACAATCAAAATAAACAAGTCACAGCCGCCGTAGTGGTTCAGTAACCTCTGAGTTCTTACATTTATGATCACTGCAGCTTGCTTATGCGCCTGACGCGCATCACTTCACTAATATAAGTATTTAGTTTACAATTACATGACAACTTAAGTTAATAATGATGTCTCAGTAACAACACATACAACGTCTAGATAGGATACACTGTGGATCTTTTCATTTTGGCCACACCTTTCAGATACACGTTGTATAAGTAAGTAGTTTTAATTTGTGAAAATTTGATAAATTGTTATTATTTTAAATTATTAAATTGTAAAATGTATTAATTTAAAAATTAATTTACTTTATTTTTGTAGACATGTTTTATTTTCTGTTCGTAGTATGTTTAGTAGTATGTACATATTAAGGGTTTCAACCTAGCCTTTAAGTTTTAATTGCATGAATGTTTATTATTTTTGTGGCTGTAACCTTTTTTGTGCATCTAATGAATGAATAAATAAATAAATATTAATATAATATTCCTTACAAACTTAAGGAAAGAACCATTTACCATGAGCAAAGATGAAACTCAAGCGTATTCCTGTGGTTGTGTTAAAAATCGTCTGCAATGTTTGCGAATAAATGAAACAAATTGATGCTACATTAAAATGAAGCTGAAGTTGCTGTTGTGTTTCTGTTCGTCTAGGCTGGCGCCGCTGACCCTCGTCATGCTGCTGTTCAACATCACATGGTTCAAGTTTACTCCTTACGGCCCCTTCTGGCAGGTAGGCACTATAAATATACTAAAATTTAGAATGAGATCGGGTTCAAAGCGCCTTTTGAGTAGTTGATGATATGGTTGTAAAAAAAACATTGAGCATGCAAATTGGAGTTAGCTGATAAACTGGATCGAAAAGTAAAGGTCACTTCACTCATCTGGGACTTGAATCCAGAGATTTATAGAGACACTGGTTTTCTTAATGACATGTTCCATACACCAATAGTAGAAGCTTAAGAAGTAAAGGTTTAGGATCAGCAAGGCTCGCACATGATACTAGTGTTTCATGCGTCCGTGGAATGTCCGTGAGCTTCCATCAGCCGTACGCTCGTTTGCAGCTGAGAGGTAGTGAAGTGTGATCTGCTTGCGCAGGAGCTGATCAACGACGAGGTGCTGGACTGCCAGACGAACTGGCGCTCGCTGGTGTTTATGTTCAACAACTACGTCGACGGCGTACAGTGCAACCTGCACCATTGGTAAGTGCACAGACTTACCTTTTTTATAATGCCAATGATCAAAAATAGAAAAAGATTCCATACAGTAAAAATAAAATGACAGATGTTGCATGATATTCCATTTAGATATATCTACAGTTTCATGTAAAATTCCCCCCCCCCCCCCCCAAATCCCTTGATATAATATTATTCTGAAACCCCACACGAACTTCTTGATATAATTTGAAAAGTTAAGCGTGACAAAAGGGGCCTTTGTGAAGCAAGTAGCCTTTAGCTGTTCCACTTAAGAGAGGGGAACTTTCTTCTAGTTACTCTATATCTGTGGAAAATAATAACGTCAACTCTTTGCTGCGATTTAACTAACAAGAAAGAAGAAGAAACAAACAAACTTTGATAATAAATAATATTACATGGATTCTTTTAAGATACCTTTGATTGCATTATTGATAACACAAGGTTATACACAAGTTTATGTGACAATGTTGTTTGGTGGCCAGGTCCACGGCGTGCGACATGCAGATGTACGTGATCGGGCTGGTGATCCTGCTGCTGTCGCCAAGCCCGCGTGTGCGCAACGCGGCGCTGGCGTTGGCGTTCGCGGCGGGTTGCGTGCTGGCCGGCGTCGAGACCTACTCCAAAGATCTCCACGGCTCCTTCCTGCCGGTCGGGAAGTACGGACCACAGCTGTTTAATATTATTTTATGTCTCACTTTCTAAGCCTTCAACAACGTGGACCGGCTGGTGAAGGTCGCAGGACGCCGTTGGGTGTGAGGACCACAAAGCCAGTCGTTGTGGAGATCCTTGGGGGTGACCTTTGTACATCAGTGGACGTCTTTTGGTTGAGATAGTTGAGGGTTGTGTGTGGCTGTCTAGGCCTCCAACAAGGTGATCCGACGATCTGGTAAAGGTCGCGGGAAGCCGCTGGATGCGAGCAGCACAAAACCGGTCGTTATTGATCCTTGGGATTAGTCCAGCAGTAGACGTCTTTTTGTCTTTTGGTTGAGATGATGATGATGATGTCTAGGTAAACTAACTAGCTTGGGATAGAGATTAATAGAAAACTACACCAACAAGAGATAGACAGATAGATTATTTACTTATTTGCAACAAAACATACCCTGTGTGGTGCCGGGGATAAAGAATTGCACCACCCCATCTCTTCCTGTGGGTTTCGTAAAAGCCGACTAAGGGACCATTCCAGAGGATGGGCAGTAGCATCTCTCTGAGGTTACCCTCAACCTACTGCGATCGCCAACCCGCCTGCCAAGCGTGGCGATTACGGCAAATACCCCTCATATCCTTGGGGGAGGCCTTTGTCCAGCAGTGGACGTCTTTGGCTGAGATGATGATGAACAAAACATGCACACAATTAAAACGTAATACAATAATTAAAAAAATACAAAACAGATTTTTTTTAATTATTAATAATAAAAAAAGCATTAAATATACAACTACCACAAACATTGGTTATCAATAGTGTGCCGTAGCGATGCAAAAAGTGAAAACTCGGTGAAACATTTGCTTATGCGGCAAATCACTGATTTTCAGTTTCCCACCGAGCAAAACCCTGCGAGGTCGCGCAAATGTGGTTAGAGTTAAAATAAATTATCGAGAATTGTTTAATAAATAAATGAATAAACTATAGTAATAAAATCAGAATTAAATCTTAATGTAATAATAAAATAATAAATAATTATTGATTAATAATAAGGTAATATTTCAAGCTAAAATATTAATAATACATAAATCTATACTAATATTATAAAGAGGAAAGCTTTGTATTTTTGTTTGTAACAAATAAACTCAAAAACTAATGGACCGATTTAAAAAAAAATTCACCATGAGAATGCTACATTAGCGCTGATAAATCATTTAGTCAAGCCATATAGTAAATATTCATAATACGAACTCTAAAATCTCAAACTGCGTTAATTGATGTACATACAGACAATAGGACCATTCCGCCAGCGAAGCAACTATTTGCTACTAATCCCTGATTTCGGAACTTCAAGCACCTAACAAAACATAACATAACTTTTAGATATTTTTTAAAGGTTTGTCTGCACGAAAGAGTCTTAAGGGAGGGGGTATATCGTTCCAGAATTTTGTCGCTTGGTAGCGGAAACGGATGAGTTGCTAGTAGAGGTTGCGTAGACCTTGGAACACCCGACCCATAGTGATGATGAAAAGTTGAGTGTTTTAGTTTTTCATATAAATACTCGGAATTTTTAAACTTCTCAAGGTCGAACATTAACAGAACAAGATGAAAACGCCTACGTGACTCCATATTTAGCATGGAAGCATTATTTAAAAACCGGCCAAGTGCGTGTCGGGCCACGCGCAGTGTAGGGTTCCGTAGCCCATCTCAATAATGCGGATACTACCGGTTTCACACACCTGACAACATTATTAAGTAGTTCCCAATGAGGAATTTGTTCGTAAACTTGTAAAGCCTGCCTAGCTGTGATAGTTTTCCTTTTAACTTCGTCATATATATAACTACCGTCAATTTTTTTACGTATCCAAAAACAACCATTTTAGCTGGCGGGGGGGGGGGACGACACATGACTTTAACAAATTTTTGCACTTTTCAGCTTAATAGTTCACAAACGGATGCCTCAATCAAAAAACTGTTTCCACAAACCCGCAATATTTTTGAAATTGCTATCAAACGACATCCCACACTATGGGGTAGACAAGAAAAAAAATTACATCCCCACTTCACGTGTAGGGGAGGTAACCTAAAAAATAATTTTATTTAAAAATATCTTGTTACGGTTAAATTGTTATTTCATAAATGTATAATACCTATGCTCTTGAAAATAAAAATTATTAGATATTTAACTAAAGTGCACACAATATTAGAAATAGTGTTACGTGATTTATTAAAATTTAATTACAACGTAACGATTTTACTTAGAGGGCCACATCCAATGAATTTGCCACGGGTCTCTGATGTTATAGTTATGCCACTGCTACATTGTATCCGGTGGCATAAAACGATTAAATAAGTGAAATTCAAAGTGTATTTTTAATATTTTAATTTACCATTATTGGACCAGCGTAGTATGTCATAGCCTATCTTTTATTAAGCTATATTGTTCAGCTACATAGGCAAAAGTCTTTAGGATCTCAAATATTTTGGTATGTTCAATTCACAGAGTCATGCAAACCCTAAGGATATTCCAGCACGACCCGACCTTCAACCAGCTGTACAAGCGCATGCACACCAACCTGCCCGCCTTCATTATGGGCATGGCCTTTGGGCTCATGCTGTACGGTTGGCAGAAGAGCTCCATCGACACCACCAAGTATAAGGTAGTCTGAATTTAAATATTTATCAAATTTATAAAATACAGTGAAACGACCCAGCCAGGAATCGAACCTGGGTCTTCCGCAATCCGAGCGGCTGCACTGACTGTTTTTTATAAATTTTTTAAGTATTTAATTTAGCTTCAGTGCAGCAATTAGCACTTGAAAATAAAAAGTAAAATTTAGTCTGAATTTGTCATTCTAAAATACGCAATTAGGGCCTTGAGGCTGCAGCAGACTTCAAGACTACATTAAATAGCAGCTATTTGCTATATTGACCGTTGCAGTTTGGCATAGTACTTAGTTATGTCAAATTCAGACGTTACCAATTGAATGAACAGACATGAGGGCCAGTTTTAATATAAGTAAGTATGTATCATATTAGTGATATTATTACTTGTCTAAGTTAAGGGAGCTTAATAACTGGTGACCAGATGGCAAACCCCCCACACATACACACATCAAAAATGTCAAGGGTTAAAAAAATCTAATAATATTTACCTAATTTGGTTTTCCAGACTGGTTTCTTGCTCTATTTTTTATGTTTTAGTAAACAATTTTTTCCCTACTATGTTGAAAAAATTAAGAAAAAATGCAATTTTAACAAATTGGGGAAAATTTGCTTACGTTAAGGTCGTCACCTAATTGGCAAAAAAGCAAGAAAAGATTGGTTTTTTAAAATTTTATTGTAAAAAAAATAAAAAAATAATCTGTATTTCTACCATTTACACGAATCACACAAGCACAACGACTTGGCATGCTTAAAATCAGTTCATCCAAATCACTTTGATGAATAGCTGCCCACGTTCTTTCTAACAAGTGAAAAGTTGTTGTGGGGTGTACACGCCATCTATACTCGACAGAGCTCTTCTTTGGAGCATGTCCCATGCATGCTCAATTGGGTTGAGGTCTGGTGATTGTGCAGGCCACGGCCACGGCAGGACGTTGATATGAGAATCGGCAAGAGTGCGTGTTACGGCTCTAGTGACAGCGACCGTGTGTGGACGTGCATTGTCATGGGTTAGTCGAAACGAATCACCCAATCGGCCTCGCAAGGGGATGATCGCATCTGAAACAATCCTCTCTGCGTAGATTTGAGCATTGAAGTTGCCCCTGATCCAAATGAGATCGGTTCTTCCACCGATCCAAATACCGGCCCAAACCATGATTGTTCCCCCTCCATATGGATGAACTTCCAGACAAAATCTCAAGCGTTCTTGACGTCTAAAGGTCCTCCAAACTCGAGTGCGTCTTGTTCATTTTTTTATAGATAGCTCGGCAAATGACTCCATTCCACCTGATGTTAAGTGGAAATGGAGTCCAGACGCGAAGATAACTGGTGCAGCGTGAAAACAAACGTAGCATCAAATTAACCTCACTCTGCCGGCTCACAAGGTGCTTCTTCACGCCTCTTTTGAAGGACACCATATCATAGGAAGGAGGCAAAACGTGTGCTGGTAGACTATTCCATCTTTTGAAGGTGCGACAAAGAAACGAGTCACCAAATTTTTTTAAGCGCGATGGGATATTTGAGGCAGGGAAGCGGTTACTCCGAAGAGGAGCACGTGTACTCCTATGAAGTAAGGGAGAAGGTGGGATGAAGTCAAAGAGCTCTTCAGAGCACTTGCCATGGTATAAGCGGTAAAACACGCTGAGTGACGCAACATCTCAACGCAATTGCGGAGATTCAAGAGTATTTGCCACTTCTGCATTGTCGATAATGCGTTTAGCACGACGGACGCTGCAATCTGTCCAAGGCATCGAGAAGGTACTTTGCGAAACCATCCCAGATGTGCGAGCAATACTCCACACAAAACCGTACCTGTGATTGTACAAAAGGCACAACTGGTCCGGCGTAAAGAATCGCCGCACTCTGTTCAGAATACCGAGTTTTCGTGAGGCTGTTTTGATCACGGTTTCGATGTAGTCCCTATGGTTCAGATAGCAGCGTATCGTTATACCGAGCATGTTGATACTGCTCTGCAGGCTTAGAGATGTACCCTGAAGAGTTGGAAGGGGAAGGAATGGTGACTTTTTTGCCGTGAATGCACATACCTGTTTTCTTAGCATTGAAGTCGACCAGATTATTGGAGCCCCAATTAGATATGAGGTCCAATACCCGATTGAACTCAATGACAAGACTTACTCGATTTACTTCGGTTTCGACCCGCCCTGCCGCTGGGTGACCGTTATATCCCCCATGCACCGTGCTATCATCTGCATAGCAATGAATATTTCCAAGTGGAAGCATATCATTGATATGCAGAAGGAACAGCGTGGCGGACAGAACAGAGCCTTGAGGGACCCCACCGTTCACTAACATGAGCCGCGAAGCGCATCCATCAGATAGAACACGGATTCTGCGTTCATGCAGGAAGCCAGCGACCCAGTTGCAGAATTGAGCAGGCAGACCATATGGTCGGCATATGCCGGGAGCGTGGAGAGAAGAGCTTTGTGCCAGACCCGATTAAAAGCCTTGGCCATGTCAAGGCTAACAGCCACCAACTCATCACGCTTGTCAATAGCTTCAACCCATAGATGTGTAACGTACGCTAGAAGATCACCCGTTGACTTATTCGGCCGAAACCCGTATTGACGATCGTGAATTATGGAGTGTTCTTATAGGTAGTGGACAAGTTGTTTATTTAAAATGCGCTCCATTACTTTGCACAAAACTGAAGTTACGGCTATGGGGCGGTAATTCGATGGATCTGACCGATCTCCTTTTTTGGGGACCGGTTACACATTAGCCTCTCCAATATTCCAGCACACAACCCGAAGTGAGCGAGAGACGGTAAAGGCGCGTTCACACGGAGGACAACTCCGCTGCACACATACCTATTGGAGGGCTGCCATTAGGGCCATTAGCTTTCCGGACATCGATTAACTGTAGCTCCGCACGGACATCACACTGCCTGTTTTTAAAATCGGGCATTGTGTGGCCACAGTGAGATATTGTAGGTGGCTGTGCATTGCAGTCATCGACTCAGGAGTTAGCCGCAAAAAATTTGGCTAGGAGATCGACCTTCTCCTGCGGCTTTTGAGCTAAAGTTCCGTCAGGACATCTCATTGGTGGCAGCGAAGGTTGGCAGAAGTTCGATTGCACCGATTTGGCCAGACGCCAGTAGCTTCAGCTATAGGTGGAACCATCAGCGGCCTTCGGGAACGCAGACGCACTTCGCGTAAACGATTCCGAATGGTTTGGTCGCTTATCAGCCAGCCTGAAGCGCTGTGGAGCCTTGTGGCCAACATCATAGCGGTCATGGTACGATTCCGTCGAGCAGTATTTTGGATGTACCGGTCTTGTCTTCGAGTGGTGATACGAGATCTTCCTCCATGCTGCCCGTGATACGATAGCGTGTCCAGAGGCGGCCTATGACACTCTGTGTAGTGCCAATAGCGGCAGCCACAGTACGTTGCCTGGAACCAGCTTCCAACATTCCAACGGCTCTCAACATTTCTGCCTTCCAGCTTAAAGGGTACCAGGGGTTTTTATTTAGAATAAAGTTTAATGTTAAGTAAATGTATAGGGGTAAGCATTATTTATTTGTTTAGGCGGGCTCTTGAAAGTTTTTAATTGTAACTATTGAATGATTTGGTAACGACACACTTTTTTTTATAAATATCGTTACTTGTAAGCTGTGGAGTTTCTTGCGCTCATTCTTCTCCACAGCTAAAAAACAGACGTCCTGAATGGGTAGTAGGTAAAAAACGTAATGGACGATTTAAAAAATGTTTGTCTTTGACTTTGACTTTGACCAACTAGATCCAGTGAAATAACAGGGAATTTATGTGCATAAGAACTGTAGCTTCAGAATTCTCATTGCGCTCGGCAATGAGCTTCAGAAGCGGTAATTGTTAACCATCTGGTGACCCCCTGTTCAATTGCTACTTCCTACATAAAAATACGCTCTGTTCTAGAAATACAGTCGCTGGTACTGGCTGCTGGCCCCGCTGCTGCTGTTCGTCATGTACTCGAACTCGATCCTGTTCCGCAAGGAGGGCGAGCGCCCGGACATGTGCATCAGATTGCTATTCGCGGTGGTGAAGAACCCGGTCTGGTCCGCCACCCTCGCTGTCTTCATACTCGGCTTAGTGTACGAGGTGGAGAGTGAGTTACATAGAATTTTTACTTAAAGATGTTATAGATATATCTATTGATCGTCATTAAAATTAGCTGACCTCTGTCAGCAATTGATTTAAGTCTTTAGCCACAAATAAATATAGTCTACCTTTTTTCCTGACAGTGGAAAACTCGTGTGGCTCATCTTAGCGTGGCCACCATCACCAACTGGAAATCTGACTTTATAGATAATTTGTCGATAATTTGTCGGAATTTGTCGTGAAATCTCAGAATTTGTCGGTCCACCGTTCAAAAGTTATAAGAGGTTCAAGGTGGCCCCGCCAGGATGAGGCTCATTCTGGCGTGGCCACTTTGTATCTCTGAAACTACGGGTCGTAGCGAAGATCTGATTACACCAATAATTTGTCGATAATTTGTCGGAATTTGTCGACAAACGCCAGAATTTGTCGATGCTTCTATGAAAAGTTAAATCAACTTCTTTTTTTCCATAGTAAATGTATAATGGCATACATGAAGCTTATTGATGTAGTGAATTAACGACTTCAAAGGTATAAAGAGTGTACTTACTAATATTATTAATATGAAGTTTGGATGTTTGTTACTCAATCATGCTTCAACCACTGGACGGATCGAGATGAAACTTCGTACAATAGGTTTGGAACCAGAATAGGACAGGATACTTTTCTCACGGCATTCCCACGGGAACGGGAAACCGCGGGCGGAAGCCAAATTTCACCTCGATCCGTTAAGTGGTTGAAACGTGATCGATTAACAAACATCAAAACATTCGCATATTTTATAATATTAAGTAACTAGTAAGACCATACTTAAGTAGGTACATACTTACCTATTTATATTTTTAAAATTATTGCGTTACTAATGTGACATACAACACCTATGTACCTACATAGTTGGTACTCATTCAAATTGGCACAATATTTTTAATAGTGTCATAGTCTATTAACTGAGCCTATGTTTTTATTTATCGTTGAGAAAAATAGGTAAGTAGGTACTTTAGTAAAAAGAAAGCAACTTTATGTAAATCGATAATAAACAACACTAATGCCTGAGTTCACCATTGATCCCTAAGTTTTAGGTGAGCCCTAAGTCATGTTAGGTGACAGTTGTTGGAGCAAAACCGTCACCTAATATGGCTTAAGGGTCACCTTAAACTTAGGGGTCAACGGTGAAAATGGGCGTGAGACTATTAGAAAAATACTTTGGGAGCTAACAGGGGTTCCGAGATCCATGTCCGAGAGAGAACGACATGTTTACACTAGTGTAAACGACTTTATTTCGTACGCTACAAGATTCACCATTCAGGCAAAACATTCCGCCGCACAATTTATGAACGCAGTAAGTACCACTTACTGCGTTTACGATTGTGACATTTGATGTGCTTACATTACGATCTATTTTCTCGAAACTGTCACATGTTCCTTACTGCGTTCATAAATTGCGCAGCAGCATTGCACTTCGCTGCACTTGTAGTCTTTCAAAGAGATAACATATGGCGCTGAATAGTAGTTTCATTATTTTCAATAGCAAAATAATCTTTATGATCTAACACAGAATGATCAACGTTCAATGATCAACGGCGATGTTTGTTATTGTTTGGCACGGACCGGGTTAAGTACAAATAGCGAGTTAGAGAACTGCCTCAGTTCACAGTGGTGTATTTGAACTTGTTTTGTAGTTTCGTTAGTGGTATATTGTGCGCGATACCTACTTAGGTAGATAAAGAGCAAGTAAGTACTTTTTTCATAAAGATGTTTTAAAGAAACTTCTTATAAATGCAATTAGTCGACATCGGTGCTTAATTGCATCTAATTAGAAATACCTATCTATTAATTTTCTTTGTAACTACTCGTGAGCCGTGTGGTGGCGGCTCCTTTTAAGAATACTGTCACACCATTCCTTGTCTTGGATGTCGTAAAAGGTGACTAACGGACTGAGAACTGCACATACATACATCCAACTGCTTATAGTGGCGACAGGCTCACCACCTATCACGCGAGCACAGGTGCAGTAGTAATTTGGTGAAACACGAACTGTGGCAGTAACTGCCTAGTCTCTGACTAACCCCTAGGGACAATAATCGTGAATATTATATGTAACTACTTGTATGAGCTAAAGTCTTTGGAGTGTGTAGTTTATTATTACTCAAGAGACACTAGCATAGTAGATACGTTTAATGGGTATATAGATTTATGTATGAAGGCGCGTGATTGTTGAATTATTGCTCATAATAACTATTTTTAGTTTTAAGATGACAACACATTTTTAAAATGGCTATATAAGTATCTATTAGCTATAAATTAATGTCATGCATTGATTATATGCATCCGATAAAGAGTTGGACATACCTACGTACACACATATCAAAGTTCCGATCTTTATTCACCATTTAATTCGTTCATTAAATCACGTTATCATTAAATGCTTATGAACGCGACTGTACATGTTGTTGTTTGTATGGGAAAAAAGAAGTTGATATAACTTTTCATAGAAGCACCGACAAATTCTGGCGCTTGTCGACAAATTCCGACAAATTATCGACAAATTATTGGTGTAATCAGATCTTCGCTACGACCCGTAGTTTCAGAGATACAAGGTGGCCACGCCAGAATGAGCCTCATCCTGGCGGGGCCACCTTGAACCACTTATAACTTTTGAACGGTGGACCGACAAATTCTGAGATTTCACGACAAATTCCGACAAATTTTCGACATATTATCTATAAAGTCAGATTTCCAGTTGGTGATGGTGGCCACGCCAAGATGAGCCACACGGAAAACTCGTCGCCCGAGTACCACCGCGCCCGGGGAGGCGCGGATGGTTATGTGGGGTTCTCCCCTCCAGCTACCGCCCCCCTGCCCAGACCCAAGGGTCACGACAGGGATTCGGGAGGGGGGCCTACCCACTAAAAACCACTGTACATCCTCTACACGTGCCGCTAGAATGACTGGGATCACCGGTTTGGCAGGCACCAGTTTTCACCCTCTAGCTGCAAAAAGAGACCACCTAGCCAGCCTAGCCTATCCAGTAAAGTTTCATTTAGATTGTGTGGTATTTTTGGCGACAAAGAGTAGTGTCGAACACCAGTGCCGCTGAGATAGCTATAGTCTTCGGAGTTCCTGAACTATCTAGTTACTTTAACGATGTTTTTGTTTAAAATAAACTATTTGTGAAGTGAGATTTTTCAACGTCAAAATCTAAGGCATGACTTTGTAAACTTACGGTGGAGACCTTTTACCGCGAAGTTGCAAGAAACCCGGCAAAAGCTAATCGAGAGTAGCTTGATGGAAACTGGCCACAACAGCCTATGGATACTTGCAACACTAGGGCATGACGCGTACTCACATAACTATACTAATATTATAAATCTGTAGAGTTTGTTTGTTTGCTTGGTTGAAGGCGCTAATCTCAGGAACTACTGGTTCGAATTGAAAAATTATTTTTGTAATGAAACAACTTTTACGGATCTACTCGCGTTTATTTTACACATTACTTACTTAATGTTTATCCTGACGTTTCGAACCCTTTGCAGGATGCGTGGTCACGGGGAGACTTCCTGTAAAATAAACGTGAGTAGATCCGTAAAAGTTGTTTCATTTTAATGTGTAGTGTTCGCGTAAACTTTAGAAAACAATTATTTTTGTGTTGAATAGTCCATTTATTGGCGACGAAACTTTTTGACGACGAAAACGCAGTTGAACACTGGGCTTAAAGTGTCGAGCAAGGTGCCATGACCCTGTGTCGTATTTTTATTATTTTTGAATTTTGCAAACAATGCTTATGCAACGTGTAACAGAAAGTTGTGATCAAAATTAAAAGATCTAAAGTGTATCCGACTTAGATCTTGTATGCAGAGTTACTGAGGCATAATTTATCAACTTTAACTTGTTAAGCTATTTGTAATTAATAAGTTTGTGGCGGCCTGCTGTCGCCGCATAATTTCTTATCCTCACGTATGGTTAAAGAGTTTGTAAACGCATGTAGATCTGATTAAGATAAGACACGGCTCCCTACAACATCTACTTAGTTATTATTGTTTATATAGCTTTGTAAGTTTTGGATAATAAGTCATTCACAATGTAGTAATTGTAAATATACAACATCACTGAATGGGCGCCTTTGGCTTTCAAAGTAAAAAGTAAATAGTGTTGAATAATTTCGGCGGGCTGGTTAAAACCACGATAGCTCAATTGGAAGAGCACCTGACCCGGTATGTCAGAAGGGTGCAGGTTCAAACCCTGCTCGTGGAAATTTTTTCAACATTTGTGTTTTTGTAATTTGTTCGCAACAAAATTTGCGTTAAAAATTATATAAACATTTATACAACATCACATAAAGAGACGCAGTCGTTATTTACCATCGCCATGGAACCTTCCATCACAATCAACCTCACATACCGCAACCACGGAATAAGTTCTATTGTGACCTAACATCAGTACAAGTTACAGCCCTAGTGGTTTAGTAACCTCTGTGTACTTACATTTATGATCACTGCTGCTTGCTTATGCGCGCCTGACGCGCATGACTTCACTAATATTAATATTTAATTTAAAATTGTATGACAAATTAAAGTTAATAATTATGTCTCAGTAACAACACATACAAGATCTGGATCGGATACAATTTGTACCTTTTCATTTTGACACACCTTTATGTTACACCTTTATGGTACAAGATAAAATTTTACTAGAAAAAATCAACCAGCCTCAGGAAGCGCGAGTGGGAATCGAACCCACGACCTTTGGGTAACCGGTCCAATGCTCCGACTGCTGAGCCACCGAGGCCCCAGAAGACTCGTCGAATTTTTCTAGTACTTTGTGATTTACACTGCAAGCCAGCGGTATTACGTCACTGTGAAGTCACTACCTTCACAGTCTATTATGTCGTTTGATGTTCCGTCCGCAGCGGTGCCGGTGTACCGGCGCGTGCTGGAGTGGCCGGGATGGGTGCCGCTGATGAGGCTCACCTACTGCACCTATAACGTGCATCTGGCCATCATTCGCTGGCTGCGGGGCACCACGCCGCAGCTCACCTACGGCTCCAACTTGCATACGGTATTTATGTTACTGAGCGCGCAAATCTAAACGCCTCAGTAGTCTAGTGGTCAAGAACCCGGGAACTCTAGGTCTATACCGGTGGGTGTACTCGGTTTGGTTGGTGGTAGGGCTTGTTAGTCCGCCTGGCTAGCTACCACCATCTTATCTAAATATGTCGCCATAACATCAATATTTGTAGCATTGTTGTGTTCCTGCAGCTAGAGATAAGATAGCCTTAAGCTGATGATAATTATGCTATTACGAGTATGACAAAAGAAAACAGAGATGGCAATAATAAATTATGTTAATTCTACTCCTGCCACCAGCTTGACAAGGTGCTGGGTACCATTGCCCTGTCATTCCTGCTGGCGACGATCCTGTGGCTGTTTGTGGAGGCACCCATCAACAACCTCGTCAGGAAGCTGTTCCCGGAGAAGAAGTCCATCTTGGAAGTCAGCAGCGAGCCCAAGAAGACGAAGTAAAACAGCAACAGAAACCTCATCTGGAGACACTTAATACAGCTTAATTTTTTTTTATTATTTATATCAATTATTTAAATATGTTCTTTAATTGTTTATTTAAGCATTTTAACTTATGTGAACCTGTGAACACATCCAATATTTAATGTTGTGAAACTTCTGTAACAGTAAGTTGTTAATTTAAATTTATACAAACTATTAATTATTTATTACGAAAATATAAATGAAACATTTCATACGGATTTACTTGCGTTTATTTTACATAATATTATATATATAACGACGTTTCGCACGATAGATAGTCCATAGTAACAGGAAGACTGAAGTGTTGGTCGATTTAGCGAGTATCTATAAATCTTCTATACATATAGAAAATGAGGTGTTCGCTCTTATCACATTATCACATAAAAAAATCACAATAAACATTTACAATCGACAAATGCTCACAATTATTCTGATCTGTTGTATTATACATATTATTATGTATACAATACCTAAGCTTGTATACCCACATCATTATATGTAATATCTTAGTTGTTTTAATACTTATTTAATAGCTGAGCAGACTTCTGAGTTAAGTAAATTGAAGAACAATTTTTATTATTATGTTGTATACAGGGTGTTTGGTAATACCTGTACCTATAATCCTGAGTAGGGTGAAAAATTATGAACATAACTGAAAAGCGCCACATGGCCGAGATATTGAGGTTCTTTATTTGTTACTAAGTAAAACTGTAAAGTGACAACCCTAGGTCAAGCGGTTACGTGTTTCCTGGTCGTCAACCTCATGGTCAAACATACCATTGCAGGAATGAACAAAAAATTTGTAATAAAATAAATTTGACGTTTTTTATGGAAATGTAAATATACGTTAACTATCCGTTACCCGCCCGCTTCGCTGTGCGAAAATTTGTAGATATTTTTTTATAACCACTCATTAGCACAATCTCATGTTCTTGCTACTTACAAATTTTCATCAAGATCGGTCAAGCCGTTCTTGAGTTATAAGAGGACATACAGACAGACAAACATTTTAAAAATCGTAGAGTTGGTGTTCGTGAGTCATAAAACGAATATTTATCCCAAAATTTGTCAAAAAAAATTGCATGTACACACGGCGGCAGATCAACCTACCCAAAACTGTCAAATTTCTACAATCAATTTTGAACTTTATAGTTTGGTTATAAGGATCAACATTCATTGGAGAAATTTGACAGATTTGGGTAGGTTGATCTGCTGCCGACTGTACAGACAGCCTACAGATTTATATAGTAGTATAGAAGATATGATTTTGCATGTTATCACAGTGTTATGAATACTTGGTTGCATGGCTGTTTCGGGAATTTACACCTAGGTATTACCAAACATCCATTAGACCTACCTAACCTAGAATCTATTTTCTTCTTAAGAGCGTTTACGCTGCACACTAGCGCCGCCAATGAAAATAAAAACATATCTAGTAATTAGAGATAGAAAATCAAATTATCCTCAACAAACTATCTGAATGAAGTAATTTAGCATTTTTACGTCACCTAATGAACACCTGACATGTTATGGTTTAGTTAAATATGGCGTTATAGTTAAAAGTGGCCGTAACGTCTTATTTAACTAAACCATAACATGTGAGGTGTTCATTATGTGACGTAAAAATGCTAAATTACTTCATTCAAATAGTTTGTTGAGCATAATTTGATTTTCTATCTCTAATTACTAGATATGTTTTTTTTTCATTAGTGGCGCTAGTGTGCGGCGTAAACGCTCTTAAAGTATTTGGAAACATAACAGTACATAACATAACAGTAGACTTATGGTAAATAAAGTTGATATACTTAATTGTCTAACACCTTACCCTTAGATAGATTCACAATAGCTAGTAGATAAATACAGAAGTTAAAAAGAAATACCAAAATGTGTGTGAGCAGTTAACCAACTATAAACGAACACAAATCAAAGAAACTCACTTTTAGAATAGTTGGAATTGGATAGTAGGAATGTATCTACTTTCCATTAAACTTTCATTTTAAATCTTATATTTATAAACATTTAAATCTATTTCCCTTTTGTATTATCGTTTTAATAGATCACAACGTTTAATTACATACTTAAAACAGTAAATTATATTATATTTACAAATATAACTAACGATTAAACTTGCACATGTCTTTCAAATAAATTTTATAGGTACATGCAGGTGCCAAGTGCAAGTTGTATGAGCAATTGAGATCACTTTAACGAAACCGAGAATTGGTATGACAAAGTTTTAAGTTTTATTCCAGATTATGGTTAATAAAAGTTTTCGCTTTGTCGCAAACAAATCACAATTTGAAAATAGCGTTAAAAAATTTCCACGAGTTGGATTTGAACCCGCACCCCATGACGTACCGGATCAGGTGCACTACCAACTATGCTATTATGGCATATCACGGATCATGTCATGCTCGAATCCCGCTCGTGGACATTTTTTCAAATATTTTTTACAAATTATTTAACGTCAAAAGACTAAATTCTCGTTTTTGTTAACTTAGTCGAATGCACATAAACTCGCACTAGGCACTCTCATCATCATCGAGAACGGTATGATTGCTTGCAAAGGCACTCTGACTTAGGCAAACCAGTTGCGGTCTGCCGTTGCAATCTGTACCAGGGTTCGAAATTAACAAAATACTAACACGGCTGTGTTAACAGCTTGAACTAATAAAATGACTAACGTAATTGTTGTATTTTTATTATATAATAGCATAGCATAATATTATGGGCTATTGTGACTAACTTTAACTAATCTCGCAGTTTGTGTTTCGAAAGCTTTTTATTATTTTGACAAAGTAACTACAGGGATCTCTAGGTTATTTGCGAGAGCGTAAAGACACGCTCATGCGTATGAGTGGGGTAGGTAATAAGCCGTCGCTGTTCGATTACCTACAGTTAACATTATCAAAGGTTTTATTATTATCAATTGTAATCAATTCAATTGGTAGTCCAACTGTTTATTATCATGATAATTATCCTTTTGAACCATGGTCTGCAGCATCCTCCATATGCATCAAATTACAATTTTGTGATCAAACCCTGAGGCTTACATTGGTTATATGACCCCCCACCGCTGCAAGTCGCGCACGAGGCCGCCGAGCCGCTCCGCGAACAGCCGGTTGGGCTCGACGACGAAGCTGTCCAGCCCGGCCGCGGCGGCGTCCATGCGCGGCGCACTCTCCGCCGACACGGTCACCACCGGCAGCAGCATCACGCCCAGCACCAGAGCGTATGGCAGCAGCTACAAACGACAGTCGTCTACATAAGTAATTAAATAGTATCAGATGGGTGACCAAAAACTTATCATCTCTAGCTTCTCCGTGTTTCAGAAGGCACGTAAAGCTGTCGGTTCCGGCTGCATTAGCAGTCGTGAACAACCACCGCACCGCAAGAGGTATATTGTCCCACTGCTGGCGGGGTGAAGACCAAAGTCAAAGTCAAAGTCAAAGTCAAATATTCTTTATTCAAATATTGTTTAGAAAAGTGCTTTTGAATCGTCCATAATTTTTTACCTACTACCCATTCAGGACGTCTATATTTTAGCTGTGGAGAAGAATAGGCGCAAGAAACTCCACAGCTTTAATTCAATATGTAACGACATTTACAAAATTATATGCCGTTACGTTACCAAGTTATACAAGTTTAAAAAACCTTAACAATATTTTGGATTAGAAATAGATTGGAGCATTTTAAACCCATGCTATTTTGTCTTCAATGTAATCAGACACTTTATAATAAGCTTTTTTATAAAGCTTTTCTTTAATAGCGATTTTAAATTTATTAATATCTAGTTTTTGGATATTACTTGGAACTTTATTGTAAAAACGTACACACAGGCCTCTAAATGAATTATTTACTTTGTGGACCATCATTGAAATCAAGTTAGATGGGTATTGGCTTAGTCACCACGCCAATTGAGGGTTGGTGATTACAGACCTATGTAGCGAAAATACGAAACGTATCTACATTGCCTGACTTGGGAATTGAAATGCTAATGCATCCTGCATTCTAAAAAAATAAGCGAAATTGACATCCTCTGGACAAAGCAATAGTGTTGTTAAAGTGATGACGGCTACCACCAACCAAGATGGGTTGAAAATATAAATAACAATGCTACTAAGGTCCATCGACTCTATCGATCGAATATTTACAAGATAAAACAAATTGTGAGGGAGTAACTTCACAGTGACGTAATACCGTTGCCTTGCAGCGTTAATCACAAAGTACTGGAAAAATTCAACGAGTCTTCTGGGGCCTCGGTGGCTCAGCGGTCAGAGCATTGGGACGGTTATCCAAAGGTCGTGGGTTCGATTCCCACTCGAGCTACCTGAGGCTGTGGTTGATTATTTCTAGTCCCTAAATTCTTTTCTCTTTTATTTTGTAACTCTAGGTAGGATAGCATTGTGAATACAAATTTCCAAATAATAGAAAAATCAGTGATATTGTAAAAAATATGTTACTGAGCCGACATGCAAGCTTACGACCCTCCTGATAGGAAGCGGCAACCGCATCTCGTGGACGCTTGTGACACCAACAAGGGTATGTTATATCACGCATCATCACCATCATCATCTGCTCATTTTTATGTCCCCACTGCTGGGGCACGAGCCTTCCCTATGGATGGATAGGGAGAACGGGCCATAAACCACCACGCGGGCCCAGTGTGGATTGGTGGTTGTTAACGACTGCTAATGCAGCCGGGACCAACGGCTTTACGTGCCTTCCGAAGCTTGGAGGAGCTCTAGATGATATTTTTTTGGCACCCATCTGATAACCGGCCTTTGCAAAAGTTGCTTAAACCTCAGCACTCGCAGACCGGGCTCGTTATCCACTGCGCCACCGAGCTCTTCCATCACGCATCATCGACACTCAAACTTCAGTTGTTACCTCTTTCCATTCTGAATCGAAATCCTTTCTAGGATAATATTCTTCCACATCAAGGTGGTAAAGCTCCAGCGCGCGCGCTAGCTGTTCGTGGTAGTGGTCCACCAGCCGCTGGTGGTGGTGCCTGCGGAACTCCTCGTCGGTGCCCGTCGCCACGAAGTAGATGAGGTCGCTAACGGGACACCCCGTGTATACTGTCTGGTAGTCGATGGGAAGCGCCTCCACTGTTCCATTCTGAAATTAACAAACAACTTTATTAAGTACAAACTTTTTTATTTTAATTAAATATAGGCTTTCTCTCGGCCTTATTCGAATCCCTAAAGCTAAGAAAGAAGAGCCAAACGATGGAACGGTTGGAATGGTTAGCGGTGAGCGGTTGCATCCGCCGGCAATTTTTTAATAGAAATTGGATTATTTAAGTATATAAATAATTAAATACTTTCCACAAACATTTTAATATCAAATGATAATGTTTTTTTCAAATCCAACTGATAGTTCTAGAGATTAGCGCGTTCAAACAAACAAAAACTATTTATTAAGGTTTATTAAGTATATTAGTAGGTATACTCCGTTATTTCTTATTGGTTTTGGACCCGCAGGTGGGTAGATCAGACCATGCAACTGAACAACTCTCCCCAAGAACATAGGTCAATGTTTTTTGACCTATGTTCTTGGGGAAAGTTGTTAGTAGATTTTTTTTAAAGTTTCTGTAAAAAGCCTTTATTGACCGAGCATGGTTTGTATGGGAAAGTTAAAAAAATATCTCGCTTTTTGACCCATGTTTCTTGGGGAAAGTTGTTAAGTTTCATGGTCTGATCTACCCACCTGCGGGTCCAAAACCAATAAAAAATAACGATGTAGAAGTAGCCTTGGATCGTACTCAATGGCGTGCACTTATAGAAGCCTATGTCCAGCAGTGGACTAAAACTAATATACATCACAGAATAGGTTAGGATGTCCTGGGCCGGTTTTACGACGTTAAAATGGCGCGTGAAGGTTTTTATTGTGGCGCGGCCCATCTCGGAGCGTCTCAACGGGTTTAAGGCGGCATTAAGGCTGTGTTAGTAACATAACGCCCCCGATTGTAGTCCAGGGGCCATCTTGTATCTCTCACATAGACATCTCTAACTAGGCTGATGTTGATAATGATGATAATGATTTCATTTATTTATTTATTTTAATAGGTTTACCAACAGTTGTTTACAATAATACTATGAAAGACTCTTACAAGTTATTTAAGCTAAATGTAACAACTAATTACAGGTAAACACAGTATACTAAAAAACTAATTTGACTAATTTAGATCAGAAATATAAATACTGATGATGATTGTTGAGTATTTGCTATGTTGCTTATACAATAATTATTGCTTTACCCAAATGGGTTACTATTGATATGTATTGTATTATTAGGCACTAGCGAAATGTACACAGTATCTACCTACCTCCCTGCAAGAAATTATATTGTATATTCTATGCGATTTAAAGATAATATATTTCTTGTTAAAATTCTGTATTATATTATAGGTACTTAAATTCAATTATGTTCTGTATTTTACAATTGAATAATCTCTAACGCCAGTCTTGTGTCATGGTTGTGATCTTGAAGCCTTGTCAAAAGTCCCTGTCTCGATTCTCGGTGAACAAGATTATGTACCTAATGAGTGCATTGATATTCATCATCACACAAACAGGTGCAATATTTACTCTGATATGTATATCATGCACTCATAACATGACACAAACAAAGTTAAGTAGTCATTTACTTTACCTTCGACTTTAATAGGTTTATTATTAACTAGTTGTCACTCGTGACTTCGTTCGCGAAGACTACACTATCCCACAGGAACCTGTTTCCGGGATAAAAAAAAAAATCCGTTCAGCCATTTTTACGTGATGCGCGGTCAAATATACAGACAAACAGACAAAAATTCTAAAAACTGTTGGAACAGTGTTCTGTTATCGATTCTAAGTATCCCCACCCAGCCAACTTTTTCCGAATATCTTCCATGTACAGACTTTCGACCCTCTTTAGCTTTATTATCTTTATATTATTACGTTAAGCAAAAACTTTGTGCCCCTTTTTACGAAAATTACGCGGATGGAGGAGGATGAAATTTCTCACACTTATAGTTTATATAGAGAAGGAGTACCTACAGAAAGTTAATATTTTTTTTTAAATATGCATAAAAAATACATTAAATCAATAAAACAAACATTACACACACTACGATGGTTAGTTTAATGCTCTAAGCTACCATGTATTTGACACACACGCATAATATAGGTACTCTTTTTAAAAAAAATGGAAGAGGAGTGGTCTAAATCTGTCAATGCCAATCCAAACTCACATTCAATCTTTTTAATTTTTCATTGCTTAGAATACAATTCGTGCAGCCTTAATAAAATTACGGTCGAATTTCAATCACTGGGCGACCACTAAATAAATAAATAAAATAAAATAGTCCAAGTCTAACGGAGCTATGGGAATTGAACCATGTTGTTCTAGCATTCAATACGAGCATCCATCCGTTCGACTAACGACGCTACCTTACTTGCAGAAACCTGCAGTTTCTAAATATCAAGTAAGTACCCCATGACAATGGCCGGGAAATTGCTATCCTTGGCCGCGTAAGACATTTAGAGCAAGGCGAGGGCCGCTGGGTTGCGACATCCATCGACCGCGATAGGCTACACCAATAGCCGGAACTGGTGATGCGAAACGATCAATGGAAATGTAGAGTCAGAGTAATAGCCATACTGTCCCACTGCAGGGCAAAAGAAGGTACAATTTATTTATTTATTTATATAAAAAGACAATACAAACTTACAGCTATATATACAGCCAATACGCTAGGATATTGTATCTGCATCAAATAAACACTAAATACATAACAAATTATTCAAATTCAAAATTCAAATTCAAACATTTATTTGCACAATATTGTGTACAGTACATTGAGATGAGCGACAATGTTGAGCAGGGTCAACAATATTCTGCCTTAATTTTGTAGGCATGCAAATGTCAAATATTATAAGTAACTAAGGTAATTATTGTTTTCTAAAGTTTACGCGAACACTACACATTGAAATGAAACAACTTTTACGGATCTACTAGCGTTTATTTTACACATTACTTATTTAATGTTTATCCTGACGTTTCGAACCCTTTGCAGGGTCCGTGGTCACAGGGAGACTGAGGTGTTGGTCATCTCATAATTAGTTGGTAGCTTGTATACCCTCATTTAAATTTAATCAGGTGCGTTCCGTTTTACGCAGAAAGAGCTTACAGTATCTTTTGGTCTGGCAGTATGGTGTCGGGGCTGGGATTTAATATTTTGTATGATGGGATCCCAGGCTGGTGGTAGATTCTTCTCTATTAAAATTAGGATGTTTTTTAATTTCAATAGCCTCGCGTATCATCCTAGGGATGAATCGTTGTTCTTTAACGAGTATTTGTGGTATATCAAATCTGATGTAATGGTTGGGCCCCTCTAGGGAATGTTCGCATACTGCAGACTTATTTTCGCGCCTATGCTTGACGTCGGCTATATGTTCTTTAACACGGGTTCCTATACTTCTCTTTGTTTGCCCGATGTAAGAGAGCCCACAGTCGCAGTCCAGTTTGTACACGCCTGCATCTTGAAGGGGTATGTTGCACTTGACAGGTCGTAAAAATTGGTTGAACTTCTTCGGCGGCTTGAAGTAAGTGTTGATTGAAGCTCGCTTTAAGATATGTCCAATCTTGTCAGTGACACCTTTCATATATGGAAGTACAGCAGGTTGGCGCTCGACTGTGGTTGGTTTATTGCGTTTTCTGTGACAAAGCCGTGGTACTTTCAGTTTATTATCCTGTAGTACGTGCTTGACATGCTGAAGCTCAGCAGCCAGGTGTTGGGTGTCACAGATGCCGCGTGCTCTCTGAAACAAAGATTTCCCTACAGTAGCCAACTGTCTAGGATGGTGGTGAGAATCACCATTGAGATACCTATCTATATGGGTTACTTTACGATACACAGTGTGACTCAAACTATGATCCGGATTCCTGATAATTAAAATATCCAAGAAAGCTAGCTTACTATCTGCCTCTAACTCCATTGCAAATTGTATTTTTGGATGTATGGAGTTAAGATGATCTAGAAAAGCAGATACTTTATCAGTTGGTAGGATAGTGAAAGTGTCATCTACGTACCGCTTGTAGAACCTAGGGGTTACCGGTGCTGTGCTCAGGGCCCTCTCCTCGAAGTCTTCCATAAAGATATCGGCGACGACGGGCGAAACAGGGGAACCCATGGCAACACCCTCTACTTGCAGGTAGTAAATGTCATTCCACAAAAGGTAGCCAGATGTTAGACAATGCTCTAATAGTACTGCATATTCATCAGGCATATCTTGTTCTGCTAGACGTTTTTTGGTAATTTCAATGCAATCCTGAACTGGTAGGCATGTAAATAAGGACTGCACATCAAAACTAACCATAGTTTCATTGTCAGCGAGATGTAGGTCTTTGATATCGTTGACAAATTGGTAGGACAAATTGGTAGGAGCTTATGTGAAGGACTCCTACCAATTTGTCAACGATATCTAAGACCTACATCTCGCTGACAATGAAACTATGGTTAGTTTTGATGTGCAGTCCTTATTTACATGCCTACCAGTTCAGGATGGAATCCGGATCATAGTTTGAGTCACACTGTGTATCGTAAAGTAACCCATACAGATAGGTATCTCAATGGTGATTCTCACCACCATCCTAGACAGTTGGCTACTGTAGGGAAATCTTTGTTTCAGAGAGCACGCGGCATCTGTGACACCCAACACCTGGCTGCTGAGCTTCAGCATGTCAAGCACGTACTACAGGATAATAAACTGAAAGTACCACGGCTTTGTCACAGAAAACGCAATAAACCAACCACAGTCGAGCGCCAACCTGCTGTACTTCCATATATGAAAGGTGTCACTGACAAGATTGGACATATCTTAAAGCGAGCTTCAATCAACACTTACTTCAAGCCGCCGAAGAAGATCAACCAATTTTTACGACCTGTCAAGTGCAACATACCCCTTCAAGATGCAGGCGTGTACAAACTGGACTGCGACTGTGGGCTCTCTTACATCGGGCAAACAAAGAGAAGTATAGGAACCCGTGTTAAAGAACATATAGCCGACGTCAAGCATAGGCGTGAAAATAAGTCTGCAGTATGCGAACATTCCCTAGAGGGGCCCAACCATTACATCAGATTTGATAAACCACAAATACTCGTTAAAGAACAACGATTCATCCCTAGGATGATACGCGAGGCTATTGAAATTAAAAAACATCCTAATTTTAATAGAGAAGAATCTACCACCAGCCTAGGATCCCATCATACAAAATATTAAATCCCAGCCCCGACACCATACTGCCAGACCAAAAGATACTGTAAGCTCTTTCTGCGTAAAACGGAACGCACCTGATTAAATTTAAATGAGGGTATACAAGCTACCAACTAATTATGAGATGACCAACACCTCAGTCTCCCTGTGACCACGGACCCTGCAAAGGGTTCGAAACGTCAGGATAAACATTAAGAGCGTTTACGCCGTTTTGCTCAAAAACTGTACTTTTCAAACCTCTTAATATCTATGAATATTTACTTTACAAATATGTTAATTACTTATATCATTAGGCGATCTTGTCATCAAAATAGTTTGTTGAAAACATTTTTAGATTTATGGATATTTTGGAATTTATAACAAGATAATTGAACAGAGGTTTTCATAATTTGACTTTCCGCGTCAACTTCGAAGCTTAAAAATGTGTTTAAATTACTGACAAACCTAAGAACAAAAATTTTATTTCAATTTGAAAGATCTTCAGCAAAATAGTTTGTTGAAAACATTTTTAGATTTTGGTTACTAACAAAAACTATAAAAATCCAAACATTTTGAATTTTTAAAGAAATTATAGGTGATAAAATTAATGTTTTCTCTAATATACTTACTATATATATATGAGATAAAAGCTTTTTACTATAGAAAAAAGTGTTCTTTAAATTATGCGCAAAATTCTTTTTACTAAATTAGCTCTATAATTTTTCTATAAATATTTTAAAACTGCTCTAAAACTACTACAAAACTCTGCGTTCTATTAGTATCAAATCAGTCCGCCGCGAGGCCTCTGAGAGAGTGGTCACGTCGCTCGACGCTCTACCCGACGATTGTCGAACAATTGCCGTAACTTCGAAGATAGTTCAAATTTATAGCGCGATAAGCAAATCTTAGTACTTTAGTGAATAAATTATTTTATGTTACTTTTGATGAATTGCAACATTTTTAAATTGGACGACCTCCGTGGTCGTGTGGTTAGCACGCCGGGTCGGGCGTCGCGCCGTCTCCGAAGCCCCGGGTTCAATTCCCGGTCGGGTTAATTTAGAGAAGGACTGTTTTTCTAAATTTATTTCGGGTCTAGGTGTTTTTTCTATGTTTATGCATGCATGCATGCATGTCTATGCATTTATCCATTATCTTACTATACTAACGAGTTTCTTAAGAATACTTATCTTGAGCTAGATAATTGGTGAGAGCATAAACAAATTAAAGAGGTTCGATCATTTTTGTATGGAACCTGACATACCTACATGTCCGCCATTTTGAAAAAAAACGTGTTTTGGCGGCCAGTGATGAAATGCATGTCAATCGACAGAGTATGTGATTACAAACAAAAAGTGTTCTGTGATGAAACCTCTAAGTGATACGGTTTCTGAGATATTTGACTCCAAAAACAGAAAGTTAAGCAAAAAAAAAACATTTTTTATTTAGTGAATCGTTTCATTCGGCTTCTAACCTCTGGTGTGAGTGCACGAATGGTTATTTTCCTCACGAGCAGTTTTTTGTTACGTTGTATTTATTGTTATTGTTATTTGCATTATCATGTCCACCGGTCCACCGGGATCACGGTGTTTGTTTTGTGAACTCAGTTCAGTACAGCCACCTGTATAGAGGGACGCCGTCCTAGGCCGCAGCTAAGAAGCTATGAGCTGACTGATATGTATAATGTATATGTATATATGTATGTTTTGTATTATATATGTCGGAGACATGGCGCTAGCATCGCTTAGAAACGACAAGTATAGTCTATACTTGAGTGTGGTCTGCGCAGCCTATGCTCTATGGTACGCGGAACGTCAACGTCAGTTGGCGCAACAACGGACTGGACACATTTGAACGGTAGCGGCCGGAGAGTACGCACGCGCAGAACTCACTTCGTTTCTAAAATCCATTTGCATCGGCCAACTATTTTTAAATAATTTAATTCTGATGTTAAAATAACATTAAATTGACTGTAAGGAATACGACTGCGTCTTTATTTTGAAGATCCAAGATTAACTGTGTTATCAACGAATCCGAGTTTGCTCGACTGTTCTACCTACAAACAACCTCGCCGCCGACATATACTTATTTTGTCATTCAAGGAAACCAAATAAATTAAAATAAAATATTTGTTTTTGGAGTCTAATATCTCAAAAACCGTATCACTTAGAGATTTCATCACGGAACACTTTTTGTCTGTAATCACTTACTCTGTCGATTGACATGCGTTTCATCACTGGCCGCCAAAACACGTATTTTTCAAAATGTCGGACATGTAAGTATGCCAAAGAGGTTAGATGCTCTTTTAAACTGGCCCACGGGATGGGTGGGAAATACCATCTATGTGTGTGTTTCTCTCTCCCCTCCTTTGCAAGACACGTAAAACCGTTGGTCCCAGTTTTTGTCACGACTGCTCCGCACCCGTGCCAGTGTGCGCTATGGGCTATGGCCCAATCTCCTCGACATATCCAGCATCATATCATATATCATAGCAGTGCGACTTTTGTAGACTAATTATTTATTTTGTTAATAAGTGTATTGCTTTTTTAATTTTTTAAAGTATCCTTAGCTATTATTATGGTTTTTAGAATCCTACTTATTTAAGTTTTTCTTCCAATGTTTTACAAAGAAATGATTAATTGTATGGGCAGTCAAATAACTTGACCGAGTTTTGACAGCACCTATTTTATTGCTGCATGATGCGCTTTGTGCTTATGTGGCTCATATTTTCCAAGTAATTTTTATACAAAATTTATTTTAATAGGAGATTAGCAAAATTGGGCTTGGTAATAGACAACATATTATTATTGATATATTCTAAAAAATCGGTCAATTTATTTGACTGCCCATACAATTAATCATTTTTTTGTAAAATATTGGAAGAAAAACTTAAATAAGAAGGATTCTTAAATGTTTCGTATCTCAAACCATCAACAAACTGTCAACTGTCAACGTCATGCAGGGAACAACAGGGACTCCATTTCCACTTAACATCAACATTTGCCGAGCTATGAATAAAATAAAATAAAATGTGTCGTCGTCAAATCAATTCGTCCAAAATAAATCGTTGAGGAACAGATAGGTATTGATTATAATTTTGTGATATAAGATTAATTACAACATTAATAAAAATACATACAATATAATATTATACTTAGGTACTTATTTCGTGTATCCGTAGTTTAGTCATCTGTTTACGCCCATAGTTAAAAATAAATAAACGAAGGGTGGCACCCCGGGAGTGCCGGCAGAAGTGAAAACTTGAATATTAACGTTGTGCATTTTTGATATTTTGGAATGGTTAGGGAATAATTTTGCACGAATTGCTTCAATTATCAGTATAAAAGTACTATCATTTATGTGGTAGAATACAATATTTATTTATTGTGCTATCGTACACAAACATGACAACTTATTCGCGCAAGCGCCGTAGAAAGAGAGGGGGATACTACCTCTCCTACACCGCGCCGGCTGTCTACTCTCCATCCGTCTTACGATTTTACGTCTTACATTTTCGATCAGGTCACGTGTCTTGATGCGAATTAAACATTTTTTACCCATTACAAAAAAAGTGTACAACGCCGCTAAAAAAGATTTCACTTCAATAATTTCTAAGTATACCGAAAAACTAAATTCGAACGGATCAAAGTAGTGAGTTTGACTATAGTGAGCAGAACTAGCCTACTCTACGCACACACTCACGCGCGCTCACAGCCCGTTTCTGTGTGCGTGATATTTGGACTTAAAAACCTAAACTTAAGGTCTCGCGCTCGGCGTAAACGCTCTTAAATAAGTAATGTGCAAAATAAACGCGAGTAGATCCGTAAAAGTTGTTTCATTTCAACTAAGGTAATTGTTGTGTTTCCTTAGTAGGATGCGCGATCCGCATCCTGGACTTTTGTAAGAAAGGAGTTAACAACGGCTAACAAGGGCGACAATTTCTATTGTGTCTGGTTTAAAGCAGTCAAAGTGTTAAGGTTACAGCAGACATCGTGTCTTACCAAATGCGGGTTTGTGTACAAAAACCCGTGTCGGAAATATGCATCGGAAAACTGGAAACTCACTTTGCCAGACCTGGGAAGTAAACCCGGGACCTCCAGATATCGGGTTTATCACTCAGCCACCGAGGTGTTCGTGTAAGAGTATGTAACCTATTAATTTATAAAAAGCAGTATTATAGTACGTGGAATGTTCATGGGTGTAACAAATTCAAAATACAAAAAATTCAAAAAAAAATCAAAATAGTTACTTAGTTTCTTTTTTAATAACACGATACAAGCTCGTTCGTTGATACAAAAGTGACCTCGCGGGTTCGAGTCCCAGTATTGTTGTGCTCGGTTTCGTAGGTGTTAGCACCACCCAAGTCCTGGCTAGCTACCACTATCTTATCAAAGATGGCGGTGTTTGCGAGGACGAGGTCGCGCGCGCGCACAGACCGCTCATAACAATTTTATCTCAGCTAGCATATTATGTTTTACGTCTCAGCAATTTCCGGATAGATAATGCACTCATCACAATTCACAGTTCAAACATAGGAGAAAACGATATGGTAAACAAGGTATTTCCTAAACGCTTCGGACAATCGATTAGTAGCGGCGAGTATAGGTAAAAGTTTTGTTTTTTATTTGTGCAAACAAAACCAATAGCAATAGCTATCGAACCAATTTAAACTTCAATAACTTTTTATAGTATTAAAATGTTAATTTGTTACATGAGCCCAAATAAAATAATTTGCTGTACCTATTCATACAGAAAATTAGTTAACTAATAAGTGTGTTTCTATGTTACTCTTAGTGCTTGAGTAAGCTTGAGATAACAATAAAACTTAATCAGTTCTTAGACATTCTAATTACCTATTACTCTATTTCTGTTTATAGTATCAATTATCTCTCAGTTAATCTAATAAGTTATTCTGTAACCCCCGTATTAATAAACAAAGTGTAAGCTTGGAGTGGTTACTCCGTGTTTTGTTCCCGTCATGTAAACTTCATTTCATATTAGAGTAAAAGAGACAAAACACGGAGTAACTACTCCAAGCTTACACTTTGTTTATTAATAAGCCCCTAAGTGTATAGATATTGGATCACCTACTTATGTGAATTCGAAAGTCATCTGATCGATTTCCATTATAATGAACACTATTCCTCGATTACTCTATTGAACGATGTCCTAATACTTAAAATATGTATGAACATAAATAACATCATGAATTATACATTTTTAAGTACCTATATAACAGCTAGGTACATGTGTTTGCAAGGTCACCTCGACGATTGGTCACTTAGCGATGATGATGTACCTACCTACTGTTTGATTATTATAATTGTTCTTGCCTATGCTGCCATTTGTATGGTTCTGCAGGTCACCGGAAGTCAAACAAAGCAAGAAAAGTTTACTTGTTTTATTTGACTTCCGGTGTTATTACAATTATCGAAATAGGTACAATAATCAAAAGTAAGTAATAATGTTTAATTCGAACTTTTTGTTATTATACACTAGCTGACCGGCGGACTTCGTACCGCTTTGACAGTTTCCATGACCACAAAACAAACAAAACGTTGACAGTTTCCATGACCCCTATAGCAGCGCCACCTACCGGGTCCAATTGTAAATCTAAACCATTCTCGAATCCACTTGAACACACACAGAAAATTTCATCCAAATCGGTCCAGCCGTTTAGAAGGAATTCAATAACATACACACGCACAGAAGATATATAAAGATATATTTTTATTTAAAAAATCCGTCAATAAATTATATTTTAATTTCTCCTTACTGCTCAGGAGCATCAATAAGCAGTATGAGAATAATGCAAAATAATTTAAGAAGAAGTGAGAAATTATTGAATTACCCAACCATTTATTTAAACTAAGTACTACTAGTAAAAACTACATCAACATATAAAATATTAATTACACGAACTCGACTTTGTCCCCAATAAAATTATGACTTAAACCACAAGTAACCCTGTGCTAAAAACCTTTCACATAATTTATTCTATAATGCTAATATTTTGATTGAGCACTATTCATTATAATATCAGCTGTTTTGAAGTTGTAGTACCTAATGATGACGTCTAAAGTCTAGTTTAGTTTCAAAATCTTTTGGCGCAAATGGCCTTATAAAGAACACGAATCGTGTCGTGCAACGCTGAAAAGGAAATGTTGACTAACGATTTTAATTCAAAAAATCCCAAATTTTAAACTACTCTATCGTAAAGTCAGTTTAATGTCGCTTAGTCAATATTCCCTTTCAAGCGTCGTATAGTACCTAAATATAATACTAGGTGCAAAATAGCCTCACCTGTCTCTTATACAGCAAATTACTGGGTCTGTAGTCTCCGTGCACCAGGACGGGTCGGCTCCTCCTCGGGGCATGGTAGTCGATGTACGTCTTACGGATATCACAGTTGCCAAAATAATTTGCGACTTTCTCTCTTAAGCCCTCATCGAGCACCTGCAGAGCGCGGCCGACCATCTGGGTAAATACACCTTTAACTGATTCATCTTCAGGCATAACCTCGAATTGAAGCTTCTTGGATAACTCAGCAAACTCTTCCGGGTCCTCTTTCTCCAGGATAATGGACAGCGCGTGAAACTTAGCCAGGGCTTCGACAGACTTCGACGCGTGCGCCCAATCCACCGACTTCAATCTATCGTATGTGGTGTAACCGACAGTCGTCAAATTCTCTAAAACTACAGTCTCACTGCCGGTCTTCAGACTGCCACCATAATATTTTGGGAAGACGTATCTTTGTTCTTGAGGCACTTGGTACTTTTCCTGCAAACTGTCGCAGAGTTTCACTAGTTTTGTGTAGATGATATCTTCTGTGCGAAATAGCCTGTCGGCGTTGACTTGAGACCTGACCTTCTCGCTGAAGGAGCCGACTTTGGCGAAGAGATTAAGGTTTTCTTTTCCAGGACAGGCGACGGTCGCGACGAACAGCTTGGACGTGTAGTTGGCGCCGTCGCTGGTGATTGGTTCGATATGGACCTGGGATTCCTGGTAGTTGTGCTCGCACGCGATGCTGCGCAGGACCTCGAGCAGCGTTTTCTCGGCGTCCGCCATGATGGGCGGCGGTTGGGCGACTATCTCGGCCCGTGGTAGCGCACATCTATGCGATGACGCAACGCTTTTGAGATCATTACGGCCTGTTATTGTGTCACAACGGCATTGAGTAGATTAGTAGTAGAGTTGAGAAAAAAAAACTGGCATCTAACAATAAACTTTATAAGAACTTTTAGCGGAAACGGAAGGCAATATTGCCACGTACAACATAATTTCTTTTGAGTGCACAAGGCTAACCACAAGTATGAAATTAACTGCTTTACTTACACGGTTTCCTGTCATGTCTATGTACAAGTAAACATTGACTACAAAACAACCAAAAACAATTGTGTATGTTTACGAACCAAAATTAAGTGTCGTCACATTCTATAAATCACTAATTACACATTTTCTACAAGCGATACTCGAACCCGCACCATCTGACTTAGGATACCTCGTAGTCGGGCGCACTACCAATCTACTTACTTACTTTGTAAGCTAAAGGGAACCTATGAATGAAAGTATGTAGGCAACTAAGTAGGTAACTATAATTTGCGCGTAACAAAATTTGCATTTTATTATAATTTTATAATACCTATGTATCATTCATTATTTATAGTACCTATCTATAAGTTACACTTAGATTGACAAATATACATTTCACAACTTTAGCTTTAGTCAACAACAGTCTTTTGGCAATGGTATCAAGTTAGGCAAACAACTTTTCGCAGAAATAGGTATGATCGATGCTTGCTCAACTATACAGGTATTTCTCAAAATAACGTGTTACGGAAATATTTTTTCCCCCTTCTGCGTGCGATAATTTGTTTGATTTGATCGAATGTTGAATAAACTCACACTTCGGCTCTTTCTTCTGTGACTTCTGGCACTTAGTGCTGGATTTATTCACCACTCTTTGACAATGAAGAGAATTTGTGTGATAATAAAGCAGCGCCTTCTTGTGACAAACGAAGAGTTCAAATTTTTTTACAAATTATTCTCGTTTCTCATCAAGAGAGAGAGAGATTGCTGATTGCCTCAGACGGCATTTTCAGCTTCGCCGGGCTTGTTTGGGGGCGGCGAGAAACTTAAAGGGTTCCTCAGCCGTGTGAAACGAATCACCTTCGCAGGTTTTCTAGAGGGAACAGCATCACGCACTAGTGCGTGTCCCCGTGCCCTACCTACTAGATTCTCCGAAGGGTTCGAATCGGATCAGGGAGCGAAACATCCCGAGGGCGCCTCTAAAGGCTCGGACCTCGGCTCGGGTTGACTGGGCCGTGGTGGAGGAGAGAAGCGCCCAGGTACATGTCTGTACCTGGTATAGAGCGCGTGTCGTACCCTTGTTCTACGGTGTCTTGGGCCTAAACTAGTGTGCATGTTTAGTGTATTCTGTAAATGTGTAGTGGCATTTAGAGGATCGGGCGGGGCTCATTAACGTGATCGAAATATCGAGTGGTAAATAAAATCATTCTAGCTAGACACCCTGATCTTAACACAAAGTAACTTTTCGTAAAGGTAGGTACCTAACTATATATTTTTACAGTATTAATTAGGTAGGTTAATAGTAGGTAGTAGGGACTTTACTATTTAAGGCAGCATTAGCAGTCGTTAACACCACCGCACTGGGCCCGTGTTGTGGTTTATGTCCCGTTCTCCCTATCCATCCATAGGGAAGGCTCGTGCCCCAGCAGTAGGGACATAAAAAGAGCTGACGATGACGATGATGAGGTACCTAGGGATTTTGTAAAAGAAAAATTACAATCCCAGGATGACGGTGGGGATTTCATAGCGTGAGAATTAGTCACCGATTTAAAAGTCGGTAATTTTCAGTCACGTCTTTTCCAGATATTGATTAAGTCATAAATGAACGGTGTTTGGTTAAGTATATCTACATTTTATAATTTAAATTTAACTTTTTCAAACCAAAAATTTAAATTTTTCATTACCAAAATACCGCAATCAAGGTCACTGATTTGAATGTATGTCTATTGTTCAATTAGTGTAAATTATATAACGAGTCGGCAAGTGGACGAGTTGTGAATTTGTGATGTTCGGCACATATCGAGATCAAGGCAGATCGTTGCTCCGAGTTATATCTCTCTAGGCTTATTGAGCTTATTTTACAAGATTAGTTCGTATGTGTATGAATTTTCAGATTGAAATGACACTAAATGAGACCACAGAAACTTTTGGTGTTACAGTGCGGCGGCGATAGGGCTGCAATTTAATACTAACCTTTTCAAAGTCATAGTCTAAGTAAAAAATATTTTATTCCAAAGAAACATAATTATAAATTTATTAGAGAATATTAGTTACATAAGTATGTAAAACCACCTGCATGGGATCACGTCATACGGTTAGTAGGGAGTCATGGGTAATATTTTTTTGACGATTCAATAGTGCATTATCTATACTAATATTAAAAAGAGGAAACCTTTGTAAGTTTGGAATGAATAAACTCAAAACTACTGGGCCGATTTAAAAATTCTTTCACCATTAGACAAAGGAGCCACGGTGCTTTTTAGAACTACCTGCTTAGAACGTTTTTTCATCACTGCCCGCTAGGGGACACTCAAGTGTCTCCTGACGTGTGAGTGGCTAAGGATAAACAATGCTAAAAAGTATGGTTGCGCCAGTTGTTAGCCAAAAATAGCTACATGCATTTGTCGCTATCGTAATATTTCATATTTGATAAAAGTAGTTTGATTGGCGCTGCACTATCTTCCTTTACCCATCTCCCTCCAATACATACCTTTCTCGCGCAAAAGATCGAGACCGCATTATAGAACGCAGCACGCCAACGAGCCCGCTGCGGCTGCTGCAAGCTGCAATCGCGAATTAGTGCAATGACAGAGTTTTGAAAAGATGACCTGATCAAGGTATTTCCTCCCTTTTCTATGGAACTGTTTACCCATTACCCATGTCGCCATCCCTCACAGTTCGAAACATCGCCTACCTAGTACCTATAACGCAAATAAAAAAATACAGTCCACTATAAATTACAGCACCGCCCGCGCCACCAACCAGCGTATAAATCCATTATTGGAGAGTAGGTTTTTATGTTGCTTTAAAATAAATTCTCCTTTAATCACAGAATGGTCTATGCCTTGGCAACACAGAATACCATATTGATTTTAAAAAAAGGTTAGGGTGTAGGGGGGTCCGATTTTTCGATCATGTTTTGTATGGAGCTAGGACTTGTATTTCACTTTTTGCTGTAGGTCACGTGCAACGTAGCGATTGTCTTTTTTTTATTAGACAACTGAAATCTAACTAAATAAAAAGTCAAAATCAAAAAATTAAAAAAAGCCTCTTTTCGTTAGCTGTTTTTTTGGCATTTCGTAAAAAAAGATTGCGTTATTTTTTAGGGCCCCCTTTTTTACACCCGGACCAAATAAAATCTGAATTGAGAACCTCCTACTTTTTTTAAGTCGGTTAAAAAATCTTTAAGTATGTCTTCTTGCTGTAACTAAGTAGGTCAGAACCTTGCCAAAGGTTCGAACAACGTCAAGACAAATGTAGAGAAATTAATGTTGGTAAAGAATAACACTAGCAGTCTAGCATATTCGTTTACTTATTATTCTTATTTGATTAGGCAACAAAGATTACCTACCAATTCGAATATGACAATGACGCAATCAAGCAATTTAACGATTCATAGATTTAATCGCATCAAAAATGGTCAAGTGCACTTTAGGTTCGTGGGTCCACTAAGCCTCACCGTAGTTTCATGTATTAAGTACATATTCAGATCTTCATTAAAGTCCCACGGTCCCACGCTCAACAACCAGTCTTAGATAGTCTTGATTCAATGAGACTTGTTTCAAATCCGTTTGATGGCTAATGCCGGTTCCCTACATTCTATCTGTCTGTTGTTTTGATTACTGAAGTTAGAAATTTAACATAATTTGTATGGAGCTTATGTCAATTTTTTATCTATAGTATGCAAAACAACAGTTAGATAGAATATAGGGAACCGGCTTAAGTCTTATCTAAGTCTGTCGTCATGAAAAGTAATTTCATTCAAAATACTTCCGAGCTACTCCGTATAGTTTCACTTACGGAAAGCACGCTAAAATCAATTAACACTAATAATAATATTTTATGAGTATGGTTATACTGATACCTATAATTTTACGCCAATTTTGTTGCAAACAAATTACAATTACAATTTGAAAAGAAAAAAATCCACGAGCGGGATTCGAAGCCGCACCCCATGACATGCCGGGTCAGGTGCAACTATGCTATCGTGGCTAACTATGTTATCCAACTCGCCGATAATTAATCAACACTATCTACTCTTACTCTATAGCAAAAGGAGAAATTTTTAAAAATACAAGTTTTCAAATTGGAATTTTTTCGCAACAAAATGTGCGTAAATTTATATATACCTAACGATAATCATAAATATAGCTAGCCTGTCTAATTCTTAACACTGATCTTTAATATCTGTAAAACTATTAAGACCGGATGTTGATGACCATGGACGTAGTTGTCCGCATTGAATATTATGGTTTTGCAATAGATTTATCGAGTACCTATTGAGTATGAAGACGGCAGCCGTTAAAACCCAACAACCCGCAATGGGCTAGCGTGATGGATTAAGGCCCGACGTGTGAAGGTCTTAGCCCAGCAGGGAGATCTCATTAACCTATAACTGCTGCTGATGAATATTTTATCCAGTGGCATTTCTCACCGATACACGTATGCTCTTGACTGTACCTTTCGTCACATTCGACGTGGCGGTGTACCAGTAAGAAATTTTTCATCGTAGTGATAAACATCATAAAAGCAACAAGTAGACATGGCGGCGTTTCGATGTGGCGGGACTCGACGTCAAGGGAACAAAACAGCGTTTGGACTTTTTTAGCATTCAGCCACTTTGTACCCGTCGAAAACTGTATGATTCCGAACGTACTGTAAAGCATGTTTATAAAGTATAATACTTGGTGTTTTATTTTTATATAATAGACAACAGAAATGCTGCCCTACTTCTATATGTCACGTAAAAACGAGAGAAAGGATGTTTGGTTATATATCTCAATCACGCCGTTACGCTAAAGACTGAGAACGGATGTGAATATTAATAGGTACCTAGGTAATTTAATAGAAGGTATTACATACAATAATAAGGGGCAGTCAGGTAGTGAGAAAATAAAACGAATTACTTTTCAATTTTTCCTTTTTATTATCTCAGGAATAGTTTGTTTCCATATTAATATAATATCATAGTTTCATTACAGTGAATACATGTCAGCAGGTAATGACGAATGCACGAACGCTGGTACTCGACTGGTTTCCCAATAAACTCATAATCAACATAATAGCATATTGCCACTTCTGGACTACTCCGAAAAGGCAGAACCGCGTCCGTACTACAAAGTACAGTCAACAACAAAAGCGTACAGAATGTTCTAGAACCGAGTAAGTTCTTAAAACTTGGTAAGTTAATTTTGATGATGTTCAATCGGTACTTAAAATTTATTTTTACTACATCACGCTTTAGTAACTGATTATACAGCGTACTTAACTTTAAAGGTTCCACAAGCTCCCAAATTACTAAAGCGTTTTTTTATTAATATGCAAATTTAGTAAAAGTGGCTTTTAAGAATACGAGCTTGAGGCCCTTTGGAAAGAGTTAATACATTAATTTAATTTAATAAGACGCTTTGTAGTGATATTTGCGATAGTTAATAGTTCGTGCTATCTTTCGACCTGTTCACGAGTAGCCAGCGAGCGGGACCAGAAAAGTAGACAGTATATACATAGCGAGCTCACACCCCGCGCGTCGCAACAAAACACAGCCATCAAACAAAACCGAAACACAAGTTCACACATTTTAGGTCGTCATTGGAGCAACTTTCAATTACCTCTCCGAAACCCGGAGTACCGACATTCAATAATAATTTACTTGGTCGTACACGCTATATTATTACAAACGTACACAACTTCTTTATATAAACATTTATTTTTATAATTTAACCACAATATTATAATAGCTAGTAGAATTTCCCTAATCTTGCATGTAACTACAGCGACGTGCCATAAACAATATTTAATTTGTTTGTAGTCAAACAAGTTATTTATTATATGAACAGAGTTACAACGACCATTTGCTATAGTATTATAAAATTATAAGCTTCGTAAAAAATGCAGTCATCAGCTTAAGAGTAACAGAAGAAAGCTAACGTTTATAGATAACAGGCGATATGTGGGTATTAGTAACATCATAAGCCTAAATTAGGGTGTACGGCCACGACTGTTCCTGAGGGAAAGTATAAAAAATAGCAAATAAATAGCAAACAAATAAAAATATACACAGTTACATTTCCTAAGTTTTTTTAAATAATTATAATGCCATAAGAGTTGTTTGAATAGTTGCTTGCCACAGCCATCAATCGCACCAGCATAAATTTCAAGTCTATTTTATTTTAATGGTATGGCAACAATTGCCACGTTTTTTGTATCTTATCAAGTTATTATTAGTTTTGTTTAATACAAAATGTCTTTTTAAACCATTTGATTCTGATCGTTGACCCGTATTATAAATTTAAAAAGAAAAGTAAAATTTGCTACATATTAAATATCAATATTTAAGGTAACTTCCCTCCGGAGTTACGTTCGTACCTTCCACCCTGTATATAATATAGTGTCCGCGGCGCTTCGGGAAATCTGATCGGCTTTCTCCACTAACACCTTCTACTAATCCATTAGATAACCTACCGACGGGTTTCAGGACAGTGGAAGAAGCCCATCCATACTTCACAGATAGAAAACATCTACGTACGACGCTTAATCACAAGAATCTTTGATTATAAATAGTTATTGTATCTTAGAACAATCTCTCCA